>JAOPSE010000129.1:1367740-2567740 GCA_029449295.1 Zea luxurians | reverse complement strand
GCTCCAGAGGTCTTGATGTGGTCATCACATTTTTACTGTGATGAGTGCTTCCCACCTGTTTGCCTACTTGACAAGCTGCACAAGGTCTATCTTTTTCGAAAAACACGTTGGTTAGACCTAACACATGTTCTCCCTTTAGAAGTTTATGAAGGTTCTTCATCCCAACATGTGCTAGATGGTGATGCCACAGCCAGCCCATGCTAGTCTTAGCAATTAAGCATGCATCTAGATCGTCCTCCTCTTTCGAAAAATCAACTAAGTAGAGTTTGCCATCTAGTACACCCTTAAAAGCTAATGAACCATCACTCCTTCTAAAGACAGACACATCTACATTGGTAAATAGACAATTGTATCCCATATTATATAGTTGACTGACAGATAATAAATTGTACCCGAGCGATTCAACTAAAAACACATTAGATATGGAATGCTTGGATGAAATAGCTATTTTTCCTAGTCCTTTCACCTTGCCTTGGTTCCCATCTCCAAAGATGATCGAATCTTGGGAATCTTTGTTCTTAACGTAGGAAGTGAACATCTTCTTCTCCCCCGTCATGTGGTTTATGCATTCGCTGTCGATAATCCAGCTTGAGCCCCCGGATGCATAAACCTGCAAGGCAAATTAGGCTTGGGTTTTAGGTACCCAACTATTGTTGGGTCCTACAAGGTTAGTTACAAAAGTCTTTGGGACCCAAATGCAAGTCTTGTCTCCTTTGCATTTGGACCCCACCGTTCTAGCAACCACTTTTTCATTTTTACATGAAAGTACATACTTAGTGTTGCAAGCATGAAAGACAGTGGTAGGTTTATTACACATTTTCCTAGGAACATGAGACACAAAATTTCTCCTAGGCCTACCATTAAAGTTAGAACTTGAAGCAATCATGGCATGTAAGTCAAAAGCATTATAACTCCTATTATAATGAGAATTTCTAGAAACTTTTCTATCATTGTACATGAAAGCATGGTTCATTTGACTACTACTAGTCATAGGGGCCTTCCCTTTCTCCTTGTAGGAAATGGGAGCCCTTTGACTTGTTAAGTTCTTGGCTTCCTTTCGAAAGCCAAGTCCATCCTTAATTGAGGGATGTCTACCAACGGTGTAGGCATCCCTAGCAAATTTTAACTTATCAAAGTCATTTTTGCAAGTCTTAAGTTGGGCATTAAGACTTGCCACTTTACCATTTAATTTTGTAATAGAAGTAAGGTGTTCAACACATGCATCAACATCAAAATCCTTACATCTATTACAAATACTAACATGCTCTACATATGAACTAGACTTATTTGCTTCTTCTAACTTAGCATTTAAATCATCATTAACGTTTTTTAAATTAGACACAGTTTCATGACAAGCAGATAATTCGGAAGAAAGTATTTCATTTCTTTTAACCTCTAAAGCAAGAGATTTTTGTACACTAACAAACTTATCATGCTCTTCATACAAAATATCCTCTTGCTTTTCTAAGAGTCTATTCTTTTCATTTAAAGCATCAATCAATTCATTGATCTTATCAACTTTAGTTCTATCTAAACCTTTGAATAAACTTGTGTAATCTACTTCATCATCACTAGAGTCATCATCACTTGAAGTAGTATACTTAGGGGTATCTTGAGTGCTTACCTTTTTCTCCTTTGCCATGAGGCAGGTGTGGCGCTCGTTGGGGAAGAGGGACGACTTGTCGAAGGCTGAGGCGGCGAGTCCTTCATTGTCGGAGTCGAAAGAAGAGCAATCTGAATCTCATTCTTTGCCAAGGTGCGCCTCGCCCTTCGCCTTCTTGTAGGCCTTCTTCTTTTCCCTATTTCCGCCTTTTTCTTGTTCCTAGTCATTAGCATTATCGGGACAATTTGCTATAAAATGACCAGTCTTACCACATTTAAAACAGGAGCGCTTTCCCTTTGCTTTGCTCTTGTTGGAATGCTCCTTGCGTCCTTTTAGCGCCGTCTTGAAGCGCTTGATGATGAGGGCCATCTCATCTTCGTTTAGCCCGGTAGCCTCAACTTGTGCCACCTTGCTAGGTAGCGCCTCCCTGCTGCTGCTTGTTGCCTTGAGTGCAACGGGCTGAGGCTCATAGATGGGCATTGGGCCATTCAATGCATCATCAACATATCTTGCTTCCTTGACCATCATTCGCCCGCTCACAAACTTTCCGAGTATCTCCTCGGGCGTCATCTTTGTGTACCTGGGATTTTCACGGATTAAGTTCACAAGATGAGGGTCAATGACAGTAAAAGACCTGAGCATAAGTCGAACGACGTCGTGGTCCGTCCATCTCGTGCTTCCATAGCTCCTGATCTTGTTGACCAGGGTCTTGAGCCTGTTGTACGTTTGTGTTGGCTCTTCTCCCCTGAACATGGCAAACCTTCCTAGCTTGCCTTCCACCAACTCCATTTTGGTGATCATGGTGGCATCGTTCCCCTCATGCGAGATCTTGAGGGTGTCCCAAATTTGCTTGGCGTTGTCTAAGCCGCTCACCTTGTTGTATTCATCCCTGCACAACGATGCTAACAAAACAGTGGTAGCTTGTGCATTCTTATGAATTTGTTCGTTAATGAATATAGGGTTATCCGTACTATCAAATTGCATTCCATTCTCAACTATCTCCCAAATACTAGGATGGAGAGAGAAAAGGTGACTACGCATTTTGTGACTCCAAAAAGCGTAGTCCTCTCCATCAAAGTGTGGAGGTTTACCAAGAGGAATAGAAAGCAAATGGGCATTGGAATTATACGGAATACGAGAATAATCAAAAGAAAATTTTGAGTTAACCGGTTTCTTTTTCTCGTCATAGTCGTCGTCTCTTTGGGAAGAAGAAAACTCGTCGCTGTCGTAGTAGACAATCTTCTTGATGCACCTCTTCTTCTTCTCTCCTTCTTCTTATGACTTGAGCCAGAGTCAGTGGGCTTGTCGTCCCTCGGCTCGTTGAAGATGGACTCCTTCTCCTTATCATTGACCACCATTCCCTTTCCCTTAGGATCCATCTCTTCGGGCGATTAGTCCCTTTCGTGAAGAGAACGGCTCTGATACCAATTGAGAGCACCTAGAGGGGGGTGAATAGGTGATCCTGAAAAAATCAACAACTAATAGCCACAAAACTTTGTTAAGTGTTAGTACGACTAAGTAGTGAGCTCTTGCGAACACAAGTATCACACAAAAACAATCACAAAAGACACGCGAGTTTATCTTGTGGTTCGGCAAGTATAACACTTGCCTACCTCCACGTTGTGGAGTCCCAATGGACGAGGGTTGCACTCAACCCCTTTCAAGTGATCGAATGATCAACTTGAATACCACGGTGTTCTTCTTTACTTATCTCTTTTCCCGTTTGCGAGGAATCTCCACAAGTTGGAGTCTCTCGCCCTTACAACAAATATCAAAGTGAAAGCACAAGAGTAAGGGTGGGAAGCAACACACACAAATCCGCAGCAATACGCACACACACAAGCCAAGACTTGAGCTCAAATGAAGCGCAACAAGTTCACCACTAGAACGAAGCTCAAATCACTAACAAAGTCAATCAAGTGCGCGAAGACGGAGTGTGGAAGACTTAGAATGCTCAAAGTACTCCTCCATGCGCCTAGGGGCCCCTTTTATAGCCCCAAGGCAGCTAGGAGCCGTTGAAGGCATTCTTGGAAGGCTATTCTTGCCTTCTGTCGGGTGGCGCACCGGACAGTCCGGTGCACCACCGGACAACCATTGTTCATGTCCGGTGCGCGATTCCCTTCCTAATCTGGCGCAGCCGACCGTTGCAGATTTATGGCAGTTGGCGCACCGGACACTGTCCGGTGCACACCGGATAGTCCGGTGCCCCCTGCCGACCGTTGGCGCGCCCACGCGTCGCGCGAAGATTGTGCGGCCAACCGTTGGCGCAGTTGACCGTTGGATCACCGGATAGTCTGGTGCCCCACCGGACAGTCCGGTGAATTTTAGTCGTACGCCGTTGAACGTTTCCCAAGAGCGACGACTTTGCTGCGGACGACTCACCGGACAGTCCGGTGCCCCACCGAATAGTCCGGTGAATTATAGCCGTACGCCGCCGTCGAGTCCCGAGAGTGGCCTGTCCACCGGAGGCTGATCTAGCGCACCGGACACTGTTCGGTGCACCACCGGACAGTCCGGTACACCCAGACCGAGCAGAAGTTGGCTGTACACAGCCAACTCAATTCCAATTGCTTTTCTCCTATTTCTAGCACTTAGACATAATACATTAGTACCCAAATCAATGTACTAAGTCTAGAAACGTACCTTGTTGTATGATTTGCACTTCTTCAATCTTGGGCACAAATTAGCACTTATAGAGAATGTGTTGGGCACTTAATCACCAAAACACTTTAGAAATGGCCCAAGGGCACATTTCTCTTTCAAGGACCGTGAGTGGATGTATACGGGCCGTATAGGAAGGAACAATGTCACCCCTAAATGGATTAGAAAGACCGATGATTTCGTAGAACGGGCATATGGCGAAGCTGCTAAAGAAGCTAGTCTAGTCTCATGCCCATGCAGCAAATGTGCCAATCGGAAAAGAAAATCAAAGAAGGCCATGGTAGAACATATTTGAAAGAATAGATTTACGTCGGACTATACTACATGGATCTTCCTTGGTGAAGGGCATCGTACGAGAGAGGAGGTGGTGAGACAACGCGTCGAGGATTATGATGCTGATGCCAGGGTAGCGGATATGATGAACGACTATCACGAGGCACAGTTCTGAGAGCACCTAGAGGGGGGTGAATAGGTGATCTTGTGAAACTTGAAACTTAATGCCACAAAACTTGATTAGATGTTAGCACAATAAAGCCAAGTGGCTAGAGAGGAGTCTTAGCAAAACACAATAACTACAAAGAGATCAACACAAAGATGGCACAATGGTTTATCCCGTGGTTCGGCCAAGTCCAACGCTTGCCTACTCCACGTTGTGGCATCCCAACGGATGAGGGTTGCAATCAACCCCTCTCAAGCGGTCCAAAGACCCACTTGAATACCACGGTGTTTTGCTTTGTTTTCTATATCCCGCTTGCGAGGAATCTCCACAACTTGGAGCCTCTCGCCCTTACACTTTGATGTTCACAAAGAAGCACGGAGTAAGGGAGGGATGAGCAACGCACACAAGACGCAGAAATCATAGCAAATACGCACACACAAGACCCAGACTTGAGCTCAAAAGAATATCACGAGGTTCTCACTAGAACGGAGCTTAAATCACTAAGAATGTCGAACAAGTGCGCAAGAATGAAGTGTGAGTGATCAACAATGCTCAAAGGATGCTTGGTGTACTCCTCCATGCGCCTAGGGGCCCCTTTTATAGCCCCAAGGCAGCTAGGAGCCGTTGAGAGCATTCCAGGAAGGCAATTCATGCCTTCTATCGCCTGGCGCACTGGACAGTTCGGTGCACCACCGAACACTGTCCGGTGCGGATCTCTTTCCTTATTTGGCGAAGCCGACCGTTGAAGATTCAGAGCCGTTGGCGCACCGGACACTGTCCGGTGCACATTGGACAGTCCGGTGCCCCTTCTAGCCGTTGGCTCGGCCACGTCTCCCGCGCGGATCGCGCGGCCGACCGTTGGCCCGGCCGACTGTTGGCTCACCGGACAGTCCGGTGCACCACCGGACAGTCCAGTGATTTATAGCCGTACATCGTTAATCACTTCCCGAGAGCGATGACTTCGCCTGTGAATGGCTCACCGGACAGTCCGGTGATTTATAGCCGTACACCGCCGTCGAAGTCCCAAGAGCAGCAAGTTCGCCAGAGCCAGCCTGGCGCACCGGACACTGTCCGGTGCACCCAGACTGAGCAGACTTTGGCTGAACGAGCCAAGTCATCTCCAAATTGATTTCTCCTGTTTCCAGCACTTAGACACAATACATTAGTTCTCAAAACAATGTACTAAGTCTAGAAACATACCTTTAGACTTGATTTGCACTTTGTCCATCAATTGGCATAGATTTTCACTTAAGCACTTGTGTTGGCACTCAATCACCAAAATACTTAGAAATGGCCCAAGGGCACATTTCCCTTTCAATCTCCCCCTTTTTGGTGATTTATGCCAACACAACACAAGGCAACTAGAACAAGTGCAATATCAATGCAAATAAGAACACAAATTGTTTTGATTCAACTTTGGCATATTTGGATCATTCTTTGCCACCACTTGGTTTGTTTTTGCAAATCAAACTCAATTTCCTATCTCTAAGTCAAATTCACTTGTAGAGACATAAAGAGAGGTATTCCAAGAGAAATTGATCAAAGATTCAAAAACTCCCCCTTTTTCCTATAATCAACTACTGTCCCCACAAGAAGCCAACTTTTGACAATAGAGACAACAAGAGAGTTTTGACAAACCAAAAGCTCTATTCTACTATTTTCAAAATTCTCAAGTGGTAGCTGATCCAATTATTGCTTTGGCCTTATTTTCTCCCCCTTTGGCATCAAGCACCAAAACGAGATCAATCTTGGCCCTCGAACCCCATTGCCTCACCAAAATCTTCAAATAAGAGTACCAAGGCAATAAGAGTACATGAGATGAACTTGGAATAAGTTACCCTCTCATCGGAGTGCAGTGGAAGTCTTTCATGGTCCAAGTCCACCTTTTCCCTTTCAAACCTCCTTTGAGACTAAATCAAGCAAACTCAAGCACACGGTTAGTCTCAAAGGGTCAAGTTGTAGCACATCTCCCCCTAAATATGTGCATCACTTGCAAAAGGACTTGTGAGGTCCGGGGAGTGTTTGTACAACTTGAGCACCACAAGTAAACAACAAAATGCATAAGGAACATAATACACATGTATGCTACAAATCAATCCAAGTTCCGCGAATCTAAGACATTTAGCTCACTACGCAGCCTGCAAAAGGTCTTCTCATCTAGAGGCTTGGTAAAGATATCGGCTAGCTAGTTCTTGGTGCTAATATAAAACACTTCGATATCTCCCTTTTGCTGGTGGTCTCTCAAAAAGTGATGCCGGATGTCAATGTGCTTTGTGCGGCTGTGCTCAACAGGATTATCCGCTATGTGGATAGCACTCTCATTATCACATAGGAGTGGGACTTTGCTCAGATTGTAGCCAAAGTCCCGGAGGGTTTGCCTCATCCAAAGTAGTTGCGCGCAACACTGTCCTGCAGCAACATACTCGGCCTCAGCGGTGGATAGGGCAACAGAGGTTTGTTTCTTAGAACTCCATGACACCAGGGACCTTCCTAAGAATTGGCACGTCCCTGATGTACTCTTCCTATCGACCTTACATCCAGCATAGTCAGAGTCTGAATATCTAATTAAGTCAAAGGTAGAACCCTTTGGATACCAGATCCCGAAGCATGGCGTAGCGACTAAATATCTGAGAATTCGCTTCACAGCCACTAAGTGACACTCCCTTGGATCAGATTGAAATCTAGCACACATGCATACCCTAAGCATAATATCCGGTCTACTAGCGCATAAATAAAGCAAAGAACTTATCATGGACCGGTATGCTTTTTGATCCACGGACTTACCTCCTTTGTTGAGGTCGACGTGTCCGTCAGTTCCCATTGGAGTCTTTGCGGGCTTGGCGTCCTTCATCCCAAACCGCTTTAGCAAGTCTTGCGTGTACTTCATTTGGGAGATGAAGGTGCCGTCCTTGAGTTGCTTCACTTGGAATCCAAGGAAGTAGTTCAACTCGCCCATCATCGACATCTCAAACTTTTGAGTCATCACCCTGCTAAACTCTTCACAAGACTTTTGGTTAGTAGAACCAAATATTATGTCATCGACATAAATTTGGCACACAAATAAGTCACCATCACAAGTCTTAGTGAATAAAGTTGGATCAGCTTTCCCAACCTTGAAAGCATTAGCAATTAAAAAGTCTCTAAGGCATTCATACCATGCTCTTGGGGCTTGCTTAAGTCCATAGAGCGCCTTAGAGAGCTTACATACGTGGTTAGGGTACCGTTCATCCTCGAAACCAGGGGGTTGCTCCACGTACACCTCCTCCTTGATTGGCCCATTGAGGAAAGCGCTCTTCACATCCATTTGGAACAACCTGAAAGAATGGTGAGCGGCATATGCTAGCAAAATACGAATGGACTCTAGCTTAGCCACAGGAGCAAAAGTCTCTTCAAAGTCCAAACCTTCGACTTGGGCATAACCTTTTGCCACAAGTCGAGCCCTGTTCCTTGTCACCACCCTATGCTCGTCCTGTTTGTTGCGGAACACCCACTTGGTTCCCACAACATTTTGCTTGGGACGCGGCACCAGTGTCCAAACTTCATTACGCTTGAAGTTGTTGAGCTCTTCCTGCATGGCCAACACCCAGTCCGGATCTAGCAAGGCCTCTTCTACCCTGAAAGGCTCAATAGAAGAGACAAAGGAGTAATGCTCACAAAAATTAACTAATCTAGAACGAGTAGTTACTCCCTTGCTAATGTCACCCAAAATTTGGTCGACGGGATGATTCCTTTGAATCGTCGCTCGAACTTGGGTTGGAGGGGCCTGAGGTGCTTCTTCCTCTTCAACTTGGACATCCTGTGCTCCCCCTTGATCACATGCCTCCTCTTGATGAACCTGTTCATCGTCTTGAGTTGGGGGATGCACCATCATTGAGGAAGAAGGTTGATCTTGCTCCTCGAGTTCCTGTGGTCGCACATCGCCAATCGCCATGGTGCGTATTGCGACCGTTGGAACGTCTCCTTCATCTACATCATCAAGATCAACAACTTGCTCTCTTGGAGAGCCATTAGTATTATCAAATACAACGTCGCTAGAGACTTCAACCAAACCCGATGATTTGTTGAAGACTCTATACGCCTTTGTATTTGAGTCATAACCTAACAAAAACCCTTCTACAGCTTTGGGAGCAAACTTAGAATTTCTACCTTTCTTCACTAGAATATAACATTTGCTCCCAAATACACGAAAGTAAGACACATTGGGTTTGTTACCGGTTAGAAGCTCATACGAAGTCTTCTTGAGGAGGCGGTGAAGGTAGACCCGGTTGATGGTGTGGCAAGCCGTGTTCACGGCTTCCAACCAAAACCGCTCGGGGGTCTTGAACTCTCCAAGCATCGTCCTCGCCATGTCTATGAGCGTCCTGTTCTTCCTCTCTACCATACCATTTTGCTGTGGTGTGTAGGGGTCGGAGAACTCGTGCTTGATCCCTTCCTCCTCAAGGTACTCTTCCACTTGAAGATTCTTGAACTCGGACCCGTTGTCGCTCCTTATCTTCTTCACCTTGAGCTCAAACTCATTTTGAGTTCTCCTTAGGAAGCGCTTGAGGGTCCCTTGGGTTTTAGATTTATCCTGCAAAAAGAATACCCAAGTGAAGCGGGAAAAATCATCAACTATAACAAGACCATACTTACTTCCTCCTATGCTTAGATAGGCGACGGGTCCGAAGGGGTCCATATGAAGCATCTCCAAAGGTCTTGATGTGGTCATCACATTTTTGGTATGATGAGAGCTTCCCACCTGTTTACCTGCTTGACAAGCTGCACAAGGTCTATCTTTTTCGAAAGTAACATTAGTTAGACCTATCACGTGTTCTCCCTTTAGAAGCTTGTGAAGGTTCTTCATCCCCACATGAGCTAAACGGCGATGCCACAGCCAGCCCATGCTAGTCTTAGCAATTAAGCATGCATATAGACCGGCCTCCTCTTTTGCAAAATCAACTAAATAGAGTTTGTCGTCTAATACACCCTTAAAAGCTAGTGAACCATCACTTCTTCTAAAGACAGACACATCTACATTTGTGAATAAACAATTATATCCCATATTACAGAGTTGACTCACAGACAACAAGTTATATCCAAGCGACTCAACTAAGAACACATTAGAAATAGAGTGCTCGGATGAAATAGCAATTTTTCCTAACCCTTTCACCTTGCCTTGGTTCCCATCACCGAATATTATTGAATCTTAGGGATCCTTGTTCTTGACGTAGGAGGTGAACATCTTCTTCTCCCCCGTCATGTGGTTTGTGCATCCGCTGTCGATAATCCAGCTTGTACCCCCGGATGCATAAACCTGCAAGGCAAATTTAGGCTTGGGTTTTAGGTACCCAACTCTTGTTGGGTCCTACAAGGTTAGTCACAATGGTCTTAGGGACCCAAATGCAAGTTTTATCTCCCTTGCATCTTGCCCCTAACTTCCTAGCAATCACCTTCTTATCCTTTCTACTAATAGCAAAGGAAGCATTGCAAGCATGATAAATTGTAGAAGGTTCATTAATCTTCCTAGGAACATGAGCAACATCTCTCCTAGGCATATGATGAATGACATTTCTCCTAGGCATATCTCTACCATGCATATAGGAGGAACTTGAAGCAAACATTGCATTTGAATCATAAGTATTACAACTCCTATAAGCATTTCTAGAATGTCTCCTATCATGGTACATGAAAGCATGGTTCTTTTTAGCACTACTAGCCATAGGGGCCTTCCCTTTATCCTTGGTGGAGATGGAAGCCTTATGGCTTGTTAAGTTCTTGACTTCCCTCTTGAAGCCAAGACCATCCTTAATTGAGGGGTGTCTACCAATCGTGTAGGCATCCCTTGCAAATTTTATTTTATCAAATTCACTCTTGCTAGTCTTAAGTTGGGCATTAAGACTAGCCACTTCATCATTCAATTTAGAAATTGAAACTAGGTGTTCACTACAAGCATCAACATCAAAATCTTTACACCTATTACAAATTGTAACATGTTCTACACAAGATGTTGATTTATTTGCTATTTCTAACTTAGCATTCAAATCATCATTTATGCTCTTTAAGCTAGAAATAGAGTCATGGCATGTAGACAATTCAAAAGAAAGCATTTCATTCCTTTTAATTTCTAAAGCAAGGGATTTTTGTGCCTCTACAAACTTATCATGTTCTTCATACAAAAGATCCTCTTGCTTTTCTAATAATCTATTCTTATCATTCAAGGCATCAATCAACTCATTAATCTTATCAACCTTAGTTCTATCTAAGCCCTTGAATAAACATGAATAGTCTATTTCATCATCGCTAGATTCTTCATCACTTGAGGAAGCGTAAGTACTAGTATTATGAGTGCTTAACTTCTTTTTCCTTGCCATGAGGCAAGTGTGATGCTCGTTGGGGAAGAGGGATGACTTGTTGAAGGCGGTGGTGGCGAGTCCTTCGTTGTCGGAGTCGGACGACGAACAATCCGAGTCCCACTCCTTGCCAAGGTGTGCCTCGCCTTTAGCCTTCTTGTAAGACTTCTTCTTTTCCCTCTTGTTCCCTTGTTCCTGGTCACTATCATTATCGGGACAATTAGCGATAAAATGACCAATCTTACCACATTTGAAGCATGAGCGCTTCCCCTTCGCCTTGTTCTTGTTAGGCTGCCCCTTGCGACCCTTTAGCACCGTCTTGAAGCGCTTGATGATGAGGGCCATCTCTTCCTCATTTAGCCCCGCCGCCTCAACTTGCGCCACCTTGCTAGGTAGCGCCTCCTTGCTACTTGATGCCTTGAGAGCAATGACTTGAGGCTCATGGATTGGACCATTCAATGCATCGTCGATGTATCTTGCCTCCTTGATCATCATCCGTCCGCTTACAAACTTTCCAAGTATCTCCTCGGGCGTCATCTTCGTGTACCTAGGATTCTCACGAATATTGTTCACAAGATGTGGATCAAGGACGGTAAAGGACCTTAGCATTAGGCGGACGACGTCGTGGTCCGTCCATCACGTGCTTTCATAGCTCCTTATTTTGTTGACGAGGGTCTTGAGCCGGTTGTACGTTTGGGTTGGCTCCTCGCCCCTGATTATTGCGAATCTCCCAAGTTCGCCCTCCACCAACTCCATCTTGGTGAGCATGGTGACGTCGTTCCCCTCATGTGAGATCTTGAGGGTGTCCCAGATCTGCTTGGCGTTATCCAAGACGCTCACCTTATGGTATTCGTCCCTGCACAATGAAGCTAGAAGAACAGTGGTAGCTTGTGCATTTTTGTGAATTTGCTCATTAATGAACATGGGACTATCAGTACTATCAAATTTCATTCCACTTTCTACTATCTCTCATATGCTTGGATGGAGAGAGAATAAGTGACTACGCATTTTGTGACTCTAAAATCAGCAGTCCTCCCCATCAAAGTGTGGAGGCTTGCCAAGAGGAATGGAAAGCAAATGTGCATTTGAACTATACGGAATACGAGAATAATCGAAAGAGAAGTTTGAATTAACCGTCTTCTTTTTCTTGTAGTCGTTGTCGTCGTCCTTTTGGGAAGAAGAGGACTCGTCGCTGTCGTCGTAGTAGACGATCTCCTTGATGCGCCTCGTCTTCTTCTTCTTCCCATCTTTTCGTTTGTGGCCCGAGCCCGAGTCGGTAGGCTTGTCATCTTTTGGCTCGTTGACGAAAGACTCCTTCTCCTTATCATTGATCACAATCCCCTTGCCCTTAGGATCCATCTCTTCGGGCGATTAGTCCCTTCGTGAAGAGAACGGCTCCGATACCAATTGAGAGCACCTAGAGGGGGGTGAATAGGTGATCTTGTGAAACTTAAAACTTAATGCCACAAAACTTGATTAGATGTTAGCACAATAAAGCCAAGTGGCTAGAGAGGAGTCTTAGCAAAACACAATAACCACAAAGAGATCAACACAGAGATGGCACAGTGGTTTATCCCGTGGTTTCGGCCAAGTCCAACGCTTGCCTACTTCACGTTTTGGCGTCCCAACGGACGAGGGTTGCAATCAACCCCTCTCAAGCGGTCCAAAGACCCACTTGAATACCACGGTGTTTTGCTTTGTTTACTATATCCTACTTGCGAGGAATCTCCACAACTTGGAGCCTCTCGCCCTTACACTTTGATGTTCACAAAGAAGCACGGAGTAAGGGAGGGATGAGCAATGCACACAAGACGAGGAAATCACAGCAAATACGCACACACAAGACCCAGACTTGAGCTCAAAAGAATATCACGAGGTTCTCACTAGAACGGAGCTCAAATCACTAAGAATGTCGAACAAGTGCACAAGAATGAAGTGTGAGTGATCAACAATGCTCAAAGGATGCTTGGTGTACTCCTCCATGCGCCTAGGGGCCCCTTTTATAGCCCCAAGGCAGCTAGGAGCCGTTGAGAGCATTCCAGGAAGGCAATTCTTGCCTTCTATCGCCTGGCGCACCGGACAGTCCGGTGCACCACCGGACACTGTCCGGTGCGGATCTCTTTCCTTATTTGGCGAAGCCGACCGTTGAAGATTCAGAGCCGTTGGCGCACCAAACACTGTCCGGTGCACACCGGACAGTCCGGTGCCCCCTTCTAGCCGTTGGCTCGACCACGTGTCCCACGCGGATCGCGCGGCCGACCGTTGGCCCGGCCGACTGTTGGCTCACCGGACAGTCCGGTGCACCACCGGACAGTCCGGTGATTTATAGCCGTACGCCGTTAATCACTTCCCGAGAGCGACGACTTCGCCTGTGAATGGCTCACCGGACAGTACGGTGATTTATAGCCGTACACCGTCGTCGAAGTCCCGAGAGCAGCAAGTTCGCCAGAGCCAGCCTAGCGCACCGGACACTGTCCGGTGCACCCAGACTGAGCAGACTTTGGCTGAACGAGCCAAGTCATCTCCAAATTGATTTCTCCTGTTTCCAGCACTTAGACACAATACATTAGTTCTCAAAACAATGTACTAAGTCTAGAAACATACCTTTAGACTTGATTTGCACTTTGTCCATCAATTGGCATAGATTTTCACTTAAGCACTTGTGTTGGCACTCAATCACCAAAATACTTAGAAATGGCCCAAGGGCACATTTCCCTTTCAAGTTCGCCTAAGGATGTACAGAGGAGGAGCTAGAGCCGACCTCAAGGATGTTCTATGACTTGTTTGACGCGGCACAGAAGCCCCTTCACGCCAGACAAAGGTTTCTCAACTAGATGCCATTGGGCGTTTAATTGCGTTCAAGTCGCAATATAGCTTGAGTCGAGATGCATTCGATGGCTTGTTGACGGTTATTGGCAGCCTGCTTCCGGAGGATCACGTTCTGCCAAAGTGCATGTATGAGGCACAGAAACTCCTTCGTGCACTCAATATAACGTATGAGCAGATACATGCTTGTCTGAAGGGGTGCGTGCTATTTAGGAAAGAATACGCGGAGGCAAAATACTGTCCAAAGTGTAAATCGTCTAAGTTCATGGAGGTAGAATCTGGTGATGACAGAAGAGGCAGCTTGACATCCCCGTGACAATCCTACACCAACTTCCGTTCATGCCGAGGATCCAACGTCTATACATGACCGAGGAATCCGCGAAACAGATGACATGGCACAAAAAATAGAAAACGATACAATCCAAACAAGATGGTGCACGCAAGCGCTGCCCCATACGCATGTTGGCTCGTGTTTGTTATCCCAATCAATCTCCCCCCCCCCCCGTGTGTGCTTTCAAAGGCAAAACATATTCGTGTCGTTGATAATTCCCACAACGCTAGCCGGAAACGACGTCTGATGATGCAAGGTCCCTCCCACCCCAAGGCAGTTGCAGCCTAGGCAAATATGCAGAGGCATGGGTACGTTCTTTTTTTATTTAGGTATTATTTCTAACTATCTCGTTGTTTTTTTGTAGTCGGCGTCACATGGTAGCCAGCCTTGCTCCATCTTCTTAACCTATGCTATGGCCCACAAGGGTAAGGCGACGTCCAACTTCACCTACAACCCGGATGACGAACCCGTGACGTATAGCAACTCCGTCATCTACAGCCGCCTTCATGAGTACGGCACCATGACACAGGAGGTCCATGGGCCAGATTACGATCCAAGGACCGAGGACATCGATCCGGATGTCCTCATGAGGGTCGTAGGAGGCAAGAGACATGGGTGGTACTAGATTACCGACGGGGCAATCAACTCGTCGTCCACTCTCACTCTGTCTCAGGTGCGAGCAAGGAGCACGAGCTCGAGCCCAGCCATACGTCCTCAGCAGGACAACTCACATCATCGCATACAGCAACTCGAGGTTATTGCTTCTATAACTCGTCATTCTTTGAGTTACTATAACATTGTCTTGGAATATTACAGACCCAGCTAGAAACAGATAAGAGGGAACGTCAGGAGATGGAGGCGAGGATGACAGAGATGTTCCAGTACATGCAGAGCCTTAGCGCCGCACGGGGTTTTGCTCCACCACCTCCGTTGTTCCCTACAGTTGACCTTCCTGTGAGTATCAAAATTCTAGTCCTGCATAATATATATTTATATGGTATAACACATGCAATTTCTTCTCTGTGCAGGGACAATCTAGGGTAGCATCCAACAACCCTCATGGATCGCATAGCCCATCGCCGCACCAGTCCAGGTGCCCACCTCTTTAGCTTAGTTGTGATACTTATGTTGGTGAACTTGTGTGAACTTATGTTGGTGAAACTTGTCCTAAACTTATGTTTGAGTTGGTAATACTTATTTGGTGAAACTTGGTATGAACATAGACATGTTTGTGAAAACTTGTTAGATTTGTGAAATATGTGTTCTCTATTATGTATGTGATGATTATGTGATATCTGTGATGTATATGTGATATATGTTTTGTTTGTTTGGAGGGAATAGCAAAAACAAATAAAAAAGGTAAATTTGGTGGGTGCTTTTGGCATCATATGCAGAGATGTTGGGTTGGAAAGTAAGATGATGATGGCCAACCGGCCATTGAGGGCGCCATATCCTGTGCAATCCGTTATCTTGTGCAAGCATGCAATCAGTCCATCCAAACCATCCAATCTGAATCCAACGTTGTCTGTTGTTTTTGCGTTTAAACCCTCCCACCACACCTCTTGTATCTCATCAACCAGGCTCTGAGTATTTGCGAAACACCCCCACCGTCCTGGGACATTTCAATCTGGGCCCTTAAATCGAATCAGAGCCTGTACACGTTGTTTTAGCGATTCCAGACGATACTCGCTTTTCAGAAAAAATCACGTGAAAGCTAGCAAGGGTGAAAATGGATTGCAATATTCAACGACAATATCCACATCAATGGAACAGTACTCCATTTTTTAATTCGATTACTCATTAACCAGGAACATGACACAATATATAGAATCACAGATATACTAGACATAACATGAGCTGTAAGCTGACAACAGGAACATGACCCAAAACTTTATTTTGTTGGACAGTTACGTGCATCATGAAGAACTAATTGTTTGCAGATCTTGCATAAGCGTGGCAGTCTTGCTTGCTTCTTTTTGCTACCACTTACTTCTTTGCTTTTCTTAATCCTTTTGCTTCTCCCCTTTGAACAGATATCCGTTGGAGGATGAACCGTCACTTCATTTGGAATATGGCAACCGATGAATGCCTCATATTCATCCTGCCTAGAGTGTGTAGTTGTCGGCAAAATCTGATGTAGAGACGCCTCGATGTTACAAAGACCAGACAATAAGAAATCCATGCCTTCCTCAGCGTTGTTGGCTTTTTTTATCAAATCTTCAAACTTGTTCCGTACACTTGCTATTTTTTTCCTCATCACCAAATCATTTGGCTCTAGGATCTTGTCATGCAATATGTTTCCGTACTCGTCGTAGACACAATGGCTGAAAGCAAATAAGTTAGTCATATGTTCTACAAAATTAAATAATTAAACACAAAATTAGTTAGTCATAATCAAATTACCTTTTGCACCTTTTCTCCCATCTTTTCATAAAGTAGCAATCTGGTAGCTCCATCTGTTCTTCACCACGCAATGCTAGAATAATGTGGCGACATGGGATACCCTTTGACTCAAATAACTTACATGAACACATTGCCATTATGCTTGCATTAAAATGAACAACCCTATCTTTTTTTCTCCCATCACTAATGGTCACAATTTTCATTTCTTCGGACATGGCAATATTTTGAACCCAACAAAAATCTCTAGCAGCAACAACCTCTTTCTGGAAGGATAAAAACACCTCATGTGTGTATAGCATACTACCCTGCTTTTCCATGGGCCAAGATGTCATTAGCTTAGGAGCACTATGAATGCTTTTATTATCTGCCTTCAGCTCCTCTTGCCGTTGCCATTCTAATGCTGTCTCAAATCTAAGCCAAAACTCAACAAATGATAGTTTCCGGTGAATAAAATGATTAAAAAATGAATTTGCACTCTCAGACCTTGATGTGGTTCTAAGCATGCCCGCTAGAGGTACGTCCATATAGTATGCTGGAATCCATGATTCACGAATATGATATCTGTTCCGTATCCATTCATTTCCATCCAAGCCATAATCAAACATTAGAGAATTCCATAGTGACTCAAATTCCTCCCTGGTTTCTGAACCCCATACACATGCATTTAGCCTTGGCCAGAAATCAGATTCTTCAGCATTAACAGAACCACTAACCTTCTCAGGGAACTTTTCCATGATATGCCACATGCATAGTCTATGAACGGTGTTTGGAAATATTTTTGCAATAGCAGCTCTAATGCTAGCAGCTTCATCTGTTATGATGAGACTTGGTGCTACCCCTCCCATTGCAACTAGGAATGTCTTGAATAACCATTCATATGATTCAGTTTTCTCATTTGCTAAGAACGCACCACCGATAAATATACTTTGTAGATGATGATTGACTCCAGTAAATGGTGCAAAAATCATGTCATATTGGTTGGTGCTATATGTAGAATCAAAGGATACCATATCTGAAAAATGAGTGTAGTTCTCTCTACTAGTAGCATCTGCCCAAAAAACATGCACCAACAGACCTTGTTCATCCACAACAAAATCATAGAAAAATACTGGATTGATTTTCTTCTTCCTCTCTAATTGTGCAATAAACATCTCAATGTCTGCATTTGTAATTTTCTTTCTAAGGCCACGATAGTAGTTTTGCAAGTCCCTCAAGGTGCACCCAACATTTTCAAATCCTCCCTCGCTAACAAGAAGTAGCCTATATGCTTGTGACGTGCCCATACTTGCTTTGTGACAATTATAAAGAGTGTTCTTTGCACGTTCGCTAACACTACGGTTCGATCTGAGCAAGTGACACTTATCTGGTGACACAAGACCATGATTGTGCTCTTCAATCATTGATTCTATAGTGTATCTAGCACCAGATAATTTCACATAGATGTATGCCTCACAGCCACATCTTGTTTCAAAAAGGTTGTGTGTCTTCTTACCATTAGATACTTGAATATTCTTCTTCCTGAACCCTTGCCTTGAGCACATGAAACGCTTCCAGTAAATAATACCATTCTTCAGTTTCTGCTGACCAACACGGACTGAAAAGCCATTATCATGTGCATAATCTTTGTAGAACTGCTCTGCAGCCTCAATGTTCTCAAAGGACATTCCAACAATAGGCTTCTATAAGAAAATAATGCAAAAAAAAATAGTCATGTTTACTGCAAATATCTTGATGAAGCTTCCATAACTAACTCAAATACTCACTGTTGGGGCGGTGCTTGGGGTCTTTTTTGGTGTACTGAAGCCCTCATTGGACAACAGAACTGTAGGCGATTTCAGCAATGTTGGAGCAGACAGGACCGACCACTCACAATTCTCTTGTTCAAATGTCATTGATCCTATACTAATTGTTGCCTCCGCTTCCACAATCTCCATTGTTGCATCATCTGATTTTCCATCCTCCGCAAGTAGCCTGTAGGAAAAATAAATGCAGTTCATCGATTACAGGGCGGCCCGATTACAGCCACCAAAATAGCCATAAACAACATATTGGCGTGGAGATTCAATCACGTACAGATAGTCGGGGTAAGCAGCATACCTGGGCGCCGGCGATGTCGGAGGCATCAAGAGCGCCGGCAGCAGAGCTTGAAGACGAAGCGTCCAGAGCGAACGAAAGGGCCACATGCTGAAACAACCAGGCCGCACGTAGGCTCTGATTCGATTTAAGGGCCCAGGTTGAAATGTCCTAGAACGGTGGGGGGTGTTTTGCAAATACTCAGAGCCTGGTTGATGAGATACAAGAGGTGTGGTGGGAGGGTTTAAACGCAAAAACAGCAGACAACGTTGGATTCAGATTGGATGGTTTGGATGGACTGATTGCATGCTTGCACAAGATAACGGATTGCACAGGATATGGCGCCGCCATTGAGTTGCAGGGTGTGGTGTCGTCGAGCACATAACATCGTCCAGCCTATCTTGCATTGCATGTCCATCCCGTCTCTGGTTGGCGAGCCGCGCATGGCGCTCCAAAGGAGGGGCGAGGTTGAATAGACAGATGGAATGGGTGGTTCTCTATTTATAGCGCATGGATGCAGTCGTCCCCTGGCACACCTATTTATATGTGAGCGCTCCTGGCACTAGATCGATCGATCGATCGAGCTTAATTGCACCACTGCTCGTACGACGTGTTGTTATCCTCCTCTTGCATTGCATTGCATTGCAGGTCGTACGATGTCGTGGCAGACGTACGTCGATGAGCACCTCATGTGCGAGATCGAGGGCCACCACCTGAGCTCTGCCGCCATAGTCGGCCACGACGGCGCCGTTTGGGCCCAGAGCACCGCATTCCCACAGTTCAAGCCAGAGGAGATGACCAACATCATTAAGGACTTCGACGAGCCTGGGTTTCTGGCCCCGATCGGCCTCTTCCTTGGCCCCACCAAGTACATGGTCATCCAAGGCGAGCCCGGCGCTGTCATCCGCGGGAAGAAGGTACTGATGATCCGTCGTCGTCTATGCTCCCCCTCTCGATCGATTATATATATATATATATATATATATATATATATATATATATATATAATGCACGTCGATCATCTTTCTCTGGTTCGCGTTTCCCCAGGGATCTGGAGGCATAACTGTGAAGAAGACCGGACAGGCGCTGGTGATCGGCATCTACGACGAGCCCATGACCCCTGGACAGTGCAACATGGTGGTTGAGAGGCTCGGTGACTACCTCGTAGAGCAAGGCCTGTGAATGCATCCAAACAACGACACCAACGCCAACATTAATTAATTAATTACTAGTCTCTACGCACACGTTCTTTTTAATTTAGTCCCCATGCCCTGGGATTGTGCGTGGCCGCTCCGGCCGTTAAACACCACCCATCCTTCGTTCGGCATGCTCTCGTCGCCAATCACCAGAGAATTTTTTTTTTCCCCTTGTTTATATAATTTTATTGTATCGTTTTGGCAAATAATTTTGTGGTTCGACCCCAAAGTTTGGTTGTCATACGATTTGTAAACCTGGAACAATATATAATGTGATTGAACTGCTATATATGTCTATTCTTTTTGTAATACGATAATATGTATATGTATTCCATGCGATCTCTTCTAGGGCGACGACTAATGTGCAAGTGTGAGTTTGCATGCGCTGAGCACCGGGTTTGTATTTCCGGGTTAATATCTTTCCATTCCTTTATCTAAAAAGGTGTTGCATATATCTAAAAGAAAGAGAAAAAAATGCTTACAACCGTTGGAAAAATAAGCATTAAAATATACATAAATACTAATAACAAAGTGTACCCTGCAGAGGGACCGACGTTCAAGGCATCCGTGGCTTCATTTACACGAGACATCTCGTATGTATGTTCGATGTAGTCGTACGCAGTCGACACTCAATCACCAAATAACTTCAGAAAATTGTAACTCGATAACTGTAACTCTAAATTTAGTAGTTCTCGAACCCACAATCCTGTAGCAACACGTAGAATATTATTATGCAGCTTGTGCTGATGTTTGGTGTAATGTTAATTTCTGTTATCCTGTGCTTGTTGGTATTGTTGTGAGTATACGAGCAAGCAACTGAGGACCCAGGTGTTCAGCAGGTGGAGACTGCTGAGTAGGAGTTCGTTGAAGGCAAGTTGTGCCCTTGATCACTTCTATTTACCCAATAATGTTTCTTTTAATCTTTATGATCTGCATAGGTTAATTTTGATGGGACCTAATAGGTTACCCTAGTTTACCACTGAATTTTTGGATAGTACCTGCTATTGATTTATGTGGTTTTGGGTATGGAGCTGTGTTTTCAAGTCGTCCGACTAATCGCGATTAGTCGCGATTAGTGAAAGCTCTCTTGTGAGTTTTGGTGTTTGGATGACAACTCAATTAAAGGACTAACAAGTGTACTAAGTGTTGAACATGTGCTTAAGGTAAAGCCTACAGGGTTCAACACAAGTGAACAAATGTGATGGTCCAAGAACTGGATTATGGATACATGATGGACATCACAAGTAAGATGGACATTGCATAAGTGAGACTCGGGTGCGTAGCTCGGAGACAACTGATCAAGCCGAGGACGGAGGCAAGAAAAGCTTCGAGGTACCAAGTGCACGGGAGAAGGTCAAGGAGGCTGAGGAACCCAAAGCCAAGGGTGAAGAAGAAGGCTTGCAAAGTCAAGGGTGATCGAGTTGAGAACAGCTACGGCACATCAAGGATCACTACATAAGAACGTGACTTACACCCAATGAGGTAACAGCTACAGTTATGTGGTGTAAGTCATAAGGCTCAAGATCAAGCTCTAAGAAGGAGATCAAGGTCACTAGAAGGAGAACAAGTGTCAAAACCAGAACTGGAAGCAGCCCAAAAGAGCTAAGTTCACCTTAATCTTTAGTTTGGGTTGTTCCTATGTTTGGAGATGTTCTATGTGACCTTTGCAGGATGTTGGAGCCAAGAAATGTCAAACTAGATCAAGTCAAGCCGACTTGATGATTTATGAGTCCAACATCAAAGCTCAAGCATGTGAAATGCTATGGATATAATAATTAAGAGAAGGTATGTTTCTAGACTTAGTACATTGGTTTTAGTGTACTAATATACTTGTCTAAGTGTTAGAAACAGAAAGAAGAAGAACAGGAACGAGGTGCAAAAGGCTTGGCTGTGTACAGCCAAGGTTCTGCTCAGTCTGGGTGCACCGGACTGTCCGGTGGCTCACCGGACAGTGTCCGGTGCGCCAGGCTGGCTCGAGCAAACTAGCCGCTCTCGGGAATTCACCGGCGACGTACGGCTATAATTCACCGGACTGTCCGGTGTGCACCGGACTGTCCGGTGAGCCAACGGTCGGCCGGGCCAACGGTCGACCGCGCGATCTGCGCAGGACACGTGGCCGAGCCAACGGCTAGATGGATGCACCGGACTGTCTGGTGTGCACCGGACATGTCCGGTGCGCCAACGGCTCCAAGACTACCAACGGTCGGCTTCGACGTAGAAGGAAAGAAATCGGGCACCGGACAGTGTCCGGTGTGCACCGGACTGTCCGGTGCGCCACCCGACAGAAGGCAAGATTTGCCTTTCTGGATTGCTTCCAACGGCTCCTAGGCCCCTTGTGCCTATAAAAGGGACCCCTAGGCGCCTCCAGCAAGAGATAAGCGCAGCCAACAAGTGTAGACTTCATTGGAATCAATTCTCGCTCTCCCTCTTGTGTGTAACTCTATAGTTTGTGTAGAAGGCACAGCTATAAGCCTTTAGAGAGAGGAGTAGTGCTGCTAAGAGCTAGAGCAAGGTCTTGAGCGTATCGTTACTCTACCGGGGTGTTGCCAAGAAGTTTGTAAGCAGTCGCGGTTCTGTTGCAACCCCACTCAATAGTGAAAGGCTCTATCTGTCATACTGACAGATCTGAGCAAACGGAGGAAGGAGTTGAAATAGACTCCAAGCCCAGGTGTGGCTAACTCCAACGAGGACTAGGCAAGCATTTCAGGCTTGGCCGAACCTCGGGATAAATCCTTGCGTCTGTGTGCTCTATTCTGTATTGTATCCTGACTCTCTGTCTTACTCGCCTTTATATCTGCACTTCAATACTTATCTGTGGTATAAGCTTGATTTGAAGTGCAGGACATTTTGAGACAGGATCTTCCATTCCGCTGCGACCTACTCAAAGAGTCTTCTCATTCCACTGCGTACTAAGTCTTCGAGTAGAGTAAGAATTTAAGTTTTAAAGTAATAAGTTTTATTCGCCTATTCACCCCCCCCCCTCTAGGCGACATCCAGATCCTGTTCCCGGGTCAAAGGGAACTTTCAATTGGTATCGGAGCTAGGCCTCTCCAGTGTGGGCTTAGCCGTCCGGAGATAACGATGTCGTCACAAGAGGTAACTGTAGAAATTCTTTTAGGCGATGGCTCTAATTACAAATCTTGGTCTGTCTCTATTTATAATGCTTTCATGAGTGTTGATTCTGATTTGAGTCAGATCTTTAGTAGAAGTATTTTTCCATCTGATATTAGTAAAAATCCCTCTAATGATGAACTAAGATGTTTATCTCTCAATCACCGTGCTTGCAACATCTTAGTTGAGTCTCTTTCTAGAAGTGCCTATTTTGCCATCATGAGTAGTGATAATGATTTGTTTGTTGATGCTCATGATTTATGGAATAGAATTAAAGTAAAATATTTTTTGGCAAATTATACTACTTCTACTCCCTATATTGCTTGTGATGCTAACCATTCAAAGGGAGAAGATCAAGAACGATGGACACCCAACGATGAATCTACCTCGTCGACAGGTTTGGTCTCCACTAATAATAAGTGTTTTATTGCTAACAATGACGGTGGAGACAAAAGCCATGATGAGGAGGAATATGAGGATGATAGCGAGGATGAATCTTCATCATCACAAGGTACATTTTCCTATATTGCTTCCACTGACATTAATGACAGGGAAAATAAGACCGATGATGTGGAAGAAGAGGAGATTCGCCGTTTCTACAACCATCTCAACAAAGCGGACAAAGCTCTCTTGGTTAAGTTGTTGAGAAGGAACAAGGAACAAGGCGAGACGCTTCTCAGGCTAGAGGAGACTCTCATCAAAACAAACAACAGCCTGGAGAAGATGACCAAAGAACATGAGGAGCTAAGGTGCTCTCATGATGTCTTGGTCCAACGGTATGATTCAATGTTAATTGAGCAAAGTAATAATTATGACGCTCTATCTAATGTTGCTCAACTTAAAACTGAAAATTCTATGCTTAGAAGTCAAGTAGAAACAATGAATTTAGAAAAGCTTGCTCTTAGTGAAAAGTATGATACGTTGTCATACTCTCATAGTAAACTAGTTGATGATCATATCATGCTCGATATTGCTCATGAGGTAGTAATTACTAGTTTAAACTCATATGAACCTCATTCTTGCACTAGTAATCAATTGGTCAAAATATTATCATGTGCTGACCTCCACCGCCCCAAGAAAGGCCAATCTTTGTTTGAGAAACAAGTTGCAGGATCAAAAAGAAAATTGCGTGGGAACAAGAAGCAAAGACAACTAAGGAGAAGACACATTGCTCAACTTTCTCAAGATATCCACGGGCGCGTGGTGAAGAAGCTTGAGAAAGGAAAAACTGCAGCAAGTGTTAAGCTCCATAAGAAGGATGCTTCTAAAGATGAGGAAATCAACATGAGCCCGGAAAAAGGTAAAGATTCAATTAATCATGTTGTTTGCACTAACCTTTTCTCTATGTCATCCAAGAACAAAAAGAGAAAAGGGAAAAGGAGGTGCTTTAAGTGCAACAAGTCAGGACACCTCATTGAGTCGTGTCCATACTGAAAGGGAATTAGGCCTACACCTAGTTCCTAAATAATTTTGGTGGTTGAATTGCCCAACACAAATATTGGACTAACTAGTTTACTCTAGTGCATAAGTTATACAGGTGCAAAAGGTTCACATTTAGCCATTAAAAAGACCAAGTGTTGGATTCAACAAAGGAGCAATGAGGCATCCGAGGGCACCTCTGGCTGAAGGCACCGGACTGTCCGGTGGGCACCGGACATGTCCGGTGCGCCCAGAGGACTTCGACTCCAACTCTTCGCCCTCGGGAATTCTCGGAAGCTGGCGCGCTAAAATTCACCGGACTGTCCGGTGTGCACCGGACATGTCCGGTGCTCCAAGGAAGCGCGGCCTCCGGAACTCGCCAGCCTCGGGTTCGCTCGGCAGCCGCTCCGCTAAAATTCACCGGACTGTCCGGTGTGCACCGGACTGTCCGGTGTGTCAGCGGAGCAACGGCTCCCTGCGGCGCCAACGGCTCCCTGCGGAGCATTTAATGCGCGCGCAGCGCGCGCAGACGTCAGGATCGCCCATACCGGTGCACCGGACATCAAACAGTACATGTCCGGTGTGCACCGGACACCCAGGAGGGCCCAGAAGTCAGAAGCTCCAACGGTCAGAATCCAACGGCAATGGTGACGTGGCAGGGGCACCGGACTGTCCGGTGTGCACCGGACTGTCCGGTGCGCCATCGAACAGACAGCTTCCAGCAACGGTCACTTTTGGTGGTTGGGGCTATAAATACCCCAACCACCCCACATTCATTGCCATCCAAGTTTTCCACTTCTCAACTACTACAAGAGCTCTAGCATTCAATTCTAGACACACCAAATAGATCAAGTCCTCTCCAAATTCCACACAACTCCATAGTGACTAGAGAGAGTGATTTGCTTGTGTTCTTTCGAGCTCTTGCGCTTGGATCGCATTCTTTTCTTTCTCACTTGTTCTTGAGATCATCACTCAATTGTAACCAAGGCAAGAGGCACCAATTGTGTGGTGGCCCTTGCGGGGAAGTTTTGTTCCCGGTTGATTGAGAAGAAGAGAAAGCTCACTCGATCCGTGGGATCGTTTGAGAGAGGGAAGGGTTGAAAGAGACCCGGCCTTTGTGGCCTCCTCAACGGGGAGTAGGTTTGCGAGAACCGAACCTCGGTAAAACAAATCCTCGTGTCACACTCTTATTTGCTTGCGATTTGTTTTGCGCCCTCTCTCGCGGACTCGTTTCTTTATTACTAACGCTAACCCGGCTTGTAGTTGTGATTATTTTTGTAAATTTCAGTTTCGCCCTATTCACCCCCCCTCTAGGCGACTATCAATTGGTATCAGAGCCCGGTGCTTCATTTGAGCCTAACCGCTCGAAGTGATGTCGGGAGATCACACCAAGAGGGAGATGGAGACCGGCGATGACAAGCCCACTACAAGCCAAGGGAGCACTTCATCGGAAGAGTCCCGCACCAAGAGAAGGGAGAAGAAGAAGAACTCCTCCAAGCGGAAGGAGAAAAGGTCTTCCTCTTCTCACCACAAGGAGAAGAAGGAAAAATCTTCTTCTCACAAGCCGCATCGGAGTGGGGACAAGCATAAGAGGATGAGGAAGGTGGTCTACTACGAGACCGACACTTCATCGACATCTACCTCCGGCTCCGACGCGGCGTCCGTCACTTCTAAACGCCAAGAGCGTAAGAAGTATAGTAAGATCCCCCTACGCTACCCTCGCGTTCCTAAACATACACCTTTACTTTCCGTCCCATTAGGCAAACCACCAACTTTTAATGGTGAAGATTATGCTATGTGGAGCAATTTAATGCGATTTCATCTAACCTCTCTCCACAAAAGTATATGGGATGTTGTTGAGTATGGTGTACAGGTACCATCCGTAGGGGATGAGGACTATGACACGGACGAAGTGGCCCAAATCGAGCACTTCAACTCCCAAGCCGCAACCATCCTCCTTGCCTCTCTAAGCAAGGAGGAATACAACAAAGTACAAGGGTTGAAGAACGCCAAGGAGATTTGGGACCTACTCAAGACGGCGCACGAGGGTGATGAACTCACAAAGATCACCAAGCGGGAAACGATCGAGGGGGAGCTCGGTCGCTTCCGTCTTCGCCAAGGGGAGGAGCCACAAGACATGTACAACCGGCTCAAGACCTTGGTGAACCAAGTGCGCAACCTCGGGAGCACAAAATGGGATGATCACGAGGTGGTTAAGGTTATTTTAAGAGCACTTATTTTCCTTAACCCTACTCAAGTACAATTAATTCGTGGTAATCCTAGATATCCACTAATGACCCCCGAAGAAGTCATCGGGAATTTTGTGAGTTTTGAATGCATGATTAAGGGCTCCAAGAAGATCAACGAGCTTGACGAGCCTTCCACATCCGAGGCGCAACCCGTGGCCTTCAAGGCAACGGAGGAGAAGAAGGAGGAGTCTACACCAAGTAGACAACCAATTGACGCCTCCAAGCTCGACAACGAAGAGATGGCCCTAATCATCAAGAGTTTTCGGCAAATCCTTAAGCAACGGAAGGGGAAGGATTACAAATCCCGTTCCAAGAAGGTTTGCTACAAGTGTGGTAAGCCCGGTCACTTTATTGCTAAATGTCCATTATCAAGTGATAGTGACAGGGGCGACGACAAGAAGGGCAAGAGGAAGGAGAAGAAGAAGTACTACAAGAAGAAGGGCGGCGATGCCCATGTTTGTCGGGAGTGGGACTCCGACGAAAGCTCTAGCGACTCCTCCGACGACGAGGACGCCGCCAACATCGCCGTCACCAAGGGCCTCCTCTTCCCCAACGTCGGCCACAAGTGCCTCATGGCCAAGGACGGCAAAAAGAAGGTAAAATCAAAGTCCTCCACTAAATATGAAACATCTAGTGATGAGGATAGTGATAAAAATGAGGAGGATAATTTGCGTATTCTTTTTGCCAACCTTAACATGGAACAAAAAGAAAAATTAAATGAGCTAATTAGTGCCATCCATGAAAAGGATGATCTCTTGGACTCTCAAGAGGACTTCCTAATCAAGGAAAACAAGAAACATGTTAAGGTTAAAAATGCTTATGCTCTAGAAGTTGAAAAATGTAACAAATTATCTAGTGAGCTAAGCATATGCCATGACACTATTGCCAACCTTAGAAATGAAAATGTTAAATTAATTGCTAAGGTTGATTCTCATGTTTGCATTGATCCTAGAAATGATAATGTTGATTTGCTAGCTAGGATTGATGAGTTGAATGTTTCTATTGTTAGCCTTAGAAATGAGAATGAGAAACTAATTGCTAAGGCTAAAGATTTTGATGTTTGCAATGCTACTATTTCCGACCTTAGAACCAAAAATGATTTATTGCATGCTAAGGTTATTGAATTAAAATCTTGCAAACCATCTACATCTAATGTTGAGCATATTTCCATTTGCACTAGATGTAGAGATATTAATGTTGATGCTATCCATGATCACCTAGCCTTAATTAAAAAACAAAATGATCACATAGCACAACTTAATGCTAAAATTAGAGAGCATGACTTAGAAAATGAAAAATTTAAATTGGCTAGAAGCATGCTCTATAATGGGAGACGCCCTGGCATTAAGGATGGCATTGGCTTCCAAAAGGGAGACAATGTCAAAATTAATGCCCCTCCAAAGAACTTGTCTAACTTTGTTAAGGGCAAGGCTCCCATGTCTCAGGATAACGAGGGTTACATTTTGTACCCTGCCGGCTATCCTGAGAGCAAAATTAGGAAAATTCATTCTAGGAAGTCTCACTCTGGCCCTAATCATGCTTTTATGTATAAGGGTGAGACATCTAGGTCTAGGCAACCAACCCATGCCAAGTTGCCTAGAAAGAAAATTCCTAATGCATCTAATGATCATGCCATTTCATTTAAGACTTTTGATGCATCTTATGTTTTAACTAACAAATCCGGCAAGGTAGTTGCCAAAATAATTGGGGGCAAACACAAGGGCTCCAAGACTTGTGTTTGGGTACCCAAAGTTCTTGTATCTAATGCCAAAGGACCCAAAACCGTTTGGGTACCTAAAACAAAGAACTAAACTTGTTTTGTAGGTTTATGCATCCGGGGGCTCAAGTTGGATACTCGACAGCGGGTGCACAAACCACATGACAGGGGAGAAAAGGATGTTCTCCTCATACGAGAAAAACCAAGATCCCCAACGAGCTATCACATTCGGGGATGGAAATCAAGGTTTGGTCAAAGGTTTGGGTAAAATTGCTATTTCTCCTGACCATACTATTTCCAATGTTTTTCTTGTAGATTCTTTAGATTACAATTTGCTTTCCGTATCCCAATTATGCAAAATGGGCTACAACTGTCTTTTTACTGATACTGGTGTTACTGTCTTTAGAAGAAGTGATGATTCAATAGCTTTTAAGGGAGTGTTAGAGGGTCAGCTATACTTAGTAGATTTTAATAGAGCTGAACTCGACACTTGCTTGATTGCTAAGACTAACTTGGGTTGGCTCTGGCACCGCCGACTAGCCCATGTTGGAATGAAGAATCTTCACAAGCTTCTAAAAGGAGAACACATTTTGGGACTAACCGATGTTCATTTTGAGAAAGACAGGATTTGTAGTGCATGCCAAGCCGGGAAGCAAGTTGGTGTCCATCATCCACACAAAAACATCATGACTACCGACAGGCCACTGGAGCTCCTTCACATGGATTTGTTCGGCCCGATCGCTTACATAAGCATCGGCGGTAGTAAGTATTGTCTTGTAATTGTGGATGATTATTCTCGCTTCACTTGGGTATTCTTTTTACAGGAAAAATCACAAACCCAAGAGACCTTAAAAGGATTCTTGAGACGGGCTCAAAATGAGTTCGGCTTAAGGATCAAGAAAATTAGAAGCGACAATGGGACGGAGTTCAAGAATTCTCAAATCGAAGGTTTCCTTGAGGAGGAGGGCATCAAGCATGAGTTCTCTTCTCCCTACACTCCACAACAAAATGGTGTAGTGGAGAGGAAGAATCGAACTCTATTAGACATGGCAAGAACCATGCTTGATGAATACAAGACACCGGATCGGTTTTGGGCCGAGGCGATCAACACCGCCTGCTACGCCATCAACCGGTTATATCTTCACCGAATCCTCAAGAAAACATCTTATGAACTCCTAACCGGTAAAAAGCCCAATATTTCATATTTTAGAGTTTTTGGTAGCAAATGCTTTATTCTTGTTAAGAGAGGTAGAAAATCCAAATTTGCTCCTAAAACTGTAGAAGGCTTTTTACTAGGATATGACTCAAACACAAGGGCATATAGAGTCTTTAACAAGTCCTCAGGACTTGTTGAAGTTTCTTGTGACGTTGTGTTTGATGAGACTAACGGCTCTCAAGTAGAGCTAGTTGATCTTGATGATATAGGTGAAGAACAGGCTCCATGCATAGCGCTAAGGAACATGTCCATTGGGGATGTGTGTCCTAAGGAATCCGAAGAGCCTTCAAATGCACAAGGTCAACCATCCTCCTCCATGCAAGCATCTCCACCAACTCAAGTTGAGGATGAGGCTCAAGATGTTGAACAAGAAGATCAAGAAGATGAGCCACCTCAAAATGACAGCAACGATCAAGGGGGAGATGCAAATGATGAAGACAAGGAGGATGAACAACCAAGGCCACCACACCCAAGAGTCCACCAAGCAATACAACGAGATCACCCCGTCGACACTATCCTTGGCGATATTCATAAGGGGGTAACTACTCGATCTCGTGTTGCTCATTTTTGTGAACATTACTCGTTTGTTTCCTCTATTGAGCCACACAGGGTAGAGGAAGCACTTCAAGATTCGGATTGGGTGATGGCGATGCAAGAGGAGCTCAACAATTTCACAAGGAACGAGGTATGGCACTTAGTTCCACGTCCCAATCAAAATGTTGTAGGAACCAAGTGGGTCTTCCGCAACAAGCAAGACGAGCATGGTGTGGTGACAAGGAACAAAGCTCGACTCGTGGCCAAGGGGTATTCACAAGTCGAAGGTTTGGATTTTGGTGAAACCTATGCACCCGTAGCTAGGCTTGAGTCAATTCGCATATTATTAGCCTATGCTACTTACCATGGCTTCAAGCTTTATCAAATGGACGTGAAGAGTGCCTTCCTCAATGGACCAATCAAGGAGGAGGTCTACGTTGAGCAACCTCCCGGCTTTGAAGACAGTGAGTACCCTAACCATGTTTATAGGCTCTCTAAGGCGCTTTATGGGCTTAAGCAAGCCCCAAGAGCATGGTATGAATGCCTTAGAGATTTCCTTATTGCAAATGGCTTCAAAGTCGGCAAGGCCGATCCTACTTTATTCACTAAGACTCTTGACAATGATTTGTTTGTATGCCAAATTTATGTTGATGATATCATATTTGGGTCTACTAACAAATCTACATGTGAAGAATTTAGTAGGATCATGACATAAAAATTCGAGATGTCAATGATGGGGGAGTTAAAGTATTTTCTAGGATTCCAAGTCAAGCAACTCCAAGAGGGAACCTTCATTAGCCAAACAAAGTATACTCAAGATATCCTAAGCAAGTTTGGAATGAAGGATGCCAAGCCCATCAAGACACCCATGGGAACTAATGGGCATCTCGACCTCGACACAGGAGGTAAGTCCGTGGATCAAAAGGTATACCGGTCGATGATTGGTTCATTACTTTATTTATGTGCATCTCGACCGGACATTATGCTTTTCGTTTGCATGTGTGCAAGATTCCAAGCCGACCCTAAGGAATCACACCTTACGGCCGTGAAACGAATCTTGAGATACTTGGCTTTTACTCCTAAGTTTGGGCTTTGGTACCCACGGGGATCCACTTTTGATTTGATTGGTTATTCGGATGCCGATTGGGCGGGGTGTAGGATTAATAGGAAGAGCACATCGGGGACTTGCCAGTTCTTGGGAAGATCCTTGGTGTCTTGGGCTTCAAAGAAGCAAAATTCGGTCGCTCTTTCTACCGCCGAAGCCGAGTATATTGCCGCAGGTCATTGTTGCGCGCAATTGCTTTGGATGAGGCAAACCCTGCGGGACTACGGTTACAAATTAACCAAAGTCCCTTTGCTATGTGACAATGAGAGTGCAATCAAAATGGCCGACAATCCCGTCGAGCATAGCCGCACTAAGCACATAGCCATTCGGTATCATTTTCTTCGGGATCACCAACAAAAGGGGGATATCGAGATTTCTTACATTAACACTAAAGATCAATTAGCCGATATCTTTACCAAGCCACTTGATGAACAATCTTTTACCCGACTTAGGCATGAGCTCAATATTCTTGATTCTAGGAATTTCTTTTGCTAGTCTTGCACACATAGCTCACAATTATACCTTTGATCATATCTCTTTTATATATGCTATGACTAATGTGTTTTCAAGTGTATTTCAAACCAAGTCATAGGTATATTGAAAGGGAATTGGAGTCTTCGGCAAAGACAAGGCTTCCACTCCACTCTACTACTCATTCTTCGCCGTCGCTCCACATAATCTCTCCAACTTTGGTATAGTCTTCACTCATTCATTTCATGACCAAAGGGGGAGAAAGTACTTCATTGGGCTCTAATGATTCCGTTTTTGGCGATTCATGCCAAAGGGGGAGAAAATATGAGCCCAAAGCAAAAGGACCGCACCACCACCTAATTTTATAAATTTGATGATTTTAAATTGGTAAATTTCGAAATTGGTATCTCTTTGTGTTCTAAAGGGGGAGCAACTAGTATTTTCAAAATTGATGGAAAACCCTCTTGAACACTAAGAGGAGACCTTATATGAGGGGGAGTTTTGTTTAGTCAAAGGAAAAGCATTTAAACAAAGGAAGAAAATTTCAAAACTTGAAAATGCTTTGCAAAATCTTATTCATTTACCTTTGACTATCTTGCAAAATGACTTTGAAAAGGATTTACAAAAGAGTTTGCAAAAACAAAACGTTTGGTGCAAATGTGGTCCAATATATCAAAAACAAAAGAAAACAATCCATGCGCATCATGTAAGTATTTATTGGCTCAATTCCAAGCAACCTTTGCACTTACATTATGTAAACTAGTTCAATTATGCACTTCTATATTTGCTTTGGTTTGTGTTGGCATCAATCACCAAAAAGGGGGAGATTGAAAGGGAATTAGGCCTACACCTAGTTCCTAAATAATTTTGGTGGTTGAATTGCCCAACACAAATATTGGACTAACTAGTTTACTCTAGTGCATAAGTTATACAGGTGCAAAAGGTTCACATTTAGCCATTAAAAAGACCAAGTGTTGGATTCAACAAAGGAGCAATGAGGCATCCGAGGGCACCTCTGGCTGAAGGCACCGGACTGTCCGGTGTGCACCGGACATGTCCGGTGCGCCCAGAGGACTTCGACTCCAACTCTTCGCCCTCGGGAATTCTCGGAAGCTGGCGCGCTAAAATTCACCGGACTGTCCGGTGTGCACCGGACATGTCCGGTGCTCCAAGGAAGCGCGGCCTCCGGAACTCGCCAGCCTCGGGTTCGCTCGGCAGCCGCTCCGCTAAAATTCACCGGACTGTCCGGTGTGCACCGGACTGTCCGGTGTGTCAGCGGAGCAACGGCTCCCTGCGGCGCCAACGGCTCCCTGCGGAGCATTTAATGCGCGCGCAGCGCGCGCAGACGTCAGGATCGCCCATACCGGTGCACCGGACATCAAACAGTACATGTCCGGTGTGCACCGGACACCCAGGAGGGCCCAGAAGTCAGAAGCTCCAACGGTCAGAATCCAACGGCAATGGTGACGTGGCAGGGGCACCGGACTGTCCGGTGTGCACCGGACTGTCCGGTGCGCCATCGAACAGACAGCTTCCAGCAACGGTCACTTTTGGTGGTTGGGGCTATAAATACCCCAACCACCCCACATTCATTGCCATCCAAGTTTTCCACTTCTCAACTACTACAAGAGCTCTAGCATTCAATTCTAGACACACCAAATAGATCAAGTCCTCTCCAAATTCCACACAACTCCATAGTGACTAGAGAGAGTGATTTGCTTGTGTTCTTTCGAGCTCTTGCGCTTGGATCGCATTCTTTTCTTTCTCACTTGTTCTTGAGATCATCACTCAATTGTAACCAAGGCAAGAGGCACCAATTGTGTGGTGGCCCTTGCGGGGAAGTTTTGTTCCCGGTTGATTGAGAAGAAGAGAAAGCTCACTCGATCCGTGGGATCGTTTGAGAGAGGGAAGGGTTGAAAGAGACCCGGCCTTTGTGGCCTCCTCAACGGGGAGTAGGTTTGCGAGAACCGAACCTCGGTAAAACAAATCCTCGTGTCACACTCTTATTTGCTTGCGATTTGTTTTGCGCCCTCTCTCGCGGACTCGTTTCTTTATTACTAACGCTAACCCGGCTTGTAGTTGTGATTATTTTTGTAAATTTCAGTTTCGCCCTATTCACCCCCCCTCTAGGCGACTATCACATACACCAACAAGGGTGAAGGGATAAGGAGATGCTTCGGATGCAATGACAAGAACCACACGATCACTTCTTGTCCTCTATTGACGGATCAAGCATGTGCAGTCTCCAAGATGACTCTCACCAAGAAAAATGGCAAACAGCAAGCATCATGTCAGAGTGAGCGACGCTTCTGCTACAAGTATGGTGAGCAGGGTCATCTATCCAAGGTATGTTATAAAGGTAAGATTACTAAGCAAGTGAATTTGTGTCAATCTTATTCGAGTAGGAGACCCAAATCATACACTTGTGCTAGATCTATAACAAGATCACCTAGAACTAGCACAAAGGCAATTTGGGTACCAAAGGCACATTTAGATGATCATTATGGACCCATCCTGAGATGGGTACCAAACTGTGCTAACTAGACCATGCAGGTGCCTTGAGATGGACTGGAGACCATGGGAGAGCTTAAGACGTTATCTAAAACTCTATGCTTAAGCTGTTAATTGTTGTGAGGTTTATTGACCCAAGGTTGAATTATTGTGTAACACTAATCCCATGTTCATCTCAAGTGAAATAAGGTGTATAGGTCCTGAATCATTATTGGTGAATCAAGTAAAGGACCTTGATGAGAATCTACAACCTGCTCTCCAAAGGACGGTACCCGTGTATTTTAAGTACATAATTGCAATTTAGTATTGCTCTTAAGTTGGCTTGATGTGCTACCTGTCCTTAGAGTAGTTATGCTTTATGATTGCCTGTGTTAAATGGATCATAATGATGATTGCTTAATCATGGCTGGTGCTCTATAGGATATATCTTTTGAATCATTCATTGGTAGCTCTTTCATTTGTTATATCCACAACGATTAACTCTCTTGGTGTATATGGATAAACCTGTAACTTTTTTGTAAGTAATGCTATGTGCAAATATGACATTTTGTTTAGTCCATGTTCACATGATTACCCTAGTTTGGTACTGTGTGAATTTCAAATCCATGTCGTGCCCTTTTGAGCTATGAGGTGCGTAAGCAAAAGGAGCCCTGAATTGGTGATAACAAGGGCTCTCATAAAGGCAAAGGTATGGAAAATGGAGCTATGCAATTTCATTAAATATTCTTGAAATTCCGTTCATTGTGATCATAGCTATGTTCTTGTCTTTCAATTGGTAATATCTTGGCTTAGGTAATTTATGCCTTTAAAATGTTGTTTCTTTTGTGCACCTAAGAAACCTTCTTAATTGTGACATGCTTAGATATTTCGCTTTATATACATGATTGTGTTGATCTTCAATTGGTATATGCAATGATAGTTAAGTATGAAGCATGTACAAGTTGCGTAAATGTTAGACTTCCTGTGAGTATTCAATTGGCTGAGGTGCCACTGAGGCGTGCATTGTTGTATTTAGTCAACCTTTCATTTAGCCTTCAATTGGTGTTAAGTGGCTTTTCATTTGATATTCAAATTGGCATCTTTGGGTGATGAAAGTGGTAGAGTATGCCTTGACCAAGGTATGTTGTGATCCCCTCTAGTTCTAAGGAAGCTAGAATGTGCAAAGTGCAAGTCATTCAAATACTTGATGCACAACTTAAGGGGGAGCACACATAACTTGTGTCTTTTGAGACTAACTGTTTCTTGAGCAATCTTGTATAGTCTCTAGGTGGAAAAGAGAAGATAAGCAAGAAATGGAGCAATCAGGACTTGGGTACCTCTGTAAGTCAAGAAATTGGTATCTCAAGTTGTGAGTAAGTGCATATTTTTAGATTGCTCATGCTCTATAATATCCTGTGATAATAGATGCTTATTCTTAAATATCATGGAGTCATGATAATAAATGAACTTTGCAAATGGTATCTTTCAATTGGTAGCCGTAATAGTTCGCTTCAATTGACATCTTTTGATAATCATGAGAATAGAAGTTTCTTCTTGTGCCCAATACTATAACTTGTTCTAAGTTTGGTGTCTTAGCAACAAGAAAAAGTTAGGAGAAAGAATCAGGCACAAGTGTGGAGAAGCTCTTGAGAGATTAGATACTTTCAAGATGGGAAGTACACTACAACATGGTAAAGGTACAAAGGGAGTATTAATCTTTTTGCATATATGTATCTTACCTAAATGTTGACAGTGCATATGTTCAATAAGTAAGGGGGAGTTTTTGACAGTCGTTTTTCCTCCTTAACACCCTGCTGTCCCTTGACATCATCCTATGTTCTTGCTTGAGTATGGTTTTTGGTGTTTGATGTCAAAGGGGGAGAATTTGTGTATTAAAGCCTATCTCAACCTGAGAGGAAAGCTTATCCTAATGGGTGATGTGTTAGTTTGAGCTTTGCCAAGTGTGATAATCATATGTTTCTTGCAGTATTATATGTGTTACTCATATGGACTAGTGTTTCCGCTGCGATGAATTATTTGGCTTCTATAGTGTAATAGATAGTCATGTGGTTAATGGTGCTTTAAGATTGTCTTAAATTAGTGTCTTAGTTTAATTTGGTATTAGTTTGAATTGGTATCTTAATGATGAATAGTGGTAGGTTGATATTCCTGTGATATATATCCGCTAATTTAAATGGTGTTTAACTCTGATTATGCGCATTTGTGTGTTATAGCATCATGGTTTGAATCTTGACACATTGCATCCTAAAAAGTGCTAAGGTGGAGAAATGTTTCGAATTGCCTAAGTATGTGCAAATTGGCGTCTGAGGCCAAAATTAGGTTCTTAAAGTAAGCACATATTTAGGGGGAGCATTCTAATTCAAAATTTGTGCTTCAAATCTTATTCTTATGTAAGCTTTAATTGTGTTGCCATCAATCACCAAAAAGGGGGAGATTGAAAGCTCTCTTATGAGTTTTGGTGTTTGGATGACAACTCAATTAAAGGACTAACAAGTGTACTAAGTGTTGAACAGGTGCTTAAGGTAAAGCCTACAGGGTTCAACACAAGTGAACAAATGTGATGGTCCAAGAACTGGATTATGGATACATGATGGACATCACAAGTAAGATGGACATTGCATAAGTGAGACTCGGGTGCGTAGCTCGGAGACAACTGATCAAGCCAAGGACGGAGGCAAGAAAAGCTTCGAGGTACCAAGTGCACGGGAGAAGGTCAAGGAGGCTGAGGAACCCAAAGCCAAGGGTGAAGAAGAAGGCTTGCAAAGTCAAGGGTGATCGAGTTGAGAACAGCTACGGCACATCAAGGATCACTACATAAGAACGTGACTTACAGCCAATGAGGTAACAGCTACAGTTATGTGGTGTAAGTCATAAGGCTCAAGATCAAGCTCTAAGAAGGAGATCAAGGTCACTAGAAGGAGAACAAGTGTCAAAACCAGAACTGGAAGCAGCCCAAAAGAGCTAAGTTCACCTTAATCTTTAGTTTGGGTTGTTCCTATGTTTGGAGATGTTCTATGTGACCTTTGCAGGATGTTGGAGCCAAGAAATGTCAAACTAGATCAAGTCAAGCCGACTTGATGATTTATGAGTCCAACATCAAAGCTCAAGCATGTGAAATGCTATGGATATAATAATTAAGAGAAGGTATGTTTCTAGACTTAGTACATTGGTTTTAGTGTACTAATATACTTGTCTAAGTGTTAGAAACAGAAAGAAGAAGAACAGGAACGAGGTGCAAAAGGCTTGGCTGTGTACAGCCAAGGTTCTGCTCAGTCTGGGTGCACCGGACTGTCTGGTGGCTCACCGGACAGTGTCCGGTGCGCCAGGCTGGCTCGAGCAAACTGGCCGCTCTCGGGAATTCACCGGCGACGTACGGCTATAATTCACCGGACTGTCCGGTGTGCACCGGACTGTCCGGTGAGCCAACGGTCGGCCGGGCCAACGGTCGACCGCGCGATCTGCGTAGGACACGTGGCCGAGCCAACGGCTATATGGATGCACCGGACATGTCCGGTGCGCCAACGGCTCCAAGACTACCAACGGTCGGCTTCGACGTAGAAGGAAAGAAATCGGGCACCGGACAGTGTCCGGTGTGCACCGGACTGTCCGGTGCGCCACCCGACAGAAGGCAAGATTTGCCTTCCTGGATTGCTTCCAACGGCTCCTAGGCCCCTTGTGCCTATAAAAGGGACCCCTAGGCGCCTCCAGCAAGAGATAAGCGCAGCCAACAAGTGTAGACTTCATTGGAATCAATTCTCGCTCTCCCTCTTGTGTGTAACTCTATAGTTTGTGTAGAAGGCACAGCTATAAGCCTTTAGAGAGAGGAGTAGTGCTGCTAAGAGCTAGAGCAAGGTCTTGAGCGTATCGTTACTCTGCCGGGGTGCTGCCAAGAAGTTTGTAAGCAGTCGCGGTTCTGTTGCAACCCCACTCAATAGTGAAAGGCTCTATCTGTCATACTGACAGATCTGAGCAAACAGAGGAAGGAGTTGAAATAGACTCCAAGCCCAGGTGTGGCTAACTCCAACGAGAACTAGGCAAGCATTTCAGGCTTGGCCGAACCTCGGGATAAATCCTTGCGTCTGTGTGCTCTATTCTGTATTGTATCCTGACTCTCTGTCTTACTCGCCTTTATATCTGCACTTCAATACTTATCTATGGTATAAGCTTGATTTGAAGTGCAGGACATTTTGAGACAGGATCTTCCATTCCGCTGCGACCTACTCAAAGAGTCTTCTCATTCCACTGCGTACTAAGTCTTCGAGTAGAGTAAGAATTTAAGTTTTAAAGTAATAAGTTTTATTCGCCTATTCACCCCCCCCCTCTAGGCGACATCCAGATCCTGTTCCCGGGTCAAAGGGAACTTTCAATTAGTCGGGCTAGTCGGTTAGCAGAGCTCGATTAGGCAGCCGACTCGACTAGAGTACCTGGTCGCCCTGGTCGTCCGACTAGTCGATGATTAGGGCCGATTAGTCGCTCGATTAGCCGGTTCTGGGCGACTAGGTTTAGGACCTAGGTTTTTTGATTTCCTGGCTTCATGGGCTTTTTTGGCGGGCGGCCCGACTAGCAGTTGAAACGCCAGCCGCCTGTTCTTTCTTCTCTTTATTTCCCTTTCCCTAATTCCCTACCTGCTCGGCGGCTGTTCTTGAGTTCTTGTTCTGGAATCCAGGCTTCCAAAGTCCACTGCTCCACTCCAGACTTCCAATCCAGCACGCGCGAATCCAATCTCGAGTTCCAGGCTTCCAGCACGCGCGAATCCAGTTCACCGACGGACTCCAGACTTCATCCTTCATCCTTCAATCTCCAGCACGTGCGAATCCAGTTTTTTTCGTCGGCATGAGTTCATCTTCTGGAGGTATTCTTTTGTGTAGTTCTGTTCTTCAATCTTCATCCTTCAATCATTCATCCTTGTATGTGCTGTGTCATTCTGTAATCTGGACTGGACTTCTGAATTTTTATTCTTGTACTCCATCAGTCCATCCTTATTCCTTATTCTTGTACAGAGTTTGGTCGTCGCCGTCAGTAAAATGTTGAGGTGATCTTCCCAGAATCACAAGTTGTGGGCAGCGGCAATCCATCTTCTGTTGTGGATAACACAGTTCTTGCTTCGGCATCATCAGCCTCAGCCACTGCAGATTCTGCAGCTCTCGTTGATAAGGCGAACAAGAATCAGGTGGAAGGGGAGCTGCAGGTGATGAATTTCAGTTGGATGAAGATCTTCTTTAGGTAACTGGGTGGTAATGTGTGTTGTGTGGTACTGGTATCTGGGACTTGTAGTATTAATAACTAGTAAGTGTTTCTCTGTTGTTTTCACTTTTCAGTATTGCTGAATTCATGTCATGTTTACCCTATCCTTCATAATATAGTATATGAAGTTCATATATACTATATAGTTATATAATTATTTACTATATAGTATAATAGTATATATTATATAGTATATACATATGTCCTGGTCTCCTGGATGAACAGGACGACCAGTAAACGACCAGGTCGACCAGAGCTCGATTAGTTGGACCTAGTCAACGACTAATCGAGATTAGTCGCTGGTCGGTCTCCCAGTTCGACTAGCTGGTCGAGCGACCAGAAAACATAGGTATGGAGATATACATTCATGATCATACTTTTATTATCAGTTTGTTATTTACTGTTCATAATAAGATCATTATGTTAACTAGAACATGGAGAACTACCCGGGAAAACAGTGTTACCACAAGGGTGGTATGGGACGCACTTAACTGAATAATTAGAAAAGTTAGTGGATAACTACTTTACCCGAAAGGGGCAAGGACAGTATAGGAGTGGTCAGTGTAGCCGTGGGACGCTTTCATTTAACACATGACAACACGTGCTTCAGCGTTCGGCCCTCCAATTTGATTGGGCTTCCTTAGATTCGCGCTAAAGCCAATGTGGCCCATGACAGCCAAAAGTCCGGCGCCCGACTACAGTACGTAAGAAAGGGATCAAAGGGAGAGACACATAAAAATATTGTTTTTAGAAATATTTTAAAAAGGGGTTAAAATTTTCTGATGACTTCTAGTGAAACACGTAATTTTATTGGGCTTCCTCTAGCGTGGGCTCTGCCTGCTAAAGCCAATGTGGCCCTTGACAACCGAACTAAACCAATTTATTGCAAAAATAAAAATAAAAATAAAACAAGCAGAAGCGACACCGACAGACAGAAGTGCGGTGCAGCGGTCGTACGCGTATTTCTTGGTAAGACATTGCCATCATGTGGCTTGGCTGCCGCTCCAAATTATTGCGACCGAGCCAAGGATGTGCCTCTGACAGAACAGAACGGAGGTTGGGTATAATTGAGCCACGAATAAAAATTAGCACCGCTAATCATTGTACTTGTGCCCGCCCAACGCAGCGCCTTGTCAGTTTTAAGCATACAAGTGAACTGCCCTAATCCTTACACACAGACACTAGCACTAGCAGTAATATTTGTCAGTGAATGCCAGGAACCGAACTCTCTTCACTGCAAAAAGAGGATTCATTTACTTATCTCACGCAAAATTTATTCCACCGGGGAACAAGAATTGCCTCAGGGAGGAGTAAAACCAAAAAAAGAATCATGTAAAAGAGATAATTACATGTAAAGAATCAGCCAAAAAAAAAAAGAATGTTAATGATCTTGTACCGAATCTGTTCACAAATCTCTTCGGCTTCTCCAGCTCGCTTGGCTCAGCTCGTCGCTACAGTCCCGGCTGCCGAACTCCCTCAGCTGGAACAGTCGAATCTCCTCCGTCTGTGGCTCTAAGAACACCTCGCTGCGTCCGGGTTGGAGGCCGTTGTTCAGATTAGAGTCGGCTAAACTATCTAGTGCTCTAACCACCTGGGAGGATGATGAGGCAAAAGGTCACATTCTGATCCTTCGTTGCCAGTCGTTCAGGAATAGGGAGACAAAAAAAAAAGGTGTTTCCGAGTATGTTACCTGCCCCATCCGTGGCCTCATTGCTGCAGAATGCCGAATGCATGCAGCCGCAGCTCCTATCATATGGAACATCTCGTTTTCATCGAACCTGTTTCCCATCCTGGGGTCAGAAAGGTCCCCAAACTCCCGAAGCTCGATTGCCTTCATCAGAAGAGGACGAGCCTGAAAATTTTCCAGCATGTATAAGGTTCTGAGTTAAGATCATAACAGCAGTAAGCCTGTCCATGTCCAAATGCTAAGCTCACACAAATGAGCCAAATATAGCACCCACGGTATCTGTTACAACCTATCTCATTGATTGGATATGGCATTCATATTCTTCATTGTAAAAGACAGAAACTTTCTAACTATATCAAACAACTACGGATTAGCATCACTAGTGCTCACGTCAGAGTTAAGCTTGAGGCCTTGTTGAGCTAGTAGAGTAGCGGTGATCCTTGGACATGCCACATCGGGAAAAAAAAATTCTTGTGTTTCCCCTTGTGGTTTGCATATCTACACTTGTGCTCTTTAAGAATGTGTCCAGATCAATTTAGAACGGTTCCATTGCAACCACTCCGGTTGGAATGATAAGTTTATTTGTACTAGTATTGATTAGTTGGAATAGTTCCTGGCCACAATCCGACCTAACCGAACAGGGCCTTAGGTGTCATTTGTGTGATGTGCCAGCTCCTTTCATGATTGCAACAGTTATAACTGGTGCTTTGCTTTGGTCCTGCATCAAGCTGCTTGAGTCATTGCTATGTTCCCATCTGAGCTTCTTCCATGCTGAACCACGGTATGAAGACAGCAATAAACAAGTCCCTAGCACTCTAGCCACTTTCGTTTGCCACTCTGGAAGAATAATCTGGTTCCCACTTTATAAAAGGTAGTTCCTATAACTTTTAGCAACTAGGTTCCCTCCAGACCAGCGGAAGGATAAACATATTGTGGGTAACAACCAGAAGCAATGGCCATGTCATGGAAGAAATACAAGGGCCGTTCAGCTTTTAAGGTAAAAGAATAAATTAGTGAAAGCATAAGCGGAGAATTAGCTACTACAAGATAGAACTCAAATTTTGAGGCATTTCACTTCCAAATCAACTTACTTAATGGATATTATCCACAGCCTGTGGAACAGGAAATCAACAGCCGAATTTTGAAGAAGTCTAGGCATATCCGTTGGTGTATCACAAAATGATCATGTTACTCCCTCCGTTTTTTTTATATTTGTCGCATTTTAGTTCAAAAATAAACTAGCGGGAGACAAATATTCAAGAACGGAGGTAGTATTTATTAGTGGATCTCAATCTCTCGAGCCTCGACTATGGTTACTGGCTAAAAATCATAAAACTTACGCATACTTTAGAACCTAGCATTAATGACATGCAGTAGGTCCAACTATTATATAAAATGAACTCACCCATTCAACCAGACTTTCATCTCCCAAAGGCTGAGAAGCATCAACAGGTTTTCTTCCTGTAATAAGCTCCAAAAGAACAACCCCAAAAGAATATACATCAGACTTTGCTGTTAACTTGCCTGACAATGCATACTCTGGAGCCAAATACCTGGAGAGGATATATATCATATTAGTTCTGTAAACTAAACTAGATATTGGACATAGAATAGCCAATAAACTCTGAAAATTGCAAGATAGTGTGGATTTGCTTCATTACTTACCCAAATGTCCCCATGACACGTGTGGTAACATGTGTATTGGAATCGGCAGCTAACCTTGCAAGTCCAAAATCAGAAACCTGGATAGTTTCCATAGAACACAACAAATTTAGACAATAATTATGGTCAGAATAGCATACCAAAATATTGACCTCTAGACTTGTATAGCAAATCACATCATACCTGAGCTTCGAAGTTGTTATCCAACAAAATATTGGATGATTTAATATCTCTATGAATAATACGTGGATGACCTAATGAACAAAAATAACAAATACTAAGAGAACTATCCAACATTAGGGGATCACTGAAGAAATAATTTAGTAAAAATATTACAATCTTCATGGAGGTAACCAATCCCTCGGGCTGCTCCAGCTGCAATCTTAACCCTTGTCTGCCAATCCAGTGATGGTTCACTTACTGCAGTTTTGAGAGATCAAGTTAATGATCATATAAGCGATGAATAATTAAAGTGCTCGATGAAGCTGGCATTCAATAAATGTTAGAAAATATTATAACTGAAAGAAAAATGTCCACACCATGGAGGTGGTAATAAAGTGTGTTATTGGGAACAAAATCGTAAACAAGCATTCGCTGGCCCTCCGCAGTGCAATAGCCTACTAGAGAAACCAAATGTCTATGATGTACTCTGCTGATAGTATCGACCTCAGCCTTGAACTCACGCTCGCCTTGCCCATTCCCAATCTTGAGCTTCTTGACGGCAACTGGGCGACCATCTTGCAAAATGCCCTTGAACACGCACCCAAATCCACCTTCCCCCAAAAGGTTCTCTTCTGCAAAGTCATCTGTGATAGCTGCCAAATTCTCTGGTGTGAAGAGCATATGGGAATACCCAATCCCAGAGTCGGATGGGGAGTATGGAAAACCACGGCTCCCAGTGCTGTACCTCATGAAAGGCGATCTCAAGTAGAACCCATCTGTCCAGCACAAACAATTAGGACCAGCTTGATGTCAAAAACGGGGAAATGCCTGAAAAACAAGACCAGTGTTCACGCTGTTACCTGAAGCTAGTGAGGATCCAGCCGAAGATGGAATGTAGTTGGGCGGTGGCGGAGGAGCTGGTTGCTGTGTAGGCAGTGTCGCCGGGGGCTCTATGCGCCGGCGCTTTTTCTTGACGAACCAAATGGTGGCGCCAATAAAGCTGAGCATAGCGAGACCGGCCAGTGCTACGATGGTGGTGGCCGCTTCCCTCGATATCTCGATGTTCTTGCTGCTGCCGCTAGCTGCATGGGTCGAGTTCGAATGCGACTTCACGGGCGAGTGCGGCGTGTAATGCGACTTGCCGCGATAGTGCGGTGGCGGCGGAGGGGCGATTCTTGGCGGGGGAGGCGAATAGGCAGCAACACGCGCAGGAGCCGGAGCCGGAGCTTGTGTAGCTGGAGCAGGCGACGGCGACGGCGACGGCGATGGAGAGTTGGATGGACCCGGCGATGGCGGCGAGACGGTGGGAGGCGGCGGAGGAGGAGGAGGAAGCGACGGCGGTGGCGGTGATGGGTATACGCGCGGCTGAACGCGCGGTTGGTCCGTCGGCAGCGGGGGCGGCGGGGCTTGAGGCGGTGACGGGGTTGGATGTGGCAGCGGTGACGGGGGAAGCGACGGAGGGGGAGCGTCCGGCGGAGGAGGCAACAATGCCGGCGGCGGTGGCTCCGGTAAAGGGGACGCCGGAGGTGGGCTGCTTAGCGGCGGAGGCGACGTTGGCGGGGACGAAGAATGGTAGGGCGCGGAGACCGGCGGAGCGGAGGCGGACGACGAGTACGGGCAAGCCGGCGGCCGCGGAGCCAGCTGCGCCTGCGGTTGCCCGTAGCCCCCCTGCTGCTGCTGCTGCTGCTGTGGGGGCAGGAAGGGTTCCACGTACCCGTAGCCCATCGGTACCACCACCGCGCGTAACAGGCTCCACAGCAGCAGTGAGCCGTGGCCACGCGCGCAGGCAGGACGGGATCTGCAGCGCCGCGCCGTCGGCCAGATCTCCCGGCCGCCGGGCGCAGTCGGCAGCAGCTCAGCGGACTGCGGGCGACTGATGAGCGCGCCAAGATCCAGGCCTCCCCACGCGAGCGGCGTCGGTGGCGCGCGCCAGATCACGCCGCGCTGGAGTCGAGGCCGCCCGCCAGTAGGCGCGGAAAGCGGCACCAAGTGAAGCACGCGGCAGCAGGTACGGGCGGCCAGAGACGGCGAGATCCGAGGCTCCCCCCGGCGGCGAGCCCTCCTGAGTCCTGGCCAATGTAGTAGCGCAATGCAGCGGCTGGCTGGCTGGCTGCCTTGGGCCGAGCTCGCGCCTCTTGCCTCCGCTCCGCTGTCCCTGTCCGCCCGCCCCTCCCCCTGCCTTGGTGTCCGCGGCTGGACAGCAGAGAGGAGTGGTATAATTAATAATTTTCTCTCTCTAGCTATATCTCCTTTTTTCGAAGAAAAAACAAGTTTACTTTTTACTCATTGTTACGAAGAGGAGGGGTTGGACTGCGAGCTACGGAGGGCTGTCGCTAGTGTCTCGGCACCCACAGGCCACAGCTGGTCTCCATTTCTGGTTCTGGGCATGGCCGGGCTTGGAGCTGGAGGCAAACACGACAAGATAGCCTGCCTTTCAAGATCTCAGCAACAATCTTAAATAAAAACAGAGAAAACGATCAGATGAGGCATGTGACAACTCATAAACAGCAATTGTAAATAAAAAAAATGTATGGTCTTCTCAACAAATGCTTGACGATTGAAAGAACATCAAGAAATATGTATTTCGCTACAAAACTAGTCTTATGTTGGCAGGAAGCTAAATTAGTAGACACCACACCATTACCAGTAACTTGCATTCAGTCAGACAGGTGCATCCTAATCATTGTGGCGATAATATTTGTTAGGAAATGACAAACATACAGAGCAATAAATAGAAGAATACCAAAATACACCAAAGGTGCCACTGCTAAAGAGGCAGAAAATCAAGGCCATTTTGATCCAGGCACACATATAGCACCAGCCAGTAGCCTTCCTTAACATAATACTTGTAATTCAGGCGTCGGTACCCTAAAACTAGGGTACCACTGCTACTGTACAAAGACGAAGAACCCACGCGGCTATCCCTTAGTCGTGTGGTAGAAGTACTGTGTGTAGGACTAAGCCACGGCTCGCCCTAATCACAGGCGGCTATTTTGGGTCCACAGCAGCGCCCGACTCCACCACGTGGGCGGGTCCGAAACCGCCACGTGTCCAGAGAAGTGGTATACTCCAAGGCGTCAACAGTGGTCCGTACCCCCACGGGAGAGCGCCGGACCCCCGGATATACAGTCCAGACCCTCAAGGTTGGTCCCGGACCTCCACGTGTGCAAGCCGGACCCCTGGAATGGGACCCGGAACCCCCCATATGGGGTCCGGGTCGCCCACAGGGGGTCCCAAGGTCCCAGGACAGACCATATCCGGACCTTGAACAGGATCCAGATGGGGGTCCGGTACCGACACGTGTCCAGGCCCAGTCTGGTGCGGACCTCTCCGCATACGCTTCTGCTCCCCGCCCAGGCGGAGACCCGATGCTGCCACGTGGCCTACTGCGCGTGACGTAAGCCAGCGGGCGGTGCCTAACGTAAGGCCTCCGGGTTACGCGGCCCCTGCATTTATTGCGGATAAGGCGCGCCGCCTGACAAGCGATGTGCCACCTCGACATTTAATGAGGCATGTCCACTCTGCTGTCAGGCGGCGACCTGTCCATTCTGCTGGCAAGCAGTGTGCCGCCTCAGCATTTAATGAGACCTATCCATTCCGCTGGCATGCGGCAATGCCTGTCCATTCCATTGGCAGGCGGCACGCCCATGCTGCCGCATGCACTATACTCATCATCACTCGTACGTACCAAGGAAGCTACCGTTGTGTATCAACATTGCGTGGGATCCGGACATCTGGGCGACAGAAAATCTCTCAGGCATCACCTGTATTAGTTGCTCCATGTATTTCTTCCATTATGTCCCTAGGCCCACATGTTGGGGCTCAACAACCTTGTATGTGCCTCCCTTGGGCTATAAAAGGGAAGACACACAACGTTACAAGGCAGACCAACTTAGACTCTCATACTCAATACTACACACAGTGGAGTAGGGTTTTATGCTCCAGCGGCCTGAACCACTCTAAATCTTTGTGTTCTCGTGTGTTCTTACACCTTCCGATAGTCAGGCAAACCGCTAAGGCCCCTCCTCATCTTAGGATTTAGAGCGGGCGCATTCCGCCACCCGGTCGGAGATTTCCTCTCCGACATTTGGCGCGCCAGGTAGGGGCCTTGGCTTTAGGTTTTTGCTTGTTTTCCTGCTCGACACCATGGTCCATATCGTCGAGCACCACGGCGAGGCCTCCGAGGACTTCCTGATGGAGGAGGAGGCTGTGTCATCCATGCCACGGGCCTCCAGTCGCCCTGTGCCTGGTGATGCTACTGTGCACGCTGCGTAGCAGCACACTCCCGCTCAGTCGTCCTGGGCACCGTCAAGGGCTGCACCCGGTGCCCTGTCTGCAGCCAGGGAGTTGTTGCGCCACCCTGCAAGCTCCACGGCCTCGCCCGGGGCCATGAAGCAGTGGCGCGATGATGTAGATCGTCTCCTGGGCATGGCGTAATCTAGCTCGGCCAGGCCCAGGCCTCGGTCGTTTCGGCGTCAACATGAGGCGTCGGCGTCGGTGCGCTCGCCTTCAGTGAAGGCTGTGCCAACCGAGGACCTGCGGGCGGAACTCAACCGCCAACGGGCAGGGGAGGACGCTCCAGTCTCTCTGGAGAGGTCTGACGACTTACGGGCAGAACTCAATCGCAGGCGTGCGGGCAAGGATGCCCGTGTCTCTCTGGAGAGGGCGCGTGAGCGCCGACAGAACATTGAGGGTCACAACCTCGACCAAGACTTCGTTGCGGTCGCACCGCAAACTCCAAGGGGCGCCCGAATTCAGGCGGGTGTCCCATTGGCCGGCGTGGGCTGCGCCGCACTGGTGGATCATCTCCGCGCGGTGACCTGGCCATCCAAGTTCCAGCCACACCTGCCGGAAAAGTACGACGGTACGTCAAACCCGTCGGAATTCCTGCTGGTATACGTCACCGCCATTACGGCAGTGGGTGGAGACACTGCTGTGATGGCGACATACTTTCATGTAGCCTTGTCTGGGCCGGCCCGGACCTGGCTCATGAACCTAGCCCCAGGATCGATCTACTCCTGGGAAGAGCTCTGCGCGCGGTTCACAGCGAACTTCGCCAGCGCTTATCAACAGCATGGCGTGGAGGCTCACCTCCATGCTGTGAGGCAGGAACCCGGGGAAACTCTCCGGGCCTTCTTCTCCCGCTTCACTAAGGTACGAGGCACTATACCTCGTATCTTAGATGCTTCCATCATCACTGCTTTCCGCCAGGGGTGCGTGATGAGAAGTGAAAGGGAATTAGGCTTACACCTAGTCCCTAATTAATTTTGGTGGTTAAATTGCCCAACACAAATAATTGGACTAACTAGTTTGCTCTAGTGTATAAGTTATACAGGTGCCAAAGGTTCACACTTAGCCAATAAAAAGACCAAATGTTGGGTTCGACAGAAGAGCACAGGGCCAACCGAAGGCACCTCTGGTCTGGCACACCGGACTGTCCGGTGTGCCACCGGACATGTCCGGTGCACCAGAGGACTCCAACTCAAACTCGCTACCTTCGGGAATTTCCAGAGGCAACTCCGCTATAATTCACCGGACTGTCCGGTGTACACCGGACAGTGTCCGGTGCTCCAAGGAAGAGCGGCCTCCGGAACTCGCCAGCGTCGGGAAACAGCAACGGCTGCTCCGCTATAATTCACCGGACATGTCCGGTTTGCACCGGACTGTCCGGTGCAACCTCGGGGCAACGGCTACTTCGCGCCAACGGTCACCTGCAGGCGCATTTAATGCGCGCCAGTCGCGCGCAGTCGTCAGGCACGCGGAAGCAGGTGCACCGGACATCGAACAGTACATGTCCGGTGTGCACCGGACATCCAGGCGGGCCCAGGTGCCAGAACTCCAACGGTCAAATTGCAACGGCCGGGTGACGTGGCTGTCGCACCGGACATGTCCGGTGTGCACCGGACTGTCCGGTGCACCATCGAACAGACAGCCCTCACCAACGGCTAGATTTTGGTTGGTGGCTATAAATACCACCCCAACCGGCCACTTCAAGGTGTGGGAGCCCAAGCAACATTCCAAGTCATCTAGTTGACATACTCAAGCCCTCCCAACCACATATATTCATTGATCCATCCTATACACAAGATTTAGACCACTACAACCAACACAAGTGCCACAAAAGAGAGAGCAAGCAAAGGAGAGCTACTCATTTGAGCTTAGCACTAGTGCCTTGTGAGATTCATCGAGAGATAGTGTGTGCTTCATCTTTGTATTCATTTGCGCGTGGAGTTTTGACTCCCATTGAACTTCCTCCAAAGTTTTGGAGGCTTGTAAAAGCTAGCAAGAGACACCAAAGATTGTGGTGGTCCTTGTGGGATCGAGAGTGATCCTTGAGAAGAAGAAGAGCTCACCGATCCTTGTGAGATCGGGGGAGAGAGGGAAAGGGTTGAAAAAGACCCGTCCTTAAGTGGACTCCTCAACGGGGACTAGGCCTTCGAGGGCCGAACCTCAGTAAAACAAATCACCCGTGTCCATTGTGTTTATTGCTTGTGATTTGTTTGTGTTCCCTTGCTCTAAGTTTTCTTGCATCTTTATTTGCTAATATCATTTGGTGTTGCTTCAAGTTAAATTCCCATTTAGTGAAGCAACACGTTGCAAGAAAGAACTTGTCCTAGTGCTCTTCTCATCTAAGGCTTCTTGCTTTGTTATTCTATAACTTACTAATTGTATTGATTTATCACTTCCGCATTATTTAGCAATACTCTCTTCAAGCAAGAACTTAGTTTATATTCTCCGATATTTGTATATCTTGTTCTAGCCACTAATCAAGGGATCTAGTTGGGGGATAAAGTTTTAATTTTCAGGTTTCGCCTATTCACCCCCCCCCCCCCCTCTAGGCGACTTTCAATTGGTATCAAAGCTAGGCACTTCATCTTGAGTCTAACAACTCGAAGTGATGGCTCGTAAAAGATCCCAAAAGAACAAGAAGACTCCTCCATCGAACGTAACTCAAAAAGAGGTAACTCTTGAAATATTATTTGATGATTGTTCCAATTATGACTCATGGTCTACTAGTGTGATAAATGCTTTTAGAACCATAGATCCACGATTAGAACAAATTATAGACAAGAGTATTTTTTCCTCTAATTTCAATGGAAAAATTAATTCCGAGGAGGATCAAAGATGTTATCGCTTAAACTATCTAGCTTTTGACATCTTAACTAATTCTCTTAGTAGAGAAGATTATCATGCCTTCATATCAAACTATGACGAATCTATCCATGATGCGCATGATATTTGGACTAGAATTAAAAATAAATTTGATGAGTCCAAACATGATAGTTCGTTTGATGCTTCTACTTCCTTTAGTCTATGTGATACTAACCCTTGCAAGGAAGAAGAAGAAAATGAACGATGGAGACCAAACGATGAATCCACCTCTCCAAAAGGTTTGTCTTCCCATTTCGATTCCCACATGTGTTGTGTGGCTAATGCAAATGATAGCGGAAGGACAAATGAGGATGAGGAGGAAGAAAGAAGCTTCTTGCATCTCTACGCTCGCCTAAGCCAAGAAGATAAGGCGGTCATGCTCAAACTTCTAGAAAGAGCGAGAGAGCAAAGCGAAGCTCGTCAAAGACTAGAAGATGTTCTCTCCATGAAAATGCTACATTTTGACGAGTTGACTAAAGAACATGAGGAGCTAAAGTGCTCTCATGTTGATTTGGTCCAAAGGTATGAAACTGTTTCAATTGAGCATGATAACGCTTTACATTGTATCGCTCAATTAGTAAATAGGAATACCTTGCTTAAGGACCAAGTAGAAAAGCTAAAAGTTGAAAATCTAGCTTTTCAAGAAAAATATGATATGCTCCTATGTTCTCATGAAAATCTTATGGATGATCATATCATATTAAACATTGCTCATGAGGTTGTGATAGAAAACTTAAAATCCCAACAACCTCATTCGTGCACATGTATTCAAATTGATACTATATTACCATGTGCTAATGCTTGTTGTTTGTCGACAAGCAAATCTTCCTTTGAGCTAGAATCTGCAGGAACAAATGATGATTCATATCAAAAGCTCAAAGAAGAAAATGAGAGGCTAAAGAAGAGCTTGACACAACTAAAAGGGAAATGCATTGCCCAACCTTCTCAAGATAACCGTGATCACATGGTGAAGAAGCTTAAGACGGGAACAACCGAGGCATGCACTACATCCCTTGAAGAAAATGTCAAGGATTTGAGGATTGCCAAGAGGAAGAAACAAAAGATGAAATTCAACATCTCCTCCAAAAGCCTCAACCACGCCTCCACAAAAGGTAACATCCAAGGTAATGATCAAGCCACACTTCACATTAAGAGGTGTAGTGAATGCTTTGAAGAGGGGCACTTGATTAGGTCATGTCCCTACATTAAAAATGGCTTGATTATTAACAAGGATGATAGACTTTGTTTTAAATGCTCCAAGAAGGGACACTTGCTTAGATCTTGTCCCCATTTAAAACAAAAAGGCATAGGGTTAGAAAAGAAAGTTTTTACTAACCATGTAGCAAGCAACAAACAAGGAAAGAAGAAAACTTCAGAACTTGAAAAACGCCTTTGCTACACATGCCGAAAGAAGGGACATCAATGCAAGGATTGTCCCATAGGTAAATCTCCCACTCCTAGCTTGTCAATTACTTCTCATGTAACTAGGCAACCCAAAATTGCAACTTGTGCTAGAAAGGTAATGAGTTTACCTAATGCTAACACAAAGGACTTTTGGGTTCCTAGATCTTTGTTGACTAACCGTGATGGACCCATCAAGCGATGGGTACCAAAATATACTTGACAAGCTTTGTAGGGGAAGGAGATGATATGAAGCCTTGGTGTGCTTGAGAGAGTCCACTCAAGCTATCAATCGTCAATAATCTATATCCGTGATTGACCCAAGGTTATTTTTCAAACTACTACATCTTAAACTCATATCATCTCGAGGAAGTTATTGATGTTGTAGGAAATAAAGAATTATCTTATGCGGAAAAATCAAGGCCTACAACATGGAGGAAAGTCAAAGGATGGTAACCTCTATGCTTTTAAAGTGCAAGTATTTTATTATGTGTCTTGTGTAGTCACATAAGAAATGTGTAGCGCTTCAAATGTCTTTAAAATTCATATAATCATTCTTTGAAGAATTTCCTCTCATATGGTAGATTGCATACCCATCATTTCCATCCTATGGTAATCTACATGCTTTAATTTATTGCTAGTATGTCATGGCATATCCTTCCTCTAATTATCTTGTTATTGCCATGATTCTAGATATAGAGAGATATTTCATGTTCTCAAAAGAATAAGATGTCATGTAAGGAATTCAAATCCTTAGGACACTTGTAAAAGGAAAACTCTCTCTATAACTAGAATAGTGAGATTAATGATTTTATCTAAGTAACCCAAGTAGTCTCACTTACAGAGAATAGGTTTCTCTTTGGAAGCATGTAATCTAACATGAAAAGAAAAATCAATCCAATGTTTTATGATGTATTTCTACTTGCTCAAATTGGATATGATTCTTTCACATTTATTGCTTTCCAAATCATGAATTAGATTTATTCCTATAATCTCAAAGGATTATTTATGCTAGTTTTATGAGTTAAAATTGAGCATAACATCATCTATGGATAATCTAGTTCATGCTATGAAGTTTCCATGCTTTTAGTAATATAGCTTTTCATTCCCTATCAAAAATGATTACTAAATGGAAATTAGTGCTTGTGTTGCTACTAACATTTCTCTTGAGTTCAATTATGAAAATCTACAAGAAAGAAAGTGCACAAGCCTCATGGGTTGATCTTCACCCAAAGGAAGAAAGGTAAAAAGCAAAGGTATGGGAACTCATCTTCTTAAGTTTGGTTCCCATCTCAATGGGTATTTAATCTAAATTATCATATTCTACCCTTGTGAGGAATAGATTCTTTACTGGACCGAAATTAACTAAGTGTGCATTCAATATCATTTTCATAAATGCACTTGTCCATTAGAATCTAATTCATGCCTTTGCTATATCCTTTTTCATATTGATGCGCTTCTAAGTCATGATAATAAATTCAATATGAAAAAGTAAAATTCCTTTGATTGATCAAAAATAATTAAAAAGGTGCTCATTCCTCTTTTTCTAATAATGTGCACTAACGTTAAGGAATTTACTTCATGTCTATGTGACTCATGGATGATGAATTATGTTTATTTCCTATCTAAAAGAAATCATCCATCACTATATACTCCCTTGTATTACTAACATTCTTCTTCAGTATTTTCAATAAGTTTGAAAGGAAAAAGAAGCCACTGCAAAGGGAGGACTCTCAAATGAAAGAGGAGAACATCAAGAACAACACCACCTACTTCTACGTAACAATCAATGGTGTGGTTGTGAGTATTCTAAACCCTTTCATATTGAGAATACTTGGCTCAAGCTGTTTATTACAAATTTAATGAGCCTTGATCAAGATGTATAATGCTTCTTTCTATTTGTCTTTAAAGTAAATGCATCCATTCAATTCATTCAAATACTTGATGCATATCTTTAGGGGGAGCCTTTTATCTTGATTATGTTGAGACTATTGCTTTATCTCAGTAATTTCATATAGTCTCTTGCATGAGAATAAGTTTCTCATGAAGTATGCTACTATCTTTAAATTCTTGTCTTTCACTCTAAAGTAGCATAATTACTGGATTCTCCTACTCTAAGCTTAATTGATAATCTAATGCGTATGTTGTTCTTTTGATCACATCTGTTATTTGTTTGATCATTGAATGACTTCAATCAACAATCATGCTTCTTAGTGACGTATATACTTACAATTGGATATGCACTAAGTTAAAAGGAGAATTCATGATACATTTATGCAACCTGTGATCCATTTGATATTTGCTAACAATAACTTGAAAAGATCACTAGTTGTAGAACTCTCTCTTGTGCAAAATATTTCCATATATTGTCATTAAGAATAGATCTTAAGCATCTAAGACTAAGGACAAAGCACAATGAAGCGAGCGTCTCTATGTAAAGGTACAAAAAGGTAAAACTATCTCCTTTAATTTAAACTTGTACCTAAATCTTCCTTTTCTATACATTCTTTGCATATCTTGTATGAAAGGAAGAGAAAGCATGTCCATGTATTATCCCTGCTTCATACCTAGTTTAATTTCCCAAAATTCATTCCTGCTTTAGTGCATCTCTGGAAAAACTAGATGAAGTACTTTTATTGTCAAAGAGCTTAAAGCTTAACCTTGTAACGAGGATAAGCTACCTTTGTTTCAAAGGTGGATGGTCCTTAAGTCTCTTTGAAATCCTTAAGGGAAAATGCTTAAATTGTTTACAACATGCTTTCACGAGTGCATAAATTGTCATGAGCATCACACTTATACTATGACACAATGCACTTCATAATCTGTATGATATAGATATGTTCTCATTAACCTAATTATGTGCAATTGGCATTTAAGGCCAAAATATGTGTTCCTCTCCATGCACATACTTAGGGGGAGCAATCTATGTTATATAGAACTATGATCATGCTTAATTTGATATATCCTCTTGATCATATCTCTTTTATATATGCTATGACTAATGTGTTTTCAAGTGAATTTCAAACCAAGTCATAGGTACATTGAAAGGGAATTGGAGTCTTCGGCGAAGACAAAGCTTCCACTCTACTCTATCGATATCATCTACCCTTCGCCATCACTCCACAAAGTCTCTCTATCTTTGGTATAATCTTCACTCATATGTTTTATTTGCCAAAGGGGAGAAAATAGTTAGAAAAAGGGCTTATATCTCACTCAAAGTATCCGTTTTTGGCGATTCATGCCAAAGGGGGAGAAAGTATGAGCCCAAAGCCACAGGACCGCACCACCACCCTAATTTTAAAAATTGATGATTTTCAATTGGTAAATTTCAAATTGGTATCTCTTTGTGTTCTAAAGGGGGAGCAAGTAGTATTTTCAAAATTGATGTCTTAAAACCCTCTTGAACACTAAGAGGAGACCTTATTTGAGGGGGAGTTTTGTTTAGTCAAAGGAAAAGCATTTCAAACAAAAGGAGAAAATTTCAAATCTTGAAAATGCTTCTCAAAATCTTATTCATTTACCTTTGACTATCTTGCAAAAGGCCTTTGAAAAGAATTTACAAAAGGATTTGCAAAAACAAAACATGTGGTGCAAATGTGGTCTAATATGTTAAAAATAAAGAAACAATCCATGCATATCTAGTAAGTATTTATATTGGCTCAATTCCAAGCAACCTTTGCACTTACATTATGCAAACTAGTTCAATTATGCACTCTTATATTTGCTTTGGTTTGTGTTGGCATCAATCACCAAAAAGGGGGAGATTGAAAGGGAATTAGGCTTACACCTAGTCCCTAATTAATTTTGGTGGTTAAATTGCCCAACACAAATAATTGGACTAACTAGTTTGCTCTAGTGTATAAGTTATACAGGTGCCAAAGGTTCACACTTAGCCAATAAAAAGACCAAATGTTGGGTTCGACAGAAGAGCACAGGGCCAACCGAAGGCACCTCTGGTCTGGCACACCGGACTGTCCGGTGTGCCACCGGACATGTCCGGTGCACCAGAGGACTCCAACTCAAACTCGCTACCTTCGGGAATTTCCAGAGGCAACTCCGCTATAATTCACCGGACTGTCCGGTGTACACCGGACAGTGTCCGGTGCTCCAAGGAAGAGCGGCCTCCGGAACTCGCCAGCGTCGGGAAACAGCAACGGCTGCTCCGCTATAATTCACCGGACATGTCCGGTGTGCACCGGACTGTCCGGTGCAACCTCGGGGCGACGGCTACTTCGCGCCAACGGTCACCTGCAGGCGCATTTAATGCGCGCCAGTCACGCGCAGTCGTCAGGCACGCGGAAGCAGGTGCACCGGACATCAAACAGTACATGTCCGGTGTGCACCGGACATCCAGGCGGGCCCAGGTGCCAGAACTCCAACGGTCAAATTGCAACGGCCGGGTGACGTGGCTGTCGCACCGGACATGTCCGGTGTGCACCGGACTGTCTGGTCCACCATCGAACAGACAGCCCTCACCAACGGCTAGATTTTGGTTGGTGGCTATAAATACCACCCCAACCGGCCACTTCAAGGTGTGGGAGCCCAAGCAACATTCCAAGTCATCTAGTTGACATACTCAAGCCCTCCCAACCACATAATATTCATTGATCCATCCTATACACAAGATTTAGACCACTACAACCAACACAAGTGCCACAAAAGAGAGAGCAAGCAAAGGAGAGCTACTCATTTGAGCTTAGCACTAGTGCCTTGTGAGATTCATCGAGAGATAGTGTGTGCTTCATCTTTGTGTTCATTTGCGCGTGGAGTTTTGACTCCCATTGAACTTCCTCCAAAGTTTTGGAGGCTTGTAAAAGCTAGCAAGAGACACCAAAGATTGTGGTGGTCCTTGTGGGATCGAGAGTGATCCTTGAGAAGAAGAAGAGCTCACCGATCCTTGTGAGATCGGGGGAGAGAGGGAAAGGGTTGAAAAAGACCCGTCCTTAAGTGGACTCCTCAACGGGGACTAGGCCTTCGAGGGCCGAACCTCGGTAAAACAAATCACCCATGTCCATTGTGTTTATTGCTTGTGATTTGTTTGTGTTCCCTTGCTCTAAGTTTTCTTGCATCTTTATTTGCTAATATCATTTGGTGTTGCTTCAAGTTAAATTCCCATTTAGTGAAGCAACACGTTGCAAGAAAGAACTTGTCCTAGTGCTCTTCTCATCTAAGGCTTCTTGCTTTGTTATTCTATAACTTACTAATTGTATTGATTTATCACTTCCGCATTATTTAGCAATACTCTCTTCAAGCAAGAACTTAGTTTATATTCTCCGATATTTGTATATCTTGTTCTAGCCACTAATCAAGGGATCTAGTTGGGGGATAAAGTTTTAATTTTCAGGTTTCGCCTATTCACCCCCCCCCCTCTAGGCGACTTTCAAGAAGATGTTGGAGAAGTTGGCCACACATGACGTGGAAACTGTCACCACACTCTTCGCTCTGGCTGACAAGTGTGCCAGAGCCGCCGAGGGCCGTGCATGGCACCCGGCACCATAGACCGGGGTTGCCCAGACGGATGGCTCGGGTGCCGTCGCCCAGGACGGCAAGAAGAAGAAGAAGAACCGCGGCCATGAGAGGCCGCAGACTGCTGCTCCAGTCATCGCGACCATGGCTGGGGGCCGGAGCGAGCGCAACAAGCGCCCACGACCACAGGGGGTAACAGCGGCTCATGCCCTGTGCACCCCAACAGCCGCCACAGCGCCACGGAGTGCCACGAGATTATCAAGCTTGCGAAGCGCGTCAGCGAGCGACGCGAGTAGACCTCCAAGGATGGCTCCCCACCTCGTCGCCGGCCTGGCAAGGAGAGGGTCGACGACGGTGACATGGCCACCGGAGAGCGGGACCTCGGGTATCAGTCACCCAAGGGGTCCTAAAGGACGTCTTCACCAGAGACTCCGACTCTGGTGGCGAGAGCGACCGCCGCAAGAAACTGTACGTCATGTACGGCGGGAGCTGGGAGCTCACCTCCCGCAGGAACGTCAAGTCCTTGCGCCGCGAGGTCCTATCGGTGACCCCAGGGGTCCCGAAGGCTGCTCCACACCAACGGTGGAGGAGCACCACCATCTCCTTCGGGGCATCCGACTGCCCCGACAACATGGTAGGGGCCGGTATACTACCGCTCATCACCGCCCCTGTCATCGCTAACATGCGGCTGCACCATGTGCTGATCGACGGTGGGGCAGGCCTCAACGTCATCAGTCATGCTGTGTTCAAGCAGCTGTAGATCTCGGGGTCCCGTCTGGGACCCTCTCGTCCATTCTTCGGAGTGGGCGCTCAACCGGTGTATCCCCTTGGGAGCATCACGCTCCCGGTTACATTCGGGACAGTGGAAAACTTCTGCACCGAGAACGTCTAGTTTGACGTTGCGGAGGTTAACCTCCCATTTAACGCCATCATTGACAGGCCGGCCCTGTACCAGTTCATGGCCATTGCCCACTACGGGTATTTGGTCCTCAAGATGTCGTCCCCGGCTGGGATCCTTACCATGCGGGGGGGGACCGCGCCGCTGCGGTGATGGCTATCGAGAAGCTGCACGCCCTGGCGGTAAAAGCTGCTCGCCCAGACAACGGGGGGAAGGAACCTCGACCTCCTGTACCAAGGCGCCTGCCAAGGTGCCAAAGGTGCAGCCGTCCAGGGCAGACGGCGGACCCGTGAAGACCATTCAGGTCGGTGCGGACTCCTCCCAGACCACCCGCATCGCGGGCAATCTGGGAGAGAAATAGGAACTCGCGCTCGTCGCCTTCCTCCGGGCAAATGTCGACGTTTTCGCTTGGGAACCGTCACAGATGCCTGGGATCCCCAGGGAGGTGATTGAGCACCATCTGGAGATCCACCACGATGCCAAGCCGGTGAGTCAGAAGCCTCGGAGACAGTCCGTTGAGCGGCAGGACTTCATTCGCCAAGAGGTCCAGAAGCTGCTTGACGCCGGCTTCATCGAAGAGGTTCATCACCCAGTGTGGCTGGCCAACCCAGTCATCGTTCCAAAGGCGAACAGGAAGCTTCGAATGTGCATCGACTACACCAACCTGAATAAGGCCTGTCCCAAGGACCCATATCCACTTCCACGCATAGATCAAATCATGGACTCCACCTCCGGGTGCGACCTCTTGTCCTTCTTAGATGCCTAATTGGGTTTCCATCAGATCCGGATGGCTAGGGAGGATAGAAAGCATACCGCTTTTGTAACAGTGGATGGGCTCTACTGCTATGTTGTAATGCCCTATGGTCTGAAGAACGCCTTGCCAACATTTGTACGGGCGATGAGTAAGACCTTCGGGGACCTGATTAGGGACAAGGTAGAGATATATGTCGATGACATCGTGGTCAAGACTAGGAGGGGGTCGACTCTGGTGGAAGACCTGACCCTGGTCTTTGACAAGCTGTGGGCGACGCGCACGAAGCTGAACCCAGACAAGTGCGTCTTTGGTGTCTCCGCTGGGAAGCTGTTGGGATTCCTGGTTTCGCACCGGGGGATTGAAGCAAACCCGGAGAAGATTAGGGCAATCGAGGCGATGAGGCCTCCGGCTCGTATCAAGGACGTCCATAAGCTTATGGGGTCATTAGCCGCCCTTAGCCGCTTCATTTCAAGGCTGGCTGAGAGGGCGCTACCCTTCTTCAAGCTCCTACGAAAATCTGGTCCATTCTCTTGGACCGAAGAGGCGGAATAAGCCTTCCAAGAGTTGAAGCAGCACCTGTTGTCCCAACCAGTACTGGTGGCTCCAGACCCTGGGGAGCTGTTGTATCTATACATCGCGGCGGCCGCAGAAGTGGTGAGCATGGTGCTGGTTATGGAAAGGATGGCGCAAGAAGGTTAAGAACCTGAGGTTTTGGGACCAGCTACAGGGTCCGGACCGTTCAGAGGCTGGTATACTATGTCAGTGAGGTCCTCCATGAGGCAAAGACCAGGTACCTTGAGACGCACAAGCTCCTCTATGTTGTACTTGTTGCGTCCAGGAAGCTGCGCCACTATTTCTAGGCACACAGGGTTGTGGTGGTGACCTCCTTTCCGTTAAGGGCCATCCTCCACAACTCTAACGCCACAGGCAACATCGCCAAGTGGGCCGCGGAGCTCGCTGAGTTCTAGTTGGACTTCCAGCCTCGCCATGCCGTCAAGATCCAGGTCCTGGCCGACTTCATCGTGGAGTGGACACCTCCCACGAGCGCTCCTGGGGGTCCGGATCCTGATTTGGACCCCACACCTGCGGAGCCCAGAGGCACAGTCTTCACCGAGCCCCACTGGACGCTCTTCTTCGATGGATCCGCCCGTCAGCAAGTTTGCGGGGCTGGGGTGGTCCTCGTCGACCTAAGCGGAGATCAAGTGAAGTACATGGTGCACCTTGAGTTCAAGGCCACCAACAATATGGCAGAGTACGAAGCACTGATCTTCGGTTTGGCGGTCGCCCTATCCCTGGGGATCCGCCAGCTCCTCGTGAAGGGGGACTCCCAGCTGATCATCAAACAAGTCTATGGGGAATGTAGCTGCAACAAGCCCAGGCTCGCAGCTTACCTCCTCCACGTAAGGAAGCTAGAGAAGGACTTCACTACCCTGGAGCTGCAACATGTTCCTTGGGCTGACAACTCAACAGCAGATGAACTCTTTGTGAGGGCATCAATTTGGGCACCCGTGCTCGAGGGCGTCTTCGAAAGACGGCTGCTGAGACCAACTGCCTAGCCTGTCGAACTGGGCGAAGGGGGCGAGACTAGCACCTCGAAGCTAGCGGTCCCGGTGGCGTTACATCTACAGCACCCACCGAAGACTGTGTGTGCTATAGGGGGTCCTGCCTATCCCTTAGCGCCACAACCAGTATCTTGGAGTGGTCCCGATGCATGGATCTCCAAGATCCGGGACTACCTGAAGGAAAACATCCTTCCTGAAGATCATGTATCCGCAGAGCGCATAGTGCGGTTGGCTAAACGCTACACGGTGGTGGAAGGGGATCTCTACCGCCGTGGCGCCAATGGCATTCTCATGCGGTGCATTACCCAGGAGGAGTGCCATGAGTTACTCATGGAGATCCATGGAGGTGAGTGCGGAAGTCATTCCTCATCCCGCGCGCTGGCCGGTAAGGCCTTCCGGCATGGTTTCTACTGGCCAACCGCCCTCCAGGATGCAAGATAGTAAAGTCCTGCAAGGCATGTCAATTCCATGCAAAGCAGATACACACACTAGCTCAGGCTCTGCATATGATTCCACCCTCCGGCCATTCACCGTATGTGGGGTGGATATCCTGGGACCATTTCCTAGGGCCGTTGACGGGTACCGGTACCTCTTCGTCATCATCGACAAGTTCACCAAGTGGCCAGAGGCCACCCCTGTGGTCAACATCACCCAGGGTGCTACTATTGCTTTCCTCAAGTTGATTGTCTGTAGATTTGGGGTCGCATGCCATATCATTACGGACAACGGGACCCAGTTTACAAGTCGGCTTTTCCAGGAGTATTGCGAGGGCATCGGCACCTAGCTCTGGTTCGCGTCTGTGGCTCACCCTAGGAGCAACGACCAAGTGGAGAGGGCAAATGCAGAGATCCTCAGGGGACTCAAGACGCGCACCTTCGACTTCTTGAAAAAGCATGGTGCAAATTGGGTCAGTGAGCTTCCGTCTGTGCTTTGGGGGAACCGGACCACACCCAGCCGAGCTATCGGGGAGACCCCGTTCTTCCTGGTCTACAGGGCCGAAGCCTGCCTTCCCTCGGAAATCATTATGGGCTCCCCACGGGTCCAGGCTTTCGATGAGTCTATGTAGGAACAGCTACGACATGAAGACGTGGACCTCATCGACGAGCGCAGATGGCGAGCGGCGATCCGAAATGCACGGTACAACCAGGCGCTCAGGCGCTACCACTAACGGTTCGTGCATAGTAGGGAGCTCAGGGTCGGGGACCTGGTCCTAAGGCGAGTACTGAACCGAGAAGGGCTCCACAAACTCTCCCCCAGCTGGGAAGGACCCTTCAAGGTGACAGAAATAAGCCGACCCAGATGTGTCCGCCTCGCCACAACTGAAGGAGAGCCTCTTCCCAATCCTTGGAACATAGAGCATCTCTGTAAGTTTTACCCATAAAAACAAACCTGGGGACCCGGTTTTCTTCCTTTGTAACTAGGTAGCGCATATATGTACGTCAACCCGGTGAGGTTCGTCCTCATAACCCGGTCTGTTGGCCTACACTCGTGGATATCAAGTTATAAAGAGAAGATTCACCCCAGACTTGTTTTTGTGATGTTTTTAGTCTGCTTCAATTTGCGAGCACTATTTTTTATCTAACCCACCCATACAGTCCCACCCTTGCTGGTATAATGACATCTGAATTGAGAAGCCAGGCTTGCAGTTTGGGATCCCTCGGCAGGGGGGGTCCGGTAGCCTGGGGGCCAGTTCTAGAGAACGGGCACTTGTCTCCTAGGGTGGTCCGGAGCCGTTGTAACGCCCCGAATTTTTGCAGTTGAATTTTTTCTTTTCTTCACTCGCCAAATTCGGGCGTTACCCTTTTCTTTTTCTTTTTCCCCTCGCTAGACCTTGACTTTTTCCAAAGTTTTAGCGGGATTCGGTTTGGAATTCCGGTGTAAGGAAAAACCCTAAATTGCTTTATGTTGTTTGATGCACCATGCCGAACTATGCATTCTTTGATTGTTTGAAAGTGCAAATGCATTCATCTAGGAAGATCGGATTTCGAAAATAAGGAGAAAACCTTTTCTTTCTTTTTCTTTTTCTTTCTCTCTCTCCTCTTTTTCTCTCTCTCCCGCGCCGTGGGCCCCCCTGGCCGGCCCAGCCGCCCCCCGCGCCCCCTCTTGGGCCTTAGTCGGCCCAGCCGCCCCCTCCCTTTTTCCCCAACTCCCTCTCTCTCCCTCCCCTTTCTCCCATTCCCTCCCCTGCCCTAGCCGCCGCCGCCCCTGCCAAGCTCGGCCGCCCCGCGCCTCCGCCGCTCGGCCGCCCCGTCCCCGTCTCCGGTGAGGCCCTCCCCTCCCTCTCCCCTCTCCCCTCCTCTCCCCCTCCCCGTCCGGCCATGGCGCGCCCCCAGCCGCCCACCCCGGCCGCCCTGCCCGGCCGTGGCGCGCCCCCGCCCCCAGCTCGGCTGCCCAGCCCGCCTGGCCGCGCCTTGGCCTCGGCCGCGCCCTGGCCTGGCCGCGCCTTGGCCCCGGCCGCGCCCTCGGCCGCCCGCCTGGCCGCCCAGCCGTCGGTTCGGCCGGCTCAACCGCCCCGGTTCAACCGCCCCGGCTCAGCCGCCCCCCCCCCCCCCCCCCCCCCGCGCTCGGCCGCCCCTGCTCGGCCGGCCCAGCCGCCGGTTCAACCGCCCCCCTTTTTTTATTTTATTTATTTATTTTATTTATTTTATTTTACTTTCTGTGATCATAGTTATTCTATTTTAGGTAGGCTAATCATTGTTCATGTTATTGAAATAGGAAGCTCAATTTAAAATTCCGTTACGCTAGTTGATTCACGTAATTAATTGTTTATTTCAATGTTGATCAACTAAAAATGACTAGGTTTCCATTAGTGCATATAACAGAATTCTTTTGTTAAGAACCAATTGTAACTGATCATTAGTGCATAAGCTTTAACCCCCTGCGAGACCTCTCCCCGTTTCTTTCTAACCATAACAAATGCGATATCAAATGTCATACTTGATGCATATTCACTTTACTTGTTCCCTTGTATGGTGTACTGTTCTTTTGAATTAAATATGTGGATGTATGTATGTTTGCGCTCGCATAGAGAACGATCCGGTTGAAGAGCCCGAGGAACCCGCAGGAGAAGCCCCTGAGCAGCAGTCGGTTGGTGGAGGCAAGTGTCCTTTGACCTATCTCTGTCCTATTCATTCTTTAATTCATCTCCCGCATTACACATTTATACCTAAGGATTGACTAGCTTTTGTTATCCATGTCCTTGTTTACCTATTTGGGTCGGATTATTACTGCTTAGTTTGATGCTATTGCTCAACTCTAATCAATGAACATGATGTGATTATCTATGATACGCTGTTTTCCCTTCTTATTTATGATTATATTTGTGACCTTCAAGGGGACTCGAGCGGTTTCTCGAGTGCCTCTCCGTAAGGACCTGTTCAATGGATGACCGCCCGGGAAAACAGTGCAACCATGAGGGTGGAATGGGACGCCCTTAGCTGAATAATTGGAGGAACCGGGGTGTAGATCGCTTAGCCGTCGTGCCGTCAATGGGGCTCGGTGTATGCGGCTCGCTCTGCCAAGGTTGATTTGTCCCTTGGGGAGGAGTGCGGTACATTTAGGAAACCTAACGGGTGGCTACAGCCCCGGGGAATCTTTGTAAAGGCTACGTAGTGAGACCCTGCCTATTCACCTTGGTAGTGTTTAAGGGTTTGATCGGCCCGAGGCAAGAGGGAATCACGGCTTGTGGGTAAAGTGCGCAACCTCTGCAGAGTGTTATGAAACTGATATATCAGCCGTGCTCACGGTTATGAGCGGCCAAGGGAGCTCCAGAGATTAGTGATACTTGATCAGAGATACTTTGGTACAGGTGGCAATGAGATTGATGGTTCTGATTATGATTATGGTATTGGTAAGTGGTATTCTTTCCGTTTGGAAAGGATACATTGGGCTAATAACTTGGGTTAATGTTAAAACCTGGCTCTCTACTAGTAAGTAATAACCTGACTAACTAAAAGCAACTGCTTGACTTATCCCCACATAAAGCTAGTCCACTACAGCCAAACAGGATACTTGCTGAGTATGTTGATGTGTACTCACCCTTGCTCTACACACCAAACCCCCCCCAGGTTGTCAGCATTGCAACCACTGCTCAGGAGAAGATGAAGCTGTGGAAGGAGACTTCCAGGAGTTCCAAGACTACGACGAGTTCTAGGTGTGGGTTAGCGGCAACCCCCAGTCGGCTGCCTGTGAAGGCCGCGTTATCTACGTTTCTTTTCCGCACTTTGATTTATTGTAAGAACTATATGGACGTCTCAGACGTATGATGTAATCGACTATTATTTCCCCTTTTAATACTATTTGAGCACTGTGTGATGATGTCCATGTTATGTAACTGCTGTGTACGTGAATAACTGATCCTGGCACGTACATGGTTCGCATTCGGTTTACCTTCTAAAAACCGGGTGTGACATAAGTGGTATCAAAGCCGTGTTGACTGTAGGACCGCTAACCTAGAGTAGAATGGTCGTTCTAAGGATTATAGACCTCTGTCACTACCTTGACTTTGATATCCCTTCAAAAGTTGGTCATACCGACCGAACCTATGTTCTACTATATATTATACCTTGCTGAAAATTATGTTTTATTCTGATCCTTCATTTACTTATGATTCATTATTTGCTGGTCATATTGATCCTGTTCTCACCCTTTTGCTTGCGATGTCTTTTGTAGATGGCTCGACTTAGACACACTGCACGAAAGTCCGTCATCCCCTTCTTACCCTCCCGCCTTGCTGAGCGTCCGCTTCGCCGTCCCGTGGCCGGACAGTCCAGCCACTTGGAGAGACTGCACCACCGCCTGCATGAGGAGCAGGAGCGTCGACGACAGGAGCAGCAGGGCTCTTCTTTCTCGCTCCAACAGGAGATAGAGTCTGTGAGGAGCTGCTCTCCTGTGCTTCCCCTGGAGGCGCCCCCTGCACCACCACTGGGCGCCCCAGCTTCTGGAGTAGCTGCTGGAGGAGATCCAGACAACGGAGGTGGCGACGACAGCTTGAGCCACGACATCGACTTCTCTGCTGACCATGAGCCGGAAGGATGGGTTGCTCGACCCATCACTCGCGACGCTGCTCGCGGGTGTCACTTCCACGACGCGCTCGACACCCTGCTACGTCGGGCACTTGACCAGCGTACTTGGTCCATCGAGTATCGCTGTGTGGTCTACCAGCATAGTCGCGGGGTCTACCCGGACCGCTGGGAGGCGACCTGTTTGGTGCGCCGTCCGGAGAACAGTCTCCAGGGCGCGGAGGCTTGCTCAGAGCACTATTCTATCTCTGAGCGGGACTCAGCTAAGGCAGCCATGCAGGATGCTGCACGGCGTGCGCTTTCGCACTACTTCTCGGTTCTCGGTGGGGTAGCTGACGGTCTCGACCTGAAGTATTACCCCCGCCGTCCATCTGGCAGCACAGGAGGCGTGATTGTTTCACCTGCTGGTGAGGACAATCCTAGGTTGAGCAGCACAGTCAACCTAGCCGCCGTGCTAAACACGGAGCTGGACCATGCATTAGACGAGCTGAGTAGGGCTCGTGCTGAGATCGCCCTGCTGCGCGCTGAGCGCGCGGAACGTCGTCACTTGGATGATGGTTCCCCCGCTCCCGTCGGGACTCAGCACCCGTACCGCTCACCTCGGCGTGGACTCCAGTCTTATGGCAATCCCGACTGCAAGACCAAGATAAATCTAGAACCATAGATCGTTAGAGTTGGATCTTGTAATTAATACGAAATATATATATATACATAGAAGCTTCAGTCTTAGCGTTAGTCTCGGTCTTAGTTAGTCTTAGTTAGACAGGGTAGTTTGCTATATCCTGTGCATTTATGTTTGTCATGATGAACTATGTTTGGTTTGGATCTTTGTAATGATTGTCACCAGAGTGTGGGTATCCCCTGCATTTTGGCTTACCTATTATGTTAATGGAGTTAGCTATATAGTTGGGAAAACCTTTATTCTACTTTCCTCTTTATCTGAGAAGCTGTGTTGGTCTGTGTTGGAGATCAGTGAAGATGCTCATCTGTTCAGTGTTGTTGGAGAATTCTATACTCTTTTCTTATGCTGCAAGATTTGCCAGATCAGTTCTGATGTGTGGTCGCATTCTGCAGATGTCAGAGAACAGGCGCAGAGGAGGAAGGTGTGCTCAGCAGGAGCAAGCCGCTCCGCAGGATGAGGCGCCCCAGCAACAGCAGCTGCCGCCCCCGCCCCCAATGTCGATCGAGCAGATGTTTCTGATGCAGACTCAGGCAGTTCAGGCCATCGGCCAGACTCTGGCCGCCATTCAGCAGCAGCAGCAACAACAGCAGCAAGCACCACCCCAGCCTCAGATGCCTCAGATGCCCAGAGACAAGCGTGCTGAATTCATGAGAGGTCATCCCCCAACGTTCGCTCACTCTTCTGACCCCATGGATGCTGAAGATTGGCTGCGCACTGTGGAGCGGGAGTTGCATACCGCTCAGTGTGATGACAGGGAGAAAGTCTTGTATGGTCCCCGTCTGTTGAGAGGAGCAGCCCAATCATGGTGGGAGTCTTACCTCGCCACCCATGCCGACCCCGACACCATCACCTGGGAAGAATTCAGAGGTAGCTTTCGTCAGTACCATGTTCCCGCAGGTCTGATGACAGTGAAGAAGGAGGAGTTCCTGGCCCTTAAGCAAGGGTCATCATCTGTCAGTGAGTATCGAGACAGGTTTCTGCAGTTGTCTCGCTACGCTCCCGAAGATGTCAACACTGACGCCAAGCGACAATACCGTTTTCTGAGAGGCTTGGTCGACCCTCTGCAGTACCAACTGATGAATCATACCTTCCCAACATTCCAGCACCTGATTGACAGAGCAATCATGATAGAAAGGAAGCGTAAGGAGATGGAGGATCGTAAGCGCAAGATCAGTGGACCCCAGCCTGGAAGCAGCAGCCGCCCTCGTTTCTCAGGCAATCAACCTCAGCAGTTCAGGCAGAACCAGCGTCCACCTCAGCAGCATCAGCAGCGTCAGCAGTATCAGCAGTTCCAAAGGCAGTATCCTCAGCATCAGTACCAGAATCGTCAGAGCAATCAGTCAGGAGGAGGTCAGTTTCAGAGGCAGAATCAGCAGACACCTCGTCTTCCTGCCCCCGCAACTCAGCAGAACAATCAGGCAGCACCAGCTCAGGTTGGAAACAGAGCATGTTTCCACTGTGGAGAGCAAGGCCACTGGGTGATGCAATGTCCGAAGAAAGCAGCCCAGCAGCAATCAGGCCCCAATGCCCCAGCAAAGCAGAATGTGTCCCAGCCTGGAGCAGGCAACCGCCCTCAGCAGCGCTATAATCATGGAAGATTGAATCACTTGGAGGCTGAAGCAGTTCAGGAGACTCCCGGCATGACAGTAGGTATGTTCCCAGTCGACTCCCATATTGCAGAAGTGTTATTTGATACTGGAGCAACGCATTCTTTTATTACTGCATCATGGGTGAAAGCACATAATCTTCCAATTACTACCATGTCAACCCCCATTCAAATTGACTCAGCTGGTGGTAGAATTCGAGCTGATAGCATTTGTTTGAATGTAAGTGTGGAAATAAGGGGGATAGCGTTTCCCGCTAACCTTATAGTAATGGGTGCTCAGGGAATAGATGTCATCCTAGGGATGAATTGGCTAGATAAGTATCAGGCAGTTATCAGTTGTGATAAAAGGACAATCAAGTTGGTGTCTCCACTAGGAGAGGAAGTGGTGACCGAGTTAGTCCCGCCTGAGCCGAAGAAAGGAAGTTGTTATCAGATGGCTGTCGATAGCAGTGAAGCAGACCCAATTGAGAGTATCAAGGTTGTGTCTGAATTCCCAGATGTGTTTCCAAAGGATTTACCGGGTATGCCACCAGAGCGGAAAGTTGAGTTTGCTATAGAGCTTCTTCCTGGAACCGCCCCTATCTTTAAGAGAGCTTACAGAATATCCGGACCAGAGTTGGTTGAGCTTAAGAAGCAGATTGATGAGCTATCAGAGAAAGGTTACATCCGGCCAAGCACCTCGCCTTGGGCCGCCCCTGTCTTGTTTGTGGAGAAGAAAGATGGCACCAAGAGGATGTGTATCGATTATCGAGCTTTGAATGAAGTCACGATCAAGAACAAGTATCCTTTGCCCAGAATAGAAGATCTGTTCGACCAGTTGAGAGGAGCCAGTGTGTTCTCCAAGATTGATCTGAGGTCAGGTTATCATCAGCTCAGGATCCGACCTTCGGACATTCCGAAGACGGCATTCATTACCAAGTATGGGTTATATGAGTTCACAGTGATGTCTTTTGGTTTGACCAATGCACCAGCGTTCTTCATGAATCTGATGAACAGTGTATTCATGGATTATCTTGATAAGTTTGTGGTGGTATTCATAGATGACATTCTGATTTATTCTCAAAGTGAAGAAGAGCATGCAGATCATTTGAGGATGGTATTGCAGAGATTGCGAGAGCACCAGTTGTATGCAAAGTTGAGCAAGTGTGAGTTCTGGATCAGTGAAGTCCTGTTCTTGGGTCACATAATCAACAAGGAAGGATTGGCTGTGGATCCGAAGAAAGTGGCAGACATTCTGAACTGGAAAGCGCCAACAGATGCTCGAGGAATCAAGAGCTTCTTTGGAATGGCCGGATATTATCGGCGATTCATTGAAGGGTTTTCGAAGATTGCGAAACCAATGACAGCGTTGCTAGGCAACAAGGTTGAGTTCAAGTGGACCCAGAAATGTCAAGAGGCCTTCGAAGCGCTGAAAGAGAAGTTGACAACAGCGCCTGTCTTAGTCTTGCCTGATGTGCACAAGCCCTTCTCGGTGTATTGTGATGCTTGTTACACAGGTTTGGGATGCGTATTGATGCAAGAGGGAAGAGTTGTGGCTTACTCGTCCCGACAGTTAAAGGTTCATGAGAAGAATTACCCAATCCATGACCTAGAGTTGGCAGCAGTGGTTCACGCACTAAAGACATGGAGGCACTATCTGTATGGACAGAAATGCGATGTTTACACAGACCACAAGAGTCTGAAGTACATATTCACTCAGTCAGAATTGAATATGAGACAGCGAAGATGGTTAGAGTTGATTAAAGACTATGAGTTGGAGATCCATTACCATCCAGGCAAAGCAAACGTAGTGGCAGATGCTTTGAGCAGAAAGAGTCAAGTCAATCTGATGGTCGCTCGTCCGATGCCTTATGAGTTGGCCAAAGAGTTTGACAGGTTGAGTCTCGGATTTCTGAACAATTCGCGAGGAGTCACAGTTGAGTTGGAACCTACCTTGGAGCGCGAAATCAAAGAAGCGCAGAAGAATGATGAGAAGATCAGTGAGATTCGGCGACTGATTCTAGATGGCAGAGGCAAAGATTTTCGAGAAGATGCAGAAGGCGTGGTATGGTTCAAAGACCGCTTGTGTGTTCCCAATGTCCAGTCCATTCGGGAGTTGATTCTCAAGGAAGCTCATGAGACAGCTTATTCGATTCACCCTGGCAGTGAGAAGATGTATCAGGATCTGAAAAAGAAATTCTGGTGGTACGGAATGAAGAGGGAAATCGCAGAGCATGTGGCTATGTGCGATAGTTGTCGGCGGATCAAGGCAGAACATCAGAGACCAGCTGGATTGTTGCAACCGTTGCAGATTCCTCAGTGGAAATGGGATGAAATCGGTATGGATTTCATAGTCGGATTGCCTCGCACTCGAGCCAGCTACGATTCTATTTGGGTAGTGGTGGACCGTTTGACCAAGTCAGCCCACTTCATACCTGTCAAGACCAGCTACAACAGTGCAGTATTGGCAGAGTTGTACATGTCTCGGATCGTTTGTCTTCATGGTGTGCCAAAGAAGATAGTGTCAGACAGAGGAACGCAGTTCACCTCTCATTTCTGGCAGCAGTTGCATGAAGCCTTGGGCACACATCTGAATTTCAGTTCAGCTTATCACCCGCAGACAGATGGCCAGACTGAAAGAACCAATCAAATTCTTGAAGATATGCTGAGAGCCTGTGCGTTGCAAGATCAGTCCGGATGGGACAAGCGATTGCCCTATGCAGAGTTTTCCTATAACAACAGTTACCAGGCCAGTTTGAAGATGTCACCATTTCAAGCGCTCTATGGGAGGAGTTGTAGAACTCCGTTGCAATGGGATCAGCCTAGAGAGAAGCAGGTGTTTGGGCCAGATATTCTGCTTGAAGCCGAAGAGAACATCAAGATGGTCCGAGAGAATCTGAAGATAGCGCAATCAAGGCAGCGAAGCTATGCAGACACAAGAAGAAGAGAGCTGAGTTTTGAAGTCGGAGACTTTGTCTATCTGAAAGTGTCACCGATCAGAGGAGTCAGAAGATTCGGAGTGAAAGGCAAGCTAGCACCCCGCTACATTGGTCCGTATCAAATTCTCTCAAAGCGTGGAGAAGTGGCCTATCAGCTCAGCCTGCCAGAGAATTTGTCTGTTGTGCATGATGTCTTTCATGTGTCTCAGTTGAAGAAGTGTTTGCGTGTGCCAGAAGAGCAGTTGCCAGTGGAAGGTCTGGAAGTCCAGGAGGACTTGACCTATGTTGAGAAGCCAGCTCAGATCCTTGAGATTGCGGACAGAGTCACCCGAAGGAAGACCATCAGAATGTGCAAAGTCAGATGGAATCACCACTCTGAGGAAGAAGCAACCTAGGAGCGTGAAGATGATCTAATGGCTAAGTACCCAGAGCTCTTTGCTAGCCAGCCCTGAATCTCGAGGGCGAGATTCTTTTAAGGGGGATAGGTTTGTAACGCCCCGAATTTTTGCAGTTGAATTTTTTCTTTTCTTCACTCGCCAAATTCGGGCGTTACCCTTTTCTTTTTCTTTTTCCCCTCGCTAGACCTTGACTTTTTCCAAAGTTTTAGCGGGATTCGGTTTGGAATTCCCGTGTAAGGAAAAACCCTAAATTGCTTTATGTTGTTTGATGCACCATGCCGAACTATGCATTCTTTGATTGTTTGAAAGTGCAAATGCATTCATCTAGGAAGATCGGATTTCGAAAATAATGAGAAAACCTTTTCTTTCTTTTTCTTTTTCTTTCTCTCTCTCCTCTTTTTCTCTCTCTCCCGCGCCGTGGGCCCCCCTGGCCGGCCCAGCCGCCCCCCGCGCCCCCTCTTGGGCCTTAGTCGGCCCAGCCGCCCCCCCCTCCCTTTTTCCCCAACTCCCTCTCTCTCCCTCCCCTTTCTCCCATTCCCTCCCCTGCCCTAGCCACCGCCGCCCCTGCCAAGCTCGGCCGCCCCGCGCCTCCGCCGCTCGGCCGCCCCGTCCCCGTCTCCGGTGAGGCCCTCCCCTCCCTCTCCCCTCTCCCGTCCTCTCCCCCTCCCCGTCCGGCCATGGCGCGCCCCCAGCCGCCCGCCCCGGCCGCCCTGCCCGGCCATGGCGCGCCCCCGCCCCCAGCTCGGCTGCCCAGCTCGCCTGGCCGCGCCTTGGCCTCGGCCGCGCCCTGGCCTGGCCGCGCCTTGGCCCCGGCCGCGCCCTCGGCCACCCCCTGGCCGCCCAGCCGCCGGTTCGGCCGGTTCAACCGCCCCGGCTCAGCCGCCCCCCCCCCCCCCCGCGCTCGGCCGCCCCTGCTCGGCCGGCCCAGCCGCCGGTTCAACCGCCCCCAGGGCCGGTTCAACCGCCCCCCCCTTTTTTTATTTTTTTTTATTTATTTTATTTTATTTTACTTTCTGTGATCATAGTTATTCTATTTTAGGTAGGCTAATCATTGTTCATGTTATTGAAATAGGAAGCTCAATTTAAAATTCCGTTACGCTAGTTGATTCACGTAATTAATTGTTTATCTCATTCAATGTTGATCAACTAAAAATGACTAGGTTTCCATTAGTGCATATAACAGAATTCTTTTGTTAAGAACCAATTGTAACTGATCATTAGTGCATAAGCTTTAACCCCCTGCGAGACCTCTCCCCGTTTCTTTCTAACCATAACAAATGCGATATCGAATGTCATACTTGATGCATATTCACTTTACTTGTTCCCTTGTATGGTGTACTGTTCTTTTGAATTAAATATGTGGATGTATGTATGTTTGCGCTCGCATAGAGAACGATCCGGTCGAAGAGCCCGAGGAACCCGCAGGAGAAGCCCCTGAGCAGCAGTCGGTTGGTGGAGGCAAGTGTCCTTTGACCTATCTCTGTCCTATTCATTCTTTAATTCATCTCCCGCATTACACATTTATACCTAAGGATTGACTAGCTTTTGTTATCCATGTCCTTGTTTACCTATTTGGGTCGGATTATTACTGCTTAGTTTGATGCTATTGCTCAACTCTAATCAATGAACATGATGTGATTATCTATGATACGCTGTTTTCCCTTCTTATTTATGATTATATTTGTGACCTTCAAGGGGACTCGAGCGGTTTCTCGAGTGCCTCTCCGTAAGGACCTGTTCAATGGATGACCGCCCGGGAAAACAGTGCAACCATGAGGGTGGAATGGGACGCCCTTAGCTGAATAATTGGAGGAACCGGGGTGTAGATCGCTTAGCCGTCGTGCCGTCAATGGGGCTCGGTGTATGCGGCTCGCTCTGCCAAGGTTGATTTGTCCCTTGGGGAGGAGTGCGGTACATTTAGGAAACCTAACGGGTGGCTACAGCCCCGGGGAATCTTTGTAAAGGCTACGTAGTGAGACCCTGCCTATTCACCTTGGTAGTGTTTAAGGGTTTGATCGGCCCGAGGCAAGAGGGAATCACGGCTTGTGGGTAAAGTGCGCAACCTCTGCAGAGTGTTATGAAACTGATATATCAGCCGTGCTCACGGTTATGAGCGGCCAAGGGAGCTCCAGAGATTAGTGATACTTGATCAGAGATACTTTGGTACAGGTGGCAATGAGATTGATGGTTCTGATTATGATTATGGTATTGGTAAGTGGTATTCTTTCCGTTTGGAAAGGATACATTGGGCTAATAACTTGGGTTAATGTTAAAACCTGGCTCTCTACTAGTAAGTAATAACCTGACTAACTAAAAGCAACTGCTTGACTTATCCCCACATAAAGCTAGTCCACTACAGCCAAACAGGATACTTGCTGAGTATGTTGATGTGTACTCACCCTTGCTCTACACACCAAACCCCCCCAGGTTGTCAGCATTGCAACCACTGCTCAGGAGAAGATGAAGCTGTGGAAGGAGACTTCTAGGAGTTCCAAGACTACGACGAGTTCTAGGTGTGGGTTAGCGGCAACCCCCAGTCGGCTGCCTGTGAAGGCCGCGTTATCTACGTTTCTTTTCCGCACTTTGATTTATTGTAAGAACTATATGGACGTCTCAGACGTATGATGTAATCGACTATTATTTCCCCTTTTAATACTATTTGAGCACTGTGTGATGATGTCCATGTTATGTAACTGCTGTGTACGTGAATAACTGATCCTGGCACGTACATGGTTCGCATTCGGTTTACCTTCTAAAAACCGGGTGTGACAGCCGTGTAGCCGCTTAGCTTGGTTCTGTACCCTAAGCCTGCACGCTCCACCACTCTGTGATGGGTATCCTAGTATTTGGAACTATAGTCCTATGGGTCCGCCAACCTAGGGTCTGGTTCTAAAGAACGGACACTTGTCTCCTGGGGTGGTCCAGAGCTGTGTAGCCGCTTAGCCTGGTCCTGTACCCTAAGCCTACACGCTCCACCACTCTGCGATGGGTGTCCTAGTATTTGGAGCTGCGATCTAGGGGGTCCGGACACACAGATTGGCTTCCCAATCTAAGTCCTGTAGGTCCTGTGGCATTAATCAAAGGATAGAAGATACCGGTTGGCGGGCCCTATGGGTGCACTACTAACACTTCCTAGCTAAGGCTGTGTGCAGGTCTAGGTCCCAGTCGAGACTACCTCCTAGGGTCCAGGTCAATGATTCTCTCTTAAGTATACTGGCATCCAGCCTCGACACGTCGAGCCTATATCCTAGGGGGCCAGGTATCGGGGAGAAGTTGGTAACGACGCACACAGCAAAGACAAATAGCATACAAATAAGTTCTGTCACTATTAGATTAATACTTCCCAAAAGTATCTTACAAAACCAAAAACTATTACAAAGCTGCTTCCCAGCGGGACCCTTGCTTTATCTCTCCAGATCTAGCTACTCATCATCGACGGGGTCTCGCTGGAAGTGCTCGGCTACCACCTCCACAGTATCTTGTACGCCCTGCCGAGCGGCGTCTTCGGTATCGACCACCGGACCAGCGATCACCGGCTACAAGGAGATGGCCGGGTCGTGGCTCCGGAAGCATGTCAGGATGTACTTGATCACCGCTCGGCAGAGCCTACCGCCTTCGGCCTCTAGGCGGGCACCAAGTATCTGGTCCAGGCGTCGGAGGCGGTCCGCGGTGGAGTCCAACACTGGGAGCGCGTCAGAGATGGACGTCGGCAGCTCCGACACCGGGATGGGGCTCACCCCTAGCAGCACCAGTGTTGTGCTCGCCTCGCCGGCCCATGCGGCGATGCGCTGGACCCCGACACGCTGCTCCGCCCGGAAATCTTCAAGTGTCTTCTTCATCGCCTCTGCCGCCTGGGAGCCCGGTGCAGCCTGCGTCGCCTAGAACTTCCGGATCCGCTCTTCTAGATCCTTCTCCCTCTGCTCCACCTCGAGCTCATGCTTGGCCAGCAACTTATCCCGCCTTTCAAACATTTCCTCCCTGAAGGCGAGGTCCTTCTCCCGCCAGGCGAGATTCGTCGCCCGCTTATCCAGGGAGGCATCCTTCGCTTTGAGGTTCTCCTCGGCCATGGCAACATTGTTGGCCTTGTCCTCCACTTCCCGCTCCCATTTCTGGATCCTCTCCATGGCCGCGATCTGCTGAGTCCGCTGCTCTTCCAAAATGGTGTTCATAGCACTCAGCTTATGAAGCGCCCCAATCCTCTGGGACTCAAATGTGATACAAGTACTAGTCCCAGGAGGCTAGTAAACACATTTATATAACAGATGATTCCAGATCTGCCTACACGAGACAAACCTATAAAGGTGGCGATCAACTTTAAGAGTTGGTCCACAACTCGGGAGATATCATCAGAGTGGGGCTAAAGCAGCCCGATATACGCAGCGAAGCAAATCAGCGGTCCAACAGCCACAGGCAAGGTTGGGAACAGTCGTAACTCTTACCCGATCTCCTTTTTCTGAAAAAAAATAAATAAACAAGGGTGAGTACAAACATACTCAGCAGCCCACCTTCACCCGCGGAATGGGGAAATCAGATATAATGCATGGAATATATGGAGCTCAGGATATTTTGCAGAAACAGCAATATTTTATGCAGGGTTGTTTTGTAAAACATTTTGTATTTTTCAAAGCGCATCCTCTCCAAAGGAGCAGGAAGTTTTTCCAATATAGAACAAAATCCCTTGGACTAAACCATCCAGGTATCTCAGCAGTTTCCCACTGGTTTTCATTTTCAAAAACAGCTACTGGACTTCCCGTCCACCATAGCTCACGGCTCAACCGCCGGACCTTTTAAAAACCACTTTTCTCAAAAGCACTTTCTTTTTTTGGAAAACAAAACATTAATTGTCATACCATACCAGACTCGTCCATTCCTGTGGACACGGACTATTCGAATAGGTTTTCAAACTCTGCGTAGAGGTGTACACTTTACCCACTAGTCCGGCTCTGCGATCCCATAGCTAGTGAGACCCGAATCCGAATCTCTTTCTTTTCTCGCACGTCCTAACCTTAACGGTTATACCGGAAGGAGTCAGGCCACCGCCATGCCCAAACCGGACAAAACATTCCCCCTCCTTATCCTCCCGGTGCTCCCCAGCCTTCATAACCCTGGGGTTGGACCGTACGAGTTCAGATTGAGTGACTGCCCACATAGTCTCGAGTGGTTGTACTTATCATGAGTACAGGTAGTGAAGGATGACAAACCGGTCCTTATATGAGGGGACAATCCTTCTGCTCACGCCTAAACCAGCTGAGCCATCACCTTAGGCCCTCCCCTAAACCAGGGAGTCCCTGATCATCCCTACTCAAAGGTGATAAGGGTGAAAACCCTTCATCATACACATTTTGAAAAGCATTTTCTTTTGAAAACTCACACCTTTCCTCAAATCATTTGTAACAAATATATCAGGTATTAATTGCGGCAAGCGGCTGGGTGGCCATAATAACTTGTCTTAAAATCATATCATGCATAAAATAACAGGCTGAGGGTTGTGGTTGAAAAATCATAGGTAATTTATGCATCAAAGGGATCCAGTGAGCTTGCCGTGCTTATCCGGCGAAGGGGGAAGGAGAGCTCGCGGAACTAGCTTCTGGCTCCTGGCGTAGACTTGTAGATCTGGCCTCCACGAGACGGTACAAACGCTCCGATAACAGGAGGGTGGACTGGAGACGAAGCGACACTATGCGTGTAGCCGGCAGAGCATAGTAACTGAGTGGGTGGGTGTTTGCCTTGGCTGAGGGTGTTGAGTGTGTGTGGAGAGGGAGAGGGTAGCTGGGTGTATTTATAGCTGGGTGTATGTGGTGTAGCACAGTGAAGTTCACTGTTGGTGAGAATAGTGACGAATGAATCGTCTGACTTAGTATGAACAGGAGAGTTATAGGCAGAATATGGGACAAGAGTATTTTGGGATTTTTTTGGAACATGAACCATGCTTAAGGGATGCCATGGTTGGATAGGGAATAATTCGATAAGAATTTAGAAACAAGAATTATTGGAATCGGAGTTTGGAAGCCTGGTTCGAAGGAATCTCAAAGTTAAGCGTGCTCAACTTGAAGAAACCTAGGATGGGTGACCAGATGGGAAGTTCCCTACTGGAATGAAAATCACAGTTACCGGAGTTCGTATAACTAGAATATGGGTCTGGCTGGTCTTGGGTGGACTGGACAGCATGATGGATGAGTAGTTGAAATTTGGGGTGATCGGATGATCGATGAATAGTAACGGTAAATAGTGACGGTAAATAGTGATGGTAAATAGTAACGGTAAATAGTGACGGTAAATAGTGACGGTAAATAGTGACGGTAAATAGTAACGGTAAATAGTGACGGTAAATAGTGACGGTAAATAGTAACGGTAAATAGTGATGGTGAATATTGACGGTAAATAGGAACTATGAACGAACGATGAACGATCGAATGATCGAACGAACGAACGATCGGAATTTCGGCAGCATAACGACAGGAAAAAGATTATCTGGAAGAACGATGAATAGGGACTATGAACGAACGATGAACGATGAATAGGAACTATGAACGAACGATGAACGATCGAATGATCGAACGAACGAACGATCGGAATTTCGGCAGCATAACGGTAGGAAAAAGATTATTTGGACGAACGAACAGACGAACGATCGAACGATCGGACGAATGGACGAACGAACCATGAACGATCGGACGAACGATCGAACGATCGGACGAACGATCGAACAAACTAAGAACAGGGGGACGAACGATCGAAGAACGACCGAACGATCCTTGTGCTAGTGTGTGCTTGTGTGGGAGGTGGAGTGGGAGTGGGAGTGGGCGTGTGGGTGTGGGGGGGGGAGAAGAGAGTTGCCATGAAATGGCTTGGGGTGGGATGAGAGGAGGCCCTTGCCCCTCTATTTATAGCCATGGTGGGGGGATTAGGGGGAGGGTTGAGAGGATTAGTGGGAGGATGAGAGGATTAGTGGAAGATTAGCATGGATTTGTCTTATATGAGTGTAATTAGCTTGTAGAGCTCACCGTATGACACCGGAGGCATACGTATACGTATGAGCATGAGGAAAGTTATGGAGAAAATATTTGTAGGGACTTGAAAAATGATTCTGAAGGTATTTCTCAGGAAGAAAATACTTAGAGATATATCGGTGGAATATTTGGGCAGTATTTCTGAAAGAGTTTGAGGGTGATCACTAGGGAAATATTTGTAGGATATTTTGAGGAGGATTTTGGAGAAAATATAGACCACTATAATTTATTTGTTGATATCAACTTGAAAACAAACATTTTGAAATGAAATTTTGAAATTCATTTTGAATTTAGAGCGAGTTTGAGAAATTTCAGGATTTGAATTTTTGGGATGCTACAGCTTGGCACTCAGCTCCGTGACGACCTCCTCCCTCTAGTTCAAATGCTCCTCCTTCTTGGCCAGCCTCTTCTCCTTTCGGCTCGCCTCTAGCTCCCTGGCATACACCTTCTGGAGGTCCTTCTTGTAGTCTTTGCGGTCCCGCGCCAGCTCGGACCGCTCAAAGGTGAACCGCTGGGATGCCGCCTTGGTGCGCTCCTTCAGCTGGGTACGCCAGTCGCTGAGGCGCTGGTGCTCGAATTCCAGCGCCTCCCATTCCTGCTGGATCGCTGCCTCGGTGTCTTAGAGAGCCTGATGTGCACGAGACAACACCCGGGGGAGGGGAACCAGCGCAGCTTCTGGCTCGGCGCCGGATCGGAGCCACCGCCCAAGAATCACCTCTGGCTCCTCCAGAGTGGGCGGTGGGTTAGAGCTGGACGTGCTCCCCGCGTCACCCTCAGCGGCAAAAGTGGGCGCAGTCGGGACCCCCTCCATCGCTGTCGACGGTGTACTCGATGACGTCGTTGTCGTTGAAGCTACGTTAGCCATCGGCGTAGTTGCAGCAGCCGGGGGCGGACCGCCGACACCACTCCCAGCAGACGCCTGCTGCTGAGAGCCTGACCCGCCGGCGGGCATGGTATTCGGCAGAGGAGGCACGACCTTGGGAGCAGAGGGAGGGGAAGCCTTGGGAACAGAGGGGGAGGAAGCCCTGGCAAGCAAGGATGGGTTAAGACCCATCGGCATGATAATTACACTCATGGAAAGAAGGGGCTACACTTACTTGGGGCCCTGGACCTTCCAGCGGCCCTGGAAGCGGGACATCCGCTGCTATTGTTGCTGCTGTTGTTGTTGTTGCTAGTGCCCCTGGGGGAGATCACCCCCAGGTGGCGCTGGTGGCGGCGGGACCGACGGTGGTGGTGGCGGCAGTGGCGGGGGATCTGATGGTGGTGGTGGTGGAGGACTGACGCTCCTCTACGCGCCCTAGGTCTAGGAGCCGGTCTCCTCGGCCTCACTAGCAGTCCTCTGGCGCTTCTGGGGTGGGTCCGCAATAAGGGGAGGGTCCGTGACAAGCGACCCGTCGGCGCGATGCAGCCGGCGTCGCCTCTCTTCCTCTGACCCCCCGGTGCCACCCGGGGCGGAGGAGCTACTTGCAGCCTCTTTGCCCTTGTCCAAGGGGCTGGGGCCGCGGGGGGAGCTCTGGAGCCCGCACCAGTGGGATGGGGGCCTCCAGCCGGCGCATCGGAGATGTGGATCCCATGGTGGGGGTCCTGGCCGCCGGTCTGGCGAACCGCCATGCCACTCTCGTCGAGGGTCAGCAGCGAGGCCAGGATCGCCGTCCTCAGCCCTAGGTCGTCGCAGAGCGCAAGGATGCCCCGAGGAAGTATTAGGGACTCAGGGATGAAGGACTCACCTGTAATTCCCTTCACCAGGACTTCTAGCTCCTCCTAGGACAGGTCGGTACCCGACCAGCGCTGGATCCGGCCGATGTCGTTCGAGTCAGTGAACCAGCAACACAGGCGCGCCCTCCTCTGCAGTGGCGCGATCTGATGCTTTAGGAATTCGCCGACCACATGCATCGAGGTCAGGCCACCAACTGCCAAGGTCTTGATCCTGTCCAGCACGGGCAGGAACTCTGGCGCGAGGGACGGCTTGACCCTCCATTGCTTCCGGTCGAGCCTTGGCCTGTCGCTCGGCAGCGCGAGGCGGTCATTGGCTTCGGTGCTGACGATCACCTAGTCAGCGCGCTAGTTTTCCCACCTTGCGCCACAGAGGGAGGAGATGTAGGCGCCGGCCAAATCTGGCCTCGTCTGGAAGTAGTAGGCGCCGAGATGGTCCTTGGCCTTCCTGGACTTCACCAGCACGAAGAAATGGTGGAAGAGGGAGGTACAGGGCGCCACCCCCCATGAACATCTCGCACAGGTGGGCGAAGATGGCCGCCTGGAGGATGGAGTGGGGCGTGAGGTGCTGAAGCTGAAGGCCGAGCTCCTCCAGCAGCAGCAGGAAGAAAGGCGAGATCGGCAGCGCCAACCCGCAGGAGAGGTAGGAGACGAAGAGCACGAACTCCCCGGCGGTGAGATCACCGAGGGGAGTGGCGCCGGCACAGATCTTTCTGGCGAGCGCCGGCGTGCTCCATCCGAGCAGGTTGCGCACCAGGTTGAGTGCCCCCTCGGACTGGAAACGCTCGGGATGAACCCGCGAGGCCATGGCGACTACGGCGGCGGAAAGCAGAAGAGCGCGAATGCAAAGGGACGCAGAGGGCTCGGAGGCAAAAGGGCGCAGCAGTAGGAGAGAATGCGAAAGCGTAACTGCTGCATGCGGGGTGAATCCCTTTTCAAGGAAGACTCCCCCGCTCGCGCCCCAGGAAATCCCATCCGACGTGCACCTAGCGCCCAAGCGACCCAGTCACTGGCATGGGGGCCTGGGCCCACAAGTCATGCAACTGGTGTGCCGGTCTCCGAGTGCGAAAAAGGCAAACCGTCGCGCGAGGAACGAACCGCCGCGCACGACCGTGCACCGCCTCAGGGCCGCTGCGGAGAGATATTTATTAACCAAGGCGGCAACAAGGCGCCCCACGCGTGGCCCGATGGAACCGCCAGACGTGGGGGCATGGGTCAGTCAGCCGTGGGGACAGATGTGGCAGTTGACGTGACCGAGGGCGGACTGACAGCGCGTGCGTCACCAGATGCGCTGAGTTAATGCGGCGCGCTCTGAGGTGGCGCCCCAGTCACCGGTCATGCCATGTTGACACGAAGTACAAGTTTTGGCCCCACCTGCAGGTTCGCATCCTCCCGTGAGGTGGGCCTGGGGGGCCACTGTTGGTACCCTAAAACTAGGGTACCCCCTGCTACTGTACAAAGACAAAGAACCCACGCGGCTATCCCTTAGTTGCGTGGTAGAAGTACTATGTGTGGGACCAAGCCACGGCTCGCCTCAATCACAGGCGGTTATTTTGGGTCCACAGCAGCGCCCGACTCCACCACGTGGGCGGGTCCGAAACCGCCACGTGTCCAGAGAAGGTGGTATACTCCAAGGCGTCAATAGTGGTCCGGACCCCCACGGGAGAGCGCCGGACCCCCGGATATATAGTCCGGACCCCCAAGGTTGGTCCCGGACCTCCACGTGTGCAAGTCGGACCCCTGTAATGGGACCCGGACCCCCCTATATGGGGTCCGGACCGCCCACAAGAGGGTCCTAAGGTCCTAGACAGAGCATACCCGAACCTTGAACAGGACCCAGGTGGGGGTCCGGTACCGACACGTGTCCAGACCCAGTCTGGTGTGGACCTCTCTGCATACGCTTCTGCTCCCCGCCTAGGCGGAGACCCGATGATGCCACGTGGCCTACTGCACGTGACGTAAGCCAGCGGGCGGTGCCTGACGTAAGGCCTCTGGGTTACGTGGCCCCTGCATTTATTGCGGATAAGGCGCGCCGCCTGACAAGCGATGTGCCGCCTCGGTATTTAATGAGGCCTGTCCACTATGCTGTCAGGCGGCGACCTGTCCATTCTCCTGGCAAGCAGTGTGCCGCCTCAGCATTTAATGAGACCTGTCCATTCCGCTGGTAGGCGGCATGCCTGTCCATTCCATTGGTAGGCGGCACGCCCATGCTACCTCATGCACTATACTCATCATCACTCGTACGTACCAAGGAAGCTACCGTTGTGTATCAATACTGCGCGGGCTGCGGACATCTGGGCGCCAGAAGATCTCTCAGGCGTCACCTGCATTAGTTGCTCTATGTATTTCTTTCATTATGTCCCTGGGCCCATATGTCGGGGCTCAGCAACCTTGTATGTGCCTCCCTTGGGCTATAAAAGGGAAGGCACACAACGTTACAAGGCAGACCAACTTAGACTCTCATACTCAATACTACACACAGTGGAGTAGGGTTTTACGCTCCGGCGGCCTGAACCACTCTAAATCTTTGTGTTCTCGTGTGTTCTTACACCTTCCGATAGTCAGGCATACCGCTAAGGCCTCTCCTCGTCTTAGGATTTAGGGCGGGTGTATTCCGCCACCTGGCCGGAGATTTTCTCTCCGACACAGGCACCGAATTTTTTATATTTTGGCCCTTCCTTGGAAAAAAATTCACGTTTAGACCTTAGAAAATTTTAATGTCATTTTTGGACCCTTTGCTCGGCGCCATAGCCAATGGCGCCGAGGTAACACAGCTCGGCGCCATAGGCTATGGCGCCGAGGTGCGTGCTGCGTTGGCGCAAACGGACGTCGTGGCACTGACGTGGCACCGAGCTCGGCGCCATAGATCTTGGCGCCGAGCTCTGTTATGTACACAAAACTGTTCTAGCTCAATTGGTAGAGTGCAAGGCTTTTAATCTTGTGGTCGTGGGTTCAAGCCCCATAATGGGCATGTTTTAATACTTTTTTTGTCTTTGTCACTGATTTTTTTGTTGTCCAGATTTTTCGTTTATGTCGCTAATTTGTCCGTCTAGATTTATTTCTTATCTTGATTTTTTGTTTTTGTGACTGATTTGTTTATTCATCCATATTTTTTTGTTTATCCAGCGAGCACAACGGCTATGTGCCACAGTGGCCGCAAGCCGTCAACTTTCCCCCTTGTTTGCTCAGCTAACCACAATAAAAATCAAATGAGAACACTCTTACCTCAATCATGACCACATAAAAATATTATATTTTCATTGAGTTCTTTTGAACATAAATTCTAAAAACATAATAACATATTCCCAGTAAAAAGAAGCACACATATTCATCTTTTTTTCCCTCTGCACTAAATAAAAGTATACTCCATTATATACTTATCTCATGGATGATATATTTTAGAATTTACTGCATAAATTACTCCACTGGGTGATACATAATTCCATTCCCTCCATTTACCATGACGTTTCTCAAACAAATTTAAGTTTTTCAAGTGGACAAAATACTTTGTGAGCTTGTGTCTCTGTGTAGGGGTACAATCCCTCACTTTTATATTTAATTTACATACTACTAACTAAACAGTATATTTAATCCGCAGATTTAATTAACCTTTCCATTCAGCGACATAAACGAAATATCTGGACAACAAAAAAAACAAATCAGTGATAAAGATAAAAAGTATTAAAAAACCATGATGTGATCCATTGACAACACTGTTGTGATTGCAAGCAATGCAAACGCAGGGGCAGGCGCAGGCCCCTCCCTCCTCCTCTTGCAGTAGCTGCAGCTCTGCATTATTGAAGCCGGCCGGCCGGCCTAGCCAGGGGGACCTCGATGGCGAGAGGACGCATGCATGCATGTCGTCCTGATCAATCGATCTTACAGTGAGTCGGGTACATCGGCCCGACCGGTATATGTAGTAGATGAAGTCATGAAGGTGCGATGCATGGTGCGTGCATGTGCGTGCTCATCGTCAAGTACGCTTTGTTCATTTATTAAGCTTAAGGAAACGTACTTGCATTGGTTAGCGGTCACCGGTTTAGCTATGGTGCATCGCGGTCACGGGCGCAATAATGCACGCAACCTTGAGGTTGTGGGTTCGAGTACATTAGATTATTGGAGTTTTAGAGTCCAAAATATAAATATATTTGCATTGGTTAGTGGCCACCGGTTTAGCTATGATAAATTTTAATTAATATTAAAAAGTATAATTTCGAATACATTATATTATTGGAGTTTTAGAGTCCAAAATATAAATATACTTAATAAACAAAAAGATTATAATTAGAGTCCAAAATATAAATATACCAGGTATAAATAAACAGTGACCTGATGATTTTATAAAGTACTCCGTACTTCCATAGGGTGGATTACTTATGTGCATGGTACTTGCGTCACGGAGTTTGAATAAACAAAAACAAAAAATATCTAGATGAATAAATAAATCAGTCACAAAAACAAAAAAAATTAGATGAAAAATAAATCTGGACGGACAAATCAGCGACATAAACGAAAAATATGGACAACAAAAAAATAAATTAGTGACAAAGACAAAAAAAAAATTAAACATCCACCATGGGGCTTGAACCCACAACCTCAAGGTTAAAAGCCTTGCACTCAACCAACTGAGCTAGACATGTTTTGTTGTTACACATCCGAGCTCGGCGCCATAGATCTTGGCGCCGAGCTCGGTACCACGTTGGCGCCACGTTGTTCGGGTTGTGCCAGCGTAGCACGTACCTCGGCGCCATAGCCTATGGCGCCGAGATGTGTTACCTCGGCACCATAGGCTATGGCGTCGAGCAAAGGGTCCAAAAATGACATTAAAATTTTTTAAGGTCTAAACGTGAAATTTTTTTTGAGAAAGGGACAAAATACAAAAAATTCGGACACAGACATACCTTCGAAAATTGGTTTCTAGCCTATCCTCAAACAACCATCCCAAATGGGAGGTGAACTACTTACATAGGAGAACTATATATTCAATATTACATCAAACTGAAGAGAATCGATTCAGTGTATGTAATGTAGTAAGTCTCGATGTCATGCATCATTCACGGAATCACGGCGCCGAAATCACTTACCCTCGGAGAGCCAGGCTTAAGCCCGAGCTGGCCGAGCATGGAGTGGCGCTGTGCATCGGCATCAGCGAACCCTGCACGCCGCCGAGCGCCACAACCGGCACCCTGCACCACCGGATCTGAGCCAAGGAGAAGAATAGAAATGCTCCGCTAGAGATTCAAAAGCTCCAGGTGGCAGGCAGGCTACCACACCGCCGTTTGATTGATTCATCATGTGGTTTTGGATTGAGAGTTTGTTTTAGAAACTAAGTCTCCATTTGATTTTCTTTTCTGCACAACCTAATCCACGAACACAGCTTAAGCACAATGCTGCAGCTGTACATCACTGAGTGCATATATATATATATATATATATAGATATAGTATTTAGAGCCCTGGGCTCTATTTAACTACAGGAAGCCCTGACCAGGTGCGCAGACCGCACCGGACCCTTTTTGTTTTATTGTACCTAACTGTGCTTACGCTAAATTATAATACGAGTTATGCTGATGTGTGTATCAGTTTATGCAAATTTAGTCTGCGCATATTACGTGCATCAGGCCCACGATCCGGCCCACGCTTTCACAATTATTCAGTCTCACGCCGACACTATAAAAACACCCCCACGCCGCCAGGGATTAGGTTTTAGCAGCGGCGGCGGTTCCCTCGGGCGTGCGAGCGGCGGTGATCCTGGGGGCTAGCAGCGGTGTCGCCTCGAGGCAGGCGACCGACGGTGGCGCTCCACCAGGAACGAGCGACGGTGGCGCTCCATAGGGAGCTCGCCCGCCTCGCCGCCAGGTCCGTCGCGCGCCTGCCTGCTGGGGCTGGGCTCGGCGGGAGCGGAACCGCCGAGGAGGCCGAGATGGCCGCCGCGCTCATGGACGTCGCGGCCGCCAGCGCCGCCGCCTCCGCCGCCGTGTTCTCGGCCGTCGCGTCCGTGTCTGCCGCCGCGTCGTCGTGCTCGAACAAGAAGGCCCCGGCGGCCTTCGTTGCTGCTGCCTTCGCCAAGAAGCCGGAGACGCCGACGACGGCCGATGTCGCGCAGGAGAAGCACGAGGAGCTTGAGCGATGCATCGACGAGTGCGAGAGCGGCAGCGAGGTGGTGTTCAGGAGCATTGTTCGGAAATAGATTGATGATGTACGATAAAATTTGTACCCATTTACGCTGTTTGGTTCACGTTTTATGCTGAAATTTGACCAAGCCAAAATCCGTGCACGATCGAACGTGATCAGTCTACGCTGTTTTAGCTAATATAGGATTTACGCTAAATTTCGTATTCATTTATGATGTTTTAGCTCACGTTTTACGCCGGAATCTGCCCTAGCCAGAACCCGCGCACGATTGGGTGCACGCGATTTTTACGCCGTAATTTTGGGCTTCGTTTGCTGTTACAAAACAGATATATGATTTACGCTAAATTTCGTACTCATTTACGATGTTTTAGCTCACGTTTTACGCTGGAATCCGCTCGAGCAGAACCCGCGAACTGCGGCTGTAAATTAAAATTTATTTCCTTCTACTAATGCTCCTCGAACCGTAACTGTCCCTTTATTTACGCGATTATGCAGCACGTCTTTCCTTATATCAAACCGGTCAAAATTTATATAATGCATGGTTTATGCTATCATGTTACACATCGTTATGCAGTCGTAAACGGTGTGCACATGGTAATATTCGTTTCCGTGAGTCAAGGTACAAAAGATCCCTTCTATGCATGATTTATGCGTGCGTATTTTTTCCTCCTGTAACTGCGCCTTTATTTACGCGCACGAAGAACACGTTTTTCCTTATCTTAAAACTGGTGGGAGATTTTAAATGTTTACATGGTTTACGCTATCATGTATCACAGCGTTATGCAGTCGTAACCGGCAAGCACATGCAAATATTCGTTCCCGTGATTCGTGGCATAAAAGATTCCATTTATGTATGAGTTATGCACATTTGTACATATATTTATGCGTGCGTATATCGCATGTCGCGTCTCAGCCGGGATACGTGGCTATCCTATGCATGGCTGACGCAAGCAGTTGGCGTCCAGTGGGCCGAACGCGACCCGATCGGCCTCCTGGCTGGGGCTTCGCCCACTAATGGAAGCCCAGAGCTTCCATTACCTCTTCTATATATATATATATATATATATATATATATATATATATATATATATATATATATATATATATATTCCTTTCCATGTCGTGACATGAGAAATAAATTTTATAGAATAAGAATTTATAGAGAACCGATATAGAGGATAAAAATAGAAGGGAAGAGAGGTTGCTATGTGACATGTGAGTGAGATATAGAGAGAAATATAGAGATGACTACTGAACAGTCTTAGAGCTATATCCCCCGTAGCTCGCAGCAAAGAAGAATATTTGAGCAGCTGTTTAGCTAGCAGCCCTACAGACTTTTACAGCTAACTGTTTTCATAAAATCTTTGGTAAAATAGCACTTCACAGTAGATAGAAATAATGGAATTTCTATAACATCCGTATCTTTTTTCCTCGTACTTCTCTGACTTCATTTCTTTTCTCTATTTCACAACTCGTCCTTTATCCTCTTTTCTATATGCTGGTGGTAGGAATGTTAATGGGTTGGATTTGGATCAGATGAAGCAAAAACCCATCCCCGATGGCACCCGTAAAGTCTAATTAAACGCCCCCACAATCTCACTTGCATGCGTAATTCTAAATCTGCACCTGAACCCATCGGATTTTAGGTCATTTGCGGATTTTTACTTAGTACACTTTTTAAATAATAATTCAGCTATAAGAAATTAAGAACAAAAAATAATTAAATTATATCTATATATTTTAAGTCTTCTCATATTGAGCAGCAACAAAACATTTCATGAATTATTAGCCAAGTTACTTATTCAAAATAATTAAGGTTATATCTTAATCATTTTTGCGCAAAATAAAGAAAACTAAATTTCGGGTCAGGTTCTTGTTATCCTGCGGGTTGAAACATAAACCTGCACACACACCCGTAAAATTTTGGGCTAGGTGCGGATTGCACCGACGAGTCAAAATCTTCACTTGTATCCACACCCATCAAATTAGGTACACGTCGATTTTTGGGTTTGCAGATTAAATTGTCATCCCTGTCTGGTGGCCTGGTCCATCGTCTTGCCGCCTACATGTGTGTCCCACTCGAATAGCTACGAGCCTGCCACGATGACCACGGCTACTTTTTCCATACACTTGCTTGGGTGCAAATTTAGAGCCCCTTTAGCATGGTTCTTTAGACGACTATAGCTTCGACTCACCGCGAAGCTCTGCCAAACAACCAAAAACAACGACTTCTCGTTGAGAGCCAACGAGAGCTTGAGCCATTTTCTTGTTTTGAGCCAAAGTACTTCTATCTGCTACTCTTTCATTTTTCTAATACACCATTCTAAAGAAACAAAAAAAGTTGTTTTACTAAACGAACAGTAAAAACAGCTCTAGCTTCTCGAGAGAAACCAAAAAGCTAGAGGAATCAAAGCCGAGGCTGTTTTTAAAAAAGTTAGCCCTACCAAAGGGAATCTTAACCTCCACGTGTACTTGGACCACGGTTGTGTAACATCCTAAAAATTTGTATAAAAAAATCAAATAATAAAACAAAAAAAATAAGAATATCTATGATAGAAATTTTAGATTTTTTAAGCCTTCTTGGATTCCTCATGCCTCTGAATGTTTAACTTCAAAAAGAAAAGAGGAAGGAAATTATATTAAAGTCATCTACTATTGTTAGAATTAAATAGTGGGAAGAAGAATAAATAATAAATAAATAAGATTTCAAAGCGCAAAAGTATTATTCAAGAGAGAATTGTGAATTCAAAGTTCAAACATGAATTTAAATTTAGTTTGGAAATTGAGAATAAGAGAAGGGAGAATAGAAAATAAAATAGAAAAGGAGGCAAAGGAAACAAAAATACTTAAAATAAATATATAAGTCTATAAAAATATATATACTTTGTCTCCATATTGTTATTCTGGATGTTACAATTAGATTAGAATTTGAAATTCTATTTAAATCTGAATTTTGAAGGGGGGATAAAAAAGAAAAGAAAAGGAGCAAGAAATAAAAAGAAAGAGAGTAAAATGTGACCTGGGCCCAAAACCACTGCTCGTGGCCCATTTTCCTTGCCCGCGCACCAGCCACACTACCGGTTCGTCGCCAGCTCGCTAACCACCTCCGCTCCACCGCCGCGTCTTCCGCTGCAAATTGGTCCGCCGTGCGGCCACCTAGGGACCGGGTGGACCTCCCAACAGTGTATAAAGTACCCCAGTACCCTACCCCTGCCTCCCATTTCGCCGTTAACCACCCACCTCGCCTCCACCACTAGAACTTCGTACCGCCGTGGAGGAGAATGGGGGCCGTCGCGGGGAAGCTCCGAATTGCTGTCGTCCACATTGCTTGTGGGAGCTCTGGGCTTCCCCTTGGCTGTGTAGTAGACGGTCGCGGCCGCTCCACCAGGGCAACTGTCGCCCGAATGCCCAGAATTCATCACCGGATGGCGGTCTCCACCGCGCTCGGTGGATAGGTGGCGACACCGCGTTAATCAAGGTATTGGTGCCTCCACTACTTTCGTATTGTTTGTCTTCGTGTCTGGTTCCGTTGAATCGATGGGTGGGTCGCTGGGAGCTCCGTCGGGCACATGGGGCACACAAGGCAATGGCGCCGCCGCGGCGCACCGTGTACCGAGTCCTGTACTCGGTGTTGGCCAAAATTAGTTGTAGATTGAGGCTCGGGGAGTCATCAATTTCGCGTGGGTCGAGCGAATTGAAAGATGGCGCTCGGGTTGGCCGGATTTGTTATTCCGGCGGCCTCGCCGCCGCACGGGGGCTGCGCCGCTGTGTATCATTGCCGTGGGAAGGGGCGAAGGTCTTTGCCATGGATCTGGTATTGCACGGTTGAGATTGGGCCAAGCATACTGGTTCGGCGAAATTTGATATGGAACGTAGATCCACAGATGTGTGGCTGGATTTGGCTCGCGCGTACCGATTCGCCCCTTCCATCTCAGCCATTGATCGGTGCATGAACGGGTGAGATCGTGCCTTGGCGTTTATGTTTGTGGATCAATTGGTGGCCGTTAGATCGTGATCTGAAGGATGGCTGTGAATACCGGTTGGCAGATAGGCTGATCTAATCTGGTGCTCACGTTCTCGATCCAACGGCCATATTTTCCCCGTACCTCTTTGGCCCTGGCAATTAGCACATGAGTCCCTGGAGAACCGCGAAATGAACTTGCCGTCCACTGTGGGGTTAGCCTGATGTGACGGAACCTCCCAAGTCATTAGGCCCACCTACAGTTGTCCTTGTCCAACAGACTTCAGACAACCCTGCAGGTGCCCCTGAATCACTTGACAAGTTCGGTATCTGCTTGCTTTACCTTTTCCAAGAGCGTCTCACCCATCACGCAGACATTACAAGCATCAGAGATACGAAAATTACGGAAGCAGTTACATTAACTTACCTTTATTGAAAAGTAAGACAGAGTTATATAGTTACAGACCAGAGCATAATATATATGAGTGCAGAGTATTATTATTACAAACCATGGGAGGCAAAAACCCCTCCCGATAAGTATTAAACAAAAGTTTTTCAGAGGATCCTTTCCTCTCGCAGCTTTAGTCTTGATGCTCTTCCTTTGGTACCACCTTTGAACAGAAGCAACAAAAGTTTGCCGCTTCTTCACCTAAAACAACATGGGACAAAGCCCTGAGTATGGAATTACTCAGCAAGTCTTACCCGACTAAAGAAAAGGCTCTTAAGGGTATGCTGGCTAGAGGGAGTCAAGGTAAGGCTTATCAATAATCAATGACTCTGTTTGCAGAAATGCTTACTAAGAGTAGATCCTTAAAAATTTAATTTTATTTGTCAGGTTAAGTAAGATTACCTGCATCTAGAGTTCTCTCTACCCTAGTTCAATCACTTGACCTGCACTAGCCAATTTCTTAACAACCCTTCATCTTTACTGGATTTCTACGTATAGGGCAGTGACCAAGTCTTCATAACCGCGAAGGTACGACGATCCGAATCGATTATACTCAGCTGAGGATCTCCAATCACACGACATATGTAGCACTTAACCCTTGCATATGTCAACTCGCCACCGGGGTTCTTAAGACCAGATCAGGTTCACGCCAACCGAGAGCACAGATACACCACCGTCCAGCCTCTTGCCACGGAGGGTACACGCTATTCTCGCCATCTCTCCACTCCCATTGCGTGATATCTTATTCTGGTATTAGTCTGCCCGAGGCAAAGCTTACCCATGACGAGGCATGTGACTAGTTAAAGGGTCCTCGGTCATCAAGCCTATATCGAGACGGTCCTTAATCGACTCAGACGGAGACACTACACCGAGACTCTCTCTTCTCGTGCAAGTCACCCGCCCGGTCTTAGCTTAATCGTTTTAAACCCAAAGTTTGGTACCTGGCAGAGGTACATCTTCACTGATGTTGAACCCATCATGGCCATGATGGATCCACCATCAAGTTTTATTTTCGAAAACATCCCACCCACTTTGCAACATCATTTTTTTGAGAAAACAAAATATTTTGTTTTTCTAAAGCAAAGCTAAGCATAAGAAAACCTTTTGTAAAATAGGGATTAGGAAATAATCCAAGGAAGGAGATGCAGCAATAGTTTAGCACACAACTCCTATCACCTAATGCATCAAGTAAGTGAGAAATATTTAAAAAAACAAGGAGGTGGTAAATGCACCGGGGCTTGCCTTGTGTTACTGGTGAATCAGGCTCGGTTCCGCAGATATCAAAATAAAAACAGTTGCCTGCCTGATGTTCCTCAGATGGTGGTGGTGGTGAAGTCCTGGTCTCTTCGACTTCTACATCCTCTTCGTTTTCTAGATATAATCAAATATAATCATGAATGCTCATGAGGATGCAAAGACAAATAAAAGTTTATTATCTAAGGTCTTGAATACAACTTTCCTTCACGAATCTCCGAGAACTTAGGGTTTCCGGAGTCAATAGTGAAGTTCATAAGGCAGTGGCTAGGGTTTCGGGTTCTAAGTATCAAACATGGTCCAAATCATATCAAACTTTACCCAAGGCTTCTAAATAATATTTAAGGGTCATCTAAAAAGTTTGGGGATTTTTGGAATTATTATTGATTCACTAAAAATCCAGAGATAAGGTCTTAGACTGTTTTAAATACTTTATAATTTCTTATTTGGATTAAAAATTATGAAACTATTTTTATTAAATTCTATAGGAAATTAGAAACATAGCAAAATTGGTTTGGTATTTTTATCATTTTTCTACAATTTCTTATAGGTTTCCAAAGTCTGGCAAAAAAAGAAAAAGGAAAAGTCATGAATAGTACTGGACCGAATTGGGCCCAAATCAGCCCAATAACAGCAGAAACGCGCCCGCGCCCGCGTGCCCGCGTTGACTTTTCCAAGAACAACCCTGGCTTCTTGAATAACCTAAAGTGGGGTCGCGGCACTATTAACTTAGTCACTGACACCTCACACAAAAACCCCTCAAGTTCTATCTCTTCACAACACTCAGTCCACGACGGTGACTGGCGGGGAGCCGAGCTCCAGCGAGCCACTACTGGCCGGGTTACACCAAGACCGGTGCTCCCTGATGACTAGAACCTAATTCGAACCTTAACAAATGTTTTCCCTCAACTAATTTCTGGATTGAAGCCCTACAGCGCCCTGCCCACGGTGACCGCGAGCACCACGGGCAATCCAGCGCGTTCCCGGTGATCTATGGGGTTCTAGCTCAACTGGACGGGTCGGTGAGCATCAAGAGCAAGCAAGGGTGCCAAAACAAGAATGCAGCGGGCGAGATTGGACTTGAATTGGGCTAGCCACAGCAAGGTCTTTTCTGCAGCGTTCTTGAGAGATTTGGGGGAAATTCAAAATTGAAGCTCTCTAGTGATCGATTGAGGGCACGGTTTGGGTGGCTTGGTGCTTGACTACCCTACGGAGCTCACGGTGGCCTCAATTTATAGTAGGCAAGAGCGGTGGCCATTGAATCGGACGACGACGCGCGGCGGTCGGAGGAGTGGGAGGTCACTGGCGCAAGGAATTCATGGCATCTACCGTGGCAGCCCTCACCGGCGATGATTAGACGGCCAAAGTGAGTCACGGCGATGCGGTGAATGTGCCCAGGTAAGTGGTGCAAGGCCGTGAAGCGGCTGTCACCGGCGAGCTCATGCAAAGCGACCGTGGCAAGCTCGGTACGGTGGCCGGAGTAGTTTAATGGCCGGAGTATATCCACGGTGATGATACTTACTCAACCCCGAGCGTTATCCAGTCGATCCGAACGCGAATCACGGCGGCGAAGGCACGAATCTGCGCGTGGCTCATCGGCGGCGAGGTTCTCTGAACCTGATCCCCCCCGTTCACTGTACCATGGTGATTACCATGCAGTCAGTCTGTCAAAGCAAAATCAGAGCCACTTTTCTCCTCTTTTCATGTGACAACCCCATCATCCCACTGCATCAAAGTTATAGCCCAATTAACCAATTGCAATCTTGCTATGGGGATCATGCCCAAACTTGCGCTGGATCATGTTCAAATCTGGGTTCAAAGATTGCCTCATCACACTGTCAGACCAGGTTCAGTCTCCAGACAGCCTGACAGCCCATCTTTGGGTGTATTTTTCTTCACATTTTTCATAACAACAGTGTTGCATCCCTTAAACAAAGTTGTTCTCCTTTGATAGATCTACAGAATTGATGTGGTGACCTAGGGCAAAACCCTTATGGTTTGAAAGTTACAAGGCCCCAAAGTTGAGCTAATATCATTAATTTCAGACTTAAGCAATTGGAGTATGAGTGGGGCTCTTTTGCAAATAAGTCCAGAACTCAAGGTTTAGGTTGCAAATCTTCATAATTGTGAACCATATAACTTAAGACACCTTACTTTCATGGTTTTTGCACTTTAGCCCAAAAGTGCACTAATTTTGCATTTAGCCCCCCTAGGGTTTAACTCTAGGGTTTTCCAGGGTTCTATTTAGGGTTTCTTGCACTCTTAGGGTTTGGATCCCACTTAAGTTCATCCATGGTGACACTTTATGACTTTTTCAATTGAATTTTGAAGTTTTCTCTTGTTTAGTCCTTGTTTGCTCTATTAAACCCAATCCAGGGTTGAGTACCCTGCTCTAGGGTTTTATTCACAAAATGTCATCACAATACAACTTGTTTGAAATTTTTGCCTAGTGAATGTATTCTAGGTGTGACAAACACATGGAATGCCAATGCTTATGATGTTATGCTCAAATTTTAGTGACAGTGAAACCAGGGGTGTTACACCTGAGTCTAGGGATTTTTTATAGATTAGCCCCTGTGCTTTCTGGTAATGGTGCGCACAGTCCAGTAGGTAGAAAATCATAGAATTTGATTTATAAAATGAATTTCTTATATAAAAACAATTCAGAATCTTGTCAAATCCATAGAAAATTCATATTGAGTCTAAATTAATCCATTCCAATTCCTATAATTTTGTAATATTATTGTTTATCAGTTAGTACCTCTGTTTTGACATGAAAGTCACATTAAAATCTATATTCTATTTAATCTTGTACAAAACAAATAAAACCCTTAGAAATTCATAACTTAAAATCTATAACTCTGATTTGATCCGTTCAAGTTGCGTTAGTCTCGTATGAATATTTACTATGCAATAACAACATTTATTGTACCATGTCTCATTCTTTTATAAATATATCTTTATTTAACTTATGTTGATTAGTCTTGTTAAACTGCTTATCATTATAATCTACTAGAATATGATCTATGTTCAATTTATAACTTAGATTAAAGTTGAGATAATTATTTATAGAATAATTTCGCATATGATCTACACTAACCAATTTATAATATAAGTTTAATATTTAAATCACGTAGAGATTTTATAAATCATAACTCCTTAACCATAACTCCGATTTTAGTTGTTCTCGTTCCCATGATCTCATAGCAACGCATAGATTATTATTATTCAGTTTGTACTTAGGTTTGGTGTGATGTTAATTTTATCTATACCATGTTTGTTTGTATTGCTACGGCTATCAGTGAGGTAACGAGGATCTGAAGAATCACCCTGGTAACTGGAATCTCAAGTGTCAGGCAAGTTGTGCCCTTGACCACTTCTATTACCCAATAATATTCTTTATTATCACTATTCAATGCATAGGTTTAATTTTGATGGGACCCAATAGGTCACCCTAGTCTGTTTATCCTTTTTACCTTGTTTTACCCCTGAATCATTTGGGTAGTTTTGCTATTGCTCTATATGGTTTTGGGATTAATATTTCATTATATCCATGTTCCAATTATTCTGTTATTTTATTTCATTATATCCATGTTTCAATTATTCTGTTATTTTATTTATGTTCATGTCAAGATTATTAAATGTTAATTGGAACATGGAGCTTAACTTGAGAAACACGTGCCACCACAAGGGAGGAATGGGACCCCTTGGCTAACTGTAGCGGGTTTTCGGAAGCTAGTGGAACTTTGTAAAGGCCTCGTAGTGGATCCCTAGCCATTCACCTTGGTAGTGTCTAAGGGTCTAGCTAACCCTGGTGACATGGGAAACACGACTTGTGGGTAAAGGGTACAACCTCTGCAAAGTGTAAAACTGGTATACTAGTCGAGCTCACGGTCAAGAGCAGCTCAGGACTCTCGCATGATTAATTTATGGAACTTAAATTCAACTTGTCATTTGCATTTGCATGGGATTATTTATTAATTTTGTTCTATTATTTATTATGGTTTGGTATTTACTTACATCTAGTAACTGCTAATAAAATTTTGACCAACTTTAAAAGCAATGCTCAGCTTCAACCTTTATTTTGCTGATTAGCCTTACACTTCACATGAACTCCCACCTTTGGTGAGTTCATGCACATTATTCCCCACAACTTGTTGAGCGATGAACATGTGCGAGCTCACCCTTGCTGTCTCACACCCCCCATAGGTCAAGAACAGGTACCACTGGATGAGGCGCATGATGGTTGTTGCACTGTGTTCGTGAGAGGTCTAGGTTGTCGTCTCCGAGTTGACTTTCTGGCGCCAAGGATGGATTAGTTCGATCTATATTTATATTTTATTTTGTAAGACTTTCACTATGTAATAAGTACTCTGATTTTATTGTGACATTTATCTCTATACCCTCTGTTATTATATATGTTGTCTTCTTTGGCGCATGTATGAGATGCACCCAGCTTTGTCCCTTAAAACTGGGTGTGACAGAAGTGGTATCAGAGGAATGTTGGCTGTAGGACGAAACCTAGATAGAACTGGACAACCATTACCTACTTACCTTACTCTGATTCTTCTATACTTTTCTTGATCCAGTCTCATCTTCTACTGTTCTACTCTGATTAACCTTACCTTTGCTACTCAGATTCTTTTCTAAACTTATCTTAATCTTTTCTCATCTATTTCTGCTTTACTCTGATTATTCTTACCTGTTCCTTCTAAAGACAAAATTGGATTTCACACTTTGAAATCCTGTGCCTAAAGTGACCTTTAGGAATAAGAGACCTACTCTTAGAAACAAAGACAAAACTATTTTTATAGGTATCTATACGCTTGAGTGTTTGTTCTTATAATACTTGTTTGATTTGGATCTTTGATTGAGTGTGATGAGTTGTGCAGTAATGTCCACAATTTCATCCGCATATACGTATAGGCATAAACAGAATTCATAAGATAACTAAACAACTTAGATTATCCCCCATTAAAATGTATCTATTTCATAGAGATCCCTCCTATCTTAAAAGACTCTCTCTTATCTTAAATGATCCCTCTTATCTTAAAAGATACTCTCTTACCTTAATAGACTCATCTCATCTTGAAAGGATTCTCATCTTATCCTAATAGATCGAACTGACCTCCAAAGATTCTACCTTATCCTTATGGAATCATCTTATCCTGAAAAAAAATCATCTTATCTTGTAGGAATCATCACATCCTAACCACTTTGATTATCTCATAACAGTGTAATAAACATGATTTATTCCAAAATAAAATAACTAGATCTTATCTAGTCTAATCTGATTACACTAATTTAATTATGATCCCATCTAATCTGATCAGATCGAATCCAATGGACAAACATGTTGGATAATACTGGTAAAATAAGATTGAATCCTACTCTTATAAATATGTTTCAACCTAAATAGGGTCCTAGTCCAACCTGGCCGTATGCAACTACCTTAACCAACCGATAGTTGCATAACCCCTCTGTTTTAATCGACAGAGATTCTGACTTACCTACGTCATATGATCCGTCATATCTCAAAAGGTTCTAACATGTCCTAATAATATTTATTCTACCCTGGTAGATCTATCTAACTTAAACTAGTCTAATCTAGTGTTGGGGACTTGTTCTCAAATGCTAAGAGTTAAGAACAAGGCAACATAAAAAGCATTAAATGTTAAAGTCCTTCGTCCTTCGTAGCATTATCTCCCTTTAGATATAATGAATTCCGGACGAAGGTTATGAAGGACAAACCTTCATAAGCACAATAAATGATGAAGAAGGATTCATACACAAGATATGAAAAATAATATGAACACTTTAAATGTTATTATCAACTTATTTTTTTTTGCGTTACTGTATCAACAATAACAAATTATAAATGTACCTTCGGCTCGAAGGAAAGCAGGGGTACAAGCGTGACGCGAAAGTAAATACCAAGTCAGCGTGAACAGTACGGGAGCACTGTTCATCTATTTATAGGTACGGGACACAGCCCATGTAAAATTACACCCATGCCCTTTACATTTGCTAATAACTCTATAGCAATCCATCGGGGTCTAAATATCCTTTTCCCTTTTAAGTCGATTTCTTTTTCTGCTATCACACCGAAGCTCCCCTGCGCATAGCTTCGGCTCTGCGCCATCCTTCATACTCTTTGTGCATCTTCACGCTGTGGTTTTGATTTATGTCCGAAGGTACCTGTTTACACATTATACTCTAGAGACATTGTTAAATCATGTTTTTGAGGACCTTCGGAAGCCGAAGGCCCCCAACAGTAGCCCCTCGCAATATTAATTTGTTAGAGTGATAAATTCAGATTGTGACATGGACGAAGGCCTTAAGCCGAAGGCCCGAAAAAACACCTTCCCTTTGCTAGAATAGCAACAGTCATTGACAAGCGGGACCCTCCAGTTTTTAACGCACTAGGCGTATAAATAAGGGCTCACCACGAGTTCATTTGGCACGCTTCCTCGCCATCTGCTCTTGCTCACCCAACTTTTAGCCCTTGCGCACCAACACTTGCTTGGCTTTTTAAATTTTTAAGCTTCGGTTTCGAGAGCACTTTCTCATCATTTTCGAGGATGTCTGAAGATAAGAAAGTTGTCACTGAATCGAAGCTGAGCCTTTCTGAAGAGATGAATCTCGGCTTTCTTGAATCAATAGCAAAGACAAATACAGAGAAGATTACTAGGGAGATTTTAGAGGGTTTGTTTGAAGACACTGGTGACAGTGACAGCTATGATGTGGAAAGTGGTGGTGAAGATTCCAAAGATCGACCTTGGCGACCAAGCCATGCAGTTTTTGGAAAATCGAGCATTAAACAAAGCCATCTTGTCAATATGAGGGGTAGATATTTTCGGGATTTATCTATTGTGAGGGCTGACGAAGGAGAGAAAACTTGTCCGACTCCCGAGGAGAATGAAGTCGTGATATTCCGAAGTTTCCTCAAGGCTGGACTGCCGTTTCCTTTGAGCAGTTTCGTGGTGGAAGATTTGAAGATATTTGAAATCTGCCTCCATCAAATCACTCCCAAAGCAATCATAAGGATGGGAATCTTCGTATGGGCCGTGAAGAGCCAAGGTTTGGAGCCAAATGCAAAAAGTTTCTGCAATATGCATGAGTTATTATACGAAACGAAACCATGGGGTAAAGAGCAATATCATAACAATTTTGGCTGTTATAGCTTCGGTGCCCGCTCTGGGTCAAGCTGTCCCGTACCAACTTTTCGGAAGAGATGGCCCGGGGACTGGATGAAGGAATGGTTCTATGTGAAAAACGACTTGAAGACACGAGAAGATATTAAAGATATCATCATGCGCCCCATCTAGCAGTGTTTTGGCCTTCGGAAACCGAAGGTGGATATTGACGAAGCAGCCGAAGAATGTCGGAGAGCCTTCAGTGTAGTTTGCTCTTTCATCGGGACAAGGGATTTGATTCAAGAACACATTGCCTTCAGAGTATGGACACTTGTAGAAAAGTGGGAAATGCCAAAGGAAACCATCAGCAAACCTGACGAAGGTGGACTAGTTAGGTTAAAATATACCTTCAGATATGGAGATAAGTTTGTCGAGCCAGATGATGACTGGCTGAAATGTATTGAGGCCACAAGCGATGAACTGCTTGGGCCATACTCGAAGGCAGAAGATACTGCACTGTCCGCGGCCTTCGGAGGCTGGAAGAAAAAAAAGACTCAACCGAGTATTTGATGCCATTGGGTTCGTCTATCCTGACTACCGTTACCCAACACGGGGTCAAAAAAGGAAAGATACGGCTTCTGCGAAGGAAGTTGCTTCAGCCGCTCCTAGTGAGCCGGCGCCGAAGAGGAAAAAGATGAAGGTTCTTACGCACCGGCCACGCTATATTGAACCGGCCACAGTGCCTGAGTTTGTCGGTGAGACCTCTTCGGCCATCGAAGCCAAGGAGCGGACTCCCTTGTCGAATATTGAAGAGCCGGCTAAAATGCCGGAGATGGAAAAAATAGAAGAACTGAGGGCTGAAGAGACTAAGACATCGGGAATTTTAAGTCCTTCAGCAAGAGTTGAGGTGCCAATGCCAATGCCGATGGCACAAAAAGACCTTACTACAACCCCTAAGAGGAAAAGAATGGTTAACGTGCTAGATGTACTAGAAACGATAAAATCTTCAAGCGCTACTTCGAAGATAGCTGCCGAAGTTCCAAAGACACAAACTGAAGCCGAAGCTACCAAAAGTCAAGCGGAAACTGAAACTGGGCTTTCAGAGCCTACCAAAAGGGAATTCTTGGAAATTGAAAAAGAAACGGAAAAAGAATCTGCAGAAGAAGCTTTATCTGAGAAAATCGCCACACCTATTCCCGAAGCATCTTCTGAAGCTTCTGACTATGTATTATGTCATGCTTCGGGTAAAAATCTGAGCGAAAAAGAAAAAGAGAAGCTCAATTCTATGCGCAAAAATTGAAATATCCAAAAGGGGCGCTGATATTCAACGGCAGCGGAGAAGAAGACTTCTTGTATTGTCTCCCTGACAGCAAGGAGATTTCTGTCTGTCGAGAGATGAGCAAGAGCTTCGCATTCCCAACATTAGAAGATGGGCTCTCGGTGTTGTCAAAGGACGAGCTGGCCGACAGCTTAGCATACAATAGTTTAAAGGTGAAAAAAATGAGATCTTTGTATTATTCCTTGAAACCAAAATTTTTCATTTGCTTAAACTTATTAACGCATTTTTTGCAGGGCCTTATACTTAGCAATGCCCTCAGGGCACAAAAAGATGCCGAAGACGAAGGGTGTACCATAGCCTTGAGCAACCTTCGTTCCGAGGTAATTGAACTAAGGAACGAAGGTCTCGAAAAAGATAAAATATTACATTCGTTGGTGAACAAAATAAAAGAAGACGGAGCTGCTTTCAAAGCTCAAGCCGAGGCTCAGAAGTGCGAACTTGAGGATCTTCGGAAACAGCTAGCCAGAGCTAAAGAAGAATGCACAGTTGAAGAAGCAAAACGAGAAATTAGTGAACAATGGGCAAATCATTTAGAAAAAAACGTTGAAGAGCTTCGTGCATCCAAGAAAAGGTGTTATGAAAAATTTATAGAATGTGTTAAGAAAATAAGGACCAGCTTCGCCAGCGTTGGCGCGTTCTCAAGCGAAGAAAATTTCATGAGGGGCGACCCCGAAGGCCCAATTGGATGGATCAGCCACGAAGCTGAAGCTTTTGAAGAAGTCTTGAATAGCCGCGGAGACATATTTTCCTTCTCGGGTGCTAGGGGGATTGCCACTGTTTTGGAGAAAAAAGGCTGCGATCACGTGAAATCCTTAGCACAGATCGAAACCGATTTATCTTCTGAAGACATAAAAGATCCTTCGGACGAGGCAAGTTTGGTTGGTGGAAAAATTTTCACCGACATCTGGGAAAATGGTGGCCGAGAGATGGCTCAAGAAATTATACGAAGAAGCAAAAAAGGTATTCATGACGCTAGAAAAGTAGCAGAGGCCGCTGAGAAAAGTGCGGACCTCGAAGGGCGAATAGGTATTAACTACTAGTTTTTGGCTTTTTGTTGTAACTTTTTGATTTCGAATTTGTTTACACTTTGTAACATAGCCGCACTTTCTCCTCCCTCAGAACCCGCCGAGCCATTAGTGGACCCCCAACGTAAAGGGGGATGACGATATTAGAAAAATGGCCGAAGCTATCATGGAAAAAGTTGTTGATCAACTACTAAACGAAGCCGCAGAAGTAGTTCTAAGGGAAGATTAGATGTTATTGTAAAAACATTTGGAATGTAATATTTGTTGAATAATATGTGTAATATTTTGTAACAATGAATGTAATATATAAGCTATTTATGGTTCAATTCTTTACGATGCATGAAACTTTACATACATACCGTTTTTGAGCCTTCGGCGAAAAAAACACCTTCCCTTCTTTTCATGCTTCGTAAATAATATCCGTATTTTCATAAAAACATCCAATCTTCGTGAAATCAGTAACCAATATATCTTTTCATTTCAGAGTTTGACGAAGGTATGCTTCTTCAATAATTATTTTTGTGCCTTGGCACTGTTTCTTCGAAACAATCTCCGAATATTAACATTGAACCCCCTTCTTGCGTCATTGATGCAATATGATGTATGATGTTATGCTATGCACATGATGTGATGATGTGATGTTATGCAAAATAATATTTGCCGAAGATCGACGTTTATTTTTCACTGTAAGCCTCCCTTAGGAGCTTCTTCGCCTTTTACTTCAGTGGAATCAGCGTTTATTTTTCGCTGTAAGCCTCCCTTAGGAGCTTCTTTGCCTTTTACTTCAACGGAATCAGCGTTCATTTTTCGCTGTAAGCCTCCCTTAGGAGCTTCTTCGCCTTTTACTTCAACGGAATCAGCGTTTATTTTTCGCTGTAAGCCTCCCTTAGGAGCTTCTTCACCTTTTATTTCAGCGGAATCAGCGTTTATTTTTCGCTGTAAGCTCTGCATTCCCTTCGGAACGACTTTTGAGCAGAAAACTTACGCTGCGCTCCCTTAGGAACGACTTTTTGTTATTTCGGAGGTTCTCCCTGTAACCATAAGTTCTTATGCTTCGACAACTTTTTGGACTTCGTTATTCTGTGGAGAAAGTATATTTGTACTATGGCAAAGGCGAAGCTATTACAAGAAATTGAAAACGACAAGAAACACTTAGGCTTTCAATAATTGTTCATTATTAAAAAGAAAATGATACTAAATGCAAAAACTGCTGCCGAGGTAGGATATTTGTTAGTAAATGTGCTTCGATTCTGGCACAGTACTATTGACTGTGCGAGCTTCGGACTCTTCTCTGAAGTCTCGTTGGTGTTGAGTATGCTGACTCCCTTCTGGCTGCTGGCCTCGTTGCATTGGTGGTGGAGGTGGAGGCTGTTGCCAAGATGCCTGAGATTGACTTGCCGAAGCAACAGAAGCTGCAGGGTGGTTGCCCACATACTCTGGGATATAAGGCGAGTGGTACGAAGCAGTATGCATAACTTGCTTTGGCTGGGTCTGTTGAGCTGCAGCTTCTGCTATTTCCTTTTGTTTCTGGATGGTGACATGGCACATCCTGGTGGTGTGGCCCTTGTCCTCACCATAGAATAGGCAATAAATTTTCCTGGGCTGATGTAACACCCGGATTTTAGGGGTCCAAAACCCGGGGTTAACATAAACACCAGGTATGCTGGGACCAAGTCTCAAACATATGATGTATAGTGGCACAGGATCGAATGTCACATCTTTATATATAACAGGAGTTCTATACAAAATAAATGATTACATTATAAGGAGACAACGGTCCAGCAACCCAAAGTTGACTGGGAGACGACGACCTAGACCTCTCACGAACTCATCACAGCATCCTCCATGAGCATCATCCTGCAGTACCTGGTCTTGACCTGTGGTGTATGTGAGACAGCAAGAGTGAGCTCACTTACGTTCATCGCTCAACAAGTTGTGGGGAATAATGTGCATGAACTCGCCAAAGGTGGGAGCTCATGTGAAGTGTAAGGCTTACCAAAGAAGATGGTTAGAGCTGAGCATTGCTTTTAAAGTTGGTCAAAATTTTATTAGCAGTTACTAAGTATAAGTAAATACCAAACCCAATTAAGTAATAAATCAAAAGTAACAACTTCACCTGCAATGCAATGCATATGACAAATTGAGTTTAAGTTCCATAATTTAATCATGTGAGGGTCCGAGCTGCTCATGACCGTGAGCACGGCTAGTATACCAGTTTTACACTCTGCAGAGGTTGCGCATCTTTACCCACAAGTCGTGTATCCCATGTCGCCAGGGTTTGCAAGGCCCTTAGACACTTCCGAGGTGAATGGCTAGGGATCCACTACGAGGCCTTTACAAAGTTCCACTAGCTTCCGAAAACCCGCTACAGTTTATAGGAAGATCCAGTACAGGAATCCCTTGCAGGACCGCCATCGCAGCAAAATCCTCCCGAGGGCCTCCCTACACTGACCTCTCCCCTACTGCCCTTGCCCCTTTCGGGTAAGGTAGTCTTCCACTAGCTTTCCTAATTAATCAGCCAAGGGCGTCCCATTCCACCCTTGTGGTAGCACTGTTTTCCCGGGTGGTCGCTCCATGTTCCAATTAACATAATGATCTTAACATGAACATTAAATAACAACTGATAACAAAAAGTGTAATCATGAATAGTGTATCTCCATACCCAAAACCACATATAGCACTAGCAAGTACTACCCAGAAAGATCAGTGGTGAACAAGGTATAAAGATAGACAAACTAGGGTAACCTATTGGGTCCCATCAAAATTAACCTATGCAGATCATTATGATTAATCAGAACATGGCTGGGTAAAAAGAAGTGATCAAGGGCACAACTTGCCTGGGACTTGAGAATCCAGGTACCAGGATGATCTTCAGATGACTCGTGACCTCACTGCTAGTCGTAGCAATACAAACAAACAGTGTATAGGCAAAATTAACATTACACCAAACATATATGCCAAAATACATATTAATAATCTTCATGTTAAAATAAGATCACAGGAAAAAGAATTATTAATTTTGGAGTTGTAGAATTCAAGTTATGAATTTCCTAAGATTTAAGGTGATTATAATATGATTAAATGATAAATAAATTTTCTGACAGAGTTCATGTCAAAACAGTGATTCTAAATGGTAGAGAATATTATTACAAAATTTTAGGAATTGGAATGACTCAATTTGGAGCTAAAATGAATTAGTTATGAATTAATTAAGTTTCTGGATTTATTTTAACACTAAAAATCATTTTCTAAATCATTTTCTATGATTTTCCTATTCACTGGACTGGGCCTCATTTAATGGAAAACGCAGGGGGCTCGGCGCAAGAATCCCGAGACTCAGGCTACACCCGCACAGGACGGCGGGTTTATTCCGTGAAAGCCGAGGGGCTCTTTAGCAAAAGATCCCGGCCGAAGGGGTATCAAGAATCCAGGGCCGTCCGATCATGAATCAAGGGACCAGATTAGATCTTCCCCCCGACCGAACCGGTACGCGCCGTGAGTCGCACGATTAGAGATCAACGGCTGGTATTTAATGGGGCGAAGGGGTATTCTCTATCTAATCCGAGCCGCACGCTTGAGATCCAACGGTCTCCACGTTTCTCCCCAAACCCAGCTTGGAACGGCGGCGCCGCCCAAGACTCACGGCGACCCATCGCCGGAGAAAACCCAATCCGATGCTCCGGTGCCCTAGAGCTCAATTAAAAGCTGCTACACGGTGCTGAGGGGATGGCGAACTCACCGGAGTAGTTCTTCCCACGGATTGTCGATCGGGTGACGTCGGCCACGGCGGCAGCGGTATGCGGCGGAGAAATCAACTCCGATGAGGAATTCCCCCACTTCCAGCCGATGTCCCTGCACCAATCGCCCACCAACGCACGACCCGAGCCGCGACCACCTGATCCAACCGTAACCGCAGCCGGAGAGGCAGTCACCGGCGACGTTCCTTGCGGCGGTGAAGCACACACGTTTTCTCTCCTCCGCGCACTGCTTTCGTCGTTCCGTGCGGCGCACGCGAAATTGGGGAGAAGAGAGAAGAGGGGAGATTCTTATAGTGCCAAGGGACGAGGCCGAGGGGAGGATTCCGGTCAATGGCTCCGAGGTTCGCGGCAAGCTCCGCCACGGCCGGGATTCCGTTGAGGGCGAATACACCGAGCGGTTGGGCAGCTGACAGGTGGGTCCCCATTCGCAGCGATACAGGGAGACCGTGACCGCGCGCGAGGGAGAGGCTGACGTGGGGGCCCCGCGCGTAAGTGAGTGGAGAACCGTGGTCGAGCGCGTGAGGCTGACCGGTGGGACCGGGTTGTCGGCGCCAGAGTGGAGTGGGCTGCGCGCTGAAGTTCCTTAGGTGGGCCGAAATGAATCTGGCCGGCCCATGAAGCTGTTTTCGTTTTATTCTTTTTATTTTCTGTTTTCTTTTCTTCATTTTCAAACCCAATTTGAATTCAAGTTTAAATTCAAACTTTTGTGAATAACTTGTCCTCAGTTTGAATAGTATAATTTAATAATATAAGTGTGAAGAATTTTTATTCTGATTTTATTTTATTTTATGTAGTATTTTTCTTAGTTCTTCCCTACTCCTTTTATTTTCTATTTTCTATTTTCCTTTCCATTTGAATTTCAAATCAACACAAGTTTAAAGTTCAAACACTTAATTTGGATACACATATAGAACTTCAGCATAATGTGCAAAAACCTATTTTATGTATTTCTTTATTTATTTTAGTTCTTTTAGACAAGCTTTTAATCATATAGTAGAGAATAATCCATACCTTATTACTTCTAGGGAAATCAAATTTATATTGTAGACTATATACATTAAGAAAATAGTTTAATCATAATTCTTCTTTATAACCTAACCCAAAGGCAATTTAGATTATCTAAGTATCTTTAATTATGTATTTTTAACATATTCATGAGTGGAAACTTCTAAATTATGATTATTTTTAAGGAAAGGTGTTTTGATTTAAAATTTTTGAGAATTTTTCCTTGTCTTCACAAAATTGAACTTTTAGGGTGTTACAAATCCTACCCCCCTTAAAAATAATCTCGTCCTCGAGATTTGTAAGAAAAGGGATGTATACTCATATTGTTCTCGGAACATATGCACAAACAAAGAAATCTCAGCATGAGGTATAATTCTTCAACAAAACATAGGGTCAATAGACCTTATTGTTCCTTCTAACATAGTATCATATCATCTACTAGCTAAAATAACATCTAGATCTTACAAATCATCATAATTTATATCTATGTAGCTTGGTGAAGCTGGTGGTGGTGGTGGAGGTTGTTGTTGTTGTTGTCTCTCCAGCCGTGCTTGCCTTATTTCTTGGCGGGCTTGACGTATTTCCTCGCGTTGTTGTCTTATCTGACTCTGCATCTCGGTCACCATGTCTGTTAACTGTTGTATTACCAGTCTTTGGGTAGCAACCACTTGATCGATCTCAACAGGTGGGGGATTTGGAGGATTCATTTTCTGTTTGTTGTTACGGGATAATCTTTCCTTTCCTGGTATTGACCATGAAAGTTAGAAGCATATGGTAATAGTTTTGCAAAGGAAATTATTCATTAGGGGGAATGAATAAGCTAGTAGCTGGTTATAATCTGAAGATCCTTTAGTAGGGCTTAATCTTTGTTTTATGTTCAGATTAGGGTAACCAGTCGTATAAGGTGAATATCTAAGGGTAGGATAGAATCTGTCAAGATGAGAGATATATATGGGTGAGATGGACTACAGGATGTAGGTTAAAAGTTTGTTTGTTATTAGGTGGGAATAGGCAGGTCATGCAATCCATCAAGACTCTATTGGTTGGGTTGGTTTCTCACTCTTTATTTAGTGTAGGGTGAACTAAGTTAAAAACATGTGGATAGGGTCTAATCTATTTCTCAAGTATTAACTGGTCCATTAAGTAACTCTCTTTAGATTAGATCATATTAGGTTAGATGGGATCTAGATTAGATTGGATATGGCTAGATGAGACTAGTTAAAGTTAGATAGATCTTCCTGGGTAGGATGTATTTTATCACGACATGTTTAAAAATCTCTTGTTAGGTTAAAACAGAGGGGTTATGCAACTATCAGATGGGTAAGGTAGTTGCATATGGTTAGGTGGTTGTATATGGTAAAGTTGGTCTAGGGCACCAATTTTAGGTTAGATTGGTATAACTAGATTAGACTAGATAGAATCTCATTAATTTTAATTAGGTCACGGTTGTTATTCTAGAGTGGGATAAATATTCAATTTAGGGCAAGATGAATCCATAAGATAAGATAGAATCTTTTGAGGTCAGTTAGATCTATTAGGATGAGATAAAATCTTTTCAAGATAAGATGAGTATCTTTTAAGATGAGATGGATCTATTAAGATAAGGGAGAATCTTTTAAGATAAGATGAATTGGTTAGAATGAGAGCTTTTAGGATAAGATAAATCTCTTAAGCTAGATATGTTCCAATGGGGACAATCTAGGTTGTCTAGTTATTTTATAAATATATTTTAATACCTATGTGTATATGCAGATGCAATTGTGGACATTACTCCACAACTCGTCACACTCAAACAAAGATCCAAATCAGACAAGTATCATAAGAACAAACATTCAAGCATATAAATATTTACAAAAATAGTTTTGTTTTTGTTCCTAAGAATAGGTCTCCTATTCCTAAAAGTCACTTTAGGTACAGGATTTCAAAGTGTGAAATCCACATTTGTCTTTAGAAAGATAAGGTAAGATTGATCAGAGTAAGCGGAAATAGATGAGAAAAAGATTAAGATAAGTTTAGAAAGAATCAGAGTAGCAGAGGTAAGTAGATATTGGTTATCCAGTTCTATCTAGGTTTCGTCCTACAGTCAACATTCCTCTGATACCACTTCTGTAACACCCGGATTTTAGGGGTCCAAAACCCGGGGTTAACATAAACACCAGGTATGCTGGGACCAAGTCTCAAACATATGATGTATAGTGGCACAGGATCGAATGTCACATCTTTATATATAACAGGAGTTCTATACAAAATAAATGATTACATTATAAGGAGACAACGGTCCAGCAACCCAAAGTTGACTGGGAGACGACGACCTAGACCTCTCACGAACTCATCACAGCATCCTCCATGAGCATCATCCTGCAGTACCTGGTCTTGACCTGTGGTGTATGTGAGACAGCAAGAGTGAGCTCACTTACGTTCATCGCTCAACAAGTTGTGGGGAATAATGTGCATGAACTCGCCAAAGGTGGGAGCTCATGTGAAGTGTAAGGCTTACCAAAGAAGATGGTTAGAGCTGAGCATTGCTTTTAAAGTTGGTCAAAATTTTATTAGCAGTTACTAAGTATAAGTAAATACCAAACCCAATTAAGTAATAAATCAAAAGTAACAACTTCACCTGCAATGCAATGCATATGACAAATTGAGTTTAAGTTCCATAATTTAATCATGTGAGGGTCCGAGCTGCTCATGACCGTGAGCACGGCTAGTATACCAGTTTTACACTCTGCAGAGGTTGCGCATCTTTACCCACAAGTCGTGTATCCCATGTCGCCAGGGTTTGCAAGGCCCTTAGACACTTCCGAGGTGAATGGCTAGGGATCCACTACGAGGCCTTTACAAAGTTCCACTAGCTTCCGAAAACCCGCTACAGTTTATAGGAAGATCCAGTACAGGAATCCCTTGCAGGACCGCCATCGCAGCAAAATCCTCCCGAGGGCCTCCCTACACTGACCTCTCCCCTACTGCCCTTGCCCCTTTCGGGTAAGGTAGTCTTCCACTAGCTTTCCTAATTAATCAGCCAAGGGCGTCCCATTCCACCCTTGTGGTAGCACTGTTTTCCCGGGTGGTCGCTCCATGTTCCAATTAACATAATGATCTTAACATGAACATTAAATAACAACTGATAACAAAAAGTGTAATCATGAATAGTGTATCTCCATACCCAAAACCACATATAGCACTAGCAAGTACTACCCAGAAAGATCAGTGGTGAACAAGGTATAAAGATAGACAAACTAGGGTAACCTATTGGGTCCCATCAAAATTAACCTATGCAGATCATTATGATTAATCAGAACATGGCTGGGTAAAAAGAAGTGATCAAGGGCACAACTTGCCTGGGACTTGAGAATCCAGGTACCAGGATGATCTTCAGATGACTCGTGACCTCACTGCTAGTCGTAGCAATACAAACAAACAGTGTATAGGCAAAATTAACATTACACCAAACATATATGCCAAAATACATATTAATAATCTTCATGTTAAAATAAGATCACAGGAAAAAGAATTATTAATTTTGGAGTTGTAGAATTCAAGTTATGAATTTCCTAAGATTTAAGGTGATTATAATATGATTAAATGATAAATAAATTTTCTGACAGAGTTCATGTCAAAACAGTGATTCTAAATGGTAGAGAATATTATTACAAAATTTTAGGAATTGGAATGACTCAATTTGGAGCTAAAATGAATTAGTTATGAATTAATTAAGTTTCTGGATTTATTTTAACACTAAAAATCATTTTCTAAATCATTTTCTATGATTTTCCTATTCACTGGACTGGGCCTCATTTAATGGAAAACGCAGGGGGCTCGGCGCAAGAATCCCGAGACTCAGGCTACACCCGCACAGGACGGCGGGTTTATTCCGTGAAAGCCGAGGGGCTCTTTAGCAAAAGATCCCGGCCGAAGGGGTATCAAGAATCCAGGGCCGTCCGATCATGAATCAAGGGACCAGATTAGATCTTCCCCCCGACCGAACCGGTACGCGCCGTGAGTCGCACGATTAGAGATCAACGGCTGGTATTTAATGGGGCGAAGGGGTATTCTCTATCTAATCCGAGCCGCACGCTTGAGATCCAACGGTCTCCACGTTTCTCCCCAAACCCAGCTTGGAACGGCGGCGCCGCCCAAGACTCACGGCGACCCATCGCCGGAGAAAACCCAATCCGATGCTCCGGTGCCCTAGAGCTCAATTAAAAGCTGCTACACGGTGCTGAGGGGATGGCGAACTCACCGGAGTAGTTCTTCCCACGGATTGTCGATCGGGTGACGTCGGCCACGGTGGCAGCGGTATGCGGCGGAGAAATCAACTCCGATGAGGAATTCCCCCACTTCCAGCCGATGTCCCTGCACCAATCGCCCACCAACGCACGACCCGAGCCGCGACCACCTGATCCAACCGTAACCGCAGCCGGAGAGGCAGTCACCGGCGACGTTCCTTGCGGCGGTGAAGCACACACGTTTTCTCTCCTCCGCGCACTGCTTTCGTCGTTCCGCGCGGCGCACGCGAAATTGGGGAGAAGAGAGAAGAGGGGAGATTCTTATAGTGCCAAGGGACGAGGCCGAGGGGAGGATTCCGGTCAATGGCTCCGAGGTTCGCGGCAAGCTCCGCCACGGCCGGGATTCCGTTGAGGGCGAATACACCGAGCGGTTGGGCAGCTGACAGGTGGGTCCCCATTCGCAGCGATACAGGGAGACCGTGACCGCGCGCGAGGGAGAGGCTGACGTGGGGGCCCCGCGCGTAAGTGAGTGGAGAACCGTGGTCGAGCGCGTGAGGCTGACCGGTGGGACCGGGTTGTCGGCGCCAGAGTGGAGTGGGCTGCGCGCTGAAGTTCCTTAGGTGGGCCGAAATGAATCTGGCCGGCCCATGAAGCTGTTTTCGTTTTATTCTTTTTATTTTCTGTTTTCTTTTCTTCATTTTCAAACCCAATTTGAATTCAAGTTTAAATTCAAACTTTTGTGAATAACTTGTCCTCAGTTTGAATAGTATAATTTAATAATATAAGTGTGAAGAATTTTTATTCTGATTTTATTTTATTTTATGTAGTATTTTTCTTAGTTCTTCCCTACTCCTTTTATTTTCTATTTTCTATTTTCCTTTCCATTTGAATTTCAAATCAACACAAGTTTAAAGTTCAAACACTTAATTTGGATACACATATAGAACTTCAGCATAATGTGCAAAAACCTATTTTATGTATTTCTTTATTTATTTTAGTTCTTTTAGACAAGCTTTTAATCATATAGTAGAGAATAATCCATACCTTATTACTTCTAGGGAAATCAAATTTATATTGTAGACTATATACATTAAGAAAATAGTTTAATCATAATTCTTCTTTATAACCTAACCCAAAGGCAATTTAGATTATCTAAGTATCTTTAATTATGTATTTTTAACATATTCATGAGTGGAAACTTCTAAATTATGATTATTTTTAAGGAAAGGTGTTTTGATTTAAAATTTTTGAGAATTTTTCCTTGTCTTCACAAAATTGAACTTTTAGGGTGTTACAAATCCTACCCCCCTTAAAAATAATCTCGTCCTCGAGATTTGTAAGAAAAGGGATGTATACTCATATTGTTCTCGGAACATATGCACAAACAAAGAAATCTCAGCATGAGGTATAATTCTTCAACAAAACATAGGGTCAATAGACCTTATTGTTCCTTCTAACATAGTATCATATCATCTACTAGCTAAAATAACATCTAGATCTTACAAATCATCATAATTTATATCTATGTAGCTTGGTGAAGCTGGTGGTGGTGGTGGAGGTTGTTGTTGTTGTTGTCTCTCCAGCCGTGCTTGCCTTATTTCTTGGCGGGCTTGACGTATTTCCTCGCGTTGTTGTCTTATCTGACTCTGCATCTCGGTCACCATGTCTGTTAACTGTTGTATTACCAGTCTTTGGGTAGCAACCACTTGATCGATCTCAACAGGTGGGGGATTTGGAGGATTCATTTTCTGTTTGTTGTTACGGGATAATCTTTCCTTTCCTGGTATTGACCATGAAAGTTAGAAGCATATGGTAATAGTTTTGCAAAGGAAATTATTCATTAGGGGGAATGAATAAGCTAGTAGCTGGTTATAATCTGAAGATCCTTTAGTAGGGCTTAATCTTTGTTTTATGTTCAGATTAGGGTAACCAGTCGTATAAGGTGAATATCTAAGGGTAGGATAGAATCTGTCAAGATGAGAGATATATATGGGTGAGATGGACTACAGGATGTAGGTTAAAAGTTTGTTTGTTATTAGGTGGGAATAGGCAGGTCATGCAATCCATCAAGACTCTATTGGTTGGGTTGGTTTCTCACTCTTTATTTAGTGTAGGGTGAACTAAGTTAAAAACATGTGGATAGGGTCTAATCTATTTCTCAAGTATTAACTGGTCCATTAAGTAACTCTCTTTAGATTAGATCATATTAGGTTAGATGGGATCTAGATTAGATTGGATATGGCTAGATGAGACTAGTTAAAGTTAGATAGATCTTCCTGGGTAGGATGTATTTTATCACGACATGTTTAAAAATCTCTTGTTAGGTTAAAACAGAGGGGTTATGCAACTATCAGATGGGTAAGGTAGTTGCATATGGTTAGGTGGTTGTATATGGTAAAGTTGGTCTAGGGCACCAATTTTAGGTTAGATTGGTATAACTAGATTAGACTAGATAGAATCTCATTAATTTTAATTAGGTCACGGTTGTTATTCTAGAGTGGGATAAATATTCAATTTAGGGCAAGATGAATCCATAAGATAAGATAGAATCTTTTGAGGTCAGTTAGATCTATTAGGATGAGATAAAATCTTTTCAAGATAAGATGAGTATCTTTTAAGATGAGATGGATCTATTAAGATAAGGGAGAATCTTTTAAGATAAGATGAATTGGTTAGAATGAGAGCTTTTAGGATAAGATAAATCTCTTAAGCTAGATATGTTCCAATGGGGACAATCTAGGTTGTCTAGTTATTTTATAAATATATTTTAATACCTATGTGTATATGCAGATGCAATTGTGGACATTACTCCACAACTCGTCACACTCAAACAAAGATCCAAATCAGACAAGTATCATAAGAACAAACATTCAAGCATATAAATATTTACAAAAATAGTTTTGTTTTTGTTCCTAAGAATAGGTCTCCTATTCCTAAAAGTCACTTTAGGTACAGGATTTCAAAGTGTGAAATCCACATTTGTCTTTAGAAAGATAAGGTAAGATTGATCAGAGTAAGCGGAAATAGATGAGAAAAAGATTAAGATAAGTTTAGAAAGAATCAGAGTAGCAGAGGTAAGTAGATATTGGTTATCCAGTTCTATCTAGGTTTCGTCCTACAGTCAACATTCCTCTGATACCACTTCTGTAACACCCGGATTTTAGGGGTCCAAAACCCGGGGTTAACATAAACACCAGGTATGCTGGGACCAAGTCTCAAACATATGATGTATAGTGGCACAGGATCGAATGTCACATCTTTATATATAACAGGAGTTCTATACAAAATAAATGATTACATTATAAGGAGACAACGGTCCAGCAACCCAAAGTTGACTGGGAGACGACGACCTAGACCTCTCACGAACTCATCACAGCATCCTCCATGAGCATCATCCTGCAGTACCTGGTCTTGACCTGTGGTGTATGTGAGACAGCAAGAGTGAGCTCACTTACGTTCATCGCTCAACAAGTTGTGGGGAATAATGTGCATGAACTCGCCAAAGGTGGGAGCTCATGTGAAGTGTAAGGCTTACCAAAGAAGATGGTTAGAGCTGAGCATTGCTTTTAAAGTTGGTCAAAATTTTATTAGCAGTTACTAAGTATAAGTAAATACCAAACCCAATTAAGTAATAAATCAAAAGTAACAACTTCACCTGCAATGCAATGCATATGACAAATTGAGTTTAAGTTCCATAATTTAATCATGTGAGGGTCCGAGCTGCTCATGACCGTGAGCACGGCTAGTATACCAGTTTTACACTCTGCAGAGGTTGCGCATCTTTACCCACAAGTCGTGTATCCCATGTCGCCAGGGTTTGCAAGGCCCTTAGACACTTCCGAGGTGAATGGCTAGGGATCCACTACGAGGCCTTTACAAAGTTCCACTAGCTTCCGAAAACCCGCTACAGTTTATAGGAAGATCCAGTACAGGAATCCCTTGCAGGACCGCCATCGCAGCAAAATCCTCCCGAGGGCCTCCCTACACTGACCTCTCCCCTACTGCCCTTGCCCCTTTCGGGTAAGGTAGTCTTCCACTAGCTTTCCTAATTAATCAGCCAAGGGCGTCCCATTCCACCCTTGTGGTAGCACTGTTTTCCCGGGTGGTCGCTCCATGTTCCAATTAACATAATGATCTTAACATGAACATTAAATAACAACTGATAACAAAAAGTGTAATCATGAATAGTGTATCTCCATACCCAAAACCACATATAGCACTAGCAAGTACTACCCAGAAAGATCAGTGGTGAACAAGGTATAAAGATAGACAAACTAGGGTAACCTATTGGGTCCCATCAAAATTAACCTATGCAGATCATTATGATTAATCAGAACATGGCTGGGTAAAAAGAAGTGATCAAGGGCACAACTTGCCTGGGACTTGAGAATCCAGGTACCAGGATGATCTTCAGATGACTCGTGACCTCACTGCTAGTCGTAGCAATACAAACAAACAGTGTATAGGCAAAATTAACATTACACCAAACATATATGCCAAAATACATATTAATAATCTTCATGTTAAAATAAGATCACAGGAAAAAGAATTATTAATTTTGGAGTTGTAGAATTCAAGTTATGAATTTCCTAAGATTTAAGGTGATTATAATATGATTAAATGATAAATAAATTTTCTGACAGAGTTCATGTCAAAACAGTGATTCTAAATGGTAGATAATATTATTACAAAATTTTAGGAATTGGAATGACTCAATTTGGAGCTAAAATGAATTAGTTATGAATTAATTAAGTTTCTGGATTTATTTTAACACTAAAAATCATTTTCTAAATCATTTTCTATGATTTTCCTATTCACTGGACTGGGCCTCATTTAATGGAAAACGCAGGGGGCTCGGCGCAAGATTCCCGAGACTCAGGCTACACCCGCACAGGACGGCGGGTTTATTCCGTGAAAGCCGAGGGGCTCTTTAGCAAAAGATCCCGGCCGAAGGGGTATCAAGAATCCAGGGCCGTCCGATCATGAATCAAGGGACCAGATTAGATCTTCCCCCCGACCGAACCGGTACGCGCCGTGAGTCGCACGATTAGAGATCAACGGCTGGTATTTAATGGGGCGAAGGGGTATTCTCTATCTAATCCGAGCCGCACGCTTGAGATCCAACGGTCTCCACGTTTCTCCCCAAACCCAGCTTGGAACGGCGGCGCCGCCCAAGACTCACGGCGACCCATCGCCGGAGAAAACCCAATCCGATGCTCCGGTGCCCTAGAGCTCAATTAAAAGCTGCTACACGGTGCTGAGGGGATGGCGAACTCACCGGAGTAGTTCTTCCCACGGATTGTCGATCGGGTGACGTCGGCCACGGCGGCAGCGGTATGCGGCGGAGAAATCAACTCCGATGAGGAATTCCCCCACTTCCAGCCGATGTCCCTGCACCAATCGCCCACCAACGCACGACCCGAGCCGCGACCACCTGATCCAACCGTAACCGCAGCCGGAGAGGCAGTCACCGGCGACGTTCCTTGCGGCGGTGAAGCACACACGTTTTCTCTCCTCCGCGCACTGCTTTCGTCGTTCCGCGCGGCGCACGCGAAATTGGGGAGAAGAGAGAAGAGGGGAGATTCTTATAGTGCCAAGGGACGAGGCCGAGGGGAGGATTTCGGTCAATGGCTCCGAGGTTCGCGGCAAGCTCCGCCACGGCCGGGATTCCGTTGAGGGCGAATACACCGAGCGGTTGGGCAGCTGACAGGTGGGTCCCCATTCGCAGCGATACAGGGAGACCGTGACCGCGCGCGAGGGAGAGGCTGACGTGGGGGCCCCGCGCGTAAGTGAGTGGAGAACCGTGGTCGAGCGCGTGAGGCTGACCGGTGGGACCGGGTTGTCGGCGCCAGAGTGGAGTGGGCTGCGCGCTGAAGTTCCTTAGGTGGGCCGAAATGAATCTGGCCGGCCCATGAAGCTGTTTTCGTTTTATTCTTTTTATTTTCTGTTTTCTTTTCTTCATTTTCAAACCCAATTTGAATTCAAGTTTAAATTCAAACTTTTGTGAATAACTTGTCCTCAGTTTGAATAGTATAATTTAATAATATAAGTGCGAAGAATTTTTATTCTGATTTTATTTTATTTTATGTAGTATTTTTCTTAGTTCTTCCCTACTCCTTTTATTTTCTATTTTCTATTTTCCTTTCCATTTGAATTTCAAATCAACACAAGTTTAAAGTTCAAACACTTAATTTGGATACACATATAGAACTTCAGCATAATGTGCAAAAACCTATTTTATGTATTTCTTTATTTATTTTAGTTCTTTTAGACAAGCTTTTAATCATATAGTAGAGAATAATCCATACCTTATTACTTCTAGGGAAATCAAATTTATATTGTAGACTATATACATTAAGAAAATAGTTTAATCATAATTCTTCTTTATAACCTAACCCAAAGGCAATTTAGATTATCTAAGTATCTTTAATTATGTATTTTTAACATATTCATGAGTGGAAACTTCTAAATTATGATTATTTTTAAGGAAAGGTGTTTTGATTTAAAATTTTTGAGAATTTTTCCTTGTCTTCACAAAATTGAACTTTTAGGGTGTTACAGCTGATCCCCAAATCTTCCTCTGAAGCCCCTGGCACCTCTGCCCCTTGGAGCTGGAGGCCGAGGATAGCTCTGCTGCTGCCCCGAAGCCTGGGAGGAATATTGCGGCCTCTGCTGCTGGCTTCCCATGTCATCATTTTGAGTAGAATGGATCGATCTGACATGTCTAGGATGAATTCTCCCTCCGAAGCCCCTAGCTATTTCGGAGAAACCTGTAAGCTTCCTCCCTTCTCTGCCGAAAGTCATTGTCAGCGCGGATGTATTCATCCATCTTCTGAAGCAGTTTCTCCAAAGTCTGAGGGGGCTTCCTGGCAAAGTATTGAGCTGAAGGTCCCAGCGAAAGCCCTTTAATCATGGCCTCAATGACAATTTCATTGGGCACTGTTGGCGCTTGTGCCCTCAGGCGTAAGAACCTTCGGACATACGCCTGAAGATATTCTTCGTGGTCTTGGGTGCACTGGAACAAGGCTTGAGCGGTGACCGGCTTCGTTTGAAACCCTTGGAAACTGGTGATCAGCATATCCTTCAGCTTCTGCCATGATGTGATTGTTCCTGGCCGAAGGGAAGAGTACCAGGTTTGTGCAACATTCTTGATGGCCATGACGAAAGACTTCGCCATGACTGCAGTATTGCCACCATAGGAAGATATCGTTGCTTCGTAACTCATCAGAAACTGCTTCGGATCTGAGTGTCCGTCATACATGGGGAGTTGAGGTGGCTTATAAGACGGAGGCCAAGGAGTAGCCTGCAGTTCTGCTGATAGAGGAGAAGCATCATCAAAAGCAAAATTTACATGATGGAAATTCTCATACCAGTCATCCTCGTTGAAGAAGCCCTCTTGATGAAGCTCTCTGTGTTGAGGCCTTCGGTTCTGCTCATCTTGAGTAAGATGGCGAACTTCTTCACAGGCTTTGTCTATCTGCCTTTGCAGATCAGCCAGCCTAGCCATCTTTTCCTTCTTCCTTTGCGCCTGCTGATGGAGCATCTCCATATTTCTGATCTCTTGGTCCAAGTCGTCCTCCTGAGGCGTTGGACTGGTGGCCTTCCTCTTCTGGCTTCGGGCCTCCCGAAGAGAGTGGGTCTCCTGGTTGGGGTCCAGCGGCTGCAGAGCGGCAGCCCCTGTTGCTGAAGCTTTCTTTAGCGGCATGACGAAGGTCTATGCTTGCCGAAGGTGTTCGAAACTCAAAAAGTGGAAGTGAGTTCACCGGAGGTGGGCGCCAATGTTGGGGACTTGTTCTCAAATGCTAAGAGTTAAGAACAAGGCAACATAAAAAGTGTTAAATGTTAAAGTCCTTCGTCCTTCGTAGCATTATCTCCCTTTGGATATAATGAATTCCGGACGAAGGTTATGAAGGACAAACCTTCATAAGCACAATAAATGATGAAGAAGGATTCATACACAAGATATGAAAAATAATATGAACACTTTAAATGTTATTATCAACTTATTTTTATTTGCGTTACTGTATCAACAATAACAAATTATAAATGTACCTTCGGCTCGAAGGAAAGCAGGGGTACAAGCGTGACGCGAAAGTAAATGCCAAGTCAGCGTGAACAGTACAGGAGCACTGTTCATCTATTTATAGGTACGGGACATAGCCCATGTAAAATTACACCCATGCCCTTTACATTTGCTAATAACTCTATAGCAATCCATCGGGGTCTAAATAGCCTTTTCCCTTTTAAGTTGGTTTCTTTTTCTGCTATCACACCGAAGCTCCCCTGCGCATAGCTTCGGCTCTGCGCCATCCTTCATACTCTTTGTGCATCTTCACGTTGTGGTTTTGATTTATGTCCGAAGGTACCTGTTTACACATTATACTCCAGAGACATTGTTAAATCATGTTTTTGAGGACCTTCGGAAGCCGAAGGCCCCCAACAGTAGCCCCTCGCAATATTAATTTGTTAGAGTGATAAATTCAGATTGCGACATGGACGAAGGCCTTAAGCCGAAGGCCCGAAAAAACACCTTCCCTTTGCTAGAATAGCAACAGTCATTGACAAGCGGGACCCTCCAGTTTTTAACGCACTAGGCGTATAAATAAGGGCTCACCACGAGTTCATTTGGCACGCTTCCTCGCCATCTGCTCTTACTCACCCAACTTTTAGCCCTTGCGCACCAACACTTGCTTGGCTTTTTAAATTTTTAAGCTTCGGTTTCGAGAGCACTTTCTCATCATTTTCGAGGGTGTCTGAAGATAAGAAAGCTGTCGCTGAATCGAAGCTGAGCCTTTCTGAAGAGATGAATCTCGGCTTTCTTGAATCAATAGCAAAGACAAATACAGAGAAGATTACTAGGGAGATTTTAGAGGGTTTGTCTGAAGACACTGGTGACAGTGACAGCTATGATGTGGAAAGTGGTGGTGAAGATTCCAAAGATCGACCTTGGCGACCAAGCCATGCAGTTTTTGGAAAATCGAGCATTAAACAAAGCCATCTTGTCAATATGAGGGGTAGATATTTTCGGGATTTATCTATTGTGAGGGCTGACGAAGGAGAGAAAACTTGTCCGACTCCCGAGGAGAATGAAGTCGTGATATTCCGAAGTTTCCTCAAGGCTGGACTGCGGTTTCCTTTGAGCAGTTTCGTGGTGAAAGTTTTGAAGATATTTGAAATCTGCCTCCATCAAATCACTCCCGAAGCAATCATAAGGATGGGAATCTTTGTATGGGCCGTGAAGAGCCAAGGTTTGGAGCCAAATGCAAAAAGTTTCTGCAATATGCATGAGTTATTATATGAAACGAAACCATGGGGTAAAGAGCAATATCATAACAATTTTGGCTGTTATAGCTTCGGTGCCCGCTCTGGGTCAAGCTGTCCCGTACCAACTTTTCGGAAGAGATGGCCCGGGGACTGGATGAAGGAATGGTTCTATGTGAAAAACGACTTGAAGACACGAGAAGATATTAAAGATATCATCATGCGCCCCATCTGACAGCGTTTTGGCCTTCGGAAACCAAAGGTGGATATTGACGAAGCAGCCGAAGAATGCCGGAGAGCCTTCAGTGTAGTTTGCTCTTTCATCGGGACAAGGGATTTGATTCAGGAACACATTGCCTTCAGAGTATGGACACTTGTAGAAAAGTGGGAAATGCCAAAGGAAACCATCAGCAAACCTGACGAAGGTGGACTAGTTAGGTTAAACCTAACAGGGGGTCCGGATCCCATCCCAGGGTCCGGCTTGCACACGTGGAGGTCCTGGACCAACCTCGGAGGTCCGGACTGTATATTTGAGAGCACCTAGAGGGGGGTGAATAGGTGATCCTGTAAAAATCAAATACTTGTAGCTACAAAACTTGGTTAAGTGTTAGCTCAATAGAATCAAGTGGCTAAGGACCAAGCTCTTGTGAAACACAATGGGCACGAAGAAAACAAGCACAAGAGACACGATGATTTATCCCATGGTTCGGCCAAGTATAACATTTGCCTACTCCACGTTGTGGCGTCCGACTGGACGAGGTTCGCACTCAACCCCTTTCAAGTGATCCAATGATCAACTTGAATACCACGGTGTTTTCCTTTCTTTTACTATCTCCCGTTCGCGAGAAATCTCCACAACTTGGAGCCTCTCGCCCTTACAATTGATGATCACAAAGAAGCACGGAAGTAAGGGAGGGGAGAGCAACACACACAAGACTCAAAGCACGAGCACAATCACGCACACAAGCCACAACTTGAGCTCACAACACAATGCGAGGAGTTCTCTACTCAAATAGAGCTCAAGTCACTATCACAAAGAATCAAATGCGCGAGAATGGAGTCTTGGTGCTTAGAGATGATCAAAGAATGCTTGGGTTTCTCCTCCATGCGCCTAGGGGTCCCTTTTATAGCCCCAAGGCAGCTAGAAGCCGTTGGAAGCAATCTGGGAAGGCAATTCTTGCCTTCTGTCGGGTGGCGCACCAGACAGTCTGGTGCACCACCGGACAGGCACTGTTCATGTTCTGGTGCAGATCGCCTTCCTAAAATGGCACAGCCGACCGTTGCAGAATTGTAGCCGTTGGCGCACCAGACACTGTCCGATGCACACCGGACAGTCCGATGCCTCTTGCCGACCGTTGGAGCGGGCCACGCGTCGCCTGCGGATTTGGTGGCCGACCGTTGCGCTGACGGTCGTTGGCTCACCAGACAGTCCGGTGCACCACCGAACAGTCCGGTGAATTATAGTTGTACGCCGTCGACGAATTCCCGAGAGTGGCCAGTTCGCCAGAAGCCAGCCTGGCGCACCGGACAGTCTGGTGTGCCAGACTGCGCTGAGTCTTTGCTGCTCCAGCCAAGTCTTTTCCTTTTTCTCTTTTCTCTGATTCTAGCACTTAGACAAATATATTAGTACACAAAAACCGATGTACTAAGTCTAGAATCATACCTTCTTGTTGATTTGCACTTCATCCATCATTTGGCACATAATTACTCACTCAATATGTGTTGGGCACTTAATCACCAAAACTATACTAGAAATGGCCCAAGGGCACATTTCCCTTTCAATCTCCCCCTTTTGGTGATTTATGCCAACACATCAAAAAACAACAAGTAGAAGTGCAACATCAATGCAATTGAGAACAAAAATTGTCTTTTACAAGATTTGACATATTTGGATCGTTCTTTGCCACCACTTGGTTTGTTTTTGCAAATCAAATTCATTTTCCTATCTCTAAGTCAAACTCACTTGTTTGGGCATAAAGAGAGATAATCCAAGAGAGAAAATGATCAAGATCCACAAACTCCCCCTTTTTCCCATAATCATATATTCTCCCCATAAGAGACCAAATTTTGACAATAAGAGTATTTTGACAAATCAAAAGTTCTAACTCTACTATTTTCAAAGTTCTCAAGTGGTAGCTGATCCATTTGCTTTGGCCTTAATTTCTCCCCCTTTGGCATTAAGCACCAAAACGGAATCATTATTGGCCCTAAACCCCATTGCCTCACCGAAATCGTCAATTAAGAGTAAAAAGGCAATAAGAGCATGGAGATGAACTTGGAGTAAATTACCCTCTCATCGGAGTGCAGTGGAAGTCTTGCATGGTCCAAGTTCACATTTCCCTTTCAATCCACCTTTGAGACTAAATTAGGTAAACTCAAGCACACGGTTAGTCTCAAAGGGTCAAGTTGTAGCATTTCTCCCCCTAAATATGTGCATCATTCACACATGGACTTGTGAGGTCCGGGGATCCCTTGCACAACTTGAGCACCATAAATAAGCAATAAAATGCATAAAGGAACATGATCAAAGACATAAAACACATGTATGCTATAGATCAATCCAAGTTACGTGAATCTAAGACATTTAGCTCACTACGCAGCCTACAAAAGGTCTTCTCATCTAAAGGCTTGGTAAAGATATCGGCTAGCTGGTTCTCGGTGCTAACATAAAACACTTCGATATCTCCCTTTTGCTGGTGGTCTCTCAAAAAGTGATGCAGGATGTCTATGTGCTTTGTGCGGCTGTGTTCAACAGGATTGTCCGCCATGCGGATTGCACTCTCATTGTCACATAGGAGTGGGACTTTGCTCAGATTGTAGCCAAAGTCCTGGAGGGTTTTCCTCATCCAAAGTAGTTGCGCGCAACACTGTCCAGCGGCAACATACTCGGCCTCAGTGGTAGATAGGGCAACGGAAGTTTGTTTCTTTGAACTCCAAGACACGAGGGACCTTCCTAGTAATTGGCATGTCCCTGATGTACTCTTCCTATCAACCTTGCACCCGGCATAATCAGAGTCTGAATATCCAATTAAGTCAAAGGTAGACCCTTTGGATACCAGATCCCGAAGCAAGGCGTAGCAACTAAATATCTAAGAATTCGCTTAACGGCCACAAAGTGACACTCCCTTGGGTCGGATTGAAATCTAGCACACATGCATACGCTAAGTATAATATCAGGTCTAATAGCACATAAATAAAGTAAAGACCCTATCATAGACCGGTATGCCTTTTGATCAACGGACTTACCTCCTTTGTTGAGGTGGACATGTCCGTCGGTTCCCATTGGAGTCTTTGCGGGCTTGGCGTCCTTCATCCCGAACCGCTTGAGCAAGTCTTTGCGTGTACTTCATTTGAGAGATGAAGGTGCCGTCCTTGAGTTGCTTCACTTGGAACCCAAGGAAGTAGTTCAACTCGCCCATCATAGACATCTCGAATTTCTGTGTCATCACCCTGCTAAACTCTTCATAAGACTTTTGGTTAGTAGAACCAAATATTATGTCATCGACATAAATTTGGCACACAAATAGGTCACCATCACAAGTCTTAGTGAAAAGAGTTGGATCGACTTTCCCAACCTTGAAAGCATTAGCAATTAGAAAATCTCTAAGGCATTCATACCATGCTCTTGGGGCTTGCTTAAGTCCTTAGAGCGCCGTAGAGAGCTTACACACGTGGTTGGGGTACCGTTCATCCTCAAAGCCAGGGGGTTGCTCCACGTACACCTCCTCCTTGATTGGCCCGTTGAGGAAAGCGCTCTTCACATCCATTTGGAACAACCTAAAAGAGTGGTGAGCGCATAGGCTAATAGAATGCGAATAGACTCTAGCCTAGCCATAGGAGCAAAAGTCTCCTCGAAATCCAAACCTGCGACTTGGGCATAACCTTTTGCCACAAGTTGAGCCTTGTTTCATGTCACCACCCCGTGCTCGTCTTGCTTGTTGTGGAACACCCACTTGGTTCCCACAACGTTTTGCTTAGGACGTGGCACCAGTGTCAAAACTTCATTTCGATTGAAGTTGTTGAGATCTTCCTGCATGGCCAACACCTAGTCCGGATCTAGCAAGGCCTCTTCTACCATGAAAGGCTCAATAGATGAGACAAACGAGTAATGCTCATAAAAATTAGCTAGACGTGAGCGAGTAGTTACTCCCTTGCTTATATCACCCACAATCTGGTCGACAGGATGATTCCTTTGAATCGTCGCTCGAACTTGAGTTGGACGGGCCTGTGGTGCTTCTTCCTCCACAACTTGGTCTTCTTGTGCTCCCCCTTGATCACACGCCTCTTCTTGAGGAACCTGTTCATCATCTTGAGTTGGGGGATGCACCATGGTTGAGGAAGAAGGTTGATCTTGCACTTGGTGTTCCTGTGGTCGCACATCTCCAATCGCCATGGTGCGAATTGCGTCCGTTGGAACATCATCTTCATCTACATCATCAAGATCAACTTGCTCTCTTGGAGAGCCATTAGTTTCATCAAATACAACATCGCTAGAGACTTCAACCAAACCCGATGATTTGTTGAAGACTCTATACGCCTTTGTATTTGAGTCATAACCTTGCAAAAACCCTTCTACAGCTTTGGGAGCAAATTTGGAATTCCTACCTTTCTTCACTAGAATGTAACATTTACTCCCAAATACACGAAAATATGAAACGTTGGGTTTGTTACCGGTTAGAAGTTCATACGACGTCTTCTTGAGGAGGCGATGAAGGTAGACCCGGTTTATGGCGTGGCAAGCTATGTTCACAGCTTCTGACCAAAACTGCTCGGGCGTCTTGAATTCTCCAAGCATCGTCCTCGCCATGTCTATAAGCATCCTGTTCTTCCTCTCTACCACACTGTTTTGATGTGGTGTGTAGGGAGCAGAGAACTCGTGCTTGATTCCTTCCTCCTCAAGGAACGCCTCCACTTGAATGTTCTTGAACTCGGAACCGTTGTCGCTTCTAATCTTTTTCACTTTGAGTTCAAATTTGTTTTGAGCTCACCTTAGAAAGCGCTTGAGGGTCCCTTGGGTTTCTGATTTATCCTGCAAAAAGAATACCCAAGTGAAGCGGGAAAAATCATCAACAATAACAATACCAAACTTACTTCCTCCGATGCTAAGGTAGGCGACGGGTCCGAAGAGGTCCATATGAAGTAGCTCCAGAGGTCTTGATGTGGTCATCACATTCTTGCTGTGATGAGCGCTTCCCACATGTTTACCTGCTTCACAAGCTGCACAAGGTCTATCTTTTTTGAAAACCACATTTGTCAGTCCTAACACATGTTCTCCCTTTAGAAGTTTATGGAGGTTCTTCATCTCAACATGTGCTAGACGGTGATGCCACAGCTAGCCCATGCTAGTCTTAGCTATTAAGCATGTATATAGATCGGCCTCCTCTTTCGAAAAATCAACTAAGTAGAGTTTGCCATCTAGTACACCCTTAAATGCTAATGAACCATCACTCCTTCTAAAGACGGACACATCAACTTTTGTAAATTTACAATTGTAGCCCATGTGGCACAATTGACTAACAGACAGTAGATTATAGCCTAGCGACTCGACTAGAAATACATTAGAGATAGAGTACTCATTTGTGATGGCTATCTTGCCTAAGCCTTTGACCTTGTCTTGATTCCCATCTCCAAATATGATTGTATCTTGGGAATCCTTGTTCTTGACGTAGGAGGTGAACATCTTCTTCTCCCCCGTCATGTGGTTTGTGCATCCGCTGTCGATAATCCAGCTTGAGCCCCCAGATGCATAAACCTGCAAGGCAAATTAGGCTTGGGTGTTAGGTACCCAACTCTTGTTGGGTCCTACAAGGTTAGTTATAATAGTCTTTGGGACCCAAATGCAAGTCTTGTCTCCCTTGCACTTGGCCCCCAATTTCCTAGCAATCACTTTCATATTCTTACAACAAATTGCAAAAGAAGTATTGCAAGCATGGTAAATTGTAGAAGGTTCATTACATACTTTCCTAGGCACATGAACAAAATTTTTCTTAGGCATATTTCTACCATGCACAAAAGAAGAACTTGAAGCAATCATAGCATGTGAATCATAAGCATAACTCCTATGAGCATTTCTAGAAAATTTTCTATCACTATAGATGAAAGCATGATTCCTTTGAGCACTATTAGCCATAGGAGCCTTCCCTTTCTCCTTGGCGGAAATGGGAGCCCTTTGACTTGTTAAGTTCTTGGCTTCCTTTCGAAAGCCAAGCCCATCCTTGATAGAGGGATGTCTACCAATAGTGTAGGCATCCCTTGCAAATTTTAGCTTATCAAAATCCACCTTGCAAGTCTTAAGTTGAGCATTAAGACTTGCAACTTCATCATTTAATTTAGTAATGGATGCCAGATGTTCATTACAAGCATTAACATCAAAATCCTTGCACCTATTACAAATTACGACATGTTCCACACATGAACTAGACTTATTAGCTACTTCTAACTTAGCATTTAACTCATCATTAACACTCTTCAAACTAGAAATAGACTCCTGGCAAGCAGAAATTTCAGAAGATAAAATCTCATGAGAGCACCTAGAGGGGGGTGAATAGGTGATCCTGTGAAACTTGAAAACTTAATGCCACAAAACTTGGTTAGGCGTTAGCACAATAATGCCAAGTGGCTAGAGAGGAGTCTCAACAAAACACAATAACCACAAGAGATCAACACAGAGATGGCACAGTGGTTTATCCCGTGGTTCAGCCAAGACCAACGCTTGCCTACTCCACGTTGTGGCGTCCCAACGGACGAGGGTTGCAATCAACCCCTCTCAAGCGGTCCAAAGACCCACTTGAATACCATGGTGTTTTGCTTTGCTTTTCTATATCCCGTTCGCGAGGACTCTCCACAACTTGGAGCCTCTCGCCCTTACACTTGAAGTTCACAAAGAAGCACGGAGTAAGGGAGGGATAAGCAACTCACACAAGACATAAAGATCACAACAAATACGCACACACAAGACCCAGACTTGAGCTCAAGAGACTATCACGAGTTTCTCACTAGAACGGAGCTCAAATCACTAAGAATGTCGAACAAGTGCGCAAGAATGAAGTGTGAGTGATCAATTATGCTCAAAGAATGCTTGGATGTCTTCTCCATGCGCCAAGGGGTCCCTTTTATAGCCCCAAGGCAGCTAGGAGCCATTGAGAGCATTGTAGGAAGGCAATTCTTGCCTTCTGTCGACTGGCGCACCGGACAGTCCGGTGCACCACCGGACACTGTCCGGTGCGGATTTCTTTCCTTGTTTGGCGAAGCCGACCGTTGGAGATTCAGAGCCGTTGGCGCACCGGACACTGTTCGGTGCACACCGGACAGTCCGGTGCACCAATGTGACCGTTGGCTCAGCCACGCGTCACGCACGGAATCCTCGGCCGACCGTTGCCCCGGCTGACCGTTGGCTCACCGGACAGTCCGGTGCATCACCGGACAGTCCGGTGAATTATAGCCGTACGCCGTTGATGGCTTCCCAAGACCGACGACTTCGCCTGTGAACGGCTCACCGGACAGTCCGGTGCACCACCGGACAGTCCGGTGATTTATACCGTACACCGCCGTCGAAGTTCCGAGAGCAGCAAGTTCGCCAGAGCTAGCCTGGCGCACCGGACACTGTTCGATGCACCCAGACTGCGCAGACTTTGGCTGAACAAAGTCATCTCTTTTCCAATTCGATTTCTCCTGTTTCCAGCACTTAGACACAATACATTAGTCCATAAAACAATGTACTAAGTCTAGAAACATACCTTTTGACTTGATTTGCAATTTGTCCACCACTTTGCATAGATTAACACAAAAGCACTTGTGTTGGCACTCAATCACCAAAATACTTAGAAATGGCCCAAGGGCACATTTCCCTTTCAATCTCCCCCTTTTTGGTGATTTATGCCAACACAACATAAAGCAACTAGAACAAGTGCAATATCAATGCAAATGAAAACTCAAAATTGTTTTGATTCAAATTTGGCATATATGGATCACTCTTTGCCACCACTTGGTTTGTTTTTGCAAATCAAACTCAATTTCCTATCTCTAAGTCAAATTCACTTGTAGAGACATAAAGAGAGGTATTCCAAGAGAAATTGATCAAAGATTTCAAAAACTCCCCCTTTTTCCCATAATCAACATTTCTCCCCACAAGAGGCCAACTTTTGACAAGAGAGACAACAAGAGAGTTTTTCAAAACTAAAAGCTCTATTCTACTATTTTCAAAATTTCTCAAGTGGTAGCTGATCCATTTATTGCTTTGACCTTATTTTCTCCCCCTTTGGCATCAAGCACCAAAACGGGATCAATCTTGGCCCTTGAACCCCATTGCCTCACCAAAGTCTTCAAATAAGAATACAAAGGCAATAAGAGTACATGAGATGAACTTGGAATAAGTTACCCTCTCATCGGAGTGCAGTGGAAGTCTTTCATGGTCCAAGTCCACCTTTTCCCTTTCAAACCTCCTTTGAGACTAAATCAAGCAAACTCAAGCACACAGTTAGTCTCAAAGGGTCAAGTTGTAGCACATCTCCCCCTGAATATGTGCATCACTTGCAAAAGGACTTGTGAGGTCCGGGGAGTGATTGTACAACTTGAGCACCACAAGTAAGCAACAAAATGCATAAGGAACATGATCAAGGCATAAACACATGTATGCTATAAATCAATCCAAGTTCCGTGAATCTAAGACATTTAGCTCACTACGCAGCCTGCAAAAGGTCTTCTCATCTAAAGGCTTGGTAAAGATATCGGCTAGTTGGTTCTCGGTGCTAACATAAAACACTTCGATATCTCCCTTTTGCTGGTGGTCTCTCAAAAAGTGATGCCGGATGTCAATGTGCTTTGTGCGGCTGTGCTCAACAGGATTTTCCGCTATTCGGATAGCACTCTCATTATCACATAGGAGTGGGACTTTGCTAAGATTGTAGCCAAAGTCCCGAAGGGTTTGCCTCATCCAAAGTAGTTGCGCGCAACACTGTCCTGCGGCAACATACTCGGCCTCAGCGGTGGATAGGGCAACGGAAGTTTGTTTCTTAGAATTCCATGACACCAGGGACCTTCCTAAGAATTGGCACGTCCCCGATGTACTCTTCCTATCGACCTTACATCCAGCATAGTCGGAATCTGAATATCCAATCAAGTCAAAGTTAGACCCCTTTGGATACTAGATCCCGAAGCAAGGCGTAGCGACCAAATATCTAAGAATTCGCTTCACGGCCACTAAGTGACATTCCCTTGGATCAGATTGAAATCTAGCACACATGCATACGCTAAGCATAATATCCGGTCTACTAGCACATAAATAAAGTAAAGACCCTATCATTGTCCGGTATGCTTTTTGATCAATGGACTTACCTCCTTTGTTGAGGTCGGTGTGTCCGTCGGTTCCCATCGGAGTCTTTGCGGGCTTGGCGTCCTTCATTCCAAACCGCTTTAGCAAGTCTTGCGTGTACTTCGTTTGGGAGATGAAGGTGCCGTCCTTGAGTTGCTTCACTTGGAACCTAAGGAAGTAGTTCAACTCGCCCATCATCGACATCTCGAATTTCTGCGTCATCACCCTGCTAAACTCTTCACAAGACTTTTGATTAGTAGAACCAAATATTTTGTCATCGACATAAATTTGGCACACAAACAAATTACCATCACAAGTCTTAGTGAATAAAGTCGGATCGGCTTTCCCAACCTTGAAAGCATTAGCAATTAAAAAGTCTAAGGCATTCATACCATGCTCTTGGGGCTTGCTTATGTCCATAGAGCGCCTTAGAGAGCTTACACACGTGGTCGGGGTACCGTTCATCCTCGAAGCCAGGGGGTTGCTCTACGTACACCTCCTCCTTGATTGGCCCGTTGAGGAAAGCGCTCTTCACATCCATTTGGAACAACCTGAAAGAATGGTGAGCGGCATATGCTAGCAATATACGAATAGATTCTAGCCTAGCCATAGGAGCAAAAGTCTCCTCAAAGTCCAAACCTGCGACTTGGGCATACCCTTTTGCCACAAGTCGAGCCTTGTTCCTCGTCACCACCCCGTGCTCGTCCTGTTTGTTGCGGAACACCCACTTGGTTCCCACAACATTTTGCTTGGGACGAGGCACCAGTGTCCAAACTTCATTCCTCTTGAAATTATTGAGCTCTTCCTGCATGGCCAACACCCAGTCCGGATCTAGCAAGGCCTCTTCTACCCTGAAAGGCTCAATAGAAGAGACAAAAGAGTAATGCTCACAAAAATTCACCAATCTAGAGCGAGTAGTTACTCCCTTGCTAATATCACCCAAAATTTGGTTGACGGGATGATTCCTTTGAATCGTCGCTCGAACTTGGGTTGGAGGTGCCGGTTGTGCTTCTTCCTCCACCACATTATCATCTTGTGCTCCCACTTGATCACACGCCTCTTCTTGATGAACCTGTTCATCGTCTTGAGTTGGGGGGTGCACCATCGTTGAGGAAGAAGGTTGATCTTGCTCCAATTGTTCCTGTGGTCGCACATCGCTAGTCGCCATGGTGCGCATTGTGGCCGTTGGAACATCTTCTTCATCTACATCATCAAGATCAACAACTTGCTCTCTTGGAGAGCCATTAGTCTCATCAAATACAATGTCGCTAGAGACTTCAACCAAACCCGATGATTTGTTGAAGACCCTATACGCCTTTGTATTTGAGTCATAACCTAATAAAAACCCTTCTACAGCTTTGGGAGCAAATTTAGAAGTTCTACCTTTCTTCACAAGAATATAACACTTGCTCTCAAATACACGAAAGTAAGATACATTGGGTTTGTTACCGGTTAGAAGCTCATACGAAGTCTTCTTGAGGAGGCGATGAAGGTAGACCCGGTTGATGGCGTGGCAAGCCGTGTTCACGGCTTCCGACCAAAAGCGCTCGGGGTCTTGAACTCTCCAAGCATAGTCCTCGCCATATCGATGAGCATCCTGTTCTTCCTCTCTACTACACCATTTTGTTGTGGTGTGTAGGGAGCGGAGAATTCGTGCTTGATCCCTTCCTCCTCAAGGAACTCCTCCACTTGAAGGTTCTTGAACTCGGACCCGTTGTCGCTCCTTATCTTCTTCACCTTGAGCTCAAACTCATTTTGAGCTCTCCTGAGGAAGCGCTTGAGGGTCCCTTGGGTTTCAGATTTATCCTGCAAAAAGAATACCCAAGTGAAGCAGGAAAAATCATCAACTATAATAAGACCATACTTACTTCCTCCTATACTTAGATAGGCGACGGGTCCGAAGAGGTCCATATGAAGCATCTCCAAAGGTCTTGATGTGGTCATCACATTTTTGGTGTGATGAGAGCTTCCCACCTGTTTGCCTGCTTGACAAGCTGCACAAGGTCTATCTTTTTCGAAATGCACATTAGTTAGACCTATCACGTGTTCTCCCTTTAGAAGCTTGTGAAGGTTCTTCATCCCCACATGTGCTAAGTGGTGATGCCACAGCCCGCCCATGCAAGTCTTAGCAATTAAGCATGCATCTAGATCGGCCTCTTCTTTTGCAAAATCAACCAAATAAAGTTTGCCGTCTAGTACACCCTTAAAAGCTAGTGAACCATCACACCTTCTAAAGACAGACACATCTACATTTGTGAATAGACAATTATATCCCATATTGCATAATTGACTAACAGATAACAAATTATATCCAAGTGACTCAACTAAAAACACATTAGATATAGAGTGCTCGGATGAAATAGCAATTTTACCTAACCCTTTTACCTTGCCTTGGTTCCCATCACCGAATATTATTGAATCTTGGGGATCCTTGTTCTTGATGTAGGAAGAGAACATCCTCTTCTCTCCCATCATGTGGTTTGTGCATCTGCTGTCGATAATCCAGCTTGAGCCCCCGGATGCATAAACCTGCAAGGCAAATTTAGGCTTGGGTCTTAGGTACCCAACTCTTGTTGGGTCCTACAAGGTTAGTCACAATAGTCTTAGGGACCCAAATGCAAGTTTTGTCTCCCTTACATTTGGCCCCTAACTTTCTAGCAATTACCTTCTTATCCTTTCTACAAATAGCAAATGAAGCATTACAAGCATGATATATTGTCGAAGGTTCATTAATTTTACTAGGAACATTAACAACATTTCTCCTAGGCATATGATGAACAACATTTCTCCTAGACATATCTCTACCATGCATATAGGAAGAACTAGAAGCAAACATGGCATGAGAATCAAAAGCATCATAAATTCTATAGGCATTCCTAGAATGTCTCCTATCATGATACATGAAAGCATGGTTCTTTTTAGCACTACTAGCCATAGGGGCCTTCCCTTTATCCTTGGCGGAGATGGGAGCTTTATGGCTTGTTAAGTTCTTGGCTTCCCTCTTGAAGCCAAGTCCATCCTTAATTGAGGGGTGTCTACCAATCGTGTAGGCATCCCTTCCAAATTTTAACTTATCAAATTCACCCTTGCTAGTCTTAAGTTGGGCATTAAGACTAGCTAGTTCATCATTTAACTTTGCCATAGACACTAGGTGTTCACTACAAGCATCAACATTAAAATCTTTACACCTAGTACAAATTGTAACATGTTCTACACAAGATGTTGATTTATTTGCTATTTCTAACTTAGCATTCAAATCATCATTTATGCTCTTTAAGCTAGAAATAGAGTCATGGCATGTAGACAATTCACTAGAAAGCATTTCATTTCTTTTAATTTCTAAAGCAAGGGATTTTTGTGCCTCTACAAATTTATCATGTTCTTCATACAACAAATCCTCTTGCTTCTCTAATAACCTATTCTTATCATTCAAGGCATCAATTAATTCATTAATTTTATCAACCTTGGTTCTATCTAGGCCCTTGAATAAACAGGAATAATCTATTTCATCATCATCACTAGACTCATCCTCACTTGAAGAAGCATAAGTAGCATTGTCTCGAGTACATACCTTCTTCTCCTTTGCCATGAGGCATGTGTGACGCTCGTTGGGGAAGAGGGCCGATTTGTTGAAGGCGGTGGCGGCGAGTCCTTCGTTGTCGGAGTCGGACGACAAACAATCCGAGTCCCACTCCTTGCCAAGGTGTGCCTCGCCCTTAGCCTTCTTGTAAGCTTTCTTCTTTTCCCTCTTGTTCCCTTGTTCCTGGTCACTATCATTATCGGGACAGTTAGCGATAAAATGACCAATCTTACCACATTTGAAGCATGAGCGCTTCCCCTTTGTCTTGGTCTTGCTTGGTTGCCCCTTGTGACCCTTTAGCGCCGTCTTGAAGCGCTTGATGATGAGGGCCATCTCTTCATCATTGAGCCCGGCCGCCTCAACTTGCGCCACCTTGCTAGGTAGCGCCTCCTTGCTCCTCGTTGCCTTGAGAGCAATGGGTTGAGGCTCATGGATTGGACCGTTCAACGCGTCGTCCACGTATCTCGCCTCCTTGATCATCATTCGCCCGCTTACGAACTTCCCAAGAACTTCTTCGGGCGACATCTTGGTGTACCTAGGATTTTCACGAATATTGTTCACCAGATGTGGATCAAGTACAGTAAAAGACCTTAGCATTAGACGAACGACGTCGTGGTCCGTCCATCGCGTGCTTCCGTAGCTCCTTATCTTGTTGATGAGGGTCTTGAGCCGGTTGTATGTTTGGGTTGGCTCCTCTCCCCTTATCATTGCGAATCTTCCAAGCTCGCCCTCCACCAACTCCATTTTGGTGAGCATGGTGACGTCGTTCCTCTCATGTGAGATCTTGAGGGTGTCCCAGATCTGCTTGGCATTGTCCAAGCCGCTCACCTTATTGTACTCTTCCCTGCACAAAGATGCTAAAAGGACAGTAGTAGCTTGTGCATTTTTATGGATTTGTTCATTTATAAACATGGGACTATCCGAGCTATCAAATTTCATTCCACTCTCTACAATCTCTCATATGCTTGGATGGAGAGAGAACAAGTGACTACGCATTTTGTGGCTCCAAAATCCGTAGTCCTCCCCATCAAAGTGTGGAGGCTTGCCAAGAGGAATGGAAAGCAAATGTGCATTTGAACTATAAGGAATACGAGAATAATCGAAAGAAAAGTTTGAGTTAACCGTCTTTCTTTTCTCGTAGTCGTTGTCGTCGTCCTTTTGGGAAGAAGTGGACTCGTCGCTGTCGTCGTAGTAGACGATCTCCTTGATGCGTCTCGTCTTCTTCTTCTTCCCATCTTTATGTTTGTGGCCCGAGCCTGAGTCGGTAGGCTTGTCGTCCTTCGGCTCGTTGATGAAGGACTCCTTCTCCTTATCGTTGATCACAATCCCCTTGCCCTTAGGATCCATCTCTTCGGGCGATTAGTCCCTTCTTTGAAGAGAACGACTCTGATACCAATTGAGAGCACCTAGGGGGGTGAATAGGTGATCTTGTGAAACTTGAAAACTTAATGCCACAAAACTTGGTTAGACATTAGCACAATAATGCCAAGTGGCTAGAGAGGAGTCTCAACAAAACACAATAACCACAAGAGATCAACACAGAGATGGCACAGTGGTTTATCTCGTGGTTCAGCCAAGACTAACGCTTGCCTACTCCACGTTGTGGCGTCCCAACGGACGGGGGTTGCAATCAACCCCTCTCAAGCGGTTCAAAGACCCACTTGAATACCACGGTGTTTTCCTTTGCTTTTCTATATCCTGTTCGCGAGGACTCTCCACAACTTGGAGCCTCTCGCCCTTACACTTGAAGTTCACAAAGAAGCACGGAGTAAGGGAGGGATAAGCAATTCACACAAGAAACAAAGATCACAGCAAATACGCACACACAAGACCCAGACTTGAGCTCAAGAGACTATCACGAGTTTCTCACTAGAACGGAGCTCAAATCACTAAGAATGTCGAACAAGTGCGCAAGAACGAAGTGTGAGTGATCAACTATGCTCAAAGAATGCTTGGATGTCTTCTCCATGCGCCAAGGGGTCCCTTTTATAGCCCCAAGGCAGCTAGGAGCCGTTGAGAGCATTGTAGGAAGGCAATTCTTGCCTTCTATCGACTGGCGCACCGGACACTGTCTAGTGCGGATTTCTTTCCTTGTTTGGCGAAGCCGACCGTTGGAGATTCAGAGTCGTTGGCGCACCGGACACTGTCCGGTGCACACCGGACAGTCCGGTGCACCAATGTGACCGTTGGCTCGGCCACGCGTCACGCGCGGAATCCTCGGCCGACCGTTGCCCCGGCTAACCGTTGGCTCACCGGACAGTCTGGCGCATCACCGGACAGTCCGGTGAATTATAGTCGTACGCCGTTGATGGCTTCCCGAGACCGACGACTTCGCCTGTGAACGGCTCACCGGACAGTCCGGTGCACCACCAGACAGTCCGGTGATTTATACCGTACACCGCCGTCGAAGTCCCGAGAGCAGCAAGTTCGCCAGAGCCAGCCTGGCGCACCGGACAGTCCGGTGCACCCAGACTGCGCAGACTTTGGCTGAACAAAGCCATCTCTTTTCCAATTCGATTTCTCCTGTTTCCAGCACTTAGACACAATACATTAGTCCATAAAACAATGTACTAAGTCTAGAAACATACCTTTTGACTTGATTTGCACTTTGTCCACCACTTTGCATAGATTAACACAAAAACACTTGTGTTGGCACTCAATCACCAAAATACTTAGAAATGGCCCAAGGGCACATTTCCCTTTCATCTCATTCCTTTTAGTTTCTAAAGCAAGAGATTTTTGTACACTAATAACCTTATCATGTTCTTCATCTAATATATCCTCTTGTTTTTCTAAGAGTCTATTCTTTTCATTTAAAGCATCAATCAATTCATTGATTTTTTCTGCCTTAGCTCTATCTAAACCTTTAAATAAGCTAGAATAGTCTACTTCATCATCACTAGAATCTTCATCGCTAGAAGTAGTATATTTAGGAGTTTCTCGAACGCTTACTTTTTTCTCCTTTGCCATTAGGCAAGTATGACGCTCGTTGGGGAAGAGAGACGACTTGTTGAAGGCCGAGGCGGTGAGTCCTTCGTCATCGAAGTTGGACGAACAGCAGTCCGAATCCCACTCTTTGCCAAGGTGCGCCTCACCCTTCACCTTCTTGTAGGACTTCTTTTTCTCCCTCTTCCCACTCTTTTCTTGTCCATGGTCACTATCATTATCGGGACAATTAGCAATAAAGTGACCAGTCTTACCACACTTGAAGCAAGAGCACTTTCCCTATGTCTTGCTCTTGTTGGCCACCATCCCCTTTCTCTTAGGATCCATCTCTTCGAGCGATTAGTCCCTTGCGTGAAGAGAACGGCTCTGATACCAATTGAGAGCACCTAGAGGGGGGGTGAATAGGTGATCCTGTAAAAATCAAATACTTGTAGCCACAAAACTTGGTTAAGTGTTAGCTCAATAGAATCAAGTGGCTAAGGACCAAGCTCTTGTGAAACACAATGGTCACGAAGAAAACAAGCACAAGAGACACGGTGATTTATCCCGTGGTTCGGCCAAGTATAACACTTGCCTACTCCACGTTGTGGCGTCCCACTGGACGAGGGTCGCACTCAACCCCTTTCAAGTGATCCAATGATCAACTTGAATACCATGGTGTTTTCCTTTCTTTTACTATCTCCCGTTCGCGAGGAATCTCCACAACTTGGAGCCTCTCGCCCTTATAATTGATGATCACAAAGAAGCACGGAAGTAAGGGAGGGGAGAGCAACACACACAAGACTCAAAGCACGAGCACAATCATGCACACAAGCCACAACTTGAGCTCACAACACAATGCGAGGAGTTCTCTACTCAAATAGAGCTCAAGTCACTATCACAAAGAATCAAATGCGCGAGAATGGAGACTTGGTGCTTAGAGATGATCAAAGAATGCTTGGGTTTCTCCACCATGCGCCTAGGGGTCCCTTTTATAGCCCCAAGGAAGCTAGGAGCCGTTGGAGGCAATCTGGGAAGGCAATTCTTGCCTTCTGTCGGGTGGCGCACCGGACAGTCCGGTGCACCACCGGACAGGCACTGTTCATGGTCCGGTGCAGATCGCCTTCCTAAAATGGCACAGCCGACCGTTGCAGAATTGTAGCCGTTGGCGCACCGGACAGTCCGGTGCACACCGGACAGTCCGTTGCCTCCTGCCGACCGTTGGAGCGGGCCACGCGTCGCCCGCGGATTTGGTGGCCGACCGTTGCGCTGACGGCCGTTGGCTCACCAGACAGTCCGGTGCACCACCGGACAGTCCGGTGCACCACCGGACAGTCCGGTGAATTATTGCCGTATGCCGCCGATGAATTCCCGAGAGCGGCTAGTTCGCCAGAAGCTAGCCTGGCGCACCGGACAGTCCGGTGTGCCAGACTGCGCTGAGTCTTGGCTGCTCCAGCCAAGTCTTTTCCTTTTTCTCTTTTCTCTGATTCTAGCACTTAGACAAATATATTAGTACACAAAAACCAATGTACTAAGTCTAGAATCATACCTTCTTGTTGATTTGCACTTCATCCATCATTTGGCACATAATTACTCGCTCAATATGTGTTGGGCACTTAATCACCAAAACTATACTAGAAATGGCCCAAGGGCACATTTCCCTTTCAATATTCAGGGGTCCGGACTTACTGTTGATGCCTTGGAGTATATCTCTTTCTCTGGACACGTGGTGGCTCCGGACCTGCCCATGTGGTGGGGTCAGGCGCTATTATGGACCCAGAGTAGTCGCCCGAGGTTGGGGCGAGTCATGGCTTGGTCCCATACATAGCACCTTTACGACGCGACTAAGAGATAGCCATGTGGGTACTGTGTCTTTATACAGTAGCAAGGGGTACCCTAGTTTCAGGGTACCGACAGGGTAGGATTTGTAACATCCCAAAAATTTGTATAAAAAATCAAATAATAAAACAAAGAAATAAGAATATCTATGATAGAAATTTTAGAATTTTTTTAGCCTTCTTGGATTCCTCGTGCCTCTGAATGTTTAACTTCAAATAGAAAAGAGGAAGGAAATTATATTAAAGTCATCTACTATTGTTAGAATTAAATAGTGGGAAGAAGAATAAATAACAAATAAATAAGATTTCAAAGCATAAAAGTATTATTCAAGAGAGAATTATGAATTCAAAGTTCAAACATGAATTTAAATTTAGTTTGGAAATTGAGAATAAGAGAAGGGAGAATAGAAAATAAAATAGAAAAGGAGGCAAAGGAAACAAAAATACTTAAAATAAATATATAAGTCTATAAAAATATATATACTTTGTCTCCATGTTATTCTGGATGTTACAATTAGATTAGAATTTGAAATTCTATTTAAATCTGCATTTTGAAGGGGGGTAAAGAAAAGAAAAGAAAAGAAAAGGAGCAAGAAATAAAAAGAAAGAGAGTAAAACGTGACCTGGGCCCAAAACCACTGCTCGCGTCCCATTTTCCATGCTCGCGCACCAGCCACACTACTGGTTCACCGCCAGCTCGCTAACCACCTTCGCCCCACCGCCGCGTCTTCTGCCGTGAATCGGTCCGCCGTGCGGCCACCTAGGGACCGGGTGGACCTCCCAACAACGTATAAAGTACCCTAGTACCCTACCCCTACCTCCCGTTTCACCGTTAACCACCCACCTTGCCTCCACCACTAGAACTTCGTGCCGCCGTGGAGAACGGGGGCCGTCGCGGGGAAGCTCCGAATTGCCGTCGTCCACATTGCTTGTGGGAGCTCTGGGCTTCCCCTTGGCTGTGTAGTAGACGGTCGAAGCCGCTCCACCGGGGGAACTGTCGCCCGAACGCCCAGAATTCGTCACCGGATGGCGGTCTCCGCCGCGCTCGGTGGACAGGTGGCGACACCGCGTTAATCAAGGTATTGGCACCTCCACTACTTTCGTATTGTTTGTCCTCGTGTCTAGTTCCGTTGAATCGATGGGTGGGTTGTTGGGAGCTCCGGCGAGCACACGGGGCACATAGGGCAATGGTGCCGCCACGACGCACCGTGTACCGAGTCCTGTACTCGGTGTTGGCCAAAATTAGTTGAAGATTGAGGCTCAGGGAGTCATCAATTTCGTGTGGGTCGAGCGAATTGAAAGATGGCGCTCGGGATGGCCGGATTTGCTATTCCAGCGGCCTCGCCGCCGCACGGGGGCTGCGCCGCCGTGTATCAATGTCATGGGAAGGGGCGAAGGTCTTTGCCATGGATCTGGTATTGCACGGTTGAGATTGGGCCAAGCATACTAGTTCGGCGAAATTTGATCTGGGGCGTAGATCCACAGATGTGTGGTTGGGTTTGGCTCGCGCGTACTGATTCGCCCCTGCCATCCGAGCCGTTGATCGGTGCGTGAACGGGTGAGATCGCGCCTTGGCGTTTATGTTTGCGGATCAATTGGTGGCTGTTAGATCGTGATCTGAAGGATGGATGTGAATACCGATTGGCAGATAGGCCGATCTAATCTGGTGCTCTCGTTCTCGATCCAACGGCCATATTTTCCCCGTACCTCTTCGGCCCTGCCAATTAGCACATGAGTCCCTAGAGAACCGCGAAATGAACCCGCCGTCCACTGTGGGGTTAGCCTGAGTCTAGGGATTTTTTATAGATTAGCCCCTGTGCTTTCTGGTAATGGTGCACGCAATCCAGGAGGTAGAAAATCATATAATTTGATTTATAAAATGAATTTCTTATATAAAAACAATTCAGAATCTTGTTAAATCCATAGAAAATTCATATTGAGTCTAAATTAATCCATTCCAATTCCTATAATTTTGTAATTTTATTGTTTATCAGTTAGTACCTGTATTTTGACATGAAAGTCACATTAAAATCTATATTCTATTTAATCTTGTACAAAACAAATAAAATCATTAGAAATTCATAACTTAAAATCTATAACTCTGATTTGATCCGTTCAAGTTGCGTTAGTCTCGTATGAATATTTACTATGCAATAACAACATTTATTGTACCATGTCTCATTCTTTTATAAATATATCTTTATTTAACTTATGTTGATTAGTCTTGTTAAACTGCTTATCATTATAATCTACTAGAATATGATCTATGTTCAATTTATAACTTAGATTAAAGTTGAGATAATTATTTATAGAATAATTTCTCATATGATCTATACTAACCAATTTATAATATAAGTTTAATATTTAAATCACGTAGAGCTTTTATAGATCATCAATCCTTAACCATAACTCCGATTTTAGTGGTTCTCGTTCCCACGGTCTCGTAGCAACGCGTAGATTATTATTATTCAGTTTGTACTTAGGTGTGGTGTGATGTTAATTTTATCTATACCATGTTTGTATTGATATGGCTATCAGTGAGGTCATGAGGATCTGAAGAATCACCCTGGTAACTGGAATCTCAAGTGCCAGGCAAGTTGTGCCCTTGACCACTTCTATTACCCAATAATATTCTTTATTATCACTATTCAATGCATAGGTTTAATTTTGATGGGACCCAAATAGGTCACCCTAGTCTGTTTATCCTTTTTACCTTGTTTTACCCCTGAATCATTTGGGTAGTTTTGCTATAGCTCTATATGGTTTTGGGATTAATATTTCATTATATCCATGTTCCAATTATTCTGTTATTTTATTTATGTTCATGTCAAGATTATTAAATGTTAATTGGAACATGGAGCTTAACTTGAGAAACACGTGCCACCACAAGGGAGGAATGAGACCCCTTGGCTAACTAATTAGGAAAGCTAGTGGAAGACTACCTTACCCGAAAGGGGCAAGGGCAGTAGGGGAGTTGCATGCAAGGAGGTTCTCGGGTTGATTTTGCTGCGATGGCGGTCAGACGGGGGATTCTTGCAAGTGCTCTTCTCAAAAACTGTAGCGGGTTTTCGGAAGCTAGTGGAACTTTGTAAAGGCCTCGTAGTGGATCCCTAGCCATTCACCTTGGTAGTGTCTAAGGGTCTAGCTAACCCTGGCAACATGTGAAACACGACTTGTGGGTAAAGGGTACAACCTCTGCAGAGTGTAAAACTGGTATACTAGCCGAGCTCACGGTCAAGAGCAGCTCAGGACTCTCGCATGATTAATTTATGGAACTTAAATTCAACTTGTCATTTGCATTTGCATGGGATTATTTATTAATTTTGTTCTATTATTTATTATGGTTTGGTATTTACTTACATCTAGTAACTGCTAATAAAATTTTGACCAACTTTAAAAGCAATGCTCAGCTTCAACCTTTATTTTGCTGATTAGCCTTACACTCCACATGAACTCCCACCTTTGGTGAGTTCATGCACATTATTCCCCACAACTTGTTGAGCGATGAACATGTGTGAGCTCACCCTTACTGTCTCACACCCCCCACAGGTCAAGAACAGGTACCATTGGATGAGGCGCATGGTGGTTGTTGCGCTGTGTTCGTGAGAGGTCTAGGCCGTCGTCTCCGAGTTGACTTTCTGGCGCCAAGGATGGATTAGTTCGATCTATATTTATATTTTATTTTGTAAGACTTCTGCTATGTAATAAGTACTCTGATTTTATTGTGACATTTATCTCTATACCCTCTGTTATTATATATGTGGTCTTCTTTGGCGCATGTATGAGATGCACCTGACTTTGTCCTTTAAAACCGGGTGTGACAGGTTGCTAGTGGAAGTTAGAAGCTGCTGTTTTCACTTTTATCTAACATCCACCTCCATGAGAGAGCAGTTTTTTAGACACTACGCTTGCAGAGCTACTTAGATGTGTTTGGTTGAGGAGTAAGAAAGAATAGAGTGACCTCATTCTAATTTTATGGATGTTTGGTTTCAATAAAATAAGAGCGGAACGACTTCTGCATCCCCATATATAAATTTACCATAAATAGTTAGAACACTCCCGCTCCAAAAAACAACCGGATGTGTCGGGGACCATAATTAGGGGTACCCTCAAGACGCCTAATTCTCAGCTGGTAACCCCCATCAGCATAAAGCTGCAGAGGCCTGATGGGTGCGATTAAGTCAGGGATCAGTCCATACGAGCGACTCGATCACGCCTCGCCCGAGCCTAGCCTCGGGCAAGGGCAGCCGACCTCGAGGGGTTTCCGTCTCGCCCGAGGCCCCCCTTTTTAACGGCGGACACATCTCCGGCTCGCCCGAGGCCTTGCCTTCGCTAAGAAGCAACCCTGACTAAATCGCCGCGCCGACCGACCGAGTCGCAGGAGCATTTAACGCAAAGGTAGCCTGACACCTTTATCCTGACGCGCGCCCCCCGGCAGAGCCGAAGTGACCGCCGTCACTTCGCCGCTCCACTGACCGGTCTGACAGAAGGACAGCGCCGCCTGCGCCACTCCGACTGCAGTGCCACTTGACAGAGTGAGACTGACAGGCAGTCAGGCCTTGCCAAAGGCGCCATAGGAAGCTCCGCCCGACCCAGGGCTCGGACTCAGGCTAGGCCCCGGAAGACGGCGAACTCTGCTCCGCCCGACCCAGGGTTCGGACTCGGGCTAAGGCCCCGGAAGACGGCGAACTCCGCTCCGCCCGACCCAGGGCTCGGACTCGGGCTAGGCCCCGGAAGACGGCGAACTCCGCTCCGCCCGACCCAGGGCTCGGACTCGGGCTAAGGCCCCGGAAGACGGCGAACTCCGCTCCGCCCGACCCAGGGCTCGGACTCGGGCTAGGCCCCAGAAGACGGCAAACTCCGCTCCGCCCGACCCAGGGCTCGGACTCGGGCTAGGCCTCGGAAGACGACGAACTCCGCTTCGCCCGACCCCAGGGGTCGGACTCCGCCCTGGCCTCTGCCGAACGACCTCCACCTCGCCCGACCCAGGAGCTCGGGCTCGGCCTCGGCCATGAAAGACAGACTCGACCTCGGCTTCGGAGGAGCCTCCACGTCGCCCGACCTAGGGCACAAGCCTGCCACGTCAACAGGAAGCGCCATCATCACCCTACCCCGAGCCGACTCGGGCCGCAGAGAACAAGACCAGTGTCCCATCTGGCTAGCTCCGCCAGATAGGCAATGATGGCGCCCCGCTGGCCCCGTGACGATGGCAGCTCTCAGCTCCCTTATGGAAGCAGGGGGACGTCAGCAAGGACCCAACCGCTCCGACAGCTGTCCCTCCACCAGGCTCCGTTGCTCCTCCGACAGCCACGACACCACACCAGCTGGGTGCCAAGATCTCTCCGGCTGCCACATTGGCATGTACTTAGGGCGCTAGCTCTCCCCCGCTGGACACGTAGCACTCTGCTACACCCCCATTGTACACCTGGATCCTCTCCTTACGCCTATAAAAGGAAGGACCAGGGCCTTCTTAGAAAAGGTTGGCCGCGCGGAGACGAGGACGGGGCAGGCACTCTCTTGGGGCCGCTCGCTTCCCTCACCCGCGTTGACGCTTGTAACCCCCTACTGCAAGCGCACCCGACCTGGGCGCGGGACGAACACGAAGGCCGGGGGATTTCCACCTCTCTCACGCCCGTCTCCGGCTACCTCGCTTCCCCCCTTCGCGCTCGCCCACGCGCTCGACCCATCTGGGCTGGGGCACGCGGCACACTCACTCGTCGGCTTAGGGACCCCCCGGTCTCGAAACGCCGACAGTTGGCGCGCCAGGTAGGGGCCTGCTGCGTGTTGACGAGCAGTTTCCCGTCAAGCTCCAGATGGGCAGCCTCCAACGACCTCTCCAAACCGGGACGGTGCTCCGTTTCGGGAGTCTCGAGTTCATGTCTCTCGACGGCAGCTACGACATGATACTCCTTCCACCGCCGCGCGACGACGACAATGGCGGCCGACAGCCCGCCCGCCGGTGGCGGAATCGACGACGTCTTCCCCGCGTGGTGGAAGAACAACATTCGAGCTCGCCCCGTCCTCTCCCCCACCATCGGAGGAGGAGGCGGGGCGACCAAGGCCGAGCGGGAGGCCGCGCTCCGTCGGCTGTCGAGCGAATCGACGTCCCCAGCGCCCCAACGGAGGGCGCGTCGGGCGTCGACCTCGCGTTTGAGACGAAGGCGAGCGCCGTCCCCCCGCGACACGCCAATCCCGAGCAAGTGGACGACGCCAGCACGCTCGCGGAGGGCCTGCAGGACGTCGCCCTCGTACCCAAGACGACGGCGCAATCAGTCCCCGACGTGACTATGTCGCTCCTCGTCGACCAAAAGGTACCGACTGATTCCCATCCTACGTCATTTCGACTCGGCCTCAACCCGCCTAGCGACCTCGCTTTGGCGGGCGCTCACGTTGAGGTGAGTGCAACCCCTCTGGGGTTTCGTATGCGGTCGCCTTGGGACCGATTGACGGACGTCTCGACCTACGGGCCCTCTAGGTCCGAGGAAGATGAAGATCCCAGCGTCTGTTGGGATTTCTCTGAATTTGGCAACCCCAGTGCCATGCGGGACTTTATGACCGCATGTGACTACTGCCTCTCCGACTGTTCCGACGGCAGCCGCAGCCTTGACGACAAGGACTGCGGCCCAAGCCGCGAATGTTTCCACGTCGAGCTAGGGGATCCCTCCGAAGGCAACCATCTCGGCATGCCGGAGGACGGTGATCTCCCTAGGCTGGTGCCTCGCGCCGACATCCCGCGGGAGCTAGCTGTGGTCCCCGTTCCGGCGGGGGGTCACGACCCACAGCTCGAGCAAGTCCGCGGGGCGCAGGCCAGGCTCGACGAGGGAGCAGGAGCGCTCGAGTCGATCCGCCGGGACGTCGGGCAGGTATGGGCGGGCCAACCCCCGGCCGGAGAAATACGTCACCTGCCCCAGGGTTTCCAGCACCGCGTCGCCAACGATGTCAGGGACAGGCCGCCACCCGCATCCAGCGGGGTCGGTCAAAACCTGACAGCCGCAGCGATGCTCCTCCGCGCGATGCCAGAACCATCAACCACCGAGGGTCGGTGAATCCAGGGAGAGCTCAAGAATCTCCTGGAAGGCGCTGCAGCCCGGCGAGCCGAGAGCTCTGCCTCCCGAAGGCAGGGGTACCCCTCAGAACCTCATGTCGCGACTTCCCGATTCATGCGGGAAGCCTCGGTCTACACCGGGCGCACGCGCAACACCGCGCCTGCGGCCCCGGGCCACCTCGGCAACGAGCACCATCGTCGCGACCGTCGGGCCCGCCTCGACGAAAGGGTGCGCCGAGGCTACCACCCCAGGCGTGGGGGACGCTACGACAGCGGTGAGGATCGGAGTCCCTCGCCCGAACCACCCGGTCCGCAGGCCTTCAGCCGGGCCATCCGGCGGGCGCCGTTTCCGGCCCGGTTCCGACCCCCGACTACCATCACAAAGTACTCGGGGGAAACGAGGCCAGAATTGTGGCTCGCAGACTACCGCCTGGCCTGCCAACTGGGTGGAACGGACGACGACAACCTCATCATCCGCAACCTCCCCCTGTTCCTCTCCGACACTGCTCGCGCCTGGTTGGAGCACCTGCCTCCGGAGCAGATCTCCAACTGGGATGATTTGGTCCAAGCCTTCGCCGGCAATTTCCAGGGCACGTACGTGCGCCCCGGGAATTCCTGGGACCTCCGAAGCTGCCGGCAACAGCCGGGAGAGTCTCTTCGGGACTACATCCGGCGATTCTCGAAGCAGCGCACCGAGCTGCCCAACATCACCGACTCAGATGTCATCGGCGCGTTCCTTGCCGGCACCACCTGCCGCGACCTGGTGAGCAAGTTGGGTCGCAAGACCCCCACCAGGGCGAGCGAGCTGATGGACATCGCCACCAAGTTTGCCTCTGGCCAGGAGGCGGTCGAGGCCATCTTCCGAAAGGACAAGCAGCCCCAGGGCCGCCCCTCGGAAGAGGCTCCCGAGGCGTCTACTCCGCGCGGCGCCAAGAAGAAAGGCAAGAAGAAGTCGCAAGCGAAACGCGACGCCGCCGACGCGGACCTTGTCGCCGCCGCCGAGTACAAGAACCCTCGGAAGCCCCCCGGAGGTGCTAACCTCTTCGACAAGATGCTCAAGGGGTCGTGCCCCTACCATCAAGGGCCCGTCAAGCACACCCTCGAGGAGTGCGTCATGCTTCGGCGCCACTTCCACAAGGCCGGGCCACCCGCAGAGGGTGGCAGGGCCCGCGACGACGACAAAAAGGAAGATCACCGAGCAGGAGAGTTCCCCGAGGTCTGCGACTGCTTCATGATCTACGGAGGGCATGCGGCGAATGCCTCGGCTCGGCATCGCAAGCAAGAGCGTCGGGAGGTCTGCTCGGTGAAGGTGGCGGCGCCAGTCTACCTAGACTGGTCCGACAAGCCCATCACCTTCGACCAAGCTGACCACCCCGGCCACGTGCCGAGCCCGGGGAAATACCCGCTCGTCGTCGACCCCATCATCGGCGACGTCAGGCTCACCAAGGTCCTGATGGATGGGGGCAGCTGCCTCAACATCATCTACGCTGAGACCCTCAGGCTCCTGCGCGTCGATCTGTCCTCCGTCCGAGCAGGCGCTGCGCCCTTCCACGGGATCATTCCTGGGAAGCGCGTCCAGCCCCTCGGACGGCTCGACCTTCCTGTCTGCTTCGGAACGCCCTCCAACTTCCGAAGGGAGATTTTGACGTTCGAGGTGGTCGGGTTCCGAGGAACCTACCACGCGGTATTGGGGAGGCCATGCTACGCGAAGTTCATGGCCGTCCCCAACTACACCTACCTGAAGCTCAAGATGCCGGGCCCCAACGGGGTCATCACCGTCGGCCCCACGTACAAACACGCGTTCAAATGCGACGTGGAGTGCGTGGAGTACGCCGAGGCCCTCGCCGAGTCCGAGGCCCTCATCGCCGACCTGGAGAACCTCTCCAGAGAGGTGCCAGACGTGAAGCGACACGCCGGCAACTTCGAGCCAGCGGAGACGGTTAAGGTCGTCCCTCTCGACCCCAGTGGCGACACCTCCAAGCAGATCCGGATCGGTTCCGGGCTCGACCCCAAATAGGAAGCAGTGCTCGTCGACTTTCTCCGCGCAAACGCCGACGTCTTTGCGTGGAGTCCCTCGGACATGCCCGGCATACCGAGGGATGTCGCCGAGCACTCGCTGGATATTCGGGCCGGAGCCCGACCGGTCAGGCAGCCTCTGCGCCGATTCGACGAGGAGAAGCGCAGAGTGATAGGCGAGGAGATCCACAAGCTAATGGCAGCAGGGTTCATCAAAGAGGTATTCCATCCCGAATGGCTTGCCAACCCTGTGCTTGTGAGAAAGAAAGGGGAGAAATGGCGGATATGTGTAGACTACACTGGTCTCAACAAAGCATGTCTGAAGGTTCCCTACCCTCTACCTCGCATCGATCAAATCGTGGATTCCACTGCTGGGTGCGAAACCCTGTCTTTCCTCGATGCCTACTCAGGGTATCATCAAATCAAGATGAAAGAGTCCGACCAGCTCGCGACTTCTTTCATCACGCCCTTCGGCATGTACTGCTATGTCACCATGCCGTTCGGTTTGAGGAACGCGGGTGCGACGTACCAGCGGTGCATGAACCATGTGTTCGGCGAACACATCAGTCGTACGGTCGAGGTCTACGTCGATGACATCGTAGTCAAGACAAGGAAAGCCTCCGACCTCCTCTCCGACCTTGAAGTGACATTCCGGTGTCTCAAGGCAAAGGACGTCAAGCTCAATCCTGAGAAGTGTGTCTTCGGAGTGCCCCGAGGCATGCTCCTGGGGTTCATCGTATCCGAGCGGGGCATCGAAGCCAACCCGGAGAAGATCGCAGCCATCACCAGCATGGGGCCCATCAAGGACTTAAAAGGTGTACAGAGGGTCATGGGATGTCTCGCGGCCTTGAGCCGTTTCATCTAACGCCTCGGCGAAAGAGGCCTGCCTCTGTACCGCCTCTTAAGGAAGGCCGAGTGCTTCACTTGGACCCCTGAGGCCGAGGAAGCTCTCGGGAACCTGAAGGCGCTCCTCACCAAGGCGCCTATCTTGGTACCCCCAGCTGATGGAGAAGACCTCTTGGTCTACGTCGCCGCGACCACTCAGGTGGTTAGCGCCACGATTGTGGTCGAAAGGCAAGAAGAGGGGCATGCATTGCCCGTTCAGAGGCCAGTTTACTTCGTCAGCGAGGTGCTATCCGAAACCAAGATCCGCTACCCACAAGTTCAGAAGCTACTGTATGCAGTGATCCTGACGAGGCGAAAGTTGCGACATTACTTCGAGTCTCATCGGGTAACTGTGGTGTCATCCTTCCCCCTGGGGGAGATCATCCAGTGCCGAGAGGCCTCGGGCAGGATCGCAAAGTGGGCGGTGGAAATCATGGGCGAGACAATCTCGTTCGCCCCTCGGAAGGCCATCAAGTCCCAGGTATTGGCGGACTTCGTAGCCAAATGGGTCGACACCCAGCTGCCGACGGCTCCGATCCAACCGGAGCTCTGGACCATGTTTTTCGACGGGTCGCTGATGAAGACGGGAGCCGGCGCGGGCCTGCTCTTCATCTCACCCCTCGGGAAACACCTACGCTACGTGCTGCGCCTCCATTTCCCGGCGTCCAACAATGTGGCTGAGTACGAAGCTCTGATCAACGGATTGCGAATCGCCATCGAGCTAGGGGTCCGACGCCTCAACGCTCGCGACGACTCGCAGCTCGTCATCGACCAAGTCATGAAGAACTCCCACTGCCGCGACCCGAAGATGGAGGCCTACTGCAATGAGGTTCGGCGCCTGGAAGACAAGTTCTACGGGCTCGAGCTTAACTACATCGCCCGGCGCTACAACGAGACTGCGGACGAGCTGGCAAAAATAGCCTCGGGGCGAACGACGGTTCCCCCGGACGTCTTCTCCCGGGATCTGCACCAACCCTCCGTCAAGATCAACGACACGCCCGAGTCCGAGGTACCCTCGGCCCAGCCCGAGGCGTCCACGGTTCAGCCCGAGGTACCCTCGGCCCCCGAGGGCGAGGCGCTGCGCATCAAGGAGGAGCGGAGCGGGGTCACGCCTGATCGAGATTGGCAGACCCAGTACCTGCAATATCTTCGCCAAGGAGAGCTACCCCTCGACCAAGCCGAGGCTCGGTGGGTAGCGCGACGTGCCAAGTCGTTCGTCTTGCTGGGCGATGAGAAGGAGCTCTACCACCGCAGCCCCTCGGGCATCCTCCAGCAATGCATCTCCATCGCCGAAGGTCAGGAACTCCTGCAAGAGATACACTCGGGGGCTTGCGGCCATCATGCAGCGCCTCGAGCCCTCGTCGGGAACGCTTTCCGGCAAGGCTTCTACTGGCCGACGGCGGTGGCTGACGCCACTAGAATTGTCCACACCTGCGAAGGGTGTCAATTCTATGCGAAGCAGACCCACCTGCCCGCTCAGGCTCTGCAGACGATACCCATCACCTGGCCCTTCGCTGTGTGGGGTCTGGACCTCGTCGGCCCTCTGCAGAAGGCGCCCGGGGGCTACACGCACCTGCTGGTCGCCGTCGACAAATTCTCCAAGTGGATCGAGGTTCGACCCCTGAACAGCATCAGGTCCGAGCAGGCGGTGGCGTTCTTCACCAACATCATCCATCGCTTCGGGGTCCCAAACTCCATCATCACCGACAACGGCACCCAGTTCACCGGCAGAAAATTCTTGGATTTTTGCGAGGATCACCACATCCGGGTGGACTGGGCTGCCGTAGCTCATCCCATGTCGAATGGGCAAGTAGAGCGTGCCAACGGCATGATTCTACAAGGGCTCAAGCCTCGGATTTACAACAACCTCAACAAGTTCGACAAGCGATGGATGAAGGAACTCCCCTCGGTGGTCTGGAGCCTGAGGACAACGCCGAGCCGAGCCACGGGTTTCACGCCGTTCTTCCTGGTCTACGGGGCCGAGGCCGTCTTGCCCACTGACCTGGAATACGGCTCCCCGAGGACGAGGGCCTACGACGATCAAAGCAACCAAGCTAGCCGAGAAGACTCGCTGGACCAGCTGGAAGAGGCTCGGGACAGGGCCTTACTACACTCGGCGCGGTATCAGCAGTCCCTGCGACGCTACCACGCCCGAGGGGTCCGACCCCGAGACCTCCAGGTGGGCGACCTGGTGCTTCGGCTGCGGCAAGACGCCCGAGGGAGGCACAAGCTCACGCCCCCTGGGAGGGGCCATTCGTCATCGCCAAAGTTCTGAAGCCCGGAACGTACAAGCTGGCCAACAGTCAAGGCGAGGTCTACGGCAACGCTTGGAACATCCAACAGCTACGTCGCTTCTACCCTTAAGATGTTTCCAAGTTGTTCATATACCTCGCACCCACGCAAAGTTTAGTCAACAAGGAAGGGTCGGCCTCGCCTCGGCAAAGCCCGACCCTCCCTCGGGGGCTAAAAGGGGGGAAACCCCCTCTGCGTCAAAATTTTCCTCGAAAAAAAATCTTTTTTACCAGAATATCTTTCGTGCTTTTTGACTACTTCGAAAAGTGGGTCCTGGAAACGACGGAGTACACGTAAGCAGCCAAGGCTGACCAAGCCGAGGGACGCCTACGCCTCCGGGATACGGATACCTCACTCATCACCTTCTGCGATAAGTAACTCGCGTTCGGATAAAGTGGCTCCGCGGATCGAACAAGTCTTTACGTTCGGAAGCCCTTCTGCCGAAGCGATCTTTCGAGCCTTCTCGACCGAGTCGGTGACAGGGCCTCATGGACGGGTGAAAGTACGCGTAAGCGGCAAGGCCGACCGAGCCGAGGGACTCCCACGCCTCCGGGATACGGATACCTCACTCATCACCTTCCGCGAGAAGCAACTCTCGCTCGCACAAACATCCCTGTTACCGACAAAAAGTCCAGATACTCGAAACAAGAGGAAAAGAGACGCAGCTTTACAACGCAGTGAGGGTGTGTGTTCTGGCCTCGACGGCCGCACAAGGCACACGCTACAAGACAATCTGATCCTGCAGGTTCGGGTCTTGACGCTGGAAGGGGGCAGCAACACCCTCGGCATCGACGGCACCTTCGGCGAGGCCCGACCTAGCCTCGGACAGCGACGCGGTCCGAGGTTCTCCGCTCTGAAGGACGACGTCATCACCACGCCCGGGCAATCGCTCCCAGGGACTTCTCCGGGAATCCGGCCCGAGCAGGCGGCTCGGCCGGTTACCCCTGGGGCCTCGGCCAACCATCTTCCAAGGGAGCCAGCCCGACCTGAGGCCTCGGCTGATCAACTCTGATGTCGATCCCGCCAACGGATAACCCGGCTAGGCTCCGGCCAACCAGGTTTCATTTTCGAGCCGACTCCGCCTCTGTTCATACTGATATCGCTACCCCTGGCCTCGGCTCGACGAAGAGCGGCCGAGGGGTCTCTTTAACTAAGCTAGAGGAGCCTCGGATAGCAGGGCCGACCGAGCCGAGGGACTCCTACGCCTCCGGGATACGGATACCTCACTCGTCACCTTGACACGGGGCGACTCATGCTTGGTGAAGCGGTTCAGATAATCAGCAGACGAGTCTTAGCGCTCGAAAATGAGGAAAAAACACGGCTCCGTGCCGTAATTACATACATGTTCAGGCCCCGAAAGCCGTAATGAACAGAAACACTGGCATTCGAAGTGCCATTACAAACGGAACTCCGGTTCCCCCCATCCGCAGGTACGAACAACCCCACTCGATAGGGGCGGGCCTGTGGGGCTACAGAAGACTGACGGGCGGCTCGCCGCCGCCCGCTCTGACTACGACGACAACGGCCCCCACTCCGGATGGCCGAACTGCAGCAGCGCAGGCCTCAGGGTAGGCACTGCTGCAGTCTTGCCCTCGCCCACGACGACGCTCGAGGGGCGAGGACAAGTACAAAGAGCCGGAGGCCCGAAGCGCGGATGGTGGCGGTGATCCCGTCGGCGACGGGGACTTCTCGAGCCGCCTCCGCCTCGGCACCGACGGCAGGAGCCATCAGCCCTCCGGCAGATCCCCACTCAAATCCTCCCAGATGAGTGGGGCACCGGCCTCCGCGTGAAGGCGCCGTCCCGGTGCAAAGGCAGGACCACCCCAGAGCACGAACGCCGCCCTAGCAGCGCGCGGCATCTAGGGTGGTCCTCCCGTGTACACGGCGCGGCAGCCGCCCCCTGCAGAAGGGGCCGCCGGGAGCCAAGCCGACGAACCCGACACACTGGAGGTGACGACGCCTGCCGTCGACCCGCCTCGCGTTGTCGAAGTCCGGGCCGCCCGCAGGGCCAGTGAGCGCCCTCTCCCTCGAACCCGTGCGGGAGGTAGAGCGCCGGCTCAGCCCGGCACCCACCCCAGCGAGGATGATGAACATCCTTGAAGCTGAGGGTGGGACCAAGATCGCAGCCCGGCTTGCTCCTCCCCACCCAGGAGCTGGTGGTCACCGTCTCGGGTGACCACCAGCGGAGGGGAGCAACCAGGCTGCATGATGAAAATCCTTGAAGCCGAACGATGGCTGAAAGGTACCAACTCCCATGGAGTTGCGTTCCTCCAACGATGAGGCGAAAAGACGGCTGTTTCCCCCATCCGGGGGCTTGGAAGGTGGAAAGATACGGTGCATAAGGGAGCAAGAAGACATGGTCGCCTTACGAAAGGGGTCGCCCTCCTTTTAAAGGCGACTCTCCCTGCTTGCACCCCCAACCGTCACGAGCTGAGTCTTCTCCAACACGCTCCAAAGCCCTCCCCTGCGGCGCGGGGGCTGGGTCCCGCATGTCATGCAGACCGGCTCCGAGCAGAAGAAGCCAAACCGCCGCGCGTGGTGCACGCGACCGCCCAGCGGTTACAAGTGACCCTCCATTTTTGCCCAGACCAACAGGCGAAAGGGGCGGGCAGCCATGCGGGCGGCATGCAACCGCGCCAAGTGGACGCGCTTCTCCGACTCCCGACACGCCATCATGGAGGCCCAGGCCCACGCGTCGCGCGACCGGCGCGCCGGATGCTGCATGCACGCAACTGTACCGCATGTGCCACCACCGCGCCTCCTCGATTGCGGAACCAATACCGCGACTCGAGGCGACCCAGCGTGCGACCCAGCAGCGCCAGCCTGACGCGGCGGCCAACGCGGCCAAAGGTGGGCCGGCAGTAATGACGGTGGCAGGCGCGCGGGAGCAGCGGTCACGTCGTCAGCCAAGCTCACGTCCCATCCGGGGGCAGCAAGAGAACCCCCTCTCACGGCGTGAAGACAACGCGCCCGTGGTCCGTTCCTCGAACGGCTCGCGCACGCGCAACGGCAGCCCCGCCAACTACTCGCCCCGTCGCATTAACTCCGCGGCTGGACAGGCGGCGCTTCTGGCAGGCGCAGCGGGCGACGCTTCGCCTTCGCCGAAACAACCGCGCCAAAAAAGGTACGCCGCGTCGTTCGGTTTCGTATCCTTTTTCCTTTTTTCCTCTTTCTCTATCTCTTGCGACAGGGACCGGGAAAGGGGGATACCCCGAAAGGGGTCCTTCCCCGTGGAGGAACCAGGCTCCGAGCCTCCTTACTGATCAGGGGTTCGAAGGCTGGCCCCCCGAAGGGTTCAACAGCCGCCTCAGATCGCGTGGGCCCTACACCCACTACTGGTCAGAGGTTCGAAGGCCGGCCCCCCGAAGGGTTCCACGGCCGCCTCAGGCTGCTCGGGCTCCGCGCCCATTACTGATCAGGGGTTCGAAGGCTGGCCCCCGAAGGGTTCACAGTCGCCTCAGACACCGAGCGAGGGATGACCAGGGGTACGTTCGATACATAACCAAGGCTCGGGCTGCGCTCCCGAGGTACCCTAGGACATTTCCGAGACCAGCGGGAGCGATCTTGTAACGGAATCCCATCGGAGGGAGGCATCGAGCCCTCGGACCCCGTCGCCAGGGGACCAGGTCCGGCAGATCACCCGCAGGTACTTTTGGGCGTGCCTCTGGGCCCCTAGCCGACCCCCAACGAACGGGGCACGGACGTCCACTCGGATTACCCGCTTGCAGCTCACCGGAGACACCATGTTCGGTGCCCATCGAGGGTAACATGGCGCTCTCCCCCCTCCTCCTTGCGGAAAGGCGACGTAGGGGCGTATGTAAAAAAGCCGAGTCTGTCCCTGATCGCCCTCTCGCCCTGTGCGGAGGCTCGGGGGCTGCTCTCGCAAACCCGCCTCCGGCCGAACCGTTGACAGCGTCAACATACCAGCCCGAGAACTTAGGCCCCGACCGTGCACCCGGGCTACGGCCAGTTCGCATGAGGGAACCACCAGACCAGCCGAAGCATTACGCAAGGCATTAAGACCTCGAAGGAGTGAAACCACTCCTCCGAGGCCTCGGGGGCTACACCCGGCGGGTGCGCTCGCGCGCACCCACCGGAACAAAATGCAACCGAGAAAGGCTGGTCCCCTTGCAAAAAAGTGCGACGAAAGCCTCCAAGCGAGTGCTAACACTCCCTTCGAGGCTCGGGGGCTACTGTCGGGGACCATAATTAGGGGTACCCTCAAGACGCCTAATTCTCAGCTGGTAACCCCCATCAGCATAAAGCTGCAGAGACCTGATGGGTGCGATTAAGTCAGGGATCAGCCCATACGAGCGACTCGATCACGCCTCGCCCGAGCCTAGCCTCGGGCAAGGGCAGCCGACCTCGAGGGGTTTCCGTCTCGCCCGAGGCCCCCCCTTTTTAACGGCGGACACATCTCCGGCTCGCCCGAGGCCTTGCCTTCGCTAAGAAGCAACCCTGACTAAATCGCCGCGCCGACTGACCGAGTCGCAGGAGCATTTAACGCAAAGGTAGCCTGACACCTTTATCCTGACGCGCGCCCCCCGGCAGAGCCGAAGTGACCGCCGTCACTTCGCCGCTCCACTGACCGGTCTGACAGAAGGACAGCGCCGTCTGCGCCACTCCGACTGCAGTGCCACTTGACAGAGTGAGACTGACAGGCAGTCAGGCCTTGCCAAAGGCGCCATAGGAAGCTCTGCCCGACCCAGGGCTCGGACTCGGGCTAGGCCCCGGAAGACGGCGAACTCCGCTCCGCCCGACCCAGGGCTCGGACTCGGGCTAGGCCCCGGAAGACGACGAACTCCGCTCCGCCCGACCCAGGGCTCGGACTCGGGCTAAGGCCCCGGAAGACGGCGAACTCCGCTCCGCCCGACCCAGGGCTCGGACTCGGGCTAGGCCCCGAAAGACGGCGAACTCCGCTCCGCCCGACCCAGGGCTCGGACTCGGGCTAAGGCCCCGGAAGACGGTGAACTCCGCTCCGCCCGACCCAGGGCTCGGACTCGGGCTAGGCCCCGGAAGACGGCGAACTCCGCTCCGCCCGACCCAGGGCTCGGACTCGGGTTAGGCCCCGGAAGACGACGAACTCTGCTTCGCCCGACCCCAGGGGTCGGACTCCGCCCTGGCCTCTGCCGAACGACCTCCACCTCGCCCGACCCAGGAGCTCGGGCTCGGCCTCGGCCATGAAAGACAGACTCGACCTCGGCTTCGGAGGAGCCTCCACGTCGCCCGACCTAGGGCACAAGCCCGCCACGTCAACAGGAAGCGCCATCATCACCCTACCCCGAGCTGACTCGGGCCGCAGAGAACAAGACCGGTGTCCCATCTGGCTAGCTCCGCCAGATAGGCAATGATGGCGCCCCGCTGGCCCCGTGACGACGGCGGCTCTCAGCTCCCTTACGGAAGCAGGGGGACGTCAGCAAGGACCCAACCGCTCCGACAGCTGTCCCTCCACCAGGCTCCGTTGCTCCTCCGACAGCCACGACACCACACCAGCTGGGTGCCAAGATCTCTCCGGCTGCCACATTGGCATGTACTTAGGGCGCTAGCTCTCCCCCGCTAGACACGTAGCACTCTGCTACACCCCCATTATACACCTGGATCCTCTCCTTACGCCTATAAAAGGAAGGACCAGGGCCTTCTTAGAAAAGGTTGGCCGCACGGGGACAAGGACGGGGCAGGCGCTCTCTTGGGGCCGCTCGCTTCCCTCACCCTCGTGGACGCTTGTAACCCCCTACTGCAAGCGCACCCGACCTGGGCGCGGGACGAACACGAAGGCCGCGGGATTTCCACCTCTCTCACGCCCGTCTCCGGCTCCCTCGCTTCCCCCCTTCGCGCTCGCCCACGCGCTCGACCCATCTGGGCTGGGGCACGCGGCACACTCACTCGTCGGCTTAGGGACCCCCCGGTCTCGAAACGCCGACAGGATGCGAGCGCTCTCTCGGACACGAGTGCTTTCCCCCCTCTCTTTCCCTCTACACTCATACATGCTCTATTCTACTGTTTAACCAAACAAAAAATGGAGCGGCTCTGTTCTTCTTGCTAAACGCAGAATAAAACGACTCCATTCTCAAATATTGGAATGGAACAACTCTATTCTATTTAACTCTCTAACTAAACGCAACCTTAAACAGGAAAGCAGAACCAGCCATCTAAAAGAACATAAGAACTCTAATTAACCAATGGCACATAAATAGGAGGTCCTGAAGCAGATTCGTACCTTGAGGAAAGCGTGAAGGGTACAAGCAGTGGTTGTAGTAGCTGGGAGAGAATTGAGAAACATGGCAAGCCATTTCTAGATAAGCCATAAGGATGATGTACACCCTTGATTTTTGTCCATAAATGAAGTTAGTAGGCCAGTCTACTGGCTAGAGAATTATATCCTATGAAAAATCATCAATTCAAAAGGAAGGTATAAAACAAGCACGGAACAAGAAAAGAAGTGCACACACCTAAATCAATGTCGTGAAATTTGGAGATCCCAATGTCTTGTGTTGCTAATCGGACATGGCATATATACATATTTCAAATTGAAGATACAACATTGATACAAGCCACAACTTCATCATAATAAAGGGAGAGAAATCACTGCCACATTACTCCCCTGAAATTGTCGCTCAAAAATAAGTGCAGAAACCACATCTCTACCATCTCAGATTATCCTATTGCATGGAACAACAGGTTACACCATACCATCATCTGCCAGGTTCACTATTTTTCCCCTGGGCTAGCTTACTCCATACCAAACAAACTAACAATGATGAGGTCTGCCCAAACTCAGCCTCGATCTCTAAACCTTCCTGAAAAGAGGCGATAATTAACTGATGGGCAGAACAGATGGCATATGCAAAAACGGAGAAAAAACATCAGACAGAACACATGACAGACGCTAGATGGCTAGGAGCAAGCCAGGGGAGGCAGACAGCGCGTCTGCTGTTGGCCTAGAGTAAAAAGAGACAGATCAAGCCATGAAATGCACCACTATCTGACATGTGAGAATTTAACAATTTCTTACATAACTGATATCTTGCACTGGACAAAAAAATCAATTAGTTATTCCGTTGAGAAATTAGTTCATATGGTCTATTCCTGTTTGTGTTTGCTTCAAGTGGTGGAAGATCGTCGTCTTCATCAGAACCTGGCTCCTCGTCAATCTAGACAGTAGTTTGTGCTTGTGTTCCCGCCTCTGAAGCTTCATTCAGAGTTGAGTTGAAAATAGCTGGCCTAATATAAGAAGGGACGAACCAGTTTCCGGATGCCAAGCTAAGCAAAATTCAGCAACACTGAGACAAATGTACACGGACTGATATTTTATAAGATCAGTTAGTAGCTTAGGATCTGTAAAGCCCAAAATTGGTATAAAAAAAGTTATAATAAAATGAATAGATAAATAAATTTATAGAAGGGAGTTTGGGGATTTCTTGAATTTCTTTCTATTTCTCTCTGCATACTCAATTAATGGCATTAAAATTATGCAAATAACAAACAAACACATAAATAAATAAAAATGTATCTCATGCTGATGTTATTTATGTGATACATTTTATTTGAATCAAGGAATCGTAATTTAAATTGACCTCATCTCATAAAGGAAAATATAAAATAGAAAATAAAGAAAGGGAACCCTAATAAAGCCATTTATAATTAAAAAAAAATAGGTAAAAGAATAAATAATAATGGAAGCATGATTCACCTTTGCATTAGAATTACGTATTGAAAATTTGAAATTCGAAACCAGGATTTGAAATTAGTTTGGATATTTCAAATTGGAAAAAAGAAATTAAAAAAAAAGAGAAAACAGAAAACCCTCTCTTGGGCTGAATCTCCCCTCACTCAGCCCATCTCCACCAACTCCCTCCCCTCCGCACAGCCCGCACCGCCACCTATCCTGACATGGCGGGCCCCACCGACCAGGACTCCACTCGTGCACGCAGTGCTGACATTCTGGCCCCTGCTGTCAGCCCCTTGCCACGCTCGTCTTCAACGGCACAACTCGCATGCCCGGCGGGATCGGCGCCAGCTCTTGCGCGGATTCCGCGGCGGCTGCAACCGATTCAACCTTGTGCTATAAAATCGCGTATCCCCGCGCACACCTGGACCCATCAAGCCATGGCCGGGATGCTCCGTGGCGCCATCTTCTTCCTCGGTGGCTCTCTGTACTGCGCTGGGGAAATTTTGGTCGGGCCTCACCACGCGCCTCCATTGATCCGCCCTTCGACGGTACCCAAGCCTGGAACTCCACGCAACCGCGGTGATTGCGCCCTTGACCCTGATGGGTGTCACTGGTGATTCTAGTTGGCGTAAGTTTGGGCGTGCGCACGATCGGAGCTTGGAGGAGGCCGGGGTCCCGCACTGCGCCGTGTGCTCGGTTCTCTGCTGCTCAACCACCGGTAAATTTCTGTCCATGTTGTTCTTGCCCCTCCTCAAATCGTTGTGCGCGCGCTAGGGTTGTTGCTTGTCGGCGCGTAAGCCTTCACGGCGGCGGAAGCACCACCGTCGTGCACTGGTGCGTAGACTTGGGCAAAAGGTAGACGAAGGCTGGGTGCCGGCCGGGAAATTGATGACTGGGGGCCGTCCGATTTTGATGTGCGCTCCAGATTAAAAGGGGAAGAAGATGACTCAGTGCCGTTAGATCCAATATGAACAGCTAGGATTGAATCTAAGGTGAAGCCGCCGTGTACCGTCCGATTTTGGATGAGCGTTGGAGATGGGATCGAGTAGTATTGATCCCGCGACCGTTAGATCGTGATCGGAGGGTTGGCTGCGCGTACCGGTTCGATCTGTGTTGGATATAATCGGGGCCGTAGATTGTGGATCGGGCGGACTGAAACACCCGATGACCCTCTGCGGTGTCCATTTTTTTAAAAGAGCCCCCGTCTTTTAGTATAAATAAACCCGCAGTCCACTCAGGGGAGTTCTGTGTCTGCGTAAAACTTATGGTTTAGCCCCTGGGTTTTCTGGAAAATGAGGCCCAGTCCAGTGCAGTATTAAAATGATTAAATGAATTAGAAATTAGATTTTTAATACAAAAATAATTGCTAGAACTTAGATAATTCATAGAAAATTCATTTTAGCTCCAACTTGAACCATTCCAGTTTCTAAAATTTTGTAATAAAATTCTTCATCATTTAGTGCCTCTGTTTTGTCATGAAAACAATTAGAAATTTAATCTCTCACTTAATCCATTTTAAGCACATAAAACCTTTGAAAATTCATAACTTAAAATCTATAACTCCAAAATTAATGATTCCTGTTCCTATGATCTTATTTTAATATGTATATTAATAATATGTATTTTGCATATATGTTTGGTGTAATGATAATTTTGCCTATACCATGTATGTTTGTATTGCTACGACTAGCAGTGAGGTCACGAGTCACCTGAAGATCATCCTGGTACCTGGAATCTCAAGGCCCAGGCAAGTTGTGCCCTTGATCACTTCTTTTTACCCACTCATGTTCTAATTAATCATAATGATCTGCATAGGTTAATTTTGATGGGACCCAATAGGTTACCCTAGTTTGTCTATCTTTATACCTTGTTTACCACTGAACTTTCTGGGTAGTACTTGCTAGTGCTATATGTGGTTTTGGGTATAAAGATTACACTATTCATGATTACACATTTGTTATCAGTTGTTATTTATGATTCATGTTAAGATCATTATGTTAATTGGAACATGGAGAACCACCCGGGAAAACAGTGCTACCACAAGGGTGGAATGGGACGCCCTTTGGCTGATTAATTAGGAAAGCTAGTGGAAGACTACCTTACCCGAAAGGGGCAAGGGCAGTAGGGGAGTGGTCAGTGTAGGGAGGCCCTCGGGAGGATTTTGCTGCGATGGCGGTCCTGCAAGGGATTCCTGCACTGGAACTTCCTATAAACTGTAGCGGGTTTTCTGAAGCTAGTGGAACTTTGTAAAGGCCTCGTAGTGTTACCCTGCCTCGCCTCCTCGGTAGAGGTGTATGGGATTGGCCGTCTCTTGGCAGATGGGTAACATGACTTGTGGGTAAAGATGCGCAACCTCTGCAGAGTGTAAAACTGGTATACTAGCCGTGCTCACGGTCATGAGCAGCTCGGACACTCACATGATTAAATTATGGAACTTAAACTCAATTTGTCATATGCATTGCATCGCAGGTGAAGTTGTTACTTTTGTTCTACTATTTAATTGGGCTGGTATTTACTTATACTTAGTAACTGCTAATAAAATTTTGACCAACTTTAAAAGCAATGCTCAGCTCTAACCATCTTCTTTGGTAAGCCTTACACTTCACGTGAGCTCCCACCTTTGGCGAGTTCATGCATATTATTCCCCACAACTTGTTGAGCGATGAACGTATGTGAGCTCACTCTTGCTGTCTCACACACACACAGGTCAAGAACAGGTACCCCAGGATGAAGCGCATGGAGGATGCTGCGATGTGTTCGTGAGAGATCTAGGCCGTCGTCTCCCAGTCAACTTTGGGTTTGCTGGACCGTTGTCTCCTTATAATGTAATTATTTATTTTGTATAGAACTCCTGTTATATATAAAGATGTGACATTCGATCCTGTGCCATGATTCATCATATGTGTGAGACTTGGTCCCAGCACACCTGGTGATTATGTTAGCACCCGGGTTTTGGACCCCTAAAATCCGGGTGTTACAGAAGTGGTATCAGAGGAATGTTGACTGTAGGACGAAACCTAGATAGAACTGGACAACCCTTGTCTACTTACCTTTGCTACTCTGATTCTTTTCTAAACTTATCTTAATCTATTCTCATCTATTTCCGCTTACTCTGATTATTCTTACCTTTTCAAAGACAAACTTGGATTTCACACTTTGAAATCCTGTGCTCAAAGTGACTTTTAGGAATAGGAGACCTACTCTTAGGGACAAAAAAAAACAAAACTATTATTATTATTTTTTATCTATATGCTTGAATGTTTGTTCTTATGATACCTGTCTGATTTGGATCTTTGATTGAGTGTGATGGGTTGTGGAGTAATGTCCACAATTGCATCTGCATATACACATAGGTATAAAAAAAATATAATTATAAAATAACTAGACAACCTAGACTGCCCCCATTGGAACATATCTAGCTTAAGAGATTTATTCTATCCTAAAAGATCTCATTCTAACCAATTCATCTTATCTTAAAAGATTCTTCCTTATCTTAATAGATCCATCTCATCTTAAAAGATACTCATCTTATCTTGAAAAGATTTTATCCTTATCCTAATAGATCTAACTGGCCTCAGAAGATTCTATCTTATCTTTATGGATCAGTCTTATCCTAATAAGCATACTTATCCACCCTAGTTTAACAACCATGATCTAATGCAAATTAATTAGATCTTATCCAGTCAAACTAGTCACACCAATCTAACATAGATCTGATCTAATCTAAAGTGACTTACTAAACATGTTAGATAATACTTGTGAAATGGATTAATTAGTACTAGTGAAATGGATTAGACCTCACTCCTATAAAAATGATTTAATCTAAATTGATGCCCTAGATCAACTTGACCATATACATATGCAACTACCTTACCCATCCGATAGTTGCATAATCCCTCTGTGAGCTTCTGACCTACCTACATCATATAATCCATCCTATCTTAAAAGATTCTAACATATCCTAATAATATTTATCCTACCCTGGTAGATCTAGCTAATCTTAACTAGTTTAATCTAAGTCATACCAACCTAATCTGGATCCTATCTAATCCAATATGATCTAAGATGGATTGAGTTACTTAATGCTGGTACACAAGATATGTCCATACTCCTAAATCACTTAAGCCTAATTTGGAAACTTATATCAACTTGGCCATACACAACAACATAACTTACCCAATCAATAGAGTCTTAATGGATTGCATAATCTATCAACCACCACCTGACATCAAACCAGATTTTGACCTACATCATGTAGTCTATCTCACCCATATACCTCTCATCTTGACAGATTCCATCTTACCCTTGGATATTCACTTTATACAACTGGTTACCCCAATCTGGACGTAAAACAAAGATTAAACCCTACTAGTCAGGTATTAACTTAACTTCGCACATTAGACCAACTCAACCATGGGCATAAGATCTAACCTAGCCAATAGAGTCTTGATGGATTGCATGACCTGCCTATCCCCACCTAACATCAAACAAACTTTTGACCTACATCATGTAGTCTATCTCATCCATACCTATCTTAACCATATTCCCCAGCCCAATAATATACACTAACTCCTAATCAATGAGACAAGACCGAAGAAGATGATCAACTTCATCAAGAAAGGATGAGCACCAACTCAAGTCTTCAAGGGTCAAGTGAGGTCACCAAGATGAGTCAAGATCCACAATCTTGGATGGAGTCTTTTCTTATCCTACTCTTTCTTACCCAAACCTATAAATGCTTTAAACATATCATTTATCCTGCATAATAAAGTGGCTATACCCATATATACCCATGCTTTTCTAATCACCTGATAATTTGTGATATAAAAAAAAGAGAGAAGAGTTTTGGTATTAAAATCAATTAGAAACTAACCCATAGACTACAAACAATTTCTTCTACATCCTCTTACTAATCTCGAGGACGAGATTATTTTTAAGGGGGGTAGGATTTGTAAAGCCCAAAATTGGTATAAAAAAAGTTATAATAAAATGAATAGATAAATAAATTTATAGAAGGGAGTTTGGGGATTTCTTGAATTTCTTTCTATTTCTCTCTGCATACTCAATTAATGGCATTAAAATTATGCAAATAACAAACAAACACATAAATAAATAAAAATGTATCTCATGCTGATGTTATTTATGTGATACATTTTATTTGAATCAAGGAATCGTAATTTAAATTGACCTCATCTCATAAAGGAAAATATAAAATAGAAAATAAAGAAAGGGAACCCTAATAAAGCCATTTATAATTAAAAAAAATAGGTAAAAGAATAAATAATAATGGAAGCATGATTCACCTTTGCATTAGAATTACGTATTGAAAATTTGAAATTCGAAACCAGGATTTGAAATTAGTTTGGATATTTCAAATTGGAAAAAAGAAATTAAAAAAAAAAGAGAAAACAGAAAACCCTCTCTTGGGCTGAATCTCCCCTCACTCAGCCCATCTCCACCAACTCCCTCCCCTCCGCACAGCCCGCACCGCCACCTATCCTGACATGGCGGGCCCCACCGACCAGGACTCCACTCGTGCACGCAGTGCTGACATTCTGGCCCCTGCTGTCAGCCCCTTGCCACGCTCGTCTTCAACAGCACAACTCGCATGCCCGGCGGGATCGGCGCCAGCTCTTGCGCGGATTCCGCGGCGGCTGCAACCGATTCAACCTTGTGCTATAAAATCGCGTATCCCCGCGCACACCTGGACCCATCAAGCCATGGCCGGGATGCTCCGTGGCGCCATCTTCTTCCTCGGTGGCTCTCTGTACTGCGCTGGGGAAATTTTGGTCGGGCCTCACCACGCGCCTCCATTGATCCGCCCTTCGACGGTACCCAAGCCTGGAACTCCACGCAACCGCGGTGATTGCGCCCTTGACCCTGATGGGTGTCACTGGTGATTCTAGTTGGCGTAAGTTTGGGCGTGCGCACGATCGGAGCTTGGAGGAGGCCGGGGTCCCGCACTGCGCCGTGTGCTCGGTTCTCTGCTGCTCAACCACCGGTAAATTTCTGTCCATGTTGTTCTTGCCCCTCCTCAAATCGTTGTGCGCGCGCTAGGGTTGTTGCTTGTCGGCGCGTAAGCCTTCACGGCGGCGGAAGCACCACCGTCGTGCACTGGTGCGTAGACTTGGGCAAAAGGTAGACGAAGGCTGGGTGCCGGCCGGGAAATTGATGACTGGGGGCCGTCCGATTTTGATGTGCGCTCCAGATTAAAAGGGGAAGAAGATGACTCAGTGCCGTTAGATCCAATATGAACAGCTAGGATTGAATCTAAGGTGAAGCCGCCGTGTACCGTCCGATTTTGGATGAGCGTTGGAGATGGGATCGAGTAGTATTGATCCCGCGACCGTTAGATCGTGATCGGAGGGTTGGCTGCGCGTACCGGTTCGATCTGTGTTGGATATAATCGGGGCCGTAGATTGTGGATCGGGCGGACTGAAACACCCGATGACCCTCTGCGGTGTCCATTTTTTTAAAAGAGCCCCCGTCTTTTAGTATAAATAAACCCGCAGTCCACTCAGGGGAGTTCTGTGTCTGCGTAAAACTTATGGTTTAGCCCCTGGGTTTTCTGGAAAATGAGGCCCAGTCCAGTGCAGTATTAAAATGATTAAATGAATTAGAAATTAGATTTTTAATACAAAAATAATTGCTAGAACTTAGATAATTCATAGAAAATTCATTTTAGCTCCAACTTGAACCATTCCAGTTTCTAAAATTTTGTAATAAAATTCTTCATCATTTAGTGCCTCTGTTTTGTCATGAAAACAATTAGAAATTTAATCTCTCACTTAATCCATTTTAAGCACATAAAACCTTTGAAAATTCATAACTTAAAATCTATAACTCCAAAATTAATGATTCCTGTTCCTATGATCTTATTTTAATATGTATATTAATAATATGTATTTTGCATATATGTTTGGTGTAATGATAATTTTGCCTATACCATGTATGTTTGTATTGCTACGACTAGCAGTGAGGTCACGAGTCACCTGAAGATCATCCTGGTACCTGGAATCTCAAGGCCCAGGCAAGTTGTGCCCTTGATCACTTCTTTTTACCCACTCATGTTCTAATTAATCATAATGATCTGCATAGGTTAATTTTGATGGGACCCAATAGGTTACCCTAGTTTGTCTATCTTTATACCTTGTTTACCACTGAACTTTCTGGGTAGTACTTGCTAGTGCTATATGTGGTTTTGGGTATAAAGATTACACTATTCATGATTACACATTTGTTATCAGTTGTTATTTATGATTCATGTTAAGATCATTATGTTAATTGGAACATGGAGAACCACCCGGGAAAACAGTGCTACCACAAGGGTGGAATGGGACGCCCTTGGCTGATTAATTAGGAAAGCTAGTGGAAGACTACCTTACCCGAAAGGGGCAAGGGCAGTAGGGGAGTGGTCAGTGTAGGGAGGCCCTCGGGAGGATTTTGCTGCGATGGCGGTCCTGCAAGGGATTCCTGCACTGGAACTTCCTATAAACTGTAGCGGGTTTTCTGAAGCTAGTGGAACTTTGTAAAGGCCTCGTAGTGTTACCCTGCCTCGCCTCCTCGGTAGAGGTGTATGGGATTGGCCGTCTCTTGGCAGATGGGTAACATGACTTGTGGGTAAAGATGCGCAACCTCTGCAGAGTGTAAAACTGGTATACTAGCCGTGCTCACGGTCATGAGCAGCTCGGACACTCACATGATTAAATTATGGAACTTAAACTCAATTTGTCATATGCATTGCATCGCAGGTGAAGTTGTTACTTTTGTTCTACTATTTAATTGGGCTGGTATTTACTTATACTTAGTAACTGCTAATAAAATTTTGACCAACTTTAAAAGCAATGCTCAGCTCTAACCATCTTCTTTGGTAAGCCTTACACTTCACGTGAGCTCCCACCTTTGGCGAGTTCATGCACATTATTCCCCACAACTTGTTGAGCGATGAACGTATGTGAGCTCACTCTTGCTGTCTCACACACACACAGGTCAAGAACAGGTACCCCAGGATGAAGCGCATGGAGGATGCTGCGATGTGTTCGTGAGAGATCTAGGCCGTCGTCTCCCAGTCAACTTTGGGTTTGCTGGACCGTTGTCTCCTTATAATGTAATTATTTATTTTGTATAGAACTCCTGTTATATATAAAGATGTGACATTCGATCCTGTGCCATGATTCATCATATGTGTGAGACTTGGTCCCAGCACACCTGGTGATTATGTTAGCACCCGGGTTTTGGACCCCTAAAATCCGGGTGTTACAGGATCTCTAATCCTAGTATTGTTTTCCCTCTTCATTACTACAAAGTAGAAAATACAACACAAAATTCAGTTATATAAAAATAATTCTTTCGTGGATAGTTGATCAGGTAAAAGGTATATGTGCTGTTTAAGTCTATTACTCAGTGACCCTTTCTTTTTGTTACGAGGCAAGTGAACTATAAATCCTAGATGCAAAGAATCAGATAATCAATGTCGAGAGCTTGTTGTGAAAACAATTTTTTGGTTGAATGCCGATGACATGACACCGGACCCATTGCGCGTAGTACAGAAGTAATTAAACTGTCACTCAACAACGCAATGTCATATGGTGATATAGTTGCATACTCAACCTAGATGGGTCTTCCACTGATTTTGCCTAACATTAGCCACTCAACGGAACCTTTCAAAACAGGTGGCAACCAAAGCAATGGGTGCAAATTATCCCATATTGATTATTCCTTTTACTTTTCATGAGACTTAGAACAATTAACACGAAGGAAACCATTCACCATGTGCATAAAAAGAAATGCATTTGGTTACCCTTTCTTGAGGCATGAGGAAGACAAATTGACATACAAAGCTGTAGTAGTCAGGTGGTTATTATATTATAAGATACATGTATCACGGTTTGAGGAACATTGCACGAAAGAATAGCAAGAACAATAATATTCACTGTCAGCTAACTTTAATGCGGTGATCCCTCTCCAGTACTCCTACCAACGTATCCTAATCTTCGCTTGAACTTGTGGAAGAGGACTTGCAATACAACACACGCAATCTTGCTCCCTGATTCCAGAGCCTGATCCCTTCCGATGGCACCCATAACCATGAAACTCCCTACAGATTTAGAGCAGTCACAGAGGCTCAAAGTAGTCATAAAGCTAGTTCTGTTCGGGAGAACTAATCAACTCCTTGTGAATCACTCACCGTTCTTGATTCAGAAGCTCTTTTGGAACTTGGAAGGGAACAAGGCCAGGGACTTGACGCCCTCATCGTCCACCACCTATAATAATAAAAAAACATGTCAGTTGCGAAACAAAACGGTGCACGACTGAACCTGGAAGCCTAGGGAAGCATAAGTAAGCGCCTCACCTCGATGACGTTAGAGCCACACAGCGTGAGGACCTGCATGATGCTCTCGACCTCAGCGAGAGTGACGGTGGAGCCCTCGTCGCACGCCTAACGCAGGTTCTTCCTCCCCGCCTTCATCTGCTCCTCTGCCCTCTTCGACGGGTACAAGGGAGGCGGGGCTTTGTTTCCTGGGGACCAACCATGGTGAAAGGAACAACGGCGGGCAAAGACGGCGGTAGTGAGGGGAGCAAAATTGTCACGGGTCAGGTAAGGCTTTGGGCGAACAGCCTTCCCTGATGCCTTTTATATGTACTTGTTGGCGGACTCACCTTGGATAGGCACGTCGGCGACGGTGGGTGGAATTGGGGACGGGGTCCAAGCGCCAGTCAGCCTCATGCCCTCACCTTCTCCGCGACCATGGCAAGTGGGTTAGATATGACTTCTTCTCCGGTGTGGCCATCGCCAAGGCGAAGGGTTTGGCTCTGGCGAGAGGCTGATGGGAGGCTACACATCCCCGATGTAGTCGCTGCGGCAGCGGAGTCGGTGGCTAGCGTCTAGCATGTGGCACGGTAGGTAGGGTGATGTGAACACTGAGGCAAGAGGCACGAGCAGTCCGGAACCGAAGAGAGTGAGGGGCGGACGTCACGCATGGCTATGTTTGATTGAACAAAAGTAGGTCAAATCCGACCACCCGCCACACGTCAGACTGCTGGTGGCGCGAGCACCCGTCGATTGTGGGGAGGAGCCCAAACCCAAGGGCCTTTTAAAACTTCAGATTAGATGATACAACTTCTGAAACTGTTAAGAGAACCTGTGCCATAGGATCTTGAAATTTTCCGTAGAAATACAAGTAAAATTTATTCATAATTCATACACCATAGACATAGACAAGTATCAAGTACGCTAATAGTTGAGAAAAAAATCAAGCTACCCACTGCAGGGAAAGGAGGAAGTTTTATTGCTTCTTATCTATACCACTATATAATTCACCAGTTCAAATTCAAACTTTGCAAAACTCATCCAACCAAATCACTCTCATACCCATAAGCTCCACTAAATCCACCAAACAAAATACACCAACTTAATACACCATCAAAATAAATAGTTTAGAATGTTAGCCTCTCCCTTACTCAAATCCAATAAACAATATTATTTAGATCATATCTATCCTCTCCTTCACCTACGACACCGCCGCCCTCGGCCTCTCCCTCCCGTCACTTGTGCCGCCATCGGCGACCCCTCCCATCACGCCATCACTGTCAACCCCTCTCCTCTTCTCTGCGAGATCGTAACGTTAGCACAAACTATATACTAGTCCAAGTAAACGACACAAAGGGGGTGACCAATATATATGTTACTGGAGCTTGGCTCGTGTCTGAAACCTTTTGTGGGATAGGCTAAACTTACTATACAAAAATCTGTTACATGAGACAGAAACAATACAAACCTTTTGTGGGAGCAGTTACTTGCAAAGGTCCATAGTTGCTATGTTGCGGCAAGCGTTTTAACAGATCAGAAGGTAGTACTCGACAACACAGATCAGAAGGTAGTACTCGACAACAGGACGACACCAACAAAAGTTTTGCAGCCATGATATGTCTTATAAACTACTCCCTCCATTTCTTTTTAGTGACATTTTAGTTGTCACTGGATGGTTCAATTTTGCACTATCCAGCGACAACTAAAACGAAACGGAGGGAGTATGAGTTAGCAATAATGATATATAAAAACTGTAACAATGCATAGGCACCTAACTAGTGCAAAGTTAACTTTTGACTACTCAGAAAGCAAGAACCCGCACTTTATTTTGAGACAGAGGAAGTATGTACTAAGCCAACAAGGGGGGCTCAATCTTCATTTCAGAAATGAAAAGGCATTGTACTTGTAACCATTGAAACTTAAATTGCAGTCACTCAATTTATAATTCTGATAGTCACAAAGTAACAGAACTGATCATTGAAACCCAAATCAAATGGCCTAAAACCAAGCATATGTAATTCAACTAGAAGCTGCTACTAGATTGTACAATCTTGACATTCAGATTGTATCCTTTCTTAAAAGTATGGATGTCTAAAGACATCCAGACATCATACATAGTTTACGAAATGCAGTGAAATGTAAGCACCATTGAAGCACTGTACGACATGGTACAATCCACTCATGCTTTCGGGTCAAGCACCTGCTAGGACCTTCCCCAAATACAACTCACGTGAACAATTTAGTTCAATGCATTTGTGGCCATGGTATAAAATGCTGTGAAATATCAAGCAACATTCAAGCATTGTACGACATGGCACAATCCATATGTGAAGGTTGTAGTGTTAGAGAGCTCTCATACTTTAAAATCAAGCCTCTGCTGGGACCTTCACTAAAATACCTTTTACGCAATGATGCATAGGGGTTGCACACACACCTGAAGACAATGGACCACATTATCAAACTAGACCAATTACTATCCCTGCGTATGAACAGAAATGTGCACACTTCACTAGCCTAGCACTTTGCAAAAGGTGCCAAGTCAACAATAAAGGTGTATGGCAAAGTTCACATGACATTGATAGAGCGCATGATATGTTTCAAGCTTCCAGGCAACTATGCTGAAAGTTGAAACCAAAAACAAGATCAACAATTTTCAGCAGATCACAAGTGTCAGTCACACCAGAGTTGCCCATACAGATTATATACTATCAACTAGAGACCAGGACCAAGCACCATCCTTGAAGGAAGGTGTGACTTAACGTGGGTGTTGATTCATATCAAGTACCTTACTACCAATCTAGTGCTTCTTATCCTTGAGGCCCTTTGGAATCTTCGATAGGCACTTCTCATCGAAGATGGCATAATACTTCTTCAGTTCGATCATAGCCTTCTCACTAAAAGCATCAACCTTGTCCTCATATTTCTCATACAGAACAGGTATAGTGTACAGTGCCACAAAGACTGCAATGGAGGCATAAAATTTCATTCAAAACTTGAATCAACACCAAGAGAAAAGTTAGCAACAGATGAATCACAGTTATTACCAATATAGAACAGTGTCAGGAAGTTGCAACAGCTCCCAAGAACTGAAAGGAGCCAGAGACCTGCGATAACCTGCAATAAAGAAAAGAAAAATTGCAGGACATCAGCTCGATACCAAGAATATCCACACACACACACTAGGCACAAAATGCCCAAAGAGAACCAACATACAATTAGGAATTTCTTTAGATCGTGTCCATGTCCAATCTCCCTCAAGGTAGCAAAGCCCCTGTTGATCTCGTATCTCAGTGTCAGTGCAACATTAACAGAGACATCCTCAGGGATTTTCACCTCAGGAATGTTTGGTGGGGACCTGAAAATCAGCAACGCCACAAATCGAAGATCTTATAAAATGTTGGTCGTGTGCCATGGCAATTAGAGCAGACTGCGATAGAGAACTAGTTCAGTTTCATTTGAACATCAGGAATCCCGAAATCTCACTTGTTGATGAAACTGGAGGCGTTGGACCACAGGAACAGGATGGCCAGCGAGACGATGAGACAGTGGCACACCAAGGTGAGGAGATGGTACTCCATAACCTCGAACAGGAGCCAGATGGCCGTGGCACCAGCAAGTACCCCGCCTGAGATCTTCTTGTTCCTCCATAGGACAAGATCGGCGGCTGCAAGCGCAATTGCAAAGAAATAACCGCGTCAGTCCAAACATCCCTAACGAACAAGTGGACAGCTAAGCTAAACATTCCAGATCCGTTCCTCAGTGGCTAAGTCCAGATCGAACAGAGCACGTTAGGGTTTAACGGTAAGGACAAGCTGCCAACGCTGACCGCTATAGCTGATGTCAAAGAGAATCTTCAAGTTACTTAGCAAATACGCTACATACGCCAAAACCAAGGCTCAAACACTTTTTCAGTTTCAAATCATGATGGAGCTTATTAACAAAGTAACGAACTAGTATTGTATTCTGCAGCAGTACAAGGTAGCACGAGCAAGCACAAATATAGCTAGATCGAATCGGATCGGATCTAGAGAGAGAAAAGGAGAGAATCGGGTATACAAATCGGGGGGAAGGGAGGATGGCTTACGCTTGCCGCTGCCGAGGACAGAGTGGACGGGCCTCTCGCGGCCGAAGAGGCGGTAGATCTTGGCTTTCATGGCCTCCGTCGCCGACGCCGAGGAAGACCCCTTCTTCTTCTCGTCGTCCGAGTCAGACGACGACGAGGAGTCCCCGCCGTGGAACTTCTCGGAGATCTTGTCCATCACAGACTGCTCCTCCTTATGGTCGGCCATGCTCCTCCTGACCTGATGAGAGAAACCACACTAGCAAGCTTGTTGGCTGTGCCTGGTGGTTGTTCCTGCGCGGTGTGCGTGTAGCAGGCTAAGACGTTTTATAAACGGCGCATGATTCGATCCTCACCGTCGACTTCGGCGACCTCCGTTTGAACGGGCAGTTGCCGTTGGATGCGATGCGAGCGTGGCCCGTGGCTCGTTTTGTCCGCGCAAGTAGGTGTAGGTATCTCCATGGAAAAGGAGAGGGTCCCGCCTGATCAAGGAGCCAGGCAACAGATTCAGGCCCAGCGGCAGTGACACCACACATGAGGCCCAACGCCATTGGGCACGTCGTTGGGACCCAAGAGCAAGATGGAGCGTCAACGACCGTTCGACACGTGGCACGAACGAGCCCTTTGAGCGGCTGGTGGGTTGCAGCCTTGCAGTTGGGGCGGTGATGGGAAAAGAAGATTGGTGGTCAAAGGAAAAAAATGTACTCCTATACAGTATCCAAAGGAAAAAAAAAATTAGCGTTTGGAGTAGTCATACGTATGGAACATATCTCATGCGAGACACCAGGATAAATCAAAACAGCGTGCACACGATTTTTGACGGCCATAGTTATTTTTTATGGGCAGTCTGCTGCCGCCGAAAAAAACTAATAAAGAGTTATTTTCGGCGTCCGACATAATTCGGTAAAAATAACTTTTTATTTTCGACTGCTGACGTAGGTCGCCGAAAATAAGACTATTTTCGGCGGTCATTAACACGGTCGTCAAAAATAAACGGATTTAAAATGTCAGCGTCGATTTCTTCTCTGCTTCTTCTCTTTCTCTCAGCCGACGCCGCTAGCTTTCTCTCGCCCACGTCGCCGATGCACCGCCCCTTCCCTGTCCTCGTCGTGCCACCCGGCCCCGTCCCGCCGCACGCCACCCCAGCCACCGCTCCACGCCCCGAGCCCTTCTCCATAAACAAGTTATTTTTTAGTATTCTATTTCATATTTTTGGCGGTCGTTATTTAATTGCCGCCGAAATTAGTATATATTTGTAATTGTTATTTGTTTGATTAGTGTATGTGATTAGTATTATTGTTTAGTTCGATTACATTAATGTATTAAGGGTATATGTGGTTCAGTAATTAGGGGTATATTGTATTGTGACATTACTGTCGGGTACCATAATTAGGGGTACCCCCAACGCTCCTAAACTCGGCTGGTAATTACCATCAGCACAAACTGCAGAGACAGATGGGCGCAATTTAGGACAAGGCCTCGTCTACTCAAGGGACGTGATCTCGCCTCGCCCGAGCCCAGCCTCGGGCGGGAACTATAGTCCCAGGCGAATTCACGCCTCGCCCGAGGGCCTCTTCAAGCAACGGACGCACCCTCGTCTCGCCCGAACCCCAGTTCGGGCAGGCTTCGTTGTGAAGCAACCTTGGCCAGATCGCCTCACCAACCGACTGTATCGCAGGCGCATTCAATGCAAGGATCGCATGGCGTCTTATCCTGACACGCGTGCCTCAGTCGGCAAGGTCGAAGTGACTGCAGTCACTTCGCCCTCCCACTGACTGACTTGACAGGAAAACAGCGCCGCTCGCCCCTCTCCGACTGCTGTGCCACCCGCCAGGGTGAGGCTGACAGCAGCTGAGTCCAGCCTCAGGCGCAACAGGAAGCTCTGTCTCGCCCGACCTTGGGCCTCAGGCTCAGGAGGAGGTCTCCGCCTCGCCCGACCCCAGGGCTCGGCCCCCGCCTCGACCTCGGAAGGTGGTCTCCGTCTCGCCCGACCCTAGGGCTCGGCCTCAACCTCGACCTCGGGAGGAATCGCGTCCTCGCCCGACCCCGGCCTCGGCCTCAGGAGGAGTCTCCGCCTCGCCCGACCTTGGGCTCGGACCGACCACGCCACAGGGGGTACATCATTACCCTATCCCTAGCTAGCTCAGACTACGGGGGAACAAGACCGGCGTCCCATCCAGGCTCGCCCCGGTAACAAGTCATGATGGCACCCCGCGTGCGTCCATGACGACGGCGGTTCTCAAGCCCCCTACGAAAGCAAGGAGACGTCAGCAAGGTACCGGCAGCCCCGACAGCTGTGCTTCTATAGGGCTCAAGCGCTCCTCCGACGGCCACGACACCGCGTACACAGGGCTCTAGCGCCTCTCCGACAGCCACGTTGGCATGTACATAGGGCTCTGGCTCCTCTCTGCCGGGCACGTTAGCATATTGCTACACCCTCATTGTACACCTGGACCCTCTCCTTGAATCTATTAAAGGAAGGGCCAGGGCCCTCATAGGGGGGGTCGCGCGGGAGGACGGGCTGACGGACAAGCTCTCTCTCTCTCTCTCTCCCTCGCGAACGCTTGTAACCCCTACTGCAAGCGCATCCCTCCTCTGGCGCAGGACAACACGAGCCACGGTTTTTCCCCCTTTGTGTCCCGTCTCGCGCCAACCCATCTGGGCTGGGGCACGCAGCGACAATTTTACTCGTAGGTCCAGGGACCCCCCGGGGTCGAAACGCCGACATTTGGCGCGCCAGGTAGGGGCATGTTGCGTGTTGACGAACAACTTCCCGTTGAGTTCCAGATGGGTAGTCTTCAGCAACCTCTTCAGCCCGGGACGCTGTTCCGTTTCGATTTCTTCTCTGCTTCTTCTCTTTCTCTCAGCCGACGCCGCTAGCTTTCTCTCGCCCACGTCGCCGACGCACCGCCCCTTCCCTATCCTCGCCGTGCCACCCCGGCCCCGTCCCGGCGCATGCCACCCCAGCCACCGCTCCACGCCCCGAGCCCTTCTCCATAAACATGTTATTTTTTAGTATTCTATTTCATATTTTTGGCGGTCGTTATTTAATTGCCGCCGAAATTAATATATATTTGTAATTGTTTGATTAGTGTATGTGATTAGTATTATTGTTTAGTTCGATTACATTAATGTATTAAGGGTATATGTGTTTCAGTAATTAGGGGTATATTGTATTGTGACATTACTTTCATATTAATATGTGATGTTATTATATTAGTTTTATAAGTATATTATATTGGTATGTCGTTCACTGGTCATATTAGTGGTATGTGGTACTTAGTCTAATTTGATTATTGGCATATCATTCTTTGTTTTATATATAAGTAATATATAGTTTAGTGACAGCGAGGTTATGCTGCCGAAATTTTCTTTGGGTCCTCCTAGTTTGTAGGTTTAGAACCTATCATTGCCTATAGATGTAAGACCAATAGTCTCGACGAAATTAAATCATTTTTTCACGATATGGTTCGGTTTAACAGTCTCAGACATGACTAAAGATCGTGCATGGATTTATAATGGATGGAGTAGGAATGGACATCATTCTAATGATTGGGTAGCCAAGACCAAAGTTAGCGTGCATGGATATACATGGTTGCTTACAACGTATAGGTGCAACAAGCAATGAACGTGAGTGTCTTATTTATTCTCAACACGGTCGTACATTTGTCCTATAACTAATATATTGTATTTGCAACAGTCTTGGTTTTCAGAGCAGACACAACAACAACCATTCGTTTCCCCTCAATTTCAGCCACCGATGCCTCAGTGGGGATTACATGCTCCGCCACCTCCACCTCAGGTGCTTCAATTTAGTTTAAACTTGTGGTTTGTATTAACCTTTTAAATCTTGACTAAACTTAATTTTGTAGGGATCCGGGGTTATGGGCCACAACACGCCACCACAGGTCATACCAGCACCAGGAGGAGCTTATGCAGGGGAGGGAGCTACTACATGAGAGGTTAGTTTGACAAACAATTCGTTTGAATAGTGATCATGTAAACACTGTAGTTATTAATGTATTCTTTTTTCTTTAGAATCTAAACTAGCTAAACGACTTCGTTAACAACTTGTTCGCTTCTGGAGGTAGTGATCACAACTCAAACGACCCCGATATGTGATGATTTGAGTCTTTAGTGAATTGTGAGTTTTGTGTTATGTTGTAGTGGACTATGTGATGTATTTGTGAACAATTCTGAACTGTGGGCTCTATTGATATTTTGGTGAACTGTGATGTACTTGTGAAGAATTGTAATATTTTATGTTAAATATGTGTAATTCTGGATTTACTGTTTTGTCATATTATTGTGATTATATTGTTGTTGAAATTGCTGTTTTTTGTATTTCTTTCACATTTTTCTCTGAAATTGCATATTTTCGGCGGCTAAATGGGGGCCGCCGAAAATAACCCTAGGAAAATTTCGGCGGCCGAGCTCTGGACGCCGAAAATAGCTTATTTTCGGCATATTGTGAGCCAATCGCCGAAAATAGATTAGTTTCAGTGGCCAAGCTCTGGTTGCCGAAAATTAACGTTTATTTTCGGCTAATTTTTTCGACCAGAAACCGCAGAAAATAGGCCTAAATCCGTCGAAAATAGCTTATTTTCGGCGGCAAAGGACCTATTTTTGGCGGTCTCTGGCTGCCGAAAATGACTGTAGCTGCTGTAGTGAATGTGAGAATGATCGTTTAAAAAATTTCCATAGAAGGTAGAAGAGCTGTTTTAAAATATCATTTAAAAAATTCATACCTCCCTATTTATGTCATGGTTGCATTGTTGCTAAAGTTGGATGAAATACTCGTGGTTTGCCGGTCCCCTTGGCTTGTTTGGTTTTTTTTTCACGAGCTGAACTGTCATCCAAGATCGATTTTTAAAGCTCGCGAGCTCAGACGACCTATCACATTTCAGGATGCGGTGGTGATTGTGTCGACAAACCCATATAAGATCGACGAAGATGAGATGAGTCTCCTTAAGGTTGATGACATGATGTTTGTGATTAGGAAGCTTTCTAGTGGCTACAACAAAAATGAGTGCAGCTACGACACTACCAGCATAATTCCTTACGTGTTGGTGCATGTTGTGAAGTCCCAACATGTCGGTGACAATGGTGTTGAAGCTAACGAAGAAGCTTCAAATGGTCACTGCCATGAGATGGCCGTTGGGAAACCGATTTTGACGAGGACGATGATGAGGACGTCGTTGTAGCGTGATATCAACACATGAAATGGCCCCTAAATCCCTCCTTGGTGTCTTGCATAGCTATACTAAATTTATTAAACCGCATTTAGTGAATTGGACTTGATTCGATCCTTGAGCAGAACCATCAATGACAATTTGTTAAATTCGGTTTGAAATAAACTAGCATTTGAGTATGATATATATTTATATATAGTTTTTTGTTGTGGCTCGAGAGCTTAACGAGACAAGCTGAGCTAATTCTCTGGCTTGGTTCATAACAAGCGAGACAAGGCTCGATATCCTGCTCTAATGGTTGCACAACCAGATATGTTCCTTTTCCTTTATATGTAAGTCACATGCGATATATCCTAGCGTCTTCAACAAATCTCTTCAAAATAGTGCCCTAAAAATTAAAATGCTACTTTATTTAAAGTGTTTAGGGCACTAAAAGTAAATTAGGCTCCAGTGGTTAAGCTTTAAATCATGTATTTTATGAAATAAGTTGGGGACGAGGCTTTGCCGAAGATCTTCAAACCCATAAACTTTGTTGCTTCTAGGGCTGAATGAAATGTTCATGGCTCGTCAGCTCATTCGGTTCGTGGTCATCTCGACTTGGATCGGATTATTTGAATGAGCTGAGCTGACATCCTAGACCTCGGTTCGTTAACGAGCCAGCTCGGATTGTTAATGAGCCAGCTCACGAGCTAAACGAGCTATCATATTTCAGCAAAACAAAACAATATATATATATATAATTTACGTAACAATTGATGAACATGTTATATGTATGTGTGGTGTCTATAGCCTATGTGTTAAACTAATGACTAATTAAATGTTTCTACGTGTTAAATTGGTCTGTGCGAATATAACTGTGGGTTAAACTGATGAACATCTGTGTGAATTATGGATTGATAAGTGACGAGCTGTGTTAATTTGTTGTTACATTGATGTGATATGTGAAATATAATTATTATTTTCTATTATTAAATTTATTTAAAATTAACTAGAAATTAAATATTATATATTTTTTTTTTGCTATGGCTCGTGAGCTAAATGTGCCAGCTCGAGTTTGTAAACGAGCCGAGCCGAGCTGTCGGGGACCATAATTAGGGGTACCCCCAAGACTCCTAAACTCGGCTGGTAATCACCATCAGCACGAGCTACAGAGCCTGATGGGCGCAATTCAGGTCAAGGCTCCGTCCACTCAAGGGACGCGATCTCGCCTCGCCCGAGCCCAGCCTCGGGCATGAACAGTAGACCAGGGCGGATTCACGCCTCGCCCGAGGGCCTCCTCAAGCAACGGACGGACCCTCGACTCGCCCGAGGCCCAGCTCGGGCAGGCTTCGCAGTGAAGCAACCTTGGCCAGATCGCCTCGCCAACCGACCGTATTGCAGGAGCATTCAATGCAAGGATCGTCTGACACCTTATCCTGACGCGTGTTCCTCAGTCGGCAGGGCCGAAGTGACCGCAGTCACTTCGCCCCTCCACTGACTGACCTGACAGGAAAACAGCGCCGCCTGCCCCGCTCCGACTGCTGTGCCACCTGACAGGGTGAGGCTGACAACAGCTAAGTCCCGCCTCAGGCGCCACAGGAAGCTCCGCCTCGCCCGACCTTGGGCCTCGGCCTCGGGAGAAGTCTCTGCCTCGCCCGACCCCAGGGCTCGGCCCCCGCCTCGGCCTTGAAAGATGGACTCCGCCTCGCCCGACCCTAGGGCTCGGCCTCGACCTCGACCTCGGAAGGTGGTCTCCGCATCGCCCGACCCTAGGGCCCGACCTCAACCTCGACCTCGAGCGGAATCGCATCCTCGCCCGACCCCGGCCTCGGCCTCAGGAGGAGTCTCCGCCTCGCCTGACCTTGGGCTCGGACCGACCACGCCACAGGGGGGATCATCATTACCCTACCCCTAGCTAGCTTAGGCTACGGGGAACAAGACCGGCGTCCCATCTGGCTCGCCCCGGTAAACAAGTAATGATGGCACCCCGCGTGCACCCATGACGACGGCGGCTCTCAGCCCCCTACGGAAGCAAGGAGACGTGAGCAAGGTCCCGGCAGCCCCGACAGCTGTGCTTCTACAGGGCTCAAACGCTCCTCCGACGGCCACGACATCGCATGCACAGGGCTCTAGCACTTCTCCGACAGCCACGTTGTCATGTACATAGGGCTCTGGCTCCTCTCTGTCGGACACGTTAGCATATTGCTACACCCCCCATTGTACACCTGGACCCTCTCCTTACATCTATAAAAGGAAGGTCCAGGACCCTCGTACGAAAGAGGTGGCCACGCGGGAGGACGGGCTGACGAACAGGCTCTCTCTCTCTCCCTCACGAACGCTTGTAACCCCCTACTGCAAGCGCATCCGCCCTGGGCGCAGGATAACACGAGTCGTGGTTCTCTTTTCCCCCCTTGTGTTCCATCTCGCGCCGACCCATCTGGGCTGGGACACGCAGCGACAATTTACTCGTCGGTCCAGGGACCCCTCGGGGTCGAAACGCCGACAGTTGGTGCGCCAGGTAGGGGCCTGCTGCGTGTTGACGAACAGCTTCCCGTTGAGCTCCAGATAGGTAGTCTCTAGCAACCTCTTCAGCCCGGGACGCTGCTCCGTTTCGGGAGTCTCGAGTTCATGTCCCTCGACGGCAGCTACGACATGGTACTCCTTCCTCCGCCGCGCGACAGCGACAACGACGGCCGTCAGTCCGCTCGGCGGTGGCGGAATCGACGACGTCTTCCCCCCATGGCAGAAGAGCAGCATCCGGGTCTGTCCCGTCACCTTCCCCACCACAGGAGGAGGAGGCGGGGCAACCATGGCCAAGCAGGAGGTGACACCTTGTTGGCTGTCGAGCGAGTCGACGACGTCGGTGCCCCAGCGGGCGACACGTCGGACGTTGACCTCGCGCCTAAGACGAAGACGAGCGTCGTTTCCCCGCAACACGCCAACCCCAAGCGGACAGATGACGCCAGCACGCTCGCGAAGGACTTGCTGGGCGTTAGCCTCGTACCTGAGATAACGGTGCAGTCTGTCCCCGACGCGACTTCGTCACCATCCGTCGATCAAGAGGTACCGTTTGTTTTCCACCCTGTGCCTTTTAGATTCAGCTTCGACCCACCAAGCGACCCCGCTTCGGTGGATGCTTTCATAAAGGCATATCCTAACCTTCCGGGGTACCATATGTGGTCAAACTGGGACCGACTGACGGCCGTCTCGACCTATGGGCCCTCGGGTTCCGAGGAAGATGACGAGCCCGACTCTGGTTGGGATTTCTCCGGGCTCGGTAACCCTAGTGCCATGCGAGACTTCATGGCCGCATGTGACTACTGCCTCTCCGATTGCTCCGATGATGGCCACAGTCTTGACAACGAGGGCTGTGGCCCAAGTCGCGAATGTTTCCACGTCGATCTAGGGGGTCACGACGAAGGCAACCACCTTAGTATGCCGGAGGACGATGATCCCCCTAGGCCAGCGCCTCGCGTTGACATCCTTCGGGAGCTAGCTGTGGTCCCAGTCCCTGCGGGGGTCAGGACACACAGCTCGAGCAAATCTGCGAGATGCAGGCCAAGCTCGACGAGGAGGCATGACAACTTGTGCAGCTCCGGCAAAACATCGGGCAGGAGTGGGCAGGCCGAGCACTAGCCGGAGAAGCGCGTCATCAGGCCCAGGATGTCCAGCACCGCATCGCTGACGATGCCAGGGCAAGGCTGCCCCCGGCTTCCAGTGGGGTCGGCCAGAACCTGGCTGCAGCGACAATACTACTCCGAGCGATGTCGGAGCCATCCACCATCGAGGGGCGGCGTATCTAGGGAGAACTCAAGAATCTCCTGGAGGATGCCGCGGTCGGATGGGTCGAGAGCTCTGCCTCCCAAAGGCAAGGGTATCCCCCGGAGCATCGCGCCGCGACTTCCCGATTCATGCGGGAAGCCTCGGTCCACACCGGGCGCACGCGGGACGCAACGCCTGCAGCCCCGGGTCGCCTCGGCAACGAGCACCACTGCCACGACCGTCGAGCCCACCTCGACGAGAAGGTGCGCCGAGGCTACCACCCCAGGCGTGGGGGACGCTACGACAGCGGGGAGGATCGGAGTCCCTCGCCCGAACCACCCGGTCCGCCAGCTTTCAGCCGAGCCATACGACGGGCGCCGTTCCCGACCCGGTTCCGAGCTCCGACTACCATCACCAAGTACTTGGGGGAAACAAGGCCGGAACTGTGGCTTGCGGACTACCGGCTGGCCTGCCAGCTGGGTGGAACGAACGATAACAACCTCATCATTCGCAACCTCCCCCTGTTCCTCTCCGACGCCGCCTGAGCCTGGCTAGAGCATCTGCCTCCTGCGCAGATCTCCAACTGGGACGATCTGGTCAAAGCCTTCGCTGGAAACTTCCAAGGCACATACGTGCGCCCTGGGAACTTCTGGGATCTCCGAAGCTGCCGCCAGCAGCCAGGGGAATCCCTGTGGGACTACATCCGGCGGTTTTCGAAGCAGCGCACCGAGCTGCCCAACATCACCGACTCAGATGTCATCGGCACTGTCGGCGTTTCGAGACCGGGGGTCCCTGGGCCGACGATTGAGTGTCGCCGCGTGCCCCAGCCCAGATGGGTCGAGCGCGAGGGCGAGCGCGAAGGGGGGAGAGCGAGGCGGCCAGAGACCGGTGTGAGAGAGGTGGGAATCCCGCGGCCTTCGTGTTCGTTCCGCGCCCAGGTCGGGTGCGCTTGCAGTAGGGGGTTACAAGCGTCCACACGGGAGAGGGAGTGAGCGGCCCCAAGCGAGAGCCTGTCTCGTCCTCGTCCCCGCGTGGCCAACCCTCTCTAAGAGGGCCCTAGTCCTTCCTTTATAGGCGTAAGGAGAGGATCCAGGTGTACAATGGGGGGTGTAGCAGAGTGCTACGTGTCTAGCGGAGGAGAGCTAGCGCCCTAAGTACATGCCGTTGTGGCAGCCGGAGAGATTTTGGCACCCAGCTGGTGTGATGTCGTGGCCGTCGGAGGAGCGATGGAGCCTGGCGGAGGGACAGCTGTCGGAGCGGTTGGGTCCTTGCTGACGTCCTCTTGCTTCCGTAAGGGGGCTGAGATCTGCCGTCGTCACAGAGTACGCGGGGCGCCATCATTGCCTATCTGGCGGAGCTAGCCAGATGGGACGCCGGTCTTGTTCCCTGCGGCCCGAGTCAGCTCGGGGTAGGGTGATGATGGCGCCTCCTGTTGACGTGGCTGGCCTGCGCCCTAGGTTGGGCGATGTGGAAGCTCCTCCGAAGCCGAGGTCGAGTCTGTCTTCCGTGGCCGAGGTCGAGTCTGAGCCCCTGGGTCGGGCGAGGCGGAGGCCGTCGGCTGAGGCTAGGGCGGAGTCCGAGCCCTGGAGTCGGGCGAAGCGGAGTTCGTCGTCTTCTGGGGCTGAGCCCGAGTCCGAGCCCTGGGTCGGGCGGAGCGGAGTTCGTCGTCTTCCGGGACTTAGCCCGAGTCCGAGCCCTAGGTCGGGCGAAGCGGAGTTCGTCGTCTTCCGGGACTTAGCCCGAGTCCGAGCCCTGGGTCGGGCGGAGCGGAGTTCGTCGTCTTCCGGGACTTAGCCCGAGTCCGAGCCCTGGGTCGGGCAGAGCGGAGTTCGCCGTCTTCCGGGACTTAGCCCGAGTCCGAGCCCTGGGTCGGGCGGAGCGGAGTTCGCCATCTTCCGGGACTTAGCCCGAGTCCGAGCCCTGGGTCGGGCGGAGCGGAGTTCGCCGTCTTCCGGGGCTGAGCCCGAGTCCGAGCCCTGGGTCGGGCGAAGCGGAGCTTCCTATGGTGCCTTTGGCGGGGCCTGACTGCCTGTCAGTCTCACTCTGTCAAGTGGCACCGCAGTCGGAGTGGCGCAGGCGGCGCTGCCCTTCTGTCAGGCCGGTCAGTGGAGCGGCGAAGTGACGGCGGTCACTTCGGCTCTGCCGGGGGGCGCGCGTCAGGATAAAGGTGTCAGGCCACCTTTGCATTAAATGCTCCTGCGATTTGGTCGGTCGGTGTGGCGATTTAGTCAGGGTTGCTTCTTTGCGAAGGCAGGGCCTCGGGTGAGCCGGAAATATTTTCGCCGTTGGAGGGGGGCCTCGGGCGAGACGGAAATCCTCCGGGGTCGGCTGCCCTTATCCGAGGTTAGGCTCGGGCGAGGCGTGATCGAGTCGCTCGAATGGACTGATCCCTGACTTAATCGCACCCATCAGGCCTTTGCAGCTTTATGCTGATGGGGGTTACCAACTGAGAATTAGGAGTCTTGAGGGTACCCCTAATTATGGTCCCCGACAGTAGCCCCCGAGCCTCGAAGGGAGTGTTAGCACTCGCTTGGAGGCTTTTGTCGCACTTTTTTGCAAGGGGACCAGCCTTTCTCGGTTGCGTTTTGTTCCGGTGGGTGCGTGCGAGCGCACCCGCCGGGTGTAGCCCCCGAGGCCTCGGAGGAGTGGTTTCACTCCTTCGAGGTCTTAATGCCTTGTGTAATGCTTCGGCTGGTCTGGTTGTTCCCTCATGCGATCTGGCCGTAGCCCGGGTGTACGGTCGGGTCCCAAGTTCTCGGGCTGGTATGTTGGCGCTGTCAACGGTTCGGCCGGAGCCGGGTTTGCGAGAGCAGCCCCCGAGCCTCTACACAGGGCGAGAGGGCGATCAGGGACAGACTCGGCTTTTTTACATACGCCCCTGCGTAGTCTTTCCGCAAGGAGGAGGGGGGGAAAGCGCCGTGTTGCCCTCGATGGGCGCCGAACATGGTGTCTCCGGTGAGCTGCAAGCGGGTAATCCGAGTGGACGTCCGTGCCCCGTTCGTTAGGGGTCGGCTAGGGGCCCAGAGGCACGCCCAAAAGTACCTGCGGGTGATCTGCCGGACCCGGTCCCCTGGCGACGGGGTCCGAGGGCTCGATGCCTCCCTCTGATGGGATTCCGTTACAAGATCGCTCCCGCTGGTCTCGGAAATGTCCTAGGGTACCTCGGGAGCGCAGCCCGAGCCTTGGTTATGTATCGAACGTACCCATGGTCATCCCTCGCTCGGCGTCTGAGGCGGCTGTGAACCCTTCGGGGGCCAGCCTTCGAACCCATGATCAGTAATGGGTGCGGAGCCCGAGTAGCCTGAGGCGGCCGTGGAACCCTTCCGAGGGGCCGACCTTCGAACCTCTGACCAGTAGTGGGTGTAGGGCCCACGCGATCTGAGGCGGCTGTCGAACCCTTCCGGGGGCCAGCCTTCGAACCTCTGATCAGTAGGGAGGCTCGGAGCCTGGTTCCTTCACGGGGAAGGATCCTTTTCGGGGTATCCCCCTTTCCCGGTCCCTGTTGCAAGAGAGAGAAAGAGGAAAAAAGGAAAAGGATACGAAATCGGACGACGCGGCGTACCTTTTTTGGCGCGGTTATTATGGCGAAGGCGAAGCGTTGCCTGCTTCTCCTGCCAGAGGCGCCGCCTGTCCCGCCGCGGAGTTAATGCAACGGGGCGAGTGGTTCGCGGGGCGGCCGTTGCGCGTGCGCGAGCCGTTCGAGGAACGGAACACGGGCGCGTTGTCTTCACGCCGTGAGAGAGGGTTCTCTCGCTGCCCCCGGATGGGACGTGAGCTTGGCTGACGACGTGACTGCTGCTCCTGCCCGCCTGCCACTGTCATTACTGCCGGCCCATTTTTGGCCGCACTGACCGCCGCGCCAGGCTGGCGCTGCTGGGTCGTGCGCTAGGTCGCCTCGAGTCGTGGTATTGGTTCCGCAGTCGAGGAGGCGCGGTGGTGGCGCAAGTGGCGGTGCAGTTGCATGCACGAAGCATTCGGCGCGCCGGTTGCATGACGCGTGGGCCTGGGCCTCCATGCTGGGCGTGTTGGGAGTCAGAGAAGCGCGCCCACTTGGCGCGGTTGCATGCTGCCTGCATGGCTGCCCGCCCCTTTCGCCCGTTGGTCTGGGCCAAAGTGGAGGGTCACTTGTAACCGCTGGGCGGTTGCGCGCACCGCGCACGGCGGTTTGGCTTCTTCTGCTCTGAGCCGGCTTGCATGACGTGTGGGACCCAGCCCCCGCGCCGCAGGGGAGGACCTTGGAGCGTGTTGGAGAAGACTCAACCCGTGACGGCTGGGGACGCAAGTAGGGATAGTCGCCTTTAAAAGGAGGGTGACCCCCTTGGAAGGCGACCATGTCTTCGTGCTCCCTTATGCATCGTGTCTTTCCACCTTCCAAGCCCCCGGATGGGGGATACCCGCCGTCTTTCTGCCTTGTCGTTGGGGGAACGCAATTCCGCGGGAGTTGGTACCTTTCAGCCATCGTTCGGCTTCAAGGATTTTCATCATGCAGCCCGGCTGCACCCCTCCGCCGGCGGTCACCCAAGATGGTGACCTCCAGTTTGATGGTGGGGGAAAGCGAGTCGGGCTGCGGCCTCTGCCCCTCCCTCAGCCTCAAGGATTTTCATCACCAGGGCTGGGGAGGGGAGTGTGCCGAGTTGGGGTCGGCCCCTGCATGGGCGGTGGCCCGCTCCTTCACTCAGTGATCGGAGGGAAGGGCGGTCGTCGTCCGTGGTGTCGGCAGCTGCAGCGTGCCTGGCTCTCGGGCGCGAGTGGCTTCGGAGCCGCTCGCGGCGCCGGCGTCTGCCACGGCAGCTGGAAGAGGTTCTTCCACCGATGAGATAGCCAGGGCCGCCCACGGACCGACCTCCAACTCTACGGCCTTCTGCCCGTCCTTGCCTCACGAGTTTGGGCATGGGCGGGGGCCTCTTGGCAGCTGCATTCGCCCTGAGGTCAGTGCTGCCGCTGTTCGGCCCCGCGGAGCAGAATTTGTCGTCGTCGCTGCTGCTGGAGCAGGCGACGGCGCGCCGTTCGTCGGTCTTCTGTTGCTCCGCAGGCCCTCCCCCATCGAGTGGGGTTGTTCGTACCTGCGGAGGGGGAACCGGAGTTCCGTTTGTAATGGCACTTTGAATGCCAGTGTTTTTGTTCATTGTGGCTGTCGAGGCCTGAACATGTATGTAATTTTGGCACGGAGCCGTGTTTTTTCCTCATTTTCGAGCACTAAGACTCGCCTGTTGGTTGTCTAAACCGCTTCACCAAGCGTGAGTCGCCCCATGTCAAGGTGACGAGTGAGGTATCCGTATCCCGGAGGCGTAGGAGTCCCTCGGCTCGGTCGGCCTTGTTGTCTGAGGCTCCTCTAGCTTAGTTAAAGGGACCCATTGGCCGCTCTTGGATGAGCCGAGGCCAGGAGTAGCGATATCTGCATGAACAGGGGCAGAGTTGGCTCGAAAATGAAACGTGGTTGGCCGGAGCCTAGCCGGGTCGTCCGTTAGCGGGACCGACGCTGGAGTTGATCAGCCGACGCCTCGGGTCGGGCTGGCGCCCTCGGTGGACGGCTGGCCGAGGCCCCGGGGCGACCGGCCGAGCCGCCTGCTCGGGCCGGATTCCCGGAGAAGACCCTGGCAGCGATTGCCCGGGCGTGGTGATGACGTCGTCCTTTAGAGCGGAGATCCTCGGACTGCGTCGCCGTCCGAGGCTAGGTCGGACCTCGCCGAAGGTGTCGTCGATGCCGAGGGTGCTGCTGCCCCCTTCCAGCGTCAAGACCCAAGCCTGCAGGATCAGATTGTCTCGTAGCATGTGTCTCCTGCGGCCGCCGAGGCCAGAACACACACCCTCGCTGTGTTGTAAAGCTGCGTCTCTTTTCCTCTTGTTTCGAGTATCTGGACTTTTTTGTCGGTAACAGGGATGTTTGTGCGAGCGAGAGTTGCTTCTCGCGGAAGGTGATGAGTGAGGTATCCGTATCCCGGAGGCGTAGGAGTCCCTCGGCTCGGTCGGCCTTGCCGCTTACGCGCACTTTTACCCGTCCATGAGGCTCTGTCACCGACTCAGTCGAGAAGGCTCGAAGGATCGCTTCGGCAGAAGAACTTCCGAACGTGAAGACTTGTTCGGTCCGCGGAATCACTTATCCGAACGTGAGTTACTTATCGCAGAAGGTGATGAGTGAGGTATCCGTATCCTGGAGGCGTAGGAGTCCCTCGGCTCGGTCAGCCTTGGCTGCTTACGTGTACTCCATCGTTTTCAGGATCCACTTTTCGAAGTAGTCAAAAAGCACGAAAGATATTCTGGCAGAAGAGATCTTTTATCGAGGAAAATTTCAATGCAGAGGGGGTTCCCCCCTTTTAGCCCCCGAGGGAGGGTCGGGCTTTGCCGAGGCGAGGTCGACCCTTCCTTGATGACTAAACTTTGCGTGGGTGCGAGGTATATGAACAACTTGAAAACATCTTAAGGGTAGAAGCGACGTAGCTGTTGGATGTTCCAAGCGTTGCCGTAGACCTCGCCTTGACTGTTGGCCAGCTTGTACGTTCCGGGCTTTAGAACCTTGGCGATGACGAACGGTCCCTCCCAGGGGGGCGTGAGCTTGTGCCTCCCTCGGGCGTCTTGTCGCAGCCGAAGCACCAGGTCGCCCACCTGGAGGTCTCGGGACCGGACCCCTCGGGCGTGGTAGCGTCGCAGGGACTGCTGGTACCGCACCAAGTGTAGTAAGGCCTTGTCCCGAGCCTCTTCCAGCTGGTCCAGCGAGTCTTCTCGGCTAGCTTGGTTGCTTTGATCGCTGTAGGCCCTTGTCCTCGGGGAGCCGTATTCCAGGTCTGTGGGCAAGACGACCTCGGCCCCGTAGACTAGGAAGAACGGCGTGAAACCCGTGGCTCGGCTCGACGTTGTCCTCAGGCTCCAGACCACTGAGGGGAGTTCCTTCATCCATCGCTTGCCGAACTTGTTGAGGTCGTTGTAGATCCGAGGCTTGAGCCCTTGTAGAATCATGCCGTTGGCATGCTCTACTTGCCCATTTGACACGGGATGAGCCACGGCGGCCCAGTCCACCCGGATGCGGTGATCCTCGCAGAAATCCAAGAACTTTCTGCCGGTGAACTGGGTGCCGTTGTCGGTGATGATGGAGTTCGGGACCCCGAAGCGATGGATGATGTTGGTGAAGAACGCCACCGCCTGCTCGGACCTGATGCTGTTCAGGGGTCGGACCTCGATCCACTTGGAGAATTTGTCGATGGCGACCAGCAGGTGCGTGTAGCCCCCGGGTGCCTTCTGCAAGGGGCCGACGAGATCCAGACCCCACACAGCGAAAGGCCAGGTGATGGGTATCGTCTGCAGAGCCTGAGCGGGCAGGTGGGTCTGCCTCGCGTAGAATTGACACCCTTCGCAGGTGCGGACAATTGTAGTGGCGTCGGCCACCGCCGTCGGCCAGTAGAAGCCTTGTCGGAAAGCACTCCCGACAAGGGCTCGAGGCGCTGCGTGATGGCCGCAAGCCCCCGAGTGTATCTCTCGCAGGAGTTCCTGACCTTCGGTGACGGAGATGCATCGCTGGAGGATGCCCGAGGGGCTGCGGTGGTAGAGCTCCTTCTCATCGCCCAGCAAGACGAACGACTTGGCGCGCCGCGCCACCCGCCGAGCCTCGGCTCGGTCGAGGGGTAGCTCTCCTTGGTGGAGATATTGCAGGTACGGGGTCTGCTAGTTTCGATCAGGCGTGGCCCCGCTTCGCTCCTCCTCGACGCGCAGTGCCTCACCCTCGGGGGCCGAGGGTACCTCGGGCTGAACCGAGGTCGCCTCAGGCCGACCTGAGGGTGCCTCGGGCTGTGCCGGGGGTACCTCGGGCTAGGCCGAGGGTACCTCGGACTGGGCCGAGGGCACCTCAGGCTCGGGCGTGTCGTCGATCTTGACGGAAGGTTGGTGCAGATCCCGGGAGAAGACGTCCAGGGGAACCGTTGTTCGCCCCGAGGCTATTTTAGCCAGTTCATCCACAGTGTCGTTGTAGCGCCGAGCGATGTGGTTGAGCTCGAGCCCGTAGAACTTGTCCTCCAAGCGCCGAACCTCATCGCAGTAGGCCTCCATCTTCGGGTCGCGGCAGTGGGAGTTCTTCATGACTTGGTCGATGACGAGCTGCGAGTCACCGCGGGCGTCGAGGCGCCGGACTCCTAGCTCGATGGCGATCCGCAACCCGTTGACCAGAGCCTCATACTCAGCCACATTGTTGGACGCTGGGAAATGGAGGCGTAGCACATAGCGTAGGTGTTTCCCGAGGGGCGAGATGAAGAGTAGGCCTGCGCCGGCTCACGTCTTCATCAACGACCCGTCGAAAAACATGGTCCAGAGCTCCGGTTGGATCGGAGCCGTCGGTAGCTGGGTGTCAAGGGGGACGGCCTTAACCGTCTCCACTGGCTCGAAGTTGCCGGCATGACGTTTCACGTCTGGCACCTCCTTAGAGAGGCTTTCCAGGTCGGCGATGAGGGCCTCGGACTCGGCGAGGGCCTCGCCGTACTCCACGCACTCCACGTCGCATTCAAACGCGTGTTTGTACGTGGGGCCGACGGTGATGACCCCGTTGGGGCCCAACATCTTGAGCTTCAGGTAGGTGTAGTTGGGGACGGCCATGAACTTCACGTAGCATGGCCTTCCCTAAACGAGCCGAGGCATTCGCCGCTTGCCCACCGTAGATCATGAAGCAGTCGCGGACCTCGGGGAACTCTCCCGCTTGGTGATCTTCCTTCTTGTCGTCGTCGCGGGCCCTGCCACCCTCCGCGGGTGGCCCGACCCTGTGGAAGTGGTGCCGAAGCATGACGCACTCCTCAAGGGTGTGCTTGACGGGCCCCTGGTGATAGGGGCACGACTCCTTGAGCATCTTGTCGAAGAGGTTGGCACCTCCGGGGGGTTTCCGAGGGTCCTTGTACTCGGCGGCGGCGACAAGGTCCGCGTCGGCGGCGTCGCGTTTCGCTTGCGACTTCTTCTTGCCTTTCTTCTTGGCGCCGCGCTGAGTCAACGCCTCGGAAGCATCTTCCGATGGGCGGCCCTGGGGCTGCTTGTCCTTTCGGAAGATAGCCTCGACCGCCTCCTGGCCGGAGGCGAACTTGGTGGTGATGTCCATCAGCTCGCTCGCCCTGGTGGGGGTCTTGCGACCCAACTTGCTCACCAGGTCGCGACAGGTGGGGCCGGCGAGGAACGCGCCGATGACATCCGAGTCGGTGATGTTGGGCAGCTCGGTGCGCTGCTTCGAGAATCGCCGGATGTAGTCCCGGAGAGACTCTCCCGGCTGCTGTCGGCAGCTTCGGAGGTCCCAGGAATTCCCGGGGCGCACGTACGTGCCCTAGAAATTGCCGGCGAAAGCTTGGACTAGGTCGTCCCAGTTGGAGATCTGCCCCGGAGGCAGGTGCTCCAACCAGGCGCGAGCGGTCTCGGAGAGGAACAGGGGGAGGTTGCGGATGATGAGGTTGTCATCGTCCGTTCCACCCAGTTGGCAGGCCAGACGGTAGTCCGCGAGCCACAGTTCCGGTCTCGTCTCCCCCGAGTACTTTGTGATAGTAGTCGGGGGTCGGAACCGGGTCGGGAACGGTGCCCGTCGGATGGCCCGGCTGAAGGCCTGCGGACCGGGCGGTTCGGGCGAGGGACTCCGATCCTCCCCGCTGTCGTAGCGTCCCCCACGCCTGGGGTGGTAGCCTCGGCGCACCCTGTCGTCGAGGTGGGACCGACGGTCGCGGTGATGGTGCTCGTTGCCGAGGCGACCCGGGGCCGCAGGCGCGGTGTTGCGTGTGCGCCCAGTGTAGACCGAGGCTTCCCGCATGAATCGGGAAGTCGCGGCATGAGGTTCCGAGGGGTACCCCTACCTTCGGGAGGCAGTGCTCTCGGCCCGTCGGACCGCGGCGCCTTCCAGGAGATTCTTGAGCTCCCCCTGGATTCGTCGACCCTCGGTGGTTGATGGCTCTGGCATTGCGCGGAGAAGCATCGCTGCTGCAACCAGGTTCTGGCCGACCCCACTAGATGCGGGTGGTGGCCTGACCCTGACGTCGTCGGCGACGCGGTGCTGGAAGCCCTGGGGCAGATGACGTATTTCTCCGGCCGGGGGTTGGCCCGCCCATGCCTGCCCGACGTCCCGGCGGATCGGCTCAAGCGCTGCTGCTCCCTCGTCGAGCCTGGCCTGCACCCCGCGGATTTGCTCGAGCTGTGGGTCGTGGCCCCTCGCCTGAACGGGGACCACAGCTAGCTCCCGTGGGATATCAACGTGGGGCGCCGTCCTAGGGAGATCACCGTCCTCCGGCATGCCGAGATGATTGCCTTCGGGGGACCCCCTAGATCGACGTGGAAACATTCGCGGCTTGGGCCGCAGTCCTCGTCGCCGAGGCTGTGGCTACCGTCGGAACAGTCGGAGAGGCAGTAGTCACATGCGGTCATGAAGTCCCGCATGGCACTGGGGTTGCCAAGTCTAGAGAAATCCCAACAGATGCTGGGGTCGTCGTCTTCCTCGGACCCAGAGGGCCCGTAGGTCGAGACGCCCGTCAGCCGGTCCCAAGGCGACCGCATGCGAAACCCCAGAGGGTTTGGACTCGCCTCTACGAGAGCGCCCGCCAAAGCGAGGTCGCTAGGCGGGTTGAGGCTGAATCCAAATGACGTGGGATGGGAGTCGGTCGGTACCTCTTGGTCGACGAGCGACGATAAAGTCACGTCGGGGACTGACTGCACCGTCGTCTCGGGTACGAGGGTGACGTCCAGCAAGCTTTTCGCGAGCGCGTTGGCGTCGTCCGCTTGCTCGGGATTGGCGTGTTGCGAGGAGACGGCGCTCGTCTTCGTCTCAAGCACGAAGTCGATACCCGGCACGCCCCCCGTTGGGGTGCCGGCGCTGTCGACTCGCTCGACAACCAACGAGGTGCTGCCTCGTGCTTGGCCTTGGTTGCCCTGCCTTCCCCTCCGTCGGCGGGGAAGAAGGCGGGACGAGCTCGAAGGTTGTTCTTCCACCACGCGGGGAAGACGTCGTCGATTCCGCCGCCGGCGGGCGGGCTGTCGGTCGCCATTGTCGTTGTCGCGCGGCGGTGGAAGGAGTATCATGTCGTAGCCGCCGTCGAGGGACATGAACTCAAGACTCCCGAAACGGAGCACCGTCCCGGGTTGGAGAGGTTGCTGGAGACTGCCCATCTGGAGCTTGACGGGGAGCTGTTTGTCAACACGCAGCAGGCCCCTACCTGGCGCGCCAACTGTCGGCGTTTCGAGACCGGGGGGTCCCTGGGCCGACGAGTGAGTGTCGCCGCGTGCCCCAGCCCAGATGGGTCGAGCCAGAAGGACAAGGCCATCTTCCGGAAGGACAAGCAGCCTCAGGGACGCCAGCAGGAAGACGTCCCCGAGGCGTCCGCTCAGCACGGCACGAAGAAGGGCAAGAAGAAGTCGCAAGCGAAACGCGATGCCGCCGACGTAGATCTTGTCGCCGCCGCCGAGCACAGGAACCCTCGGAAGCCTCCCGGAGGGGCCAACTTGTTCGACAAGATGCTCAAGGAGTCGTGCCCCTATCATCAGGGTGCCGTCAAGCACACCTTTGAGGAGTGTGTCATGCTTCGGCGCTACTTCCATAACGTTGAGGCCCCCGGCGGAAGGTGGCAAAGGCCATGACAACGACAAGAAGGAGGGCAACAAGGCGGAGGAGTTCCTAGAGGTCCACGACTGCTTCATGATCTATGGTGGGCAAGTGGCGAACGCCTCAGCTCGGCACCACAAGCAGGAGAGCCGAGAGGTCTGCTCGGTGAAGGTGGTGGCGCCAGTCTACCTAGACTGGTCCGACAAGCCCATCACCTTCGACCAAGACGACCACCCCGACCACGTGCCGAGCCCAGGAAAGTACCCGCTCATTGTCGATCCCGTCATCGGCAACATCAGGTTCACCAAAGTCCTCATGGACGGAGGCAGCAGCCTCAACATCATCTACGCCGAGACCCTCGGGCTCTTGCAGATCGATCTGTCCATGATCCAGACTGGTGCGGCGCCCTTTCACGGGATCATCCCCGGGAAGCGCGTCCAGCCCCTTGGACAACTCGATCTGCCTGTCTGCTTCGGGACTCCCTCCAACTTCCGAAAGGAAACCCTCACGTTCGAGGTGGTCGGGTTCCGAGGAACCTACCACACAGTACTGGGGAGACCATGCTACGCCAAGTTCATGGTCGTCCCCAACTACACCTACCTCAAGCTCAAGATGCCAGGCCCCAACGGGGTCATCACCGTCGGATCCACGTACCGACACGCGTACGAATGCGACGTGGAGTGCGTGGAGTACGCTGAGGCCCTCGCCGAGTCCGAGGCCCTCATCGCCGACCTGGAGAGCCTCTCCAAGGAGGTGCCAGATGCGAAGCGCCACGCCGGCAACTTCGAGCCAGCAGAGGCGGTTAAGTCCGTCCCTCTCGACCCCAGTAACGACGCCTCCAAGCATGTCCGGATCGGCTCCGAGCTCGACCCCAAATAGGAAGCAGTGCTCGTCGACTTTCTCCGCACGAACGCCGAGGTTTTTGCGTGGAGTCCCTCGAACATGCCTGGCATACCGAGGGATGTCGCCGAGCACTCGCTGGATATCCGAGCTGGAGCCCGACCCGTGAAGCAGCCTTTGCGCCGATTCGACGAAGAAAAGCGCAGAGCCATAGGCGAGGAGATCCACAAGCTAATGGCTGCAGGGTTCATCGAAGAGGTATTCCATCCCGAATGGCTAGCCAACCCTGTGCTTGTGAAAAAGAAAGGTGAGAAATGGAGGATGTGTGTAGACTACACCGGTCTAAACAAAGCATGTCCGAAGGTTCCCTACCCTCTGCCTCGCATCGATCAAATCGTGGATTCCACCGCTGGGTGCGAAACCCTGTCATTCCTCGATGCCTACTCAGGGTATCACCAAATCAGGATGAAAGAGTCCGACTAGCTCGTGACTTCTTTCATCACACCTTTTGGTATGTACTGCTATATTACTATGCCATTTGGTTTGAGGAATGCAGGCGCAACATACCAAAGGTGCATGAACCACGTGTTCAGAGAGCACATTGGCCGAACGGTCGAGGCTTACGTCGATGACATCGTAGTCAAGACGAGGAAAGCCTTCGACCTCCTCTCTGACCTTGAAATGACATTCAAGTGTCTGAGAGCGAAGGGCGTAAAACTCAATTCCGAGAAGTGTGTCTTTGGAGTCCCCCGAGGCATGCTCCTGGGGTTCATCGTCTCCGAGCGGGGCATCGAGGCCAACCCGAAGAAAATCGCGGCCATCACCAACATGGGGCCTGTCAAGGACTTGAAAGGAGTATAGAGGGTCATGGGATGCCTTGCGGCCCTGAGCCGCTTCATCTCGCGCCTCGGCGAAAGAGGCCTACCCTTGTACCGCCTCTTAAGGAAGACCGAGCGCTTCACTTGGACCCCCAGGCCGAGGAAGCCCTCAGGAACTTAAAGGCGCTCCTTACAAGTGCGCCCATCCTGGTACCCCCCGCTGCGGGAGAAGCCCTCTTGATCTACATAGCCGCAATCACTCAGGTGGTTAGCGCCGCGATCGTGGTCGAGAGACGAGAAGAAGGGCATGCATTGCTCGTCCAGAGGCCGGTCTACTTCATCAGCGAAGTGCTATCCGAGACCAAGATCTGCTACCCGCAAATTCAGAAGCTACTGTTGTCGGGGACCATAATTAGGGATACCCTCAAGACTCCTAATTCTCAGCTGGTAACCCCCATCAGCATAAAGCTGCAAAGGCCTGATGGGTGCGATTAAGTCAGGGATCAGTCCATTCGAGCGACTCGATCACGCCTCGCCCGAGCCTAACCTCGGACAAGGGCAGCCGACCCTGGAGGATTTCCGTCTCGCCCGAGGCCCCCCTCCAACGGCGAACATATTTCCGGCTCGCCCGAGGCCCTGCCTTTGCCAAGAAGCAACCCTGACTAAATCGCCACACCGACCGACCAAATCGCAGGAGCATTTAATGCAAAGGTGGCCTGACACCTTTATCCTGACGCGCGCCCCCCGGCAGAGCCAAAGTGACCGCCGTCACTTCGCCGCTCCACTGACCGGCCTGACAGAAGGGCAGCGCCGCCTGCGCCACTCCGACTGTGGTGCCACTTGACAGAGTGAGACTGACAGGCAGTCAGGCCCCGCCAAAGGCACCATAGGAAGCTCCGCTTCGCCCGACCCAGGGCTCGGACTCGGGCTCAGCCCCGGAAGACGGCGAACTCCGCTCCGCCCGACCCAAGGCTCGGACTCGGGCTAAGTTCCGGAAGACGGCGAACTCTGCCCCGCCCGACCCAGGGCTCGGACTCGGGCTAAGTCCCGAAAGACGGCGAACTCCGCTCCGCCCGACCCAGGGCTCGGACTCGGGCTAAGTCCCGGAAGACGACGAACTCCGCTCCGCCCGACCCAGGGCTCGGACTCGGGCTAAGTCCTGGAAGACGACGAACTCCGCTCCGCCCGACCAAGTCCCGGAAGTCGACGAACTCCGCTCCGCCCGACCCAGGGCTGGGACTCGGGCTCAGCCCCAGAAGACGACGAACTCTGCTTCGCTCGACCCTAGGGCTTGGACTCCGCCCTGGCCTCAGCCGACGGCCTCCGCCTCGCCCGACCCAGGGGCTCGGACTCGACCTCGGCCACGGAAGACAGACTCGACCTCAGCTTCGGAGGAGCTTCCACATCGCCCAACCTAGGGCGCAGGCCAGCCACGTCAACAGGAGGCGCCATCATCACCCTACCCCGAGCTGACTCGGGCCGCAGGGAACAAGACCGGTGTCCCATCTGGCTAGCTCCGCCAGATAGGCAATGATGGTGCCCCGTGTACTCTGTGACGACGGTGGCTCTCAGCCCCCTTACGGAAGCAAGAGGACGTCAGGAAGGACCCAACCGCTCCGACAGCTGTCCCTCCGCCAGGCTCCATCGCTCCTCCGACGGCCACGACATCACACCAGCTGGGTGCCAAAATCTCTCCGGCTGCCACAACGGCATGTACTTAGGGCGCTAGCTCTCCTCCGCTAGACACGTAGCACTCTGCTACACCCCCCATTGTACACCTGGATCCTCTCCTTATGCCTATAAAAGGAAGGACCAGGGCCCTCTTAGAGAGGGTTGGCCACGCGGGGACGAGGACGAGACAGGCGCTCGCTCCCTCTCCCGCGTGGACGCTTGTAACCCCCTACTGCAAGCGCACCCGACCTGGGCGCGGGACGAACACGAAGGCCGCGGGATTCCCACCTCTCTCACGCCGGTCTCCGGCCGCCTCGCTCTCCCCCCTTCACGCTCGCCCTCGCGCTCGACCCATCTGGGCTGGGGCACGCGACGACATTCACTCGTCGGCCCAGGGACCCCCCGGTCTCGAAACGCCGACAACTGTACACGGTAATTCTGACGCGACGAAAGTTGCGACACTACTTCGAGTCTCATCCAGTGACTGTGGTGTCATCCTTCCCCTGGGGGAGATCATCCAGTGCCGAGAGGCCTCGGGTAGGATTGCAAAGTGGGCAGTGGAGATCATGGGCGAGACAATCTCGTTCGCTCCTCAGAAGGCCATCAAGTCCCAAGTCTTGGCGGACTTTGTGGCTGAATTGATCGACACCCAGCTTCCAGTAGCTCTGATCCAACCGAAACTCTGGACCATGTATTTCGACAGGTCGTTGATGAAAACAGGAGCGGGTGCGGGCCTGCTCTTCATCTCACCCCTTGGGAAGCACCTCCGCTACGTGTTGCGCCTCCATTTCCCGGTGTCAAACAATGTGGCCGAGTACGAGGCTCTAGTTAACGGGTTGCGCATCGCCATCGAGCTAGGGGTTCGGCGCCTCGACGCTCGTGGCGACTCGCAGCTTGTCATCGACCAAGTCATGAAGAACTCCCACTGTCGCGACCCGAAGATGGAGGCCTACTGCGACGAGGTTCGGCACCTGGAAGACAAGTTCTACGGGCTCGAGCTCAACCACGTCGCTCGACGGTACAACGAGACTGCGAACGAGCTGGCTAAGATAGCCTCGGGGCGGACGACGGTTCCCCCGGACGTCTTCTCCCGAGACCTACATCAACCCTCTGTCAAGACCGATGACACGCCCGAGCCCGGGGAGGCCTCGGCCTAGCCCGAGGCACCCTCGGCCGCCGAGGGTGAGGCACTGCGCGTCGAGGAAGAGCGGAATGGAGTCATGCCTAATCGAAACTGGCAGACCCCATACCTGCAATATCTCCACCGAGGAGAGCTACCCCTCGACAGAGCCGAAGCTCGGCGACTGGCGCGGCGCGCCAAGTCGTTCGTCTTGCTGGGTGATGAAAAGGAGCTCTACCACCGCAACCCCTCAGGCATCCTCCAGCGATGCATATCCATCGCCGAAGGTCAGGAGCTATTTTAAGAAATACACTCGGGGGCTTGCGGTCATCACGCAGCACCTCAAGCCCTCGTTGGAAACGCCTTCCGACAAGGTTTCTACTGGCCGATCGTGGTGGCCGACGCCACTAGGATTGTACGCTCCTGCCAGGGGTGTCAATTTTACGCAAGACAGACACACATGCCCACTCAGGCCCTGCAGACGATACCCATCACCTGGTCGTTTGCTGTGTGGGGTCTGGACCTCGTTGGTCCCTTGCAGAAGGCACCCGGGGGCTTCACGCACATGCTGGTTGCTATCGATAAATTCTCCAAGTGGATCGAGGTCCGACCCCTAAACAGCATCAGGTTTGAGCAGGAGGTGGCGTTCTTCACCAACATCATCCATCGCTTTGGGGTCCCAAACTCCATCATCACCGACAACGGCACCCAGTTCGCTGGCAGGAAGTTCCTGGACTTCTGCGAGGACCACCACATCCGTGTGGACAGGGCCGCCGTAGCTCACCCCATGACGAATGGGCAGGTGGAGCGTGCCAACGACATGATTCTGCAGGGACTTAAGTCGAGGATCTACAACGACCTCAACAAGTTCGGCAAGCGATGGATGAAGGAACTCCCCTCGATGGTCTGGAGTCTGAGGACGACGCCAAGCGAGCCACGGGCTTCACGCCGTTTTTTCTAGTCTATGGGGCTGAGGCTATCTTGCCCACAGACTTAGAATATGGTTCCCTGAGGACAAGGGCGTACAACGACCGAAGCAACCAGACCAGCCGAGAAGACTCACTGGACCAGCTGGAAGAGGCTCGGGACATGGCCTTACTACACTCGGTGTGATATCAGCAGTCTCTGCGACGCTACCACGCCCGAGGGGTTCGGTCCAGAGACCTCCAGGTGGGGGACTTGGTACTTCGGCTGCGGCAAGACGCCCGAGGGCGCCACAAGCTCACTCCTCCCTAGGAAGGGCCGTTCATCATCGCCAAGATTTTGAAGCCCGGAACATACAAGCTGGCAAACAGTCAAGGCGAGGTCTACAGCAACGCTTGGAACATCCGACAACTACGTCGCTTTTACCCTTAAGATGTTTTCAAGTCGTTCATATACCTCGTTCTCTTTACATACACAAATAGAGTCTAACCGTCAAGGAAGGGTCAGCCTTGCCTCGGCAAAGCTCGACCCTCCCTCGAGGGCTAGAAGGGGGGAACCCCCTCTGCGTCAAAATTTTCCTCGGAGAAAGTCTTTCTGCCATAACATCTTTCGCGCTTTTCGACTACTTCGAAAGCGGGATCCTGAAAACGACAGAGTACACGTAAGCGGCAAGGCCGACCGAGCCGAGGGACTCCTACGCCTCCAGGATACGGATACCTTACTCATCACCTTCTGCGATAAGTAACTCATGCTCGGATAAGCGATTCTGCTGACCGAACAAGTCTTAACGCTCGAAAACTTTTCTGCCAGAATGATTTTTCGTACCTTCTCGACTATATCGATAACAGAATCCTGCGGACGAGTAAGAGTACACGTAAGCGGCGAGGCCGACCGAGCCAAGGGACTCCTACGCCTCCGGGATACGGATACCTCACTCATCACCTTCCGTGATAAGTAACTCTCGCTCGAATAAGTGATTCTGCTACCGACAAACAAGTCCTGATACTCGAAACAAGAGGAAAAGAAACACAGCTTTATAACACGACAATGATATGTTTGGGCCTTGGCGGCCGCAAAAGACATACGCATGCTACAGACAAACTGTTCTTGCAGGTTCAGACATCAACAGAGGCAAAAGCAGCACCCTCGGCGTTGTTTCCACCTTCGGCGGGATCTGGCCTGGCCTCGGACGGCGACACGGGCAGAAGGATCTCCACCTTGAAGGAAGATGTCGGCACCATCGCCGCTAGGGTCTCCTCCAGGGTCCCGGCCCGGGAAAACACCTCGACCGACCGCTCCGTAGCCTCAACCAGTTGTCCCCCAAGGACATCAGCCCGACTCACGACCTCGGCAGCATAACTCCGAAGATGGTCTCGCTCACGGATGACCCGGACAGGCTCCGGCCGCCGCTGCTGCACCTCCTCGGCCTGGGAAGCCACCTGCTCCTGGGCCGACGAAGCCCCTTTTCGAGCCGACTCCGCCTCTGTCCATGCTGACACCACTGCCTCCGACTCCGGCTCATCGCAGAGCAGCTGAGGGTTCCTTAACTGAGCAAGAGAAGCCTTGAGTGGCAAGGCCGACCGAGCCGAGGGACTCCTACGCCTCCGGGATACGGATACCTCACTCGTCACCTTCCGTGCAAAGCAACTCACACTCGGTTAAGCGGTTCAGCTAGTCGACAGGCGAGTCCCAATGCTCGAAATAAGGGGAAAACATGGCTTCACGCCCAAATACACAGATGTTCAGGCCCCGACAGTCGCAATGAACATACACCGACATTCAAGGTGCCACTACAAACGGAACTCCGGTTCCACTCCCGCGGGTACGAACAACCCCCACATTGGAGGGCCTGCGGGACGACAAACTCCGGGTGGCTCTCCGGCGACCTCTGCAGCAGTAGCGATGGCCCCAGGACGAACGCTACCGCTGGAAGGCTCTTGTTCGTGTCCCCTCACGGGGGACGAGAACCAGCCATTAAAGCCAAAGAGCCAGAGGCCCGGAGCGCAAGTGACACCGACGATCTCGTTGGCGGAGAAACCTTCTCTGGCTGCCCCCACCTCAGCACCGACGGCGGCGTCCACCTGCCCACCAACACCGCACCTGCGAGCGCCAGCTGCCCCAAAGCGCACCGGCAGGTCCTCACTCCCGTCCTCGCCACGAAAACGAGAACGGGACCATCCCAGAACACGAGTACCGCCCTCGCGGCGTACGACGTGTTGAGACCTCTCGGTGCGGCCGGCCACCGTCGCCCAGGCAGAGGACGGAATGCTGCACCCTGGCCAGGCAGCAGCAGTTCGCCTTCCCCCACATGGCTAGAGGACGCCTCCTCCGCAGAGCTGGAGGATGGTTTCCACCCCTAGATGCCGGAGGGGAAAGCAGGACGCCAGCCCACGCGAAGGCAGGCCCATACGAGAGGTGGAGCTCCGGCTCAGCTCGCCCCCCGCCCCAGCAAGGATGATGAAGATCCTTGAAGCTGAGGGCGGGGCAGAGGCCGCAGCCCGGCTTGCTTCTCCCCACCATCGAACCGATGGTCACCCTCCTGCGTGACCATTGGTGAGGGGATGTAGCCGGGCTGCCTGATGAAAATCCTTGAAGCCGAGCGATGGCTGAAAGGTGCCAACCTCCGCGAAGTTGCGCTCCTCCAACAGCAGCAAGACGAAAGAAACACGGGTGCTCCCCATCCGGGGGCTCGGAAGGAGGAAGGGCGCAACGCATGAGGGGAATGCGAAGGCGTGGCTACCACCCAGGGGGTCGATCCCTTTTTAAAGGCGACTCTCCCCGCTCGCGTCCTCAGGCGTCGCGGACTAAGTCTTCACCAACGCGCTCCAGGGTCCTCCCACTACGACACGGGGGCTGGGTCCCACACGTCATGCAAGCTGGCCCAGGACAGAAGAAGCCAAACCGCCGCGCGCGGAGCGTGTAACCGCCCAGCGGTTACAAGCACTCCTCCATCCTCGCCGAAACCAGCGGGTGGAAGGGCGGACCGCCATGCAGGCGGCGTGCAACTGCACCACGGGGATGCACCCTTTTGACTTCAACGCATCCAGCATGGAGGCCCATACGTCATGTAACCTGCGCGCCGGTTGCTACGTGCGAAAAACTGCACCGCCACTTGCGCCAATACCACGCTTTCTCGACTGCGAAACCGGTGCCGCGACTCGAGGCGACCCTGCGCATGGCCCAACAGTGCCAACCAAGCACATCGGTCACAGGTCAGTCAGCCGCGGGAGAAGGCGCGACGGTCGATATGGCCAAAAGTGGGCCGGCGGTAATGGCGGCAGCAGGCGGGCGGAGGCAGTAGTCAAATCGTCTGCAGGCTCACGTCCCCTCCTGGAGCAGTAGGGGAGCCCTCTCCCACGGCGTGAAGACGACGCGCGCGTGATCCGTCCCTCGAACGGCTCGCGCAACGGCTGCCCCGCGAACCACCCGTCCCATCGCATTAACTTCGCGGCAGGCAGGCGACACCTTTGGCAGGTGAAGCGGGCGACGTTTCACCTTCGCCATGATGACCACATCAAAAAAGGTGCGCCACATCATTTAAATTCATAACGTTTTCTCCTTCTCCTTTCTCTCTCTTGCTACAGGGACCGGGAAAGGGGATACTCCGAAAGGGATCCTTCTCCCCGAAGGAAGCGGGCCCCGAGCCCTCCTACTGATCAGGGGTTCGAAGGCTGGCCCCTCGGAAGGGTTCGACAGCCGCCCCAGAGCACTCGGGCTTCAGGCCCATTACTGATTAGAGGTTCGAAGGCTGGCCCCTCGGAAGGGTTCGACAGCCGCCTCAGACCACTCAGGCTCCGCGTCCACTACTGATCAGGGGTTCAAAGGCTGGCCCCCCGAAGGGTTCGACAGCCGCCCCAGAACGCGCAGAGCGAGGGATGACTCTGGGTACGTCCGATACATGGCCGAGGCTCGGGCTACCTCCCGAGGTACCCTAGGACATTTCCGAGACCGGCAGGAACGATTCTGTAACGGAATCCCATCAGAGGGAGGCATCGAGCCCTCGGACCCTATCAAACGGGACCCGGTCCGGCAAATCACCTGCAGGTACTTTTGGAGCGCGCCTCTGGGCCACTAGCCGACCCTTATCGAACGGGGCATGGGCGTCCACTCGGATCACCCGTTAGCAACTCACTGGAGACACCATGTTCGACGCCCTACGAGGGCAACATGGCGCTTCCCCCCCTCCTCCTTGCGAAAAGGCGACGAAGGGGCGTATGATAAAAGCCGAGTCAGTTCTTGATCGTCCTCTTGCTCTGTGCAGAGGCTCGGGGGCTGCTCTCGCAAACCCGGCTCCAGCCAAACCGTTGACAGCGTCAACAAACCAGCCCGAGAACTCAGAACCTGACCATGCACCCAGGCCACGATCAGATCGCATGAGGGAACAACCAGACCGGCTAAGGCATCGCGAAAGGCATTAAGACCTCGGAGGAGTCAAACCACTCCTCCGAGGCCTCGGGGGCTACACCCGGCGGGTGCGCTCGCGCTGTAACACCCTGAATTTGGGAGTATAAAATTTCTTTTCTAATATTCAACAAATTCTGGTGTTACCCTCTTCTTTACTTGTTTTTCTTCTTTTTTTTCTTCTAAATAATGGATAGTAATTTTATTATATATATATATAAGTTTTTAGCGTAGTAAAATAAAATCCTGGAGAAGCTTTGATTGTTGCATTCATGTCGTTGCAAAGTGTTTATAAGTGCAAAGGTTTTTAAACTATATCGAATTATCTTGTTTATGTTTCCGTAAAATTTTCAGGAACCTTCGAAACGTTTCTTCGAGTATTAAATATTAATTTCAGTTTTTCTAATATTGATTAAATACCTAAAATGTGGCAGTTGCGAAAACTATAAAATTTTGGAAACTCGATATTATATATATATATATATATATATATATATATATATATATATATATATATATATATATATATATATATATATATATATATATTTCTTCCACTCGTCGAACCTGTTCCAGATCTCGTGCCCTTTTTCGCGAGATCACCGAACCGCGTCTTCTTGCGAACGGCACGCTGGTCGCGTCGGCGATCCTCGTTTATCCCCGCCTACCCCTTTGGCGTCCACCTCGTCATCTTGGACCTGCGGGCCAGCTCTGACCATCTTCGTCTAATTTTATCTAACCCTGTCTTCTACCCGTCTGACTCAGTCCCCGTCTTACACTGTCTCGCGCACTTCATCGCGCAACCGTCTCCTTCGCTTGGCCAGAACGCGATCCACGACGAATTTGACAATCCTCTCCCACGTCCGCTCTTTTTATATAAATCCATCCGGCCCTCGCATAACCTATCGTCCGTGCCCCACGCCGTGCTAGGTTGTTGCGCTTTGGGCTCCACTTATCAGCCGCACAAGAGCCTTCCTCGCTTCTACATCAGGCCGTGGGTCCCGCTTGCCTTTCCTCCCGTGGAAACCACCCATCCCGCATGAACCGGCCAGTGGCCACGGCGCACGATCCCAATAACCACCCACCCTGGTTGCCCGCTTATGAGACCTCGACATCAAAACGTCGGTGGTCGAGCGAGTAGCCCCAGCCTCTAGCGTCTACCTCCCCTCGTCAGCGTTGTAGCACCACCTGAAGCCGCACGCCCGTGTTGGTCCCTACCGCAAATTGTCGTCGGCCAGGCCGTCGTTGAGCACCGCGTGCCGAAGCTTCACCAGGAGGCATCCACGAGCTCTCTCCGTCAGGCTGTGTCGTGAGAATGCGATCCATCTCCAAGTTTCGAGGGATCGAAGATCAAGCGTTGGCGACCATGTGATCAAGCTCTCTGAGTTCTATGAGGCTGAAGATCCTGAGCATCTGTTTGGTGAAGGCAAGTGTCCTCTGACCCATTATGTCCTATTCACTTATAATTCACTTTCCCGCAGTATTTAATTGAAATCTAAGGATTGACTAGCTTTATACTTTACCTTATCCTTGATGACCTTTTGGGTGATTATGGTTAGCATTTTGCTATTGCCTTAATTTAATCAATGAACATGATGTGACTATCTATGATACGATACTGTTATCCTGATTATATTGTTGATCTGGTGATACTCTAGGGGGCTCAGGCTGTTTCCTGAGTACCTCTCCGTAAGGACCTGTTCGTTGAGAGACCACCCAGGATAACAGTGCAACCATGAGGGTGGAATGGGGTGCCCTTAGCTAATTAATTAGAGGAACTAGAAGTGTAGTTGCTTCGCCGTCGTGCCGTCAATGGGGTCTAGGCACAGTGCTTGCTCTACCGAGGCTGAGTGCCGAGGTTCTTTCGTTTTGTCTTTTTAAGTCACCCTCCTGCGGGGAGAGGTACTGTGTTTATCAAACTGGAGAAACCTAACGGGCAGCTATGACCTCTAGGGAATCTTTGTAAAGGCTTCGTAGTGAATCCCTGGTCATTCACCTTGGGAGTGAATAAGGGTCTTGCAAGCCCGAGCTAGAGAGGGAATCACGGCTCATGGGTAAAGTGTGCGACCTCTGCAGAGGGTAGTGAAACTGATATATCAGCCATGCTCACGGTTAAGAGCAGCCTTGGGATCCTCTTTGATTAGAGATACAGATGGTTCTATTTATGATTTTGGTTCGATGATGATAATGATGTTCCTCGATGAGGAAATGATTCACGGGTTAGTTATTGCTAAAATCTGGCTTCACTAATAATAAATACCTGACCAACTAAAAGCAACTGCTTGAGCCTAACCCCACATAAAGCTAGTCCACTTCAGCCAAACGGGGCATTTGCTGAGTACGTTGATGTGTACTCATCCTTGCTTTACCATAAAACACCAGGTTGTCCACATTGCAACCACTGCTCAGGAGAAGACGAAGTCGTGGAAGGAGACTTCCAGGAGTTCCAAGACTACGACGAGTTTTAGGTGTGGGTTGGCGGCAATCCCCAGTCAGCTGCCTGTGAAGGCCTTATCTTTACTGTGTTTCGCTAGCACTTTGATTTAACTGTTAAGTTGATGACTATGTGGATGTCTATGACTCTGTGATGTAATAAGTTAATACCCTTTTATGTTATCATTCGAGCACTGTGCAATGATGTTCATTTATGTAATCGCTGTGTACGTGAGTTCTGATCCTGGCACGTACATAGTTCACATTCGGTTTGCCTTCTGAAGCCGGGTGTGACATAAGTGGTATCAAAGCCGTGCTGACTGTAGGACCGCTGACCTAGAGTAGCATTGGCCATTTTAAGGACTAATTGATTTTTACTTCACCTCATCCTTGTTGCTGTTTCAAAATATTAGTCACCTCGACTAATTCTATGTTGTGCTCCTATATGCCCCCTTGCCAAAAGTATTTTATTCTATTATGGTCTAACCTTTCTCAATCTACTAGATCTGATCTTACTCTTGTGCTTGCGACATCTTTGTAGATGCCCCTGACCATAACCTTTTTGTTTGTTGGGATTCTTCCCTCTTCCGTCATTGAATTTCTACCCTTTAACTATCTTTATTCCCTTAGTATTGACATGCTCGTACCATTGGACTCTTCAATACTCTTGTTTCAACTACTTACTTCTAAATTTATACTGTCTACTTAAACATTCTAGTTTATATGTCCATGACCTTTCTGTCCTTTGAGTCCTTTTCCTTTTCTGTTGTTAAGTCGCTATTTTCGGCAATTTCTTGTCTCTTGGTATTGGTATGCTCATCTCCTTGAGATCTTACATACTTTTATCTTTTTTATATGCTTACCTTTATATCCAATGTCTATTTAAAACATTTTAGTTTACATGTCCTTGACTACCCTTGTTTCTTAATGATCCATGAGCGGTCATTTTATTTTGCACATCCTTGGTGACCTTGTTGTTCCTTGTAACTTCCTTGGGTAATGAATTTTTACTTCAAACATTATGTTGGAACCATACCTATCTTACCCTTGATTATTTTCTCCACTTTGCCACTTCGCGAGTCTTGCCTTAACTCTATCCTTTGTCATGCCTTTTGTTATAGTCACCTTCACCTTAGACACCTCTATATCTTATTTGATGTTTGTCTCATACTTGCCCTTTAAAATCACATCTCTTCCGTCTGATTCTGAGAGCTATACTTTACATATCTTTACCTTGGTCGTATCCTCTTCTTTGGCTTGCGAGTTTGTAACTTCGTCCTTTGACGTGCTTTTGTTTGTTATTGCCTCCACCTTTCTCATCTCTCGATCTTACCTTGGTGATTACCCTATGCCCGTTATCTGAAATCTCCAATCTCCTATCCCAATTTAAAAGCGGTGTTTTACTTATCTCACCCTTGACAACATCCTCTTCTTTACGACGTGCAAGCCTTGACTTAACTCCATTCCTTGTTGTACTTGTACCACTTGCTCTTCTATGCCTTCATCTTTTCTCTTACACCCTTGTCCGTTATCGCCTTTGGCCCTTGTGATATTTATGTCTTTACCTAAACGCTTACTTTGAACCTATCCTTTAAAATCTCCTCTTTCTTTCAACCCAGTTTGAGGGCTGTGAGTTACCTATCTCTCCCTTGATTTCTTTTCCCTCCTTGTCACCTTACAAGCTTTGTCTTAATTCCATCCTTTGCTGTGTGTTTTATTTGCTATCATCATCTCCTTGTCATCCATCGATCTTGCCTTGATACTCATCATTATTCTGGCTCCTTAAAAATCTCATCTCTTCCACCTCAATTGGGAAGTGGCTGCTCACTTATTTAGTCCTTGGACGTACCCTCTCCTTTTCCATTTGCAGGTCCCATCTTAACTCCATCCTTTATGCTACTTATATCTTTGGTTCTTATGCGCATTTACCTCCTCTCTTACATTCTTGTCCGGTATCACCTTTAACCCTTGCAATATTCATACCCTTACCTTCATGCTTACTTTGAACCTCCCATTTAAAGTCTTCTCTTTTCCATCCCTATTCGAGGATAATGCCTCGCCTACTTCACCATTGATTGCTCCCCCTTCTTTGACACCTTGCCAGTTTTGTACAAAATACATCCGGTGTTGTGTGTTTGTCTGTTATCACCTTAACCCTTGTCATCCTTCGATCTTTACATTGATGCATATCATGTACTTGCATTTTAATGCTTCCCCTCCCATTTCAATTCAAGAGTGTTGTCTTACCCGTCCCGCTCTTGGTCATTTCTTTTTCCTCTGTCGCATTGCAAGTCTTAGCTTTTGTTTGATTTCACCCTTACCTTCATAATCACTAGATCCTATCTGGATGCTTATCTTAGACCTGCTTTTTGAATCTCCCCTTGTCTATCTCAACTCGAGAGTAGTGTTCTGCCCATTATGCCCTTGGTCATATCCTTTTCCTGGTCGCCTACAATGCTTGCTTTAGCTATATCCCTTATGGTGTTCATGTCCCTATCATACACGTCTTGTTCTTCTCCTCGTCCTTCGACAACCTTAGAGATTAGTTATTCCCTTTTTATAGAAGATCACCATCTAGATAACATTAACGTGTAGCAACGAGATGTTTGTTGTTGTGTGCTCGTGATGTTTGTCTTTGTGTAATGACTGATTTGCTTCTTTGAAATGAGTGTTGATGTGTTGTGGCCCTTGGTCCGCAATGACATCAGTTTATTAGCTGAGTGACATATAGTTAGGTAGCTGGGTGCTCTCCCTTTTCTCTCTTTAATCCATCAACACTTACTTTTTCTATCTATACCCTTCCTTCTTGCACCTGTCCGGTTGGCATTGTCCAACCTCTCTTAATCAGTCAAGATCAGAATCGTCAGCATCTTCACCAAGCGCATATCAATGCTCCTGTTAAGGGGGTTAGCTGCTAACCCCACTGAAGACAATGCGATCAACATCAACCAATAAATTGAAGTGACGCAGCGGAAGCGTGTGCTGGTCCTAACCCACAGGTCCTAGGATTCTCAAGAATCGTCTTAGTTGGTCATGAACGCCTGAAGGTCAAAGCAATTAGTCCACAAGTTAAAGTTGCCAGAGTCAAAGTTAAGTCAGAAGAAGCTATGAAAAACCAATGAATCAATCTCATTTTCTTGCTAGCCTCTTCTTGAATCTCGAGGGCGAGATTCTGTTAAGGGGGTTAGATTTGTAACACCCTGAATTTGGGAGTATAAAATTTCTTTTCTAATATTCAACAAATTCTGGTGTTACCCTCTTCTTTACTTGTTTTTCTTCTTTTTTTTCTTCTAAATAATGGATAGTAATTTTATTATATATATATAAGTTTTTAGCGTAGTAAAATAAAATCCTGGAGAAGCTTTGATTGTTGCATTCATGTCGTTGCAAAGTGTTTATAAGTGCAAAGGTTTTTAAACTATATCGAATTATCTTGTTTATGTTTCCGTAAAATTTTCAGGAACCTTCGAAACGTTTCTTCGAGTATTAAATATTAATTTCAGTTTTTCTAATATTGATTAAATACCTAAAATGTGGCAGTTGCGAAAACTATAAAATTTTGGAAACTCGATATTATATATATATATATATATATATTTCTTCCGCTCGTCGAACCTGTTCCAGATCTCGTGCCCTTTTTCGCGAGATCACCGAACCGCGTCTTCTTGCGAACGGCACGCTGGTCGCGTCGGCGATCCTCGTTTATCCCCGCCTACCCCTTTGGCGTCCACCTCGTCATCTTGGACCTGCGGGCCAGCTCTGACCATCTTCGTCTAATTTTATCTAACCCTGTCTTCTACCCGTCTGACTCAGTCCCCGTCTTACACTGTCTCGCGCACTTCATCGTGCAACCGTCTCCTTCGCTTGGCCAGAACGCGATCCGCGACGAATTTGACAATCCTCTCCCATGTCCGCTCTTTTTATATAAATCCATCCGGCCCTCTCATAACCTATCGTCCGTGCCCCACGCCGTGCTAGGTTGTTGCGCTTTGGGCTCCACTTATCAGCCGCACAAGAGCCTTCCTCGCTTCTACATCAGGCCGTGGGTCCCGCTTGCCTTTCCTCCCGTGGAAACCACCCATCCCGCATGAACCGGCCAGTGGCCACGGCGCACGATCCCAATAACCACCCACCCTGGTTGCCCGCTTATGAGACCTCGACATCAAAACGTCGGTGGTCGAGCGAGTAGCCCTAGCCTCTAGCGTCTACCTCCCCTCATCAGCGTTGTAGCACCACCTGAAGCCGCACGCCCGTGTTGGTCCCTACCGCAAATTGTCGTCGGCCAGGCCGTCGTTGAGCACCGCGTGCCGGAGCTTCACCAGGAGGCATCCACGAGCTCTCTCCGTCAGGCTGTGTCGTGAGAATGCGATCCATCTCCAAGTTTCGAGGGATCGAAGATCAAGCGTTGGCGACCATGTGATCAAGCTCTCTGAGTTCTATGAGGCTGAAGATCCTGAGCATCTGTTTGGTGAAGGCAAGTGTCCTCTGACCCATTATGTCCTATTCACTTATAATTCACTTTCCCGCAGTATTTAATTGAAATCTAAGGATTGACTAGCTTTATACTTTACCTTATCCTTGATGACCTTTTGGGTGATTATGGTTAGCATTTTGCTATTGCCTTAATTTAATCAATGAACATGATGTGACTATCTATGATACGATACTGTTATCCTGATTATATTGTTGATCTGGTGATACTCTAGGGGGCTCAGGCTGTTTCCTGAGTACCTCTCCGTAAGGACCTGTTCGTTGAGAGACCACCCGGGATAACAGTGCAACCATGAGGGTGGAATGGGGTGCCCTTAGCTAATTAATTAGAGGAACTAGAAGTGTAGTTGCTTCGCCGTCGTGCCGTCAATGGGGTCCAGGCACAGTGCTTGCTCTGCCGAGGCTGAGTGCCGAGGTTCTTTCGTTTTGTCTTTTTTAGTCACCCTCCTGCGGGGAGAGGTACTGTGTTTATCAAACTGGAGAAACCTAACGGGCAGTTATGACCTCTAGGGAATCTTTGTAAAGGCTTCGTAGTGAATCCCTGGTCATTCACCTTGGGAGTGAATAAGGGTCTTGCAAGCCCGGGCTAGAGAGGGAATCACGGCTCATGGGTAAAGTGTGCGACCTCTGCAGAGGGTAGTGAAACTGATATATCAGCCGTGCTCACGGTTAAGAGCAGCCTTGGGATCCTCTTTGATTAGAGATACAGATGGTTCTATTTATGATTTTGGTTCGATGATGATAATGATGTTCCTCGATGAGGAAATGATTCACGGGTTAGTTATTGCTAAAATCTGGCTTCACTAATAATAAATACCTGACCAACTAAAAGCAACTGCTTGAGCCTAACCCCACATAAAGCTAGTCCACTTCAGCCAAACGGGGCATTTGCTGAGTATGTTGATGTGTACTCATCCTTGCTTTACCATAAAACACCAGGTTGTCCACATTGCAACCACTGCTCAGGAGAAGACGAAGTCGTGGAAGGAGACTTCCAGGAGTTCCAAGACTATGACGAGTTTTAGGTGTGGGTTGGCGGCAACCCCCAGTCAGCTGCCTATGAAGGCCTTATCTTTACTGCGTTTCGCTAGCACTTTGATTTAACTGTTAAGTTGATGACTATGTGGATGTCTATGACTCTGTGATGTAATAAGTTAATACCCTTTTATGTTATCATTCGTGCACTGTGCAATGATGTTCATTTATGTAATCGCTGTGTACGTGAGTTCTGATCCTGGCACGTACATAGTTCACATTCGGTTTGCCTTCTGAAACCGGGTGTGACACGCGCGCACCCACCGGAACAAAATGTAACCGAGAAAGGTCGGTCCCCTTGCAAAAAAGTGCGACAAAGCCTCCAAGTGAGTACCAACACTCCCTTTGAGACTCGGGGGCTACTGTCGGGGACCATAATTAGGGGTACCCCCAAGACTCCTAAACTCGGCTGGTAATCACCATCAGCACGAGCTGCAGAGCCTGATGGGCGCAATTCAGGTCAAGGCTCCGTCCACTCAAGGACGCGATCTCGCCTCGCCCGAGCCCAGCCTCGGGCAGGAACAGTAGACCAGGGTGGATTCACGCCTCGCCCGAGGGCCTCCTCAAGCAACAGGCGCACCCTCGACTCGTCCGAGGCCCAGCTCGGGCAGGCTTCGCAGTGAAGCAACCTTGGCCAGATCGCCTCGCCAACCGATCGTATTGCAGGAGCATTCAATGCAAGGATCGCCTGACACCTTATCCTGACGCGCGTTCCTCAGTCGGCAGGGCCGAAGTGACCGCAGTCACTTCGCCCCTCCACTGACTGACCTGACAGGAAAACAGCGTCGCCTGCCCCGCTCCGACTGCTGTGCCACCCGCCAGGGTGAGGCTTGCAACAGCTAAGTCCCGCCTTAGGCGCCACAGAAAGCTCCGCCTCGCCCGACCTTGGGCCTCAGCCTCAAGAGAAGTCTCCGCCTCGCCCGACCCCAGGGCTCGGCCCCCGCCTCGGCCTCGGAAGATGGACTCCACCTCGCCCGACCCCAGGGCTCAGCCTCGACCTCGACCTCAAAAGGTGGTCTCCGCATCGCCCGACCCCAGGGACCGGCCTCAACCTCGACCTCGGGCGGAATCGCGTCCTCGCCCGACCCCGGCCTCGGCCTCAGGAGGAGTCTCCGCCTCGCCCGACCTTGGGCTCGGACCGACCACGCCACAGGGGGGATCATCATTACCCTACCCCTAGCTAGCTCAGGCTACGAGGAACAAGACCGACGTCCCATCTGGCTCGCCCCGGTAAACAAGTAATGATGGCACCCCGCGTGCGCCCAAGACGACGGCGGCTCTCAGCCCCCTGCGGAAGCAAGGAGACGTCAGCAAGGTCCTGGCAGCCCCGACAGCTGTGCTTCTACAGGGCTCAAACGCTCCTCCGACGGCCACGACATCGCATGCACAGGGCTCTAGCACTTCTTCGACAGCCACGTTGGCATGTACATAGGGCTCTGGCTCCTCTCTGCCGGACATGTTAGCATATTGCTACACCCCCCATTGTACACCTGGACCCTCTCCTTACATCTATAAAAGGAAGGTCCAGGGCCCTCGTACGAAAGAGGTGGCCGCGCGGGAGGACGGGCTGACGAACAGGCTCTCTCTCTCCCTCGCGAACGCTTGTAACCCCCTACTACAAGCGCATCCGCCCTGGGCGCAGGATAACACGAGTCGCGGTTCTCTTTTCCCCCTTGTGTTCCATCTCGTGCCGACCCATCTGGGCTGGGACACGCAGCGACAATTTACTTGTCGGTCCAGGGACCCCCCGGGGTCGAAACGCCGACACGAGCTAACTCTATGGCTCGTTAGCTTAACGTGCCGAACCGAACTGGCTTGATATTCAACCCTAGTTGCTTCTGACCGCTTCTAAGTCTATTTCAGGACAACTAAGTAAAGTTCGTCTAGATAATACGGCAACACAAAGGGAGAAGAAGCAGCTTCGTCCATTCGAGACCAGAACGAAGCACCTCGACACGGATAAAGGGTCTGTTTGGTTGGGATGTGGCTGTAAAAAAAACTGTTGTGGACTGTGAGTTGTGAAAAAGTTGTTATGGGCTATGAACTGCTAAAAAGCTAAAAATTGTTTGGTGGAAACCACTAAAAGCCGCTAAAAATTCTTCCATATATATTTTCACAGTTACATCTGAAAGCTGCTAAAAGCAGGTCCAGATGTGCTTTCAGTTTTGCACTCCAAGAAAGTCGACTTTTAGAAAAAACTGTTTTCCTTATTCAGCCCTTTGGTTTGACTTTTGGTTTTTAGGGGGCAAAAGCAAAAGCCAAAAGCCAAACCAGACACAAAGAACGAATGAGGACAAGAAAGACGTATACGACACGTCTTGTAGCGGAAAAGACGATGACAACTCTAATTGTCCTTGTAGATCATATGTATAAAGATTGTGGATATTAATGTAATTTCACACAAAAGTGTATATTGTCATGTTACTATAAATAGGGTTACTATAATAGGTGAATAATGCTCATGTGTTGGGGGCCTTCCTCTTCCAAATGTCCTCAAAAACACGACTAACCATTTGTTTATATCATAATGTTGATTATTACAGGAGCTTCGTCACAAACAAAGATTCATGATGGGAATCTTCTCCTCCGTCGAAGGTTTTTAAAACGAAGACATAGCCCAAAAATGACAATAATTAGCGCTGAAGCTATAGCCGAAGAGTAACAACTTCGGCTTAAAGTGGTGTCGAAGATCAAGCATGATGCTGAGCCAAATAGAAAAAGACTAGCTATTCCCTAATAATTTATGTTATAGTTATGAACAAATTTTAAGGTCATAAATGAATCTTTACCTGGGTTGCGTCCCGTGCCTATAAATAGGTGAACAGTACCACCGGACTGTTCATGCTGGATTGTAATCGCTCTCGCGTCAACACTTTCGAACAAGCCGAAGGTATCAATGTAATATAAATTTTATTAACGATCATATGTTTATCATGAAACAAATATATGGATGAATGACATATATATTATCTATATGAACTCTCATTTTGCTAATGGTGAAGATATGTCATTCATAACCTTCGTTTGAAGATCATTAGAAGATAATGCTTCGAAGGACGAAGATCCCTATTGTTTAACAACCATGTTGCCTTGTTCTTGATTAACAACATTTGAGAACAAGTGACCAACACATATACATGGAGACTCTCTCGTTTAACCCACGAGAGCTAAAGGTGGAAACAGATCAGATCGAATACGCACGTATACGAATTCGAATGTCACAATTTACCATTATTTTAGTACGGATTCTATACGAATTTGAATATCTTCGGATACGAATACAAATGGATAGTCGAATCCAAATTCTTATTCGGATATTTACTCAATTCAACTCAAACATCATACCCTAAAATTTAACATATGTATATGTGGATTTTTATTTAAGTACAAGTTTATAGGTAGTCAATATATAGTCAAAACAAACTTAAATTAAAATAGATGTCTCGTGATCATCCATATCCAAGTCAACAAAACTATATAAATAATATTTTTAAACTATCGAATTATGTAACAAAAGGTAAGCAACAACACCTGATATTTAATAAGTGATATTTTTACAAATACAACTAAACTAAAATTGATATCAAATGTGTGTACCAAAACTTAAATGAAAACATGAAGAAATTTATCTATATATTGTAAAGTGGAGAGTTATAGTTGAATGTTTACGAAACTTCGTTGAGATGTGTTCTCTAAGCTAAAGTGGAGAGTTACAATTGAATGTTCATGAAATCTATGGAATTTTATTATTGAATATCACTAGAAATATAAGGTTGATATATTTAGTTATTGTTGGGGACTTGTTCTCAAATGCTAAGAGTTAAGAACAAGGCAACACAGAAAATGTTAAACGTTAAAGTCCTTCGTCCTTCGAAGCATTATTTCCCTTGAGATATAATGATTTTCGGACGAAGGTTATGAAGGACATATCTCCATAAACATTACGTATCATAATGAAGAAGGAATTACATGGAATATAAAAGATAACATAAATAATTATGTATTATTATCAACTCATTTCTATTTTATTGCTATGGGAAAATAGAAATGACATCGGGTTACAAATATACCTTTGACTTGAAAGAAGGCAAAGGTACAAGCGTGATGCAAAAGCAAATGCCAAGTCAGCGTGAACAGTACAGGGTTACTGTTCATCTATTTATAGGCACGGGACACAACCCGTGTAAAATTACACCTATGCCCTTTACATCTGCTAATAACTCTATAATAATTCATCAAGGTCTAAATAGCCTTTTCATCTTTAAGTCGGTTTCCCTCTCCGCTATCATGCTGAAGCTCTTCTACACACAGCTTCGGCTCCGCGCCGTCCTTCGTACCCCTTCTGTGCTTCTTCACGTTGTGGTTTTAACTCGGGTCCGAAGATACCTGTTCACACATTGTACTCCAGAAACATTGTTAAATCATGTTTTTGAGGACCTTCGGAAGCCGAAGGCCCCCAACAGTAGCCCCTCGCAATATTAATTTGTTAGAATGATAAATTCAGATTGCGATATGGACGAAGGCCCCGAGCCAAAGGTCCAAAAAACACCTTCCCTTTGCTAGAATAGCAACAACCACTGACAAGCGGGACCCTTCAGTTTTCGTCGTACTCGGCATATAAATAAGAGCACATCGCGGATTCATTTGACACACTCCCTTGCCATCTGTTTTTGCTTGCCTAATTTTTAGCCCTTGCGCACCAACACTTTCCTGGCTTTGAGTTTTTAAGCTTCATATTCGAGAGCGATTTTTCAGTACCTCCGAAGATGTCTCAAGATAAAAAAGTTGTTGCTGAAGCGAAACTGAGCCTTTCTAAAGAGAAGAATCTTGGTTTTCTTGAATTAATGGCAAAGACAAATACAGAGAAGATTACCAGAGAGATTTTGGAAGGCTTGTCTGAAGATACTGGTGATAGCGACAGCTTTGATATGGAAAGTGGTGGAGAAGACTCCGAAGATCAACCATGGCGACCAAGTCATACAGTTTTTGGAAAATCAACTATTAAACAGAGTCATCTTGACAATATGAGGGGAAGATAATTTCGGGACATGTCTATTGTAAGGGCTGATGACGGAGAGAGGACTGTGCCTACTCCCGAAGAGAATGAGGTTGTGATCTTCCGAAGCTTTTTTAAGGCTGGGCTTCGGTTTCCATTAAGCAAATTTGTGGTTAAGGGTTTAAAGATTTATCAAATCTACCTTCATCAAATTACGCCCGAAGCAATCATAAGAATGGGAATCTTTGTCTGGGCCGTGAGGAGCCAGGGCTTGGAGCCAAATGCAAAAAGCTTTTGTAATCTACATGAGCTAGTATATGAGACGAAACCCTGGGGTAAAGAGCAATATCATAACAATTTTGGTTGTTATAGCTTCGGTGCCCGCTCTGGGTCAAGTTGTCCGGTGCCAACTTTTCGGAAGAGATGGCCCGAGGACTGGATGAAGGAATGGTTCTATGTGAAAAATGATTTGAAGGCACGAGAAGATATTAAAGATATCATCATGCGCCCTATCTGGCAGCGTTTCGGACTCCGGAAACCGAAGGTGGAAATGGATGAAGCAGCCGAAGAATGTCTGAGGGCCTTCGGCATAGTTTGCTCTTTCATCGGGACGAGGGACTTAGTTCAAGAGCATGTGGCCTACAGTATATGGCCATTGGTAGCTAACTGGGAAATGCCGAAGGAAACTATCAGCAACCCACACGAAGGTGGTCTGATTCGACTAAAATATACCTTCAGGTTCGTAGACCAATTTATCGAGCCAGACGACAATTGGTTGAAATGCGTTGAAGCTACAAGTGATGAATTGCTTGGACCGTACTCGAAGGCAGAAGATACTGCGCTATCAGCGACCTTTGGAGGCTGGAAAAAGAAGAGGTTGAACAGAGTTTTCGATGCTATTGGATTTGTCTATCCTGACTACTGTTACCCAATACGGGGTCAAAAAAAGAAAAGGTACAGCTTTTGTGAAGTAAGTTGCTTCGGCCGCACCTATTGAGCCAACGCCGAAGAGAAAGAAGATGAAAGTTCTTAAGCACCAGCCACGCTATATTGAGCCGGCCACAGTGCTCGAGTTTGTCGGCGAGGCTTCTTGGGCTACTGAAGCCAAAAAACCTGTACCTATGCATAAAGCTGAAGAGCTGTCTGCAACACCGAAGGTTGAAAGAACTGAAGAGTCGAAAGCTGAAGAGGCAAAAATATCAGAAATTGTAAACCCTTCAGCAGAAGTTGGAGTGCCACAAGCCCAAAAGGGTCCGGTTGTGACCCCCAAAAGGAAAAGGATGGTTAATGTTTTGGATGTACTGGAGACAATAAAGTCTTCAAGCTCTACACCGAAAAACGTTGCCGAAGCTCAAAAAGCACAAGTTAAAACAACAGCCTCTGGAGGCGAAACTACAAAGCACCAGGCTGAAATCAAAACCGGACATTCAGAGTCTACCAAAGAAAAATCCTTGGAAACCAAAGGAGAAAGTAGAAAGGAAACTTTAAAGCAAATTCTGTCTGAAAAAATTCTTTCTTCAACTCCCGAAGCACCTTCCAAATTGCCTGATTATATTGTGCGACATGCTTCGGGCAAGATACTATCTGAAGAAGAAAAACGAGAAGGTCATCATTATGCCCAGAAATTAAAATATCCGAAAGGGGCGTTGATATTCAATGGCAGCGGAGAAGAAGACTTCTTGTATTGTCTCCCAGACAGCAAGGAGATCTCTGTCTGCCGGAGATGGCACGAAGCTTCGGATTCCCAACTCTAGAAGATGGGCTTTCAGTTTTGTCAAAAGATGAATTGGCCGACAGCTTAGCATATAACAGCTTAAAGGTGAGAAAATACACTTTTTGCGTGGTTAGAAATTCGTGTGTTTATTTATTAATATCACATTCCTTTTGCAGGGCCTTATTCTCAGCAATGCCCTTAGAGCGCAAAAAAGTGCCGAAGATGAAGGGTGCACCATGGCTTTAAACAACCTTCGTTCCGAAGTAATTGAGCTAAGGAACGAAGGTCTCGAGAAAGATAAAATATTAAATTCATTGGTGAATAAAATAAAAGAAGACGAGGCTGCTTCCAAAGCCCAAGCTGAGGCCCAGAAGCGCGAAATTGAGGATCTTCGGAAACAGTTAGCCGAAGCTAAAGAAAAATGCGCGGTTGTAGAAGCTAAACGAGAAATTAGCGAACAATGGATAAATCATTTAGAGAAAAATGTTGAAGAACTTCGTGCATCCAAGGAAAGGTGTTATGAAAAGTCTATAGAGTGTGTTAAGAAAATAAAAACTAGCTTCGCCAACGTTGGCGCACTCTCTAACGAAGACAACTTCGCAAGAGGTGATCCTGAAGGCCCAATTGATTGGATCAGCAACGAAGCTGAAGCTTTTGAGGAAGTTTTGAGTGGTCGCGGGGACATATGCGCTTTCTCAGGTGCCCGAGGAATCGTGGCTATTTTGGAGAAATCAGGCTGCGACCATGTGAAAACTTTGGCTCAAGCCGAAGCTACTTTAAGTATTGAAGATACAAAAGACCCTTCGGCCGAAGCCAGCTTAGTGGGCGGAAAATTCTTTACTGACATCTGGGAGAATGGCGGGCGAAAGATGGCACACGAGATAATAAAAAGAGTGAAAAAGATTTTCATGATGCAAAAGAAGTGATGAAGGCATCCGAAAAAACTGCGGAACTAGAAAGGAGAATAGGTATTATTTAATGACTTCTAACTTTATGTTTTATTTTTGTGACTTCGAACTTATTTACGTTTTCTATCGCAGCTGAGCTATCTTCTTCCCCTGAGCCCTTCGAGCCTACGGCCGGCCCAGAAGCAAAGAGGGAGGAAGAAATTACTAAAATGGCCAAAGCTATTTTAGATGAAGCTGTTTCTCGACTGTTGAACGAAGCTGCAGAAGCAGTTTTGAAAGAAGAATAGTTGTTATTGTAAAAACATTTGAAATGTAATATTTGCTGAACAAAGTGTGTAATATTTTTATAACTTTGAATGTAATATTTGCTCATCAGAAACTGCTTCGGATCTGAGTGTCCGTCATACATGGAGAGCTGGGGTGGCTTGTAAGACGGAGGCCAAGGTGTAGCCTGTAGTTCTGCTGACAGAGGAGAAGCATCATCAAAAGCAAAATTTCCATGATGGAAATCCTCATACCAGTCATCCTCGTTGAAGAAGCCCTCTTGATGAAGCTCTCTGTGCTGAGGCCTTCGGTTTTGCTCATCTTGAGCAAGATGACAAACTTCTTCAGAGGCTTCGTCTATCTGCCTTTGTAGATCAGCTAGCCAAGCCATCTTTTCCTTCCTCCTTTATACTTGCTGATGGAGCATCTCCATATTCCTGATCTCTTGGTCCAAGTCGTCCTCATGAGGCGTTGGACTGGTGGCCTTCCTCTTCTGGCTTCGGGCCTCTCGAAGAGAAAGGGTCTCCTAGTTCGGGTCCAGCGGCTGCAGAGCTGCAACCCCTGTCGCTGAAGCTTTCTTTGACGGCATGACGAAGGTCGATGCTTGCCGAAGGTGTTCGAAGCTCAAAAAGTGGAAGTGAGTTCACCGGAGGTGGGCGCCAATGTTGGGGACTTGTTCTCAAATGCTAAGAGTTAAGAACAAGGCAACACAGAAAATGTTAAACGTTAAAGTCCTTCGTCCTTCGAAGCATTATTTCCCTTGAGATATAATGATTTTCGGACGAAGGTTATGAAGGACATATCTCCATAAACATTACATATCATAATGAAGAAGGAATTACATGGAATATAAAAGATAACATAAATAATTATTGTCGGGGACCATAATTAGGGGTACCCTCAAGACTCCTAATTCTCAGCTGGTAACCCCCATCAGCATAAAGCTGCTAAGGCCTGATGGGTGCGATTAAGTCAGGGATCAGTCCATTCGAGCGACTCGATCACGCCTCGCCGGAGCCTAGCCTCGGACAAGGGCAGCCGGCCCCGGAGGATTTCCGTCTCGCCCGAGGCCCCCCTCCGACGGCGTACATATTTCCAGCTCGCCCGAGGCCCTGCCTTCGCTAAGAAGCAACCCTGACTAAGTCGCCGCACCAACCGACCAAATCGCAGGGGCATTTAACGCAAAGGTGGCCTGACACCTTTATCCTGACGCACGCCGGCAGAGCCGAAGTGACCGCCATCACTTCACCGCTCCACTGACTGGCCTGACAAAAGGACAGCGCCGCCTGCGCCACTCCGACTGCAGTGCCACTTGACAGAGTGAGGCTGATAGGCAGTCAGGCCCTGCCAAAGGCACCATAGGAAACTCCGCTCCGCCCGACCCAGGGCTCGGACTCGGGCTCAGCCCCAGAAGACGACGAACTCCGCTCCGCCCGACCCCAGGGCTCGGACTCGGGCTAGGTCCTGGAAGACGGCGAACTCCGCTCCGCCCAACCCAGGGCTCGGACTCGGGCTAAGTCCCGGAAGACGACGAACTCCGCTCCGCCCGACCCCAGGGCTCGGACTCGGGCTCAGCCCCAGAAGACGACGAACTCCGCTCCGCTCGACCCAGGGCTCGGACTCGGGCTCAGCCCCAGAAGACGACGAACTCCGCTCCGCCTGACCCAGGGCTCGGACTCGGGCTAAGTCCCGGAAGACGACAAACTCCGCTCCGCCCGACCCCAGGGCTCGGACACGGGCTCAGCCCCAGAAGACGACGAACTTCACTCCGCCCGACCCCAGGGCTCGGACTCGGGCTCAGCCCCAGAAGACGACGAACTCCGATCCGCCCGACCCCAGGGCTCGGACTCGGGCTCAGCCCCAGAAGACGACGAACTCCGCTTCGCCCGACCCTAGGGCTCGGACTCCGCCCTGGCCTCTGCCGAACGACCTCCGTCTCGCTCGACCCAGGGGCTCGGACTCAGCCTCGGCCATGGAAGACAGACTCGACCTCGGCTTCGGAGGAGCCTCCACATCGCCCAACCTAGGGCGCAGGCCAGCCACGTCAACAGGAAGCGCCATCATCACCCTACCCCGAGCTGACTCGGGCCGCAGAGAACAAGACCGGTGTCCCATCTGGCTAGCTCCGCCAGATAGGCAATGATGGCGCCCCGCATGCTCCGTGACGACGGCGGCTCTCAGCCCCCTTACGAAAGCAAGAGGACGTCAGCAAGGACCCAACCGCTCCGACAGCTGTCCCTCCACCAGGCTCCGTCGCTCCTCCGACGGCCACGACATCACACCAGCTGGGTGCCAAAATCTCTCCGGCTGCCACATCGGCATGTACTTAGGGCGCTAGCTCTCCCCCGCTAGACACGTAGCACTCTGCTACACCCCCCATTGTACACCTGGATCCTCTCCTTACGCCTATAAAAGGAAGGACCAGGGCCCTCTTAGAGAGGGTTGGCCGCGCGGGGAAGAGGACGAGACAGGCGCTCTCTTGGGGCCGCTCGCTTCCCTCTCCCGCGTGGACGCTTGTAACCCCCTACTGCAAGCGCACCCGACCTGGGCGCGGGACAAACACGAAGGCCGCGGGATTCCCACCTCTCTCACGCCGGTCTCCGGCCGCCTCGCTCCTTCCCCCCTTCGTGCTCGCCCTCGCGCTCGACCCATCTGGGATGGGCACGCGGCGACACTCACTCGTCGGCCCGAGGGACCCCCCGGTCTCGAAACGCCGACAGTTGGCGCGCCAGGTAGGGGCCTGCTGCGTGTTGACGAACAGCTTCCCGTCAAGCTCCAGATGGGCAGTCTCCAACAACCTCTCCGACCCGGGACGGTGCTCCGTTTCGGGAGTCTTGAGTTCATGTCCTACGACGGCAGCTACGACATGATACTCCTTCCACCGCCGCGCGACAACGACAATGGCGGCCGACAGCCCGCCTGCCGGCGGCGGAATCGACAACGTCTTCCCCGCGTAGAGGAAGAACGACATTCGAGCTCGCCCCGTCCTCTCCCCCGCCAACGGAGGAGGAGGCGGGGCAACCAAGGCCAAGCGGGAGGCCGCACCTCATCGGCTGTCGAGCGAGTCGACGGTCCCAGCGCCCCAACGGGGGGCGCGTCGGGCATCGACCTCGCGTTTGAGACGAAGGCGAGCGCCGTCTCCCCGCGACACGCCAATTCCGAGCAAGCGGACGACGCCAGCGTGCTCGCGGAAAGCTTGCTAGGCGTCACCCTCGTACCTGAGACGACGGTGCAGTCAGTCCCCGACGTGACATCATCGCCGCTCGTCGACCAAAAGGTACCGACCGATTCCCATCCTACGTTATTTGGATTCAGCCTCAACCCGCCTAGCGACCTTGCTTTGGCGGGCGCTCTCGTAGAGGCGAGTTCAAACCCTCTGGGGTTTCGCATGCGGTCGCCTTGGGACCGGCTGACGGATGTCTCGACCTACGGGCCCTCTGGGTCCAAGGAAGATGACGACCCCAGCATCTGTTGGGATTTCTCTGGACTTGGCAACCCCAGTGCCATGTGGGACTTCATGACCGCATGTGACTACTGCCTCTCTGACTGTTCCGAAGGTAGCCGCAGCCTCGACGACGAGGACTGCGGCCCAAGCCGCGAATGTTTCCACGTCGATCTAGGGGGTCCCTCTGAAGGCAATCACCTCGGCATGACGGAGGACGGTGATCTCCCTAGGCCGGTGCCTCGCGCTGACATCCCACGGGAGCTAGCTGTGGTCCCCGTTCCGGCGGGGGGGTCACGACCCACAGCTCGAGCAAGTCCGTGGGGCACAGGCCAGGTTCGACGAGGGAGCAGGAGCGCTTGAGCCAATCCGCCGGGATGTCGGGCAGGCATGGGCGGGCCAAACCCCGGCCGGAGAAATACGTCACCTGCCCCAGGGTTTCCAGCACCGCGTCGCCGACGACGCTAGGGTCAGGCCGCCACCCGCATCTAGTGGCGTCGGCTAGAACCTGGCTGCAGCAGCGATGCTCCTCCGCGCGATGCCGGAGCCATCCACCACCGAGGGTCGGCGAATCTAGTGGGAGCTCAAGAATCTCCTGGAAGGCGTCGCGGTCCGACGGGCCGAGAGCTCTGCCTCCCGAAGGCAGGGATACCCCTCGGAACCTCATGCCGCGACTTCCCGATTCATGCGGGAAGCCTCGGTCTACACCGGGCGCACGCGCAACACCGCACCTACCGCCCCGGGCCGCCTCGCCAACGAGCACCATCATCGCGACCGTCAGGCCCACCTCGATGAGAGGGTGCGCCGAGGCTACCACCCCAGGCGTGGGGGACGCTATGACAGTGGGGAGGATCGGAGTCCCTCACCCGAGCCACCCGGTCCGCAGGCCTTTAGCCGGGCCGTTCGACGGGCACCGTTCCCGACCCGGTTCCGACCCCCGACTACTATCACAAAGTACTCGGGGGAGACGAGACCGGAACTATGGCTCGCGGACTACCGTCTGGCCTGCCAACTGGGTGGAACGGACGACGACAACCTCATCATCTGCAACCTCCCCCTGTTCCTCTCCGACACCGCTCGCGCCTGGTTGGAGCACCTGCCTCCGGGGCAGATCTCCAACTGGGACGACCTAGTCCAAGCCTTCGCCGGCAATTTCCAGGGCACGTACGTGCGCCCTGGGAATTCCTGGGATCTCCGAAGCTGCCGACAGCAGCCGGGAGAGTCCCTCCGGGACTACATCCGACGATTTTCGAAGCAGCGCACCGAACTGCCCAACATCACCGACTCGGATGTCATCGGCGCGTTCCTCGCTGGCACCACCTGCCGCGACCTGGTGAGCAAGTTGGGTCGCAAGACCCCCACCAGGGCGAGCGAGCTGATGGACATCGCCACCAAGTTCGCCTCCGGCCAGGAGGCGGTCGAGGCCATCTTCCGGAAGGACAAGCAGCCCCAGGGCCGCCCACCGGAAGATGCTCCCGAGGCGTCTACTCAGGGCGGCGCCAAGAAGAAAGGCAGGAAGAAGTCACAAGCGAAACGCGATGCCTCCGACGCGGACCTTGTCGCCACCGCCGAGTACAAGAACCCTCGGAAGCCCCCCGGAGGTGCCAACCTCTTCGACAAGATGCTCAAGGAGCCATGCCCCTATCACCAGGGGCCCGTCAAGCACACCCTTGAGGAGTGCGTCATGCTTCGGCGCCACTTCCACAGGGCCGGGCCACCCGTGGAGGGTGGCAGGGCCCGCGACGACGATAAGAAGGAAGATCACCAAGCAGGAGAGTTCCCCGAGGTCCGCGACTGCTTCATGATCTACGGTGGGCATGCGGAGAATGCCTCGGCTCGACATCGCAAGCAAGAGCGCCGGGAGGTCTGCTCGGTGAAGGTGGCGGCGCCAGTCTACCTAGACTGGTCCGACAAGACCATCACCTTCGACCAAGCTGACCACCCCGACCACGTGCGGAGCCCGGGGAAATACCCGCTCGTCGTCGACCCCATCGTCGGTGACGTCAGGCTCACCAAGGTCCTTATGGACGGGGGCAGAAGCCTCAATATCATCTACGCCGAGACCCTCGGGCACCTGCGTGTCGATTTGTCCTCCGTCCGAGCAGGCGCTGCGCCCTTCCACGGGATCATTCCCTGGAAGCGCGTCCAGCCCCTCGGACGACTCGACCTTCCCGTCTGCTTCAGAACGCCCTCCAACTTTCGAAGGGAGACCCTGACGTTCGAGGTGGTCGGGTTCCGAGGAACCTACCACGCGGTACTGGGAAGGCCATGCTACGCGAAGTTCATGGCCGTCCCCTACTACACCTACCTGAAGCTCAAGATGTCGGGCCCCAACGGGGTCATCACCGTCGGCCCCACGTACAAACACGCGTTCGAATGCGACGTGGAGTGCATGGAGTACGCCGAGGCCCTCGCCGAGTCCGAGGCCCTCATCGCCGACCTGGAAAGCCTCTCCAAAGAGGTGCCAGACGTGAAGCGTCATGCCGGCAACTTCGAGCCAGTGGAGACGGTCAAGGCCGTCCCCCTCGGCCCCAGCGGCGACGCCTCCAAGCAGATCCGGATCGGCTCCGGGCTCGACCCCAAATAGGAAGCAGTGCTCGTCGACTTTCTCCGCGCGAACGCCGACGTCTTCGCGTGGAGTCCCTCGGACATGCCCGGCATACCGAGGGATGTCGCCGAACACTCGCTGGATATTCGGACCGGAGCCCGACCCGTCAAATAGTCTCTGCGCCGATTCAACGAGGAGAAGCGCAGAGCGATAAGCGAGGAGATCCACAAGCTAAAAGAAGCGAAAAGCGTCAAGCTCAACCCTGAAAGGTGGGTCCTCAGGGTGCCCCAGGGCATGGTCTTGGGGTTCATCATCTCCAAGCAGGGCATCGAAGCCAACCCGGAGAAGATCCCGACCATCGCACAGCACCCCGAGCCCTTGCTGGGGGCACCCGGGGGCTACACGAATGTGGGTGCATGTAAGTGGCAAGGCCGACTGAGCCGAGGAACTCCTATGCCTCCGGGTTAGGGACACCTCACTCATCACCCGCCACGAAAAATGACCCCTACTCGGGAAGCTGCCCTATTATTGACAGGCAAAGCCGGACACGCAAAATAAAAGGAAGAAGAGTACGACTTCATGCAATGAAAACAAAGTGTTCAGGCCTCAGCGGCCGCAGGAAGACACACGCGTATCCAACAGAAACTGTTCCAACAGAGTTAGGCGTCGCCTTGGGAAGGAGCCGCGCCTTCAGCTCCGTCCCCGCCTTCGGTAACGTCCATCTCGGCTTCCGGCGACGGCGCAGGGGGGAGGATCTCCGCCTCAAAGGTGGTCGCCAGCACTGCGCTCGGACCCGCGGCGACCGCGTCGAGCCGCTGGACTTCTACCAGGGCAGCTTCGTCTTTGTCAGGAAGACAATACCCCTCACTAACCCGCTCCAGGTCCACAACATAGTGGGAAGAGAGCACGGCGAAGGCCTGCCTGACGCCGTGGTGTAGCGCCTCGCGGAGTCTGCCGCGCGCGTGATCACCCAAGGCTTGAAGGCGGCTTTGAGGGGAGCTTCCTGAGGGGACGTCGCCAGAGCCAAGGATCCGATAAACGTCCGAGACGGCTTCGGACATGGCCGCGAGGTCGGCCTCCCTCTGCTCGGCCGCCCCGGCAAGCGCCTCGGCAAGCGCCTTAGCGGACTCATCAAGGGCAGACTCGAGCTCTGCGAACAGCCAGAAGAAAGATCTCAAACACAAGTAGAGGAAACAAACAAGAACAAGAACCAAGGATGGCCAAGGCGTACCTCCGGCTCGGGCACGCTGCTCCGAGGCCGCGACCTGGGCTGCGGCTAAATCGGCTGCGAGGGTTTCGGCCCGGCTTTCGGCCTCGGCAGCCCGGCCCCGAGATTGGTCCCGCTCCTCGACGACCTGGACGAACTTCGACCGCTGCCGTTGCGCCTCTGCGCGCGCCGCTGCCGCCTCGGCTCTCAGGTCAGTGCAGAGCAACTGGAGGTCCGCTACCTCGGCACCCTGCTGAGAAAGGCGCGCAGTAGCCCTAGCGAGCGAGGTCCTCAGGGATCGCAGCGAGCCCCAGACATCGACCTCGCGGCAGATGAATGATGACTTGGCGGCGCTCCGATCTGTCAGATCCTGAGGGAAGGAAACGGGGCGTCACGAAGAACGCCTCGGCCACAGAAGAGAAAAGGTATGCCTGAAACCGTTACCTGGAGGATGTTGGGGACGTCCCTGCAGAAAACCTCCAGCGACGACCGGAGCGACCCCACCGTTGCTTCAGCACACTCGTGGAGCCCGTCCCAGGACTGGTCCTCCCGTTCATCGTCGAGAATGAAGACGGGATCCGAGGCTTCACGGGTCCGGAACCGGAGCAACTGGTGCCGGACCTCGAGGCTCCGCCGCACAGCGATGAGGCTGCCGCCCGGCGGGGCGGATCGCGCCTCCACGCCCACCTCTTCCGAGGCACCAGGCACCGATGCATCAGCCGTCTCGACGTCGGCAGCAACCGGTCGCTCTCCGACTGGGACGGCGGCGACTTCGATAGCGGCAGGCGCCGGCATGGCTGACACGTCTGGTGGGCTCGGGACCACGTCAGCGTCAGCCGCCTCCCCTATCACGATGGCCGCCTCGGCAGAAGAGCCAGCCTCGGGAACCTGCTCCACGGCGACCGGTGCCGCCCGAGCCCCCTGCGGTGGAACGCCTTGCGAGGGGGTCGGCTGAATGGCAACGCCCGAAGCGGCGCTAGCCGCACAGGCCGGCGTCGTCTTAAGGGCCTTCCGGGGTGCCAGGTCGGTCAGGCCATGGCTTCGCTTGCTGAGGGAAAAAGAAAAATCACGGCCGGGACATATGAATGGAAAGCCAGGACGAAGACATTCCGAGATACCTACCCGCTCCGGGCCATGATCCACCGTGCCTGGGGGGAAGTCTCTGGGATCCCGGCCCCCGGAACCGCCGCCGAGGTCCGCTTCGCCGGCAACTTCGGCACCACCCTTGCTTTGGACACCCGGGGAGCAGAGTGCCCAGGCACTATCACGGTGACCTGAGGGTCGCCTCCCTGCGCTGCCGGCGCGAGCGGCGGCTCTCGGGGAGCAGACGCCCTGGCCTGGCCCCCCGGAGTCACCTCAGCTCCTCCAGCTGAGGGGTCAGGTGCCCTCTCGGGTTGCCCCCGCACCTCGGGCCGGGACCCCGACGCCCCGACTCCGGGGACTGACGGCGTCAGCCCGCTCGGGGGCTGGCTCGATGGCTCCTGGCCAAACCCCAAGCCGGGGCTGAGGCCAAGACGGGCGGCCATGTCGTCCTCCTCGTCATCATCATCGTCGTCGTTGTCGTCGTCGGGCGTTTCCGGCGACGGTTCCCTCGGGAGCCCCTCCCTCTCCTGCCGGCGACGGAGCTTTTCCAAGGTGTCTCGAGCCCGCCTCCGCTCATGGGCCCGGGCCTTCTCCGCGTCCTTCTTCCTCTTCTTCTCCTCCGCGGCGACCCGCCGCGCTGCTCGGTCCACCGCATCCTGCGGGACCCATGGCAGGGAAGGCTTGTGCCACCCCACCTCCTGAAGAAGTGGGGAAAACCCCCGATCGTAAGAACCAGGAGCAACCCAATGTATGAAGAAGGAAGGAGCGAACACTCACCAGAGTCACGCACCCTTGGTCGGGGCGCATCAAAAGCTGGGAGAAGGCGTGGGGGTCCGGCTTCCCCAACGCGATGGACACCCGCCATTGGAGGGCGTCGAAGGGAAGAGGATCAGGGGACATCCGCGAGCCCTCCCATTCAGCCTCCGGGGTCATCTCCCAAAGCGACAGCCGTCGCTCTGCCAAGGGAAGCACCCTCTGACGGTGGATGGCGGCAATCACTCCCGCAGCGGTGAGTCCCCCCTTCCGCAACGCCTCCAAGGCCTGGAGAAGGGGTTCGAGGTTCTTCTGTCTTTCGTGCGGGGTCCCGTGGCGCCAAGCGTCGGTGGCGGTGGTGACTACCCGCTGGGAGAACGGTGGGAGCAACTCGCCGTCATTCCGGAGGTAGAACCACTGGCGCTGCCACCCCTTGTTCGAGGACGCGAGGATGGCAGGAATATACAGCGACGCCCGCGACTGCCTCAGCAGGAGGGTGCAGCCGCCGGCCCGCACCGCTGCGCGGACTTTCCTCTCCCCCGTCGGCGAGGCAAAAAGCTCCGCGAAAAAGAGATGGGTCCACAAATCCCAATGGGGGGCGATCCCCAAGTACCCCTCGCACACCGCTACGAAGATAGCGGCCTGCGAGATGGAGTTGGGGGTGAGGTTGTGCAACTCCACCCCATAGTGGTATAGGATCGCCCGCATAAAGCGGCCCGCCGGCACACCGAATCCCCGCTCGTGGAAGGAGACGAAGCTCACGATGTACCCCGGCGGTGGGGATGGAGCGGCTCCGCCCACGGGAGGAATCCATTCCGGTCGCTGCTCATCGGTGAGAGGGCGAAGCAAACCCTCGCCGACCAGATCCTCCAGATCGCTCGCCGTCACCGTGGAAAAGGGCCATGGATCGCGCGGCGAGATGATGGTCACCCGGTCAGCCATCACCGAGCGGAAGGGATGGCGGCGCAAGGGGCAGGAAGGGCGGTTTTCTCTTCTCTGGCTAAGTCTCTCGGGTTACGAAAACCTAAGAGGGAGGCAGGAAGCGGAGCAAAGAACCGTCACCAGACCCTCTTTCAGGTATATAAAGACCAAGGCGAGACCGTTTCCAATGTTCCGCCCGGACCGGACGCGGGATTCGAAAACGCGAAGCGAAACAGTCGTTCCTCGAACGGCTCGCGCACGCGCAACGGTCGCCCCGAGAACCACTCGCCCCGTCACATTAACTCCGCGGCGGGACAGGCGGCGCTTCTGGCAGGAGCAGCGGGCGACACTTCGCCTTCGCCGTAATAACCGCGCCAAAAAAGGTACGCCGCGTCGTTCGATTTCGTATCCTTTTCCTTTTTTCCTCTTTCTCTATCTCTTGCAACAGGGACCGGGAAAGGGGGATACCCCAAAAAGGATCCTTCCCCATGAAGGAACCAGGCTCCGAGCCTCCTTACTGATCAGAGGTTCGAAGGCTGGCCCCCCGAAGGGTTCAACAGCCGCCTCAGATCACGTGGGCCCTACACCCACTACTGGTCAGAGGTTCGAAGGCCGGCCCCCCGAAGGGTTCCACGGCCGCCTCAGGCTACTCGGGCTCCGCGCCCATTACTGATTAGGGGTTCGAAGGCTAGCCCCCGAAGGGTTCACAGCCGCCTCAGACGCCGAGCGAGGGATGACCATGGGTACGTTCGATACATAACCAAGGCTCGGACTGCTCCCGAGGTACCCTAGGACATTTCCGAGACCAGCGGGTGCGATCTTGTAACGGAATCCTATCAGAGGGAGGCATCGAGCCCTCGGACCCCGTCGCCAGGGGACCGGGTCCGGCAGATCACCCGCAGGTACTTTTGGGCGTGCCTCTGGGCCCCTAGTCGACCCCTAACGAACGGGGCACGAACGTCCACTCGGATTACTCGCTTGCAGCTCACCGGAGACACCATGTTCAGCGCCCATCGAGGGCAACATGGCGCTTCCCCCCCTCCTCCTTGCGGAAAGGCGACGCAGGGGCGTATGTAAAAAAGCCGAGTCTGTCCCTGATCGCCCTCTCGCCCTGTGCAGAGGCTCGGGGGCTGCTCTCGCAAACCCGGCTCCGGCCGAACCGTTGACAGCGTCAACATACCAGCCCGAGAACTTGGGCCCCGACCGTACACCCGGGCTACGGCCAGTTCGCATGAGGGAACAACCAGACCAGCCGAAGCATTACGCGAGGCATTAAGACCTCGAAGGAGCGAAATCACTCCTCCGAGGCCTCGGGGGCTACACCCGGCGGGTGCGCTCGCGCGCACCCACCGGAACAAAATGCAACCGAGAAAGGTTGGTCCCCTTGCAAAAAAGTGCGACGAAAGCCTCCAAGCGAGTGCTAACACTCCCTTCGAGGCTCGGGGGCTACTGTCGGGGACCATAATTAGGGGTACCCTCAAGACTCCTAATTCTCAGCTGGTAACCCCCATCAGCATAAAGCTGCTAAGGCCTGATGGGTGCGATTAAGTCAGGGATCAGTCCATTCGAGCGACTCGATCACGCCTCGCCCGAGCCTAGCCTCGGACAAGGGCAGCCGGCCCCGGAGGATTTCCGTCTCGCCCGAGGCCCCCCTCCGACGGCGTACATATTTCCAGCTCGCCCGAGGCCCTGCCTTCGCTAAGAAGCAACCATGACTAAGTCGCCGCACCAACCGACCAAATCGCAGGGGCATTTAACGCAAAGGTGGCCTGACACCTTTATCCTGACGCACGCCGGCAGAGCCGAAGTGACCGCCGTCACTTCACCGCTCCACTGACTGGCCTGACAGAAGGACAGCACCGCCTGCGCCACTCCGACTGCAGTGCCACTTGACAGAGTGAGGCTGACAGGCAGTCAGGCCCTGCCAAAGGCACCATAGGAAACTCCGCTCCGCCCGACCCAGGGCTCGGACTCGGGCTCAGCCCCAGAAGACGACGAACTCCGCTCCGCCCGACCCCAGGGCTCGGACTCGGGCTAGGTCCCGGAAGACGGCGAACTCCACTCCGCCCGACCCAGGGCTCGGACTCGGGCTAAGTCCCGGAAGACGACGAACTCCGCTCCGCCCGACCCAGGGCTCGGACTCGGGCTCAGCCCCAGAAGACGACGAACTCCGCTCCGCCCGACCCAGGGCTCGGACTCGGGCTAAGTCCCGGAAGACGACGAACTCCGCTCCGCCCGACCCCAGGGCTCGGACTCGGGCTCAGCCCCAGAAGACGACGAACTCCGCTCCGCCCGACCCCAGGGCTCGGACTCGGGCTCTGCCCCAGAAGACGACGAACTCCGCTCCGCCCGACCCCAGGGCTCGGACTCGGGCTCAGCCCCAGAAGACGACGAACTCCGCTTCGCCCGACCCCAGGGCTCGGACTCCGCCCTGGCCTCTGCCGAACGACCTCCGTCTCGCCCGACCCAGGGGCTCGGACTCGGCCTCGGCCATGGAAGACAGACTCGACCTCGGCTTCGGAGGAGCCTCCACATCGCCCAACCTAGGGCGCAGGCCAGCCACGTCAACAGGAAGCGCCATCATCACCCTACCCCGAGCTGACTCGGGCCGCAGAGAACAAGACCGGTGTCCCATCTGGCTAGCTCCGCCAGATAGGCAATGATGGCGCCCCGCATGCTCCATGACGATGGCGGCTCTCAGCCCCCTTACGAAAGCAAGAGGACGTCAGCAAGGACCCAACCGCTCCGACAGCTGTCCCTCCACCAGGCTCCGTCGCTCCTCCGACGGCCACGACATCACACCAGCTGGGTGCCAAAATCTCTCCGGCTGCCACATCGGCATGTACTTAGGGCGCTAGCTCTCCCCCGCTAGACACGTAGCACTCTGCTACACCCCCCATTGTACACCTGGATCCTCTCCTTACGCCTATAAAAGGAAGGACCAGGGCCCTCTTAGAGAGGGTTGGCCGCGCGGGGACAAGGACGAGACAGGCGCTCTCTTGGGGCCGCTCGCTTCCCTCTCCCGCGTGTACACTTGTAACCCCCTACTGCAAGCGCACCCGACCTGGGCGCGGGACGAACACGAAGGCCGCGGGATTCCCACCTCTCTCACGCCGGTCTCCGGCCGCCTCGCTCCTTCCCCCCTTCGCGCTCGCCCTCGCGCTCGACCCATCTGGGCTGGGGCACGCGGCGACACTCACTCGTCGGCCCGAGGGACCCCCCGGTCTCGAAACGCCGACAATTATGTATTATTATCAACTCATTTCTATTTTATTGCTATGGGAAAATAGAAATGACATCGGGTTACAAATATACCTTTGACTTGAAAGAAGGCAAAGGTACAAGCGTGATGCAAAAGCAAATGCCAAGTCAGCGTGAACAGTACAGGGTTACTGTTCATCTATTTATAGGCACGGGGACACAACCCATGTAAAATTACACCTATGCCCTTTACATCTGCTAATAACTCTATAATAATTCATCAAAGTCTAAATAGCCTTTTCATCTTTAAGTCGGTTTCCCTCTCCGCTATCATGCCGAAGCTCTTCTACACACAGCTTCGGCTCCGCGCCGTCCTTCGTACCCCTTCTGTGCTTCTTCACGTTGTGGTTTTAACTCGGGTCCGAAGATACCTGTTCACACATTGTACTCCAGAAACATTGTTAAATCATGTTTTTGAGGACCTTCGGAAGCCGAAGCCCCCAACAGTTATTTATCATATAAATATTTTTTAATATTTTAAATGATATATATCATTTTTCTAGTATATTATTAAACTTAAAATCATTTGTAAGTAGTAATTAGTGATAAATTTAAGTATTGAATGGTTTAATGGAACATATTTTTTCATGGATACAGATAGTATCAGATGTTTCATGGTTTTTTCGAATACGGATATAGAATCGGATAGATAAAAGTACTATAAATCGAATTCGGATACATCCATTTGACATCCATATTGAAATCGAATTCGGATATGGATAACTATATTAGCAGTTTTAGCGAATACGAATACTGATAATTCGGATTTCCAGACATCCATTTCTAGCCCTAACAAGAGCCTCACGTCCTTCCATATTTAGAGCGCTCTAACTTGACGCATCCAACCTGTACCAACCTTCGTGCAACTCGTCGGATGTCACGAAGATAATATTGTAAAGAGACGACGTACAATTAGGACTGAAAACAAGTCGAGTCGGGCTCAGCTCGGCTCGGCCATTTCAAGAGCTAGGGAGACAGGCTCGGCTCGGCTCGACTCGTGAGCCAATTGCATTATATAGTAAATCATTAGCATATAAATATAAATATGAAATATATAGATATTATTCATCATTATGAGTAATCTAAATTATGAATTGTTATATACTCTATCATGAAATGTTAAGAAACAAATTGACTATCTATAAAATTATCTAATATCTATAATTATTCTACATATTAAGTAATTTGGCACAACTCGCGAGCTGGAACGAGACGGCTCGGTTCGGCTTACTACAGCAACGAGCCTAAAAGGATGGCTTGGCTCGGCTCGCTCGAGGCTCGCAGGCCGCTCCGAGCCGTTTCGAGCTCGAGCCGGCTCACGAGCCTCGAGCTTATTTTTCAGCCCTACGTACAATCATAAAAGGAATCATGGTGTAAATTATATTCTTCTATATATTCTTTTTGTTATCCTCCTCCTCTTGTTCTCACACATCCAATAGAAAAAGGTAAATAATTTATTTATATTGTCCTGTTATGGATCCTTGCAGGAAACTTGACATGTAACCAACAAAATAAATTACATTGTTATGAAAGAACATGTTGAGGATAATGTAGAAAATAAGAATATGACACTAATCCAGGGTATAATATATTTGCGCCACTTCATAATTTGTCCTATAATATTGTGATAATATTTTGTAAAATAAGACACTGTTGGAGTTGTTTTTTATGAGTTGGGGCATATATTTCAAAATAGAGCATTCACTTAAGGCACTGTTGGATATAAATTACTTAGAAAATTTATGTCTTGTACCGCCATAATAAATTCCAGTTGTTACTTTAATATCTAGTGCATTTATATATGATAGAAGAGACTATGTGTATGTTTGATACGTTCGAATGTGAACGAAAAAAGAGAGCTATAAAGAACTATGTTTTATAATGGAGGAGTACTAAACAATTAGTGACAAGAGGGAGGTGTACTTGTGCATCACCATGGTGGACAAAAAACCATACTATTCTATTTGCCCTGTTTGGCACAACTTATTTTTAGCTTCTTCACAAATTTAAGCAGATATTCTGCCAAACAGACAGCTTCTGCAGCAGCTTATCAGTTCAGCTGCTTCTCAAAATGAACTAAAAGCAGCCAATAAGCAGAAGCTGCTTTTTACCAGCTTATCAGATAAGCTGCTTTTTCAACAAGCAGGAGCTATGCCAAATAGGGCCTAAGTACATAATGTGAGCACCTGGTGATACCACGGCTTTACCCTCTCCACGCCCAGAGCCAGCAAAAAAATAGTGCAGGACAAATGCTCGAACCCACACTTCTCTGCTCCAAAAATTTGAGGCTAACCACCAAACCACATATATCGTAATATTTAGAAATAAATAAAATTTTTTTTTGTAGCCTAGGCATCGCTCCGGCGCTCCCTCTGCTCGTGGCAACGTATGTGCACATGACTAGTATACTAATAAAAAAGAGATGTACATGGTGATAGATATTGTTTGTTATGTCAATTGATGTAGACGTTCTGTAGCAACAGTGATGATTTGATGCATGAAGAGGAGGAAGTCGGTCGATCGAAGCAGTGCACAGTCGATTCAATAGGAGGTGTCACTGACACTTTCCAAAAACGTGTTGTCAGTCCCTCATTCGAGCAAATAAGCACTTAGGGCGTGTACAACGCCATTTAATCAGGCGTCTCCACACCCGTCTCCAGGGGGTTTTCTAAAAAAATCTCTGCATCCGGTGCTTGGTGGGGAGACGTCTCTGGCTCCCGTCCCTAGCAGAACCGACGACGCCTCTTCCGACTGTACGAGTTCCGGCCGTCTCTTGCAGATCTCGTGCGGCCGCGCCACCAATTTTTGTTTTTGGCGCGAAATTCAGGTGCTAAATCACTTCCTCTCCTGATTCCCTCTATTTTCTCTCCCAAATCTTACCTCTGCACCTTCTCTGAACCGGCGGCAACCATGCAGAGATCCACCGGCCGTCAGACCTCTGTCGCCGCTCAGCGCTTGGCCTCTAGCCGCCGGCCCTTTGTGGCACCTTCCAACACCGCTGCGACCCGGTTCCCGTCCCCTACTGGTGTTCATGGCTCGTCCAACGGCGGCGTCGGGCTCCACTCGGCCGGCATCGACGGATCTCAACAAGTGTTGGATTCCACTCTTCCCCGAGCAGCGGTACTGGATTCCACTCTTCCTTGAGCAGCGGCCCTGGATTTCAGTTGGGTTCTGGCATCCACAACTCTTCCCCCCCCCGCGGTGGCCCTAGATTCCACTTCGGTGCCAGCATCCATGGCTCTTCCCCTGGCAGTCGCCCCTCATTCGGCCCATTCTCATCTGCTAGCTCTGCTTCGTCTATGGCATCAGGACCTTCTTCAACTTATTCATATTTGCTTCATAGGTAAGTCATGCTGCTGGTAACCTTGTTCAGTATGGAGTTGCTTGTATGGATTTAGTAAGCTTGTGCAGTACACATTGTTCATGTGCCAAAATTCATTTTCTGAAAAGAAATTTGCTTGTATACATTGTTCTGAAAACATATTCACTATGAAATTCATTTTCTGAACAGAAATTTGCTTGTATACATTGTCCAGTATGTATGGCTGTGTGCTTGGGTGTTCAACAGAATTATTTGATAGTGCAGATTGTTTGTATAGATTGTTTTAATTATACAAATGCAGTATGTAGGCTTACATCTTCCTTTTTGTGAATTATTTTCAGCTCTGATGGGTTCATAAATTATATGATGGGTCAGAATTCTCATTTTGTTAGAGGAACATCACATGTCACACAATTGGATGAATCACATGACACCATCACACAAACATGGATATTCCAATGTCACCGCAACTGCAGGAGCACGAAGAAGACCAGGAAGATTATATTCAGCCAATTGATATGCATGTCGAAGATGACGACATATACACTCTGGATGATATGCTAGCTGAAGATGAGTTCCTGGAAGACTACATTGATCACATCGGTGACAATTTCCTAGCCAATTTGTAAGCCAAGCCGAAGCGCTGTCGATTTTTCCATAGAAGGTACATTCCAAGACCCCGTGAAATAGCACATCTCGATCTATATGCTTGCTATCTCTCTGAGTCTCCAATCTACACCCCTGAGATGTTTCACCGGAGGTATCGGATGAAACAAAGGCTATTTCTGTGAATCGTTGAAAAACTTGGTGAATGGTCATCTTATTTCAATCCTGCACATGACTGTGTTGGAAGGGAGGGCTTGTCACCTCTACAGAAATGTACTGCTTCCATTTGCATGCTAGCTTATGGTACTCCGGTTGACGAACTTGATGAGAATTTGAAGATCGCAGCAAGCACAACTTTGGAGTGTCTAGGAAAATTAGCTAAAGGAGCTATTGAGATGTTTGGTGAAGAATACTTACGGCCTCCAACAGCCGAAGAAGTGCAAAAAATTCTTGAATACGGAGAATCTTGTGGATTTCCGGGTATGCTTGGAAGCATAGATTGTATGCATTGGCAATGGGAGAAATGCCCGGTAGCATGGAGAGGCCAATTCACACGTGGTGATAAAGGTGTGCCCACCATGATCCTTGAGGCGGTAGCATAGAAAGATCTTAGGATATGGCATGCTTTTTTTGGAACTACAGGGTCTAACAATGATATCAATGTCTTAAACAAATCACATTTTGTCAGGGACCATAATTAGGGGTACCCTCAAGGCTCCTAAATCTCAGCTGGTAACCCCCATCAGCACAAAGCTGCAAAGGCCTGATGGGTGCGATTAAGTCAAGGATCGGTCCATTCGAGGGACGCGATCACGCCTCGCCCGAGCCCAGCCTCGGGCAAGGGCAGTCGACCCCGGAGGATTTACGTCTCGCCCGAGGACCCCCTCCAGCAACGGACACACCTTCGGCTCGCCCGAGGCCCAGTCTTCACCAAGACGCAACCTTGGCCAAATCGCCATGCCAACCGACCAAATCGCAGGGGCATTTAATGCAAAGGTGGCCTGACACCTTTATCCTGACGCGCGCCCTCCGGGTGATAGAGCCGAAGTGACCGTAGTCACTTCGCCGCTCCACTGACCGGCCTGACAAGAGGACAGCGCCGCCTACGCCGCTCTGACTGCTGTGCCACTCGACAGAGTGAGGCTGACAGCAGCCAAGTCCGGCCCTAGGCGCCATGGGAAACTCCGCTTCGCCCGACCCCAGGGCTCGGACTCGAGCTCAGCCCCGGAAGACGACGAACTCTGCTTCGCCCGACCCCAGGGCTCAGACTCGGGCTCAGCCCCGAAGGACGACGAACTCCGCTTCGCCCGACCCCAGGGCTCGGACTCGGGCTCAGCCCCAAAGGACGACGAACTCCGCTTCGCCCGACCCCAGGGCTTGGACTCAGCCCTGGTTTCAGCCGACGGTCTCCGCCTTGCCCGATCCAGGGGCTCGGACTCGACCTCGACCTTGGAAGACAGACTCGACCTCGACCTCGGAGGAGCCTCCACCTCGCCCAACCTAGGGCACGGACCAACCACGTCAACAGGAGGCGCCATCATTACCCTGCCCCAAGCTGACTCAGGCTACGGGGAACAAGACCAGCGTCCCATCTGGCTCGCTCCACTATACGAGCAATGATGGCGCCCCGCACGCTCTATGACGACGGCGGCTCTCAGCCCCCTTACGGAAGCAAGAGGACGTCAGCAAGGACTCGACAGCCCCGACAGCTGTCCTTTCGTCAAGCTCCAGCGCTCCTCCGACGGCCACGACACCACACGAACCAGGTGCCAAAACCTCTCCGGCTACCACGATGGCATGTACTTAGGGCGCTAGCTCTCCTCCGCTAGACACGTTAGCACACTGCTACACCCCCCATTGTACACCTGGATCCTTTCCTTATGCCTATAAAAGGAAGGACTAGGGCCCTCTTACAGAGGGTTGGTCGCGCGGAGAAGGACGGGACGGCGCTCGCGTGAGGCCGCTCGCTCCCTCCCGCGTGGACGCTTGTAACCCCCTACTGCAAGCGCACCCGACCAGGGCATGGGACAAACACGAAGGCCGCGGGATTTCGCCTCTCACGCCCGTCTCCCTCCGGCTTCTTCCCCCCTTCGCGCTCCATCTCGCACCGACCCATCTGGGCTGGGGCACGCGGCGATAATTTACTCGTCGGTCCAAGGACCCCCCGGGTTCGAAACGCCGACAGTTGGCGCGCCAGGTAGGGGCCTGTTGCGTGTTGACGAACAGCTTCCCGTCAAGATCCAGATGGGCAGTCTCCAGCAACCTTTCCAGCCCGGGACGATGCTCCGTTTTGGGAGTCTTGAGTTCATGTCCCTCGACGGCAGCTATGACATGATACTCCTTCCACCGCTGCGCGACAGCGACAATGGCGGCCGACAACCCGCCCGCCGGCGGCGGAATCGACGACGCGTTCCCCGCGTAGTGGAAGAATAACATTCGAGCTCGCCCCGTCCCCTCCCCCGCCGACGGAGGAGGAGGCGGGGCAACCAAGGCCAAGCAGGAGGCGGCACCTCGTCGGCTGTCGAGTGAGTCGACGGCGTCGGCGCCCCAACGGGGGGCACGTCGAGCATCGACCTCGCGTCTGAGACGAAGACGAGCGCCGTCTCCCCGCAACACACCAATCCCAAGCAAATGGACAACGCCAGCACGCTCGCGAAGGACTTGCTGGGCGTCACCCTCATACCTGAGACGATGGTGCAGTCTGCTCCGAACGTGACTTCGTCACCGCCCGTCGACCAAGAGGTACCAACCGATTTCCATCTCACGCCTTTTGGATTCAGCCTCGACCCACCAAGCGACTTTGCTTTGGCGGACGCTCTCGTAGAGGCAAGTCCAAACCCTCTGGGGTATCGTATGCGGTCACCCTAGGACCGGCTGACGGCCGTCTCGACCTACGGGCCCTCGGGGTCCGAGGAAGATGATGAGCCCGACTTCTGTTGGGAATTCTCCGGACTTGGTAACCCCAGCGCCATGCGGGACTTTATGACCGCGTGTGACTACTGCCTTTCCGACTGTTCCGACGGTAGCCGTAGCCTCGGCGACGAGGACTGCGGCCCAAGTCGTGAATGTTTCCACGTCGATCTAGGGGGTCCCGACGAAGGCAACCATCTTGGTATGCCGGAGAACGGCGATCTCCCTAGGCCTGTGCCTCGCATTGACATCCTTCGGGAGCTAGCTGTGGTCCCCGTCCCGGCGGGGGGTCATGACCCACAGCTCGAGCAAATCCGCGGGGTGCAGGCCAGGCTCGACGAGGGAGCAGGAACACTTGAGCCGATCCACCGGGACATCGGGCAAGAGTGGGCGGGCCAACCTCCGGCCGGAGAAGTGCGTCATCTCCCCGAGGGCTTCCAGCACCGCATCGCCGACGATGTCAGGGTAAGGCCGCCACCCACTTCCAGTGGGGTCGGCCAGAAACTGGCTGCAGTGGCAATGCTTCTTCGCGCGATGCCGGAGCCATCAACCACCGAGGGGCGGCGTATCCAGGGAGAGCTCAAGAATCTCCTGGAGGACGCCGCGGTCCGACAGGCCGAAAGCTCCGCCTCCCGAAGGCAGGGGTACCCCTCGGAACATCGTGCCGCGACTTCCTGATTCATGCGGGAAGCCTCGGTCCACACCGGGCGCACGCGCAACACAGCGCCTGCGGCCCCGGGTCGCCTCGGCCACGAGCACCATCACCGCAACCGTCGGGCCCACCTCGACGAGAGGGTGCGCCGAGGCTACCACCCCAGGCGTGGGGGACGCTACGACAGCGGGGAGGATCAGAGTCCCTCGCCCGAACCACCCGGTCCGCAGGCTTTCAGCCGCGCCATACGACGGGCGTCGTTCCCGACCCAGTTCCGAACCCCGACTACTATCACAAAGTACTCGGGGGAGACGAGACCGGAACTGTGGCTCACAGACTATCGGCTGGCCTGCCAACTGGGTGGAACGGACGACGACAACCTCATCATCCGCAACCTCCCCCTGTTCCTCTCCGACACCGCTCGCGCCTGGCTGGAACACCTGCCTCCGGGGTAGATCTCCAACTGGGACGACCTGGTCCAAGCCTTCGCCGGCAATTTCCAGGACACGTACGTGCGCCCTGGAAACTTTTGGGATCTTCGAAGCTGCCGCCAGCAGCCGGGAGAGTCTCTCCGGGACTACATCTGGCGATTCTTGAAGCAGCGCACCGAGCTGCCCAACATCACCGATTCGGATGTCATCGGCGCATTCCTCGCCGGCACCACCTGCCACGACCTGGTGAGCAAGCTAGGTCGCAAGACCCCCACCAGGGCGAGCGAGCTGATGGACATCGCCACCAAGTTCGCCTCTGGCCAGGAGGCGGTTGAGGCTATCTTCCGGAAGGACAAGCAGCCCCAGGGCCGCCCACCGGAAGATGTCCCCGAGACGTCAACTCAGCGCGGCGCCAAGAAGAAAGGCAAGAAGAAGTCGCAAGCGAAACGCGACGCCGCCGACGCGGATCTTGTCACCGCCGCCGAGTACAAGAACCCTCGGAAACCTCCTGGAGGTGCCAACCTCTTCGACAAGATGCTCAAGGAGTCGTGCCCCTATCATCAGGGGCCCGTTAAGCACACCCTTGAGGAGTGCGCCATGCTTCGGCACCACTTTCACAAGGCCAGGCCATCCGCGGAGGGTGGCAGGGCTCGCGACGACGATAAGAAGGAAGATCACCAGGCAGGAGAGTTCCCCGAGGTCCGCGACTGCTTCATGATCTACGGTGGGCAAGTGGCAAACGCCTCGGCTCGGCACCGCAAGCAAGAGCGTCGGGAGGTCTGTTCGGTAAAGGTGGCGGCGCCAGTCTACCTAGACTGGTCCGACAAGCCCATCACCTTTGACCAAGCCGACCACCCCGACCGCGTGGCGAGCCCGGGAAAATACCCGCTCGTTGTCGACCCCGTCATCGGCGACGTCAGGCTCACCAAGGTCCTCATGGACGGAGGCAGCAGCCTCAACATCATCTACGCCGAGACCCTCGGGCTCCTGCGTGTCGATCTGTCCTCGGTCCGGGCAGGCGCTGCGCCTTTCCACGGGATCATCCCCGGGAAGCGCGTCCAGCCCCTCGGACGGCTCGATCTACCCGTCTGCTTTGGGACACCCTCCAACTTCCGAAGGGAGACCCTCACGTTCGAGGTGGTCGGGTTCCGAGGAACCTACCACGCAGTACTGGGGAGGCCATGCTACGCTAAGTTCATGGCCGTCCCCAACTACACCTACCTCAAGCTCAAGATGCCAGGCCCCAACGGGGTCATCACCGTCGGCCCCACGTACCGACACGCGTACGAATGCGACGTGGAGTGCATGGAGTACGCCGAGGCCCTCGCCGAATCCGAGGCCCTCATCGCCGACCTGGAGAGCCTCTCCAAGGAGGTGCCAGACGTGAAGCGCCACGCTGGCAACTTCGAGCCAGCGGAGACGGTTAAATCCGTCCCCCTCGACCCCAGCAGCGACGCCTCCAAGCAGATCCGGATCGGCTCCGAGCTTGATCCCAAATAGGAAGCAATGCTCGTCGACTTCCTCCGCACGAACGCCGATGTTTTCGCGTGGAGTTCCTCGTACATGCCCGACCCGTGAAGCAGCCTCTGCGCCGATTCGACGAAGAAAAGCGCAGAGCCATAGGCGAGGAGATCCACAAGCTAATGGCGGCAGGGTTCATCAAAGAGGTATTCCATCCCGAATGGCTTGCCAATCCTGTGCTTGTGAGAAAGAAAGGAGGGAAATGACGGATGTGTGTAGACTACACTGGTCTAAACAAAGCATGTCCGAAAGTTCCCTACCCTCTGCCTCGCATCGACCAAATCGTGGATTCCACTGCTGGGTGCGAAACCCTGTCTTTCCTCGATGCCTACTCGGGGTATCACCAAATTAGGATGAAAGAGTCCGACCAGCTCGCGACTTCTTTCATCACACCCTTCGGCATGTACTGCTATGTCACCATGCCGTTTGGTTTGAGGAATGCGGGTGCAACGTACCAACGGTGCATGAACCATGTGTTCGGCGAACACATTGGCCGAACGGTCGAGGCCTACATCAGTGACATCATAGTCAAGACGAGGAAAGCCTCCGACCTCCTTTCTGACCTTGAAGTGACATTCCGATGTCTCAAGGCGAAAGGCGTGAAGCTTAATCCCGAGAAGTGTGTCTTCGGGGTCCCCCGAGGCATGCTCTTGGGGTTCATCGTCTCCGAGCGGGGCATCGAGGCCAACCCGGAGAAGATCGCGGCCGTCACCAGCATGGGCCCATCAAGGACTTGAAAGGCGTACAGAGGGTCACGGGATGCCTTGCGGCTCTGAGCCATTTCATCTCGCGCCTCGGCGAAAGAGGTCTACCTCTGTACCGCCTCTTAAGGAAGGCCGAGTGCTTCACTTGGACCCCTGAGGCCGAGGAAGCCCTCGGGAACCTGAAGGCGCTCCTCACGAACGCACCCATCTTGGTGCCCCCCGCTGCCGGAGAAGCCCTCTTAATCTACGTCGCCGCGACCACCCAGGTGGTTAGCGCCGCGATCGTAGTCGAGAGACGAGAATAGCGGCATGCATTGCCCGTCCAAAGGCCAGTCTACTTCATCAGCGAGGTACTGTCCGAGACCAAGATCCGCTACCCACAAATTCAGAAGCTGCTGTACGCGGTGATCCTGACACGGCGGAAGTTGCGACACTACTTCGAGTCTCATCCGGTAACTGTGGTGTCATCCTTCCCCCTAGGGGAGATCATCCAGTGCTGAGAGGCCTCAGGTAGAATTGCAAAGTGGGCGGTGGAGATCATGGGCGAAACGATCTCATTCGCCCCTCGGAAGGCCATCAAGTCCTAGGTCTTGGCAGACTTCGTGGCTGAATGGATCGACACCCAGCTCCCAACAGCCCCGATCCAACCGGAACTCTGGACCATGTTCTTCGATGGGTCGCTGATGAAGACAGGAGCAGGCGCAGGCGTGCTCTTCATCTCACCCCTCGGGAAGCACCTACGCTACGTGCTACGCCTCCATTTCCCGGTGTCCAACAATGTGGCTGAGTACGAGGCTCTGGTCAACGGGTTGCGCATCGCCATCGAGCTAGGGGTCCGATGCCTTGACGCTCGCGGTGACTCGCAGCTCGTCATTGACCAAGTCATGAAGAACTCCCACTGCCGCGACCCGAAGATGGAAGCCTACTGCGATGAGGTTCGGCGCCTGGAAGACAAGTTCTACGGGCTCGAGCTCAACCACATCGCCCGACGCTACAACGAGACTGCGGACGAGCTGGCTAAAATAGTCTCGGGATGAACAACGGTTCCCCCGGACGTCTTCTCCCGAGACCTGCATCAACCCTCTGTCAAGATCGACGACACGCCCGAGTCCGAGGCACCCTCGGCTCAGTCCGAGGCACCCTCGGCCCAGCCCGAGGCACCCTCGGTTCGGCCCGAGGTACCCTCGGTCCCCGAGGGTGAGGCACTGCGCATCGAGGAGGAGCGGAGCGGGGTCACGCCTAATCGAAACTGGCAGACCCCGTACCTGCAATATCTCCACCGAAAAGAGCTACCCCTCGACCGAGCCGAAGCTCGGCGGTTGGCGCGGCGCGCCAAGTCGTTTGTCTTGCTGGGAGACGGGAAGGAACTCTACCACCGCAGCCCCTCAGGCATCCTCCAGCGATGCATTTCCATCGCCGAAGGCCAGGAGCTCCTACAAGAGATACACTCGGGGGCTTGCGGCCATCACGCAGCACCTCGAGCCCTTGTTGGAAATGCCTTCCGACAAGGTTTCTACTGGCCGACGGCCGTGGCCGACGCCACAAGAATTGTCCACACCTGCGAAGGGTGTCAGTTCTACGCAAGGCAGACCCACCTGCCCGCTCAGGCCCTACAGACGATACCCATCACCTGGCCTTTTGCTGTGTGGGGTCTGGACCTCGTCGGCCCCTTGCAGAAGGCACCCTGGGGCTACACGCACCTGTTGGTCGCCATCGACAAATTCTCCAAGTGGATCGAGGTCCGACCCCTAAACAGCATCAGGTCCGAACAGGCGGTGGCGTTCTTCACCAACATCATCCATCGCTTTGGGGTCCCGAACTCCATCATCACCGACAACGGCACCCAGTTCACCGGCAGAAAGTTCCTGGACTTCTGCGAGGATCACCACATCCGGGGTGGACTGGGCCGCCGTGGCTCACCCCATGATGAATGGGCAAGTAGAGCGTGCTAACGGCATGATCCTGCAAGGACTCAAGCCGCGGATCTACAACGACCTCAACAAGTTCGGCAAGCGATGGATGAAGGAACTCCCCTCGGTGGTCTGGAGTCTGAGGACAACGCCGAGCCGAGCCACGGGCTTCACGCCATTCTTTCTAGTCTATGGGGCCGAGGCCATCTTGCCCACAGACTTAGAATACGGTTCCCCAAGGACGAGGGCCTACGCCGACCAAAGCAATCAAGCTAATCGAGAAGACTCACTGGACCAACTGGAAGAGGCTCGGGACATGGCCTTACTACACTTGGCGCGGTACCAGCAGTCCCTGCGACGCTACCACGCCCGAGGGGTTCGGTCCCGAGACCTCCAGGTGGGCGACCTGGTGCTTCGGCTGCGACAAGACACCCGAGGGCGGCACAAGCTCACGCCTCCCTGGGAAGGGCCGTTCGTCATCGCCAAAGTTCTGAAGCCCGGAACATACAAGCTGGCCAACAGTTAGGGCGAGGTCTACAACAACGCTTGGAACATCCAACAGCTACGTCGCTTCTACCCTTAAGATGCTTTCAAGTTGTTCGTATACCTCGTTCCCACAGAAAGTTTAGTCATCAAGGAAGGGTCAACCTTGCCTCGGCAAAGCCCGACCCTCCCTCGGGGGCTAAAAGGGGGGAACCCCCTCTGCGTCAAAATTTTCCTCGGAAAAAAATCTTTTCTGCCAGAATGTCTTTCGTGCTTTTCGACTACTTCAAAAGTGGATCCTGAAAACGATGGAGTACACATAAGAAGCCAAGGCTGACCGAGCCGAGGGACTCCTACGCCTTCGTGATACGGATACCTCACTCATCACCTTCTGTGATAAGTAACTCACGCTCGGATAAGTGATTCCGCGGACCGAACAAGTCTTCACGCTCGAAAACTCCTCTGCCGAAACGATTTTTCGGGCCTTCTCGACTGCGTCAGTGACAGAACCCTATGGATGAGTAAGAGTGTGCGTAAGCGGCAAGGCTGACCGAGCCGAGGGATTCCTACGCCTCCGGGATACGGATACCTCACTCATCACCTTCCGTGAAAAGTAACTCTCGCTCGCACAAACAATTCTGTTACCGACAAATAGGTCCAGATACTCGAAACAAGGGGAAAAGAAACGCAGCTTTACAACACGACAATGGTGTGTTTGGGCCTCGGCGACCGCAGAAAGCACACACTACAAGACAATCCGATCCTGCAGGCTCGGATCTTGACAATTGAAGGGAGCAGCAGCACCCTCGGCGTCAACTACACCTTCGGCGAGGTCCGACCTAGCCTCGGACGGCGACACGGTCGGAGGATCTCCACCCCGAAGGACGACATCAGCACCACGCCCGGGCCATCGCCGCCAGGGTCTTCTCCAGGAATCCGGCTCGAGCAGAAAGCTCGGCCGACCACCCCGAGGCCTCAGCAGCTGTCCCCCGAGGACATCAGCTCGGCCCATGGCCTCGGCAACTCAACTCCGGCGTCGGTCCCGCCAGTGGACGACCCGGCCAGGCTCCGGCCGACCAAATCTTCTTTTCGAAGCCAACTCTGCCTCTGTCCGTGCTGACACCGCTACCTTCGGCTTTGGCTCATCGAAGAGCAGCCGAGGGTTCATTTGACTAAACGAGAGAAGCCTTGGACAACAAGGCCGACCGAGCCGAGGGACTCCTACGCCTCCGGGATACGGATACCTCACTCGTCACCTTTGCACGAGGCAACTCACGCTTGGTGAAGTGGTTTAGATAGCCGACAGGCGAGTCTTAGTGCTCGAAATGAGGAAAAAACACGGCTCTACGCCAAAGATACATACATGTTCAGGCCCCGACAGCCACAATGAACAAGACACCGGCACTCAAGGTGCCATCACAAACGGAACTCCGGTTCCGTCCCCGCGGGTATGAACAACCTCCACATTGGGGAGCCTGCGGGGTGACAAGTTCCGGGCGACTCGCCAGCGACCTCTGCAGCTGCAGCTATGGTCCCAGGATGGACGCGACCACCGGAAGGCTCTCGTTCGCGTCCCCGCTCAAGGGACGCGAACCAGACATCAAAGCCAAAGAGCCGGAGGCCGGCCTGTAGGCGGCGCTGCCGGCCTCGGCGGTGGGGAAGCTTCCCCCGGCTGCCACCATGTCAGCACCGACAGCGGCGTCCGCCTCTCCACCAACGCCGCACCGGCGAACGCGGGCCGCTCCAAAGCGCACCGGCAGGTCCTCGCTCCTGTCCTCGCCACGAAAGCGAGGAAGAGGATGGAATGTTGCATCCTAGCTGGGCAGTAACAGTTCGCCTTCCCCGGCATGGCTGGAGGACGCCTCCTCCGCAGAGCTGGAGGATGGTTTCCACCACCAGAAGCTGGAAGAGGAGGTGGCCAGCCGACCCGTGCGGGAGGTAGAGCCCCGGCTCGCCTCGCCCTCCGCCCTAGCAAGGATGATGAACATCCTTGAAGCTGAGGGCGGGACCAAGATCGCAGCCCGACTTGCTTCTCCCCATCCAGGGGCTGGTGGTCACCGTCTTGGGTGACCACCGGCGAGGGGATGCAGCCGGGCCGCGTGATAAAAATCCTTGAAGCCGAACGATGGCTGAAAGGTACCAACTTCCACGAAGTTGCGTTCCTCCAACAATAAGGCGGAAGGATTGCGGGAGTTCCCCATCCGGGGGCTCGGAAGGTGGAAAGATGTGATGCATATGGGAGCGCAAAGACATGGTCGCCTTTCAAGGGGATCACCCTCCTTTTAAAGGTGACTCTTCCCACCTGCATCCTCAGTCGTTGCGGGCTGAGTCTTCTCCAACACGCTCCAAGATCCTCCCCCTACGGCACGGGGACTGGGTCCCACACGTCATGCAAGCTGGCCCAGGGCAGAAGAAGCCAAACCGCCGCGCGCGGTGCATGCAACTGCCCAGCGGTTATAAGCATTCCTCCATTTTCGCCCAGACCAGCGGGTGAAAGGGCGGACAGCCACGCAGTCGGCATGCAACCGCGCCAGGTGGGCGCGCCCCTTCGACTCCAACGCGCCCAGCATGGAGGCCCAGGCCCACACGTCACGCAACCGGCGCGCCGGTTGCTACGTGCGAGCAACTGCACCGCCGCTCGCGCCACTGCCACGCCTCCTCGACTGTGGAACCAGTACCGTGACTCGAGGCAACCCTGCGTACGACCCAACAGTGCCAGCCAGGCGCATCGGTCACGGGCCAGTCGGCCGTGGGAGGAGGCGCGACGGTCGATGCGGCCAAAAATGGGCCGACAGTAATGGCGGTGGCAGGCGGGCAGAAGCAGCGGTCACATCGTCAGCCAAGCTCACGTCACCTCGTGGGACAGCGAGAGAACCCTCTCTCACGGCGTGAAGACGACGCGCCCGTGCTCCGTTCCTCGAACGGCCCGCGCACGCGCAACGGCTGCCCCGCGAACCACTCGCCACGTCGCATTAACTCCGCGGCGAGGCAGGCGGCGCCTCTGGCAGGAGAAGTGAGCGACGCTTCGCCTTCGCCATAATAACCGCGTCAAAAAGGTACGCCACGTCATTCGATTTCGTATCCTTTTCCTTTTCATCTTTCTCTCTCTTACAACAGGGACCGGGAAAGGGGGATACCCCGAAAAGGATCCTTCTCCGTGAAGGAAACAGGCCCCGAGCCTCCCTACTGATCAGAGGTTCAAAGGTTAGCCCCTCGGAGGGGTTTAGCAGCCGCCTCAGAGCGCTTGGGCTCCGCGCCCACTACTGGTCAGAGGTTCGAAGGCCAGCCCCTCAGAAGGGTTCAACGGCCGCCTCAGGCCACTCGGGCTTCGCGCCCACTACTGATCAGGGGTTCGTAGGCTGGCCCTCGAAGGGTTCACAGCCGCCTCAGACACAGAGCGAGGGATGACCCTGGGTACGTTCGATACATAACCAAGGCTCGGGTTACGCTCCCGAGGTACCCTAGGACATTTCCGAGACCAGCGGGAACGATCTTGTAACGGAATCCCATCAGAGGGAGGCATCGAGCCCTCGGACCCCGTCAAAAGGGGACCGAGTCCGGCAGATCACCCGCAGGTACTTTTGGAGCGTGCCTCCGGGCCTCTAGCCAACCCCTAACAAATAAGGCACGGGCGTCCACTCGGATTACCCGTCAGCAGCTCGCTGGAGACACCATGTTCGGCGCCCTCCAAGGGCAACATGGCACTTTCCCCCCTCCTTGCGGAAAGGCGACGCAGGGGCGTATGTAAAAAATTCGAGTCTGTCCTTCACCGTCCTCTCGCCCTGTGCAGAGGCTCGGGGGCTGCTCTCGCAAACCCGGCTCTGGCCAAACCGTTGACAACGTCAACATACCAGCCCGAGAACTTGGGACCCGACTGTGCACCCGGGCTACGGCCAGCTCGCATGAGGGAACAACCAGACCAGCCGAAGCATTGCGCGAGGCATTAAGACCTCGGAGGAGTCAAACCACTCCTCCGAGGCCTCTGGGGCTACACCCGGCGGGTGCGCTCGCGCGCACCCACCGGAATAAGACGCAACCGAGAAAGGCTGGTCCCCTTGCAAAAAAGTGCGACAAAGCCTCCAAGCGAGTATTAACACTCCCTTCGAGGCTCGGGGGCTACTGTCGGGGACCATAATTAGGGGTACCCTCAAGGCTCCTAAATCTCAGCTGGTAACCCCCATCAGCACAAAGCTGCAAAGGCCTGATGGGTGCGATTAAGTCAAGGATCGGTCCATTCGAGGGACGCGATCACTCCTCGCCCGAGCCCAGCCTCGGGCAAGGGCAGCCGACCCTGGAGGATTTACGTCTCGCCCGAGGACCCCCTCCAGCAACGGACACACCTTCGGCTCGCCCGAGGCCCAGTCTTCACCAAGAAGCAACCTTGGCCAAATCGCCACGCCAACCGACCAAATCGCAGGGGCATTTAATGCAAAGGTGGCCTGACACCTTTATCCTGACGCGCGCCCTCCGGGTGACAGAGCCGAAGTGACCGTAGTCACTTCGCCGCTCCACTGACCGGCCTGACAAGAGGATAGCGCCGCCTGCGCCGCTCTGACTGTTGTGCCACTCGACAGAGTGAGGTTGACAGCAGCCAAGTCCGGCCCTAGGCGCCATGGGAAACTCCGCTTCGCCCGACCCCAGGGCTCAGACTCGGGCTCAGCCCCGGAAGACGACGAACTCCGCTTCGCCCGACCCCAGGGCTCGGACTCGGGCTCAGCCCCGGAAGACGACGAACTCCGCTTCACCCGACCCTAGGGCTCGGACTCGGGCTCAGCCCCGAAGGACGACGAACTCCGCTTCGCCCGACCCTAGGGCTCGGACTCAGCCCTGGTATCACCCGACGGTCTCCGCCTCGCCCGATCCAGGGGCTCGGACTCGACCTCGGCCTTGGAAGACAGACTCGACCTCGACCTCAGAGGAGCCTCCACCTCGCCCAACCCAGGGCACGGACCGACCACGTCAACAGGAGGCGCCATCATTACCCTGCCCCAAGCTGACTCAGGCTACGGGGAACAAGACCGGCATCCCATCTGGCTCGCTCCACTATACGAGCAATGATGGCGCCCCGCACGCTCTATGACGACGGCGACTCTCAGCCCCCTTACGGAAGCAAGAGGACGTCAGCAAGGACTCAACAGCCCCGACAACTGTCCTTCCGTCAAGCTCCAGCGCTCCTCCGACGGCCACAACACCACATGAACTGGGTGCCAAAACCTCTCCGACTGCCACGATGACATGTACTTAGGGCGCTAGCTCTCCTCCGCTAGACACGTTAGCACACTGCTACACCCCCCATTGTACACCTGGATCCTTTCCTTACGCTTATAAAAGGAAGGACCAGGGCCCTCTTATAGAGGGTTGGCCGCGCGGAGAAGGACGGGACGACGCTCGTGTGAGGCCGCTCCCTCCCTCCCGCGTGGACGCTTGTAACCCCCTACTGCAAGCGCACCCGACCAGGGCGCGGGACAAACACGAAGGCCGCGGGATTTTGCCTCTCACGCCCGTCTCCCTCCGGCTTCTTCCCCCTTCGCGCTCCGTCTCGCGCCGACCCATCTGGGCTGGGGCACGCGGCGATAATTTACTCGTCGGTCCAGGGACCCCCCGGGTTCGAAACGCCGACACCTTTGTTCATCCAAAAATTGAGAGGTGAAGCTTCTCGAGTCCAATATGTTGTAAATGGAAAGCAGTACAATACATGATACTATCTTGGCGACGGAATATATCCAGACTGGGCTACGATTGTGAAATCTATACCAAGTCCTCTAAATGATAAAGACAAGTGTTTTGCAAAACGTCAAGAAAGTGAAAGAAAGGTTGTGGAGTGCTCCTTTGGCGTGATACAATCTCGGTTTAATATCATTCGTCGTCCAGCAAAATTGTGGAAAGAAGGAACGTGGTGAACATAATGCAAGCATGCATTATCTTGCACAACATGATAGTTGAAGATGAAAAAGAAGAGGTTCAAACCCCGATCGATTTGAACACAAATCCTGGAGCTTCCATCGTCCTACCCCCCGAAGTGAGCACACTGGCTAATCCATGCTTTGTGGATGTACTTCGAAGGAATAGCGAAATACGGGATAGCTCAAAGCATATTGAGCTCAAGAATGATTTAGTCAAACATATATGGCAGCGATATAGTCATCAATTTGTAGCTGAACAACATTAGTTGAAAAATTAGTTTCTATATGATATATTTATTGTAAGTTTTATGTTTTTGAAAGAATATATATATGTATATATATATGGATACAAAATGTGCGTGCACATTTGATCAAGAGTGTTTTTAAGTCTACTCTACATATGCATTTATTAACAGACTGCATTTATAGACACTCCATTGTATGAAAGAGTCTCTTAGCTGTCTATTATACTTGGAGAACCGTTTTGGTGTCTAAGCATTGTACATACCCTTAGATCATAGCAGTCATTTCAGAGACCCGCTCTTCCAAAACCTATAAACAGTCGCATAAAGATTCTTACTCTAACACCAAAAGCAACAATAAAGATCAGAAGGCGGAGGATCTAAGTAGACATGGGAGATAAGAAGATATAAAACCTTTTATAATCGAACGTGTAACTCATGGAGTTACGATCTAAATCTCTTGTACGCACAAGCTCTATAACTGTCTAGCTTCTCATACGCTTCGACTGTCCAAACATTCGTGGGGATCCCATGGGAAACTCTAATTATAATTTAAGCGGGGATGGAGACCTCTTATGGAGATTTATCCCCACGGAGAATAAGGATAGAGAAAAAAATGTTCTTCGCAGATATTCGTGGGGATCCCATGGAAAACTTTTCTTTTGCCATGAGGATAAAGACAGAAGGCTAAAATCCGACGGAAAAGTCACCATTGCCATCCCTATACCATAGTGTCCCAAGCCTTGGTGCCTCGGGCACCTATACTGCGAATGCCCCTAGTCCCTGGGTGCTCCCGATGATTTATTTAATATGGATTTTTATAATTTATTTGATATTTATGTGTTAACTAAAAAAACTAATAATCCCTAAAATTCTAGGCAACATACTAAACAATCTTAAGACTACTATTGTTTGATATACAAGTTTTTTAGAGACTGTTAAGTTAAACATCTATCTAGAAGAAGGGTTACACTCGTTGACAACTAAACAATGTATTACACTTTAAATTAACAGTTTTGCGCGAAGTGAGTTTCACCAAAGTCCTTTCCGATCCTGGGCTACAACAGCACCCCCTCATTTTTGTGTAAAATTTATCGCACATCGCTAAACTGTTGGATCTTTTATGGGCTTGGCCCATTTATTGAATAAACTCTATGGTGTGTAATGGTGGAGAATACCAATAGTACCACATTGGAAGTCCAAGGGTCTTTTGCCTTGACTTATATGGTGGGATTTATTCCACTTAACTTGAGAAGTCAATAAATGGACAAGGGCGTGCCACACGCGCGCGCGCGCGCGCCGCCGCCTGCCGGGCCGGGCGTGGCGTGGCGAGGCAGGCAGGCAGGCAGGCGAGCGGGCGTGGTGTGGTTGTGTTAATTTTTAGCACTCACTAACCGCGTGCATCAGCCGAGTGACCCTGTCTCTTCGATGTGTTAATTTTTAGCACTCACTAACCGCGTGCGTCAGCCGAGTGACCCTGTCTCTTCGACTGCCGAGTGACTCTGTCTCTTCGTCAGCCAGCCGAGTGACTCTTCTCCTTCAGCTGCCGACTTATGGTGTGACTCGGCAAGAGCTGACCGACTCATGGCATAACTCGGCTAGAGCTGGCCGACTCTTGGCGTGACTCGGCGACCTTTCTCCTTCAGCTTCCCTCTGCGAGAGGTTAAATAGAGGAGCACCCCTGTCACTCGGTACACGTGAGAAACACTTTCAGTCTCACAGTCCAGCCACCGAGTGAGGGTATTTCCATCTCGTGACTCTGCGCGCACAGAGAAGCGAGAGGGCAGGTGCCTCCGGAGCCGGTGCCGTTCGAGACCTTGCACGGGGAATCGGCAATTAGGTTTTTGGGGAGCGTCTACGCGACTGCCCAACGTCTGTCGTTCTTGCTGTCTTCATCTCGATCGGATGACAAAAGAAGTTGGACAAGGATCAGGATCCTCGGAGCGCATGGGAGGGTATGATCAATTCAGTTCATTACAGTTTTATATTCTGCATATTATGTATGTCATATGTAGTTTTGTTCTATCGTATTATAATATGTTATATCTATCTGTCTTAATTTTACAGTCATCCTGTTTATATTATTATCTGTTTATTTCCAGTTGTTCCGCAATAATCCATGAACCATGTTTATATACTTATTTTATTTATATGATTTACATGCTTCATATGCTTTGTGTTCTCATGATCCATATGGTTATGGATATTTTTGAGATCATGTTATCTATGTTTGATTATCTATTATATGTCATCACCATAATGTTAATTTATGGAATTAAAATGGTACGGAAAATGCCTATAATTCTAACAATCCAAAAACCTAATGTTAGGCATTTTTCTGTCAGAGGTTTTGCTGCTGTGCTAAAGCCTGATCCTTTTGATGGTAAAAACTTCTTGATATGGAAAGCTAAAATGGAATTGTGGCTAACTGCAATGTCTTGTTTTCATGCCGCTGAGGGCAAGCCTGCAAACTTACCTCCTGAGGATGAGGCTAAGTTTAAGGCTGAAGACAACCTCTTTCGAGGTGCAGTAATTAGCGCACTGGATACTAAATTCCAGAAAAGCTATATCATCCTTCCCACGGGGAAAGAGCTGTGGGATGCTCTTGTTGGAAAGTTTGGAGTTACTGACGCTGGTAGCGAGCTGTATCTCATGGAGCAGCTGTATGACTACAAGATGGTTGAGAACCGATCTGTAGTGGAACAGGCTCATGAGTTTCACGCACTAGCTAAGGAACTCGAACTTTTTCCTTGTCCTTTGCCTGACAAGTTTGTGGCTGGCGGTATAATCGCCAAGTTACCACCTTCTTGGAAGGACTTTGCTACCTCTCTCAAACATAAGAGACAAGAGTTCAATGTGGAAGAGCTCATTGGTACTCTTGATGTTGAGGAAAGGGCTAGAACAAAGGACAGTGGAAAAGGTGTTGAGACCTCTACTGCTAATGTGGTGCAGAAGAGAAACTTCCGCAAGTTTAACAAGAAGAAAAACCAGAACAAACAAGAGAATGCAAATAAGCCTGTTCATACAGCACAGTTTAAAAAGAAGAACAACAATAACAAGGGAAAGGGAGGATGCTTTGTCTGTGGCAGTGATCAACATTGGGCAAGAGAGTGCCCTGATCGCAAGTTCACTCAAGACAAGAAATCAGCTAATGTTGTAACCACTGAAACTGAAGGAGGAACATCTGGGTATGGTAATTCTTTACCATTTGTTCTTTCAGTCTGTAATTCACCTGAGTGGTGGATGGACAGTGGTGCAAACATTCATGTGTGTGCTGATGCCTCTATGTTCACTTCCTACCAGGTCGGGAGGTCTGGCGCCTTGTTGATGGGAAATGGGTCGCGTGCTCATGTTCTTGGTGTTGGTACGGTCATTCTGAAGTTTACTTCGGGAAAGACGGTGCCATTGAAGAGCGTGCAGCATGTGCCCTCTATCAAGAAGAATCTCGTTAGCGCTTCTATGCTATGTCGAGATGGATACAAAGTTGTTCTTGAATCTAATAAATGTGTTGTGTCGAAACATGGTACTTTTGTTGGTAAAGGATATGACTGCGGAGGCTTGTTCCGCTTATCACTGCATGATGTGTGTAATAAACTGGTGAATTCTGTTCATTTTTCTGATGAGTCAGATTTATGGCATTCACGTTTTTGTCATGCAAGCTTTGGCTGTCTTATGCGGTTAGCAAATATAAATTTAATTCCTAAATTTAACTTGGTCAAAAAGTCTAAGTGCCATGTGTGTGTTGAATCAAAACAACCCCGCAAGCCACACAAGGCTGCTGAGGCGAGGAGTTTGGCACCTCTAGAACTTGTTCATTCCGATCTGTGCGAGATGAATGGAATTTTGACCAAAGGTGGTAAAAGATACTTTCTCACTTTTATAGATGACTCCACTAGATTTTGTTATGTGTATCTCTTAAAAACAAAAGATGAAGCGTTCAATTATTTTAAGGCCTATAAAGCTGAAGTTGAGAACCAACTTGAGAGGAAAATAAAACGGTTAAGGTCTGATCGAGGTGGAGAATATTCTCTAATGTGTTCGATGAGTTCTGCGTGGAACATGGTATTATTCATGAGAGGACACCGCCATTCTCACCACAATCCAATGGGATTGCTGAAAGGAAAAACCGCACTCTAACAGATTTGGTGAATGCCATGTTGAGTACAGCGGGATTATCCAAGGCATGGTGGGGTGAGGCGATTTTGACAGCATGTCATGTCCTGAATAGAGTTCCAACAAAGAACAAAGAGATCACTCCATTTGAGGAATGGGAAAAGAGAAGATTAAATCTCTCGTATTTACGCACTTGGGGTTGCTTGGCTAAAGTGAATGTGCCAATCAACAAAAAGCGTAAACTTGGGCCTAAAACTGTTGATTGTGTATTCCTTGGTTACTCTTTTCACAGCACTGGGTATAGGTTCTTAATTATAAAATCTGATGTGCCTGATATGTATGTTGATACTATCATGGAATCAAGAGACGCAACATTTTTTGAGAATGAGTTTCCCATGAAGAATACACCTAGTGATATAAGTCATGAGACTATAATTCCCCATGAGCACGAACTGTCGATTCCTATAGATCATGCTGAGGATTCTCACGTGCACATCCCTGAGGAGGATGACACTATAGTCACTCGAAAGAGCAAGAGACAGAGGGTTGCAAAATCCTTTGGTAATGACTTTATAGTGTACCTTGTGGAAGACACACCAACCACCATTAGTGAGGCATATTCCTCTCCTGATGCTGACTTATGGAAGGAAGCAGTTAGGAGTGAGATGGAATCTATTATGTCTAATGGAACTTGGGAGGTCGTTGACCGTCCTTATGGTTGTCAACCTATAGGTTGCAAATGGATCTTCAAGAAAAAGCTTAGGCCTGATGGTACAATTGAGAGGTACAAGGCAAGGCTTGTGGCCAAAGGATATACCCAAAAGGAGGGTGAAGATTTCTTTGATACCTACTCACCAGTGGCTCGATTGACTACAATTCGCACATTAATAGCCGTGGCAGCCTCTTATGGTCTTATCATTCATCAGATGGATGTTAAGACAGCTTTCCTAAATGGAGAGTTGGATGAGGAGATCTATATGGATCAGCCAGAAGGGTTTATTGCGGATGGTCAAGAGAACAAGGTGTGCAGGTTGATAAAATCATTGTATGGCCTAAAACAAGCACCTAAGCAATGGCATGAAAAGTTTGATAATACTCTTACAGCAGCTGGCTTTGTTGTAAATGAATCTGACACGTGTGTATACTATCGGTATGGTGGGGGTGAGTCTGTTATGCTGTGCCTTTATGTTGATGACATTTTGATCTTTGGATCAAATCTCAATGTGATTGAGGAAGTTAAAAATCTTCTATCGAGCAATTTCGAGATGAAAGATTTGGGAGAGGCTGATGTCATTCTAAACATCAAGCTTGTTAGAGAAGCTGATGGTGGGGTAACTTTGTTACAATCCCATTATGTGGAAAAGGTATTGAGTCGCTTTGGTTTTAGTGACTGTGATCCTGCTCCAACACCTTATGACCCCAGTGTGCTATTAAGAAAGAATCGGAGAATAGCAAGGGATCAATTGACATACTCCCAGATCATTGGCTCGCTCATGTACCTTGCAAGTGCAACAAGACCAGACATCTCTTATGCTGTGAGCAAGCTAAGTCGGTTTGTGTCGAAACCAGGAGATGATCACTGGCGTGCTCTTGAGAGAGTGTTGCGGTATTTGAAAGGTACTATGACATACGGTATTCATTATACCGGAAACCCAAAAGTGCTGGAAGGCTATTGTGATGCCAACTGGATTTCTGATGCTGATGAGCTTTATGCCACAAGCGGATATGTGTTTCTGTTTGGAGGTGGCGCTGTTTCCTGGAAGTCTTGCAAGCAGACTATCTTAACGAAGTCTACAATGGAAGCAGAACTCGCAGCATTAGACACTGCTGGGGCTGAGGCCGAGTGGCTTCGTGATTTCCTATTGGACTTACCGGTAGTTGAAAAACCGATACCGGCTATTTCCATGAACTGTGACAACCAAACGGTGATTACAAAGGTTAACAGTTCTAGGAATAACATGAAGTCTACAAGGCATGTTAAGAGGAGATTGAAATCTGTCAGAAAGTTGAAAAACTCCGGAGTTATAACGGTGGATTATGTCCACACATCGAATAATCTGGCAGATCAATTCACTAAGGGTCTATCACGCAATGTGATAGAAAGTGCATCGAGGGAAATGGGTATGAGACCCATGTGAGATCTACTCTAGTGGTAACCTGCTCTATGTGATCGGAGATCCCGTGAAGTAGAGTGGAGAAACAAGCTAGGAGTAGATTGTGAGGAAAGATCCCTTCTTTAACTCATTTTTGATGCACATCTTTCCTATCTGTAAGGCAGGATGGTTTTTACCTTAATGTATTCCAAGAGTCTTATAAAGGTGAGATGTTGTCCTACAGAACATCTTCCGAGGAATACACCTATATGAGTCAGACTGCTAGTCACAGTCTATGGGATGTGGGTAATCCCTAAATACTCATGAAAGGCACTGAAGTGTGACTTATATGCTTCTAAACAGCGGGAATACCCTTTTGCAGCCTAGTATCAGCAAAGGATTTGAGTGAATCTTATTTCGCACAAAACTGTCAATTCAAGGCATAGTCCATTGTTCAGTTGTGAATGAGTGAAACTCTTATTCTAGATGGATGTTCAACTTAACAGTCTCCATCGAAACTCTGGTATATCAAAGGATTGTGATTCTGATACTTCATCATTACAAACCCTAGAGTTTGGTGGGGATTGTTGGATCTTTTATGGGCTTGGCCCATTTATTGAATAAACTCTATGGTGTGTAATGGTGGAGAATACCAATAGTACCACATTGGAAGTCCAAGGGTCTTTTGCCTTGACTTATATGGTGGGATTTATTCCACTTAACTTGAGAAGTCAATAAATGGACAAGGGCGTGCCACACGCGCGCGCGCGCGCCGCCGCCGGCCGGGCGTGGCGTGGCGTGGCGTGGCGTGGCGAGGCGAGGCGAGGCGAGGCGAGGCAGGCAGGCAGGCAGGCGGGCGTGGTGTGGTTGTGTTAATTTTTAGCACTCACTAACCGCGTGCGTCAGCCGAGTGACCCTGTCTCTTCGACTGCCGAGTGACTCTGTCTCTTCGTCAGCCAGCCGAGTGACTCTTCTCCTTCAGCTGCCGACTTATGGCGTGACTCGGCAAGAGCTGGCCGACTCATGGCATAACTCGGCTAGAGTTGGCCGACTCTTGGCGTGACTCGGCGACCTTTCTCCTTCAGCTTCCCTCTGCGAGAGGTTAAATAGAGGAGCACCCCTGTCACTCGGTACACGCGAGAAACACTTTCAGTCTCACAGTCCAGCCACCGAGTGAGGGTATTTCCATCTCGTGACTCTGCGCGCACAGAGAAGCGAGAGGGCAGGTGCCTCCGGAGCCGGTGCCGTTCGAGACCTTGCACGGGAAATCGATAATTAGGTTTTTGAGGAGCGTCTACGCGACTGCCCAACGTCTGTCGTTCTTGCTGTCTTTATCTCGATCGGATGACAAAAGAAGTTGGACAAGGATCAGGATCCTCGGAGCGCATGGGAGGGTATGATCAATTCAGTTCATTACAGTTTTATATTCTGCATATTATGTATGTCATATGTAGTTTTGTTCTATCGTATTATAATATGTTATATCTATCTGTCTTAATTTTACAGTCATCCTGTTTATATTATTATCTGTTTATTTCCAGTTGTTCCGCAATAATCCATGAACCATGTTTATATACTTATTTTATTTATATGATTTACATGCTTCATATGCTTTGTGTTCTCATGATCCATATGGTTATGGATATTTTTGAGATCATGTTATCTATGTTTGATTATCTATTATATGTCATCACCATAATGTTAATTTATGGAATTAAAATGGTACGGAAAATGCCTATAATTCTAACATAAACTTAGTAAAGGATGTCACCTAAATCCTCAAACTCTTAAAATACACATTTATATTTTTAAACATGGCACATGGTACACCGTAAGTTCAAAGGGGCGAACTAGATCTGTCACCAGCAATGCCAGCCCAATGGTAAATTAGCATCTAGGTCCCTAACTTATAAAATGGACATCAATATACGTAGTTTAAAGCATATCAAAACAAATATATATATAAACATCTCAAATACTAAATATAATAAAATTTGATAAAATAATAAATACTATTTATCAAACATTATTTTAAAATTTAAAAAAATCACTAACATATGAATAATCAAAGTACATAAAATTAATATTTTGTTAGCCATATTAAAGATAACTTTGTATATAAAAATGTTAATCACATAGATGAGATTTAAATAGTTTAAATAAGGTATATATTTGTTATATTAAAGTTGATATTATTTATATTACTAATTAGTCATATATATAAATTTTAAATGATTTTATACGTACCTTGTTATCTACATATACGAATAATATCAAGTATCTACTATATATTTAAGAGTAAATTACATTGTCGGTCTTTAAAACTGTAACGTTGTATCATGCTGATTCCTAAACTCTCAAAATGTATATACATGTCTCTAAACTTGTAAAATTGTATTATCTCTGTTTCTAAACTTTTAACATGCATATTTTGGTCTTTTATATTTGTATGGTTGTGTCATCTAAATCTCAAAACTTTTTTTTGGTGTTATCAAAGGTCTAAATTATTTAGACATGTGATGACATCAACAATTAAAGTATAGAGACCAAAATGTGCATGTTGAGAGTTTAGCGATCAAGACGATAAAACTTCATAAGTTTATGGATCTAGTTGTGTACTTTGTGAGTTTATCGATCAGGATAAAACAACGCTATAAGTTTAAAGACATACATATTCTATATTTAAATATGAATGTGAAACTAGCCAGAGAATAGTTATAGAAATCATATAAGAATATACATTAAAATGAAGAGAAATAGGGATCCTGAATATGTGACGTGTGTGTGCCTACTTCATGCACATGGATATATGTATCTTATAAGTTTAGGACCTTTGGTGACATGCTCTGTGAACTTTAGGAATTGATTTAGCACCGTTGGTGCCAAGTCAGCAGTCTAGATCCGTTTGGACCTATGAGGTAGTTTGTTCCAAGTTTGAAGATCTGAACGTGTATTTTAGGGTCTAGAATTCTACTCCAAACTGTATTTCTACAGTGTTTTTGGGAACAGCCCACACTGTTACCACTCCGCCGTTCTCCTTCCCCATCTATTCTCCCAGCGGCAGCAGCAGCAGCGCGAGCACGAACAGAGAGAGAGCAATCCACGTCCCCGCCATTAAATGCAATAAATGCAGCCGCTCGAGCCGCGCACCCACCCCGCCAGATCTGAATTCTGAACCCCGCCACAAGGCAAATATCACCGGTTCACCACGCCACCTCCAACATTTTACTCCCCCTCCCCCACCCCCACGCGGCCTCGATTCCACCCAGTGATCCAGGGCATCGGCATCCACCACCACCACCGACCGTGCGTGCGCGGCGGTCCGCCAATGCCATTCCGCCGCTCCCTCGCCACTAGGGACTCGCCACCGCGATGTCCTTCCTCTCCTCGCTCTCCAGCCTCGGCCTCGGTTACTCCATCGCCATCGCGCTCGGCTTCCTCGTCCTGCTCGCCTCCCTCCTGCTGGCTTTCTACTTCTGCTTCGGCCGCGGCGGGGACTACTGGGCCGGAGAAGCAGCCACCACGGCCTCCAGCTCCGGCCACCTCTCCATCACCGTCCCGCGCGTGCTCTTCGTCGCGGAAGGGTCCGAGTCCCCCGACGCCGCTTACTCCTCCGCCGCCGTCGCGGCCTGCTCACCCGTCGGGCTCGATGCCGCCGCCATCGCGTCCTACCCCAAGGTCCCTTTCTCCTCCAGCGGGGCCACCGACGCCGACGCCATGTGCTCCATCTGCCTCAGCGAGTACAGGGACGGCGAGACGCTGCGCGTGATGCCCGAGTGCAGGCACGGCTTCCACGTCGCGTGCCTCGACGCCTGGCTGCGGCGGAGAGCGTCGTGCCCCGTCTGCAGGTCCTCCCCCATCCCGACGCCCAACTCCACGCCGCTCGCGACGCCGCTTTCCGAGCTCGTCCCGCTCTCGCAGTACGCCGCCGACCGGAGGCGCCGCAGGTGATGGACATACTGCATACTGGTATATTTACAAAAAATTGTTTGGATGTGAAGTTATGATGGGTTGCTTGAGTAGTTGACTGTGGGGTTATTTTTAGGATATATTTTACAAAAAAAAATGTTTGGATGGAAATCACAGCTACCTCGATTAGTTTTTTTTTTTGATTTTGTAACGTAGAAGAAGTAAAAGTTGGAGCAAGGGATAAGTGTAAATACAGATTGCCCGAGTATCTCCTGGTGATTTACACTCTACGAGTACATTGCTACTGAAACTATGGCTAGATGGATTGTAGAGAATTGGTGTCCCAGTGTCAACGAGCGACGTGTAGTACTTTTTTTTAATCCCAACCCACCTGATCCCATAAAACTGTGCGCAAGCTAATTAAGCCACAAAAAAAAAAAAAACTGGGCACATGAGATTTGTAGCTCCGGATCACTGGTCGGATGGTTGGTGAGCTGGAACATCAATGCTCATGAGCTAAACGAATGTTGATTTGTCTGCTATCTTCGTTGCCAAGTTGGCATGTGAACATGTCTGTCCTAAAATTACTCGATCGGTTACTCTGTGAGCCTCTGAATAAATATCATCATCAAACATCAATCTGTATATATGTTCATGCTATGCTAATAAAATTCGTGAATTTAGGGTTCATGCACTGACGAAAATCCTGATCCAGCCTGCTATCATGTTGCTTCGAACACATTATCATATATGATACAAAAGTCGCTATGTGGTAGACGTTTGATTTTTTTTTTTACTAGAATTGCGTTTGTTTTTTGTTCGCATGCAGTAATGTCAGAAAACGATCTCTTTTTGTACGCATTCCTTCCCTGTCGCATATTGTACATGTGTTGCCTAGTCAATACATAGCGGTACGGTTTGAGGGCATATACAACCTTCTTCTGAGGATTTTCGAAAAGGATCATGCCATGCGTTTGTAAAAGTATAATAAGTAAAGATTCTATTGGAAACTTGGCAGCTAAAAGCTGGATTTCTTCTGAATTCAGCTTTTCTGGTCGCCTTGCACAGAACCACCTGACCTGATGTGGTTAGCTTGCTTCTCTCGTCTCGTGGGTTTGTTGTTAAATGGTTCTTGGCGTTTGGTTTACTTTTTCCATCATTCTCACCTGCCCAAGTCCAAGGAAACATTCATTTGACGGAAGAGCAAGGAGTTGACGATGGAGTAGAAGAAGCTGCGGTCATTTATCACGCTGGAGAAATGGCGAGCAGTATGAGGATGTAGGGCACTGAGCGTACATGCGTACGGTGTACTGCATCCCCTTGCGCTCGCTACGTCCGGAATACGCGTCTTCATCCATCAGGTACAGTCAGAGCAGGTCGGCACTCCACTGCCAACCGCACATGGACACTCTCAAGAGCACTTTTCTAGTGCGGCCGCTGTACAGTGTCATGGCTGTATGATACGGAACAGATTTGGATTTTGGATGGTCCCAGTTTCTTTTGAAAGGGATATTCCACTAGTATTTTGTGCTACAACTATCAGTCCAAACAGCACAAATACATTCGCTTCTGAATCATCCACTATTAGAGTAGAATCTCATAATGGTTGAACTTTGTTGACGCCTTTTCGGAGCGCCAAATACTCAAGAAGAACCGGCGGCGGTGCTCTCTGGTCAGGCGCGGATGGTCCGCGGCCTGGGGCCGGACGGTCCGCGACCTGGCGCAGGGGCTAGGTTTTCCTGCCTGACGTCCGGACGGTCCGCGCCCTGGGGCCGGACGGTCCGCGCGTGTGCAGGGACGGCGGAAGATCGCCGGCCGCGTCTGGATCTCGCTCCCGGGAGGGACCCCGTCGGGGAGGAGAGATCCTAGGGGTTGTCTAGGCTCGGGCCGGCCGACCTAGACTCCTCTAATCGGCGTAGAGTCGAAGAGAGGCGAAGAATTTGGGGATCGAGAGGCTAAACTAGAACTAGACTAGAACTACTCCTAATTGTACTGGAAATAAATGTGAATAGTAGTTGTATTGATTCGATTGTTGATGATTACAAATCGGTCGTAGACCTCTCTATTTATAGAGGAGGGGGGCTGGACCCTTTACACAACTGATTCCGAGCTAATCCCGCGAATATAGCTAACAACCGTAGCACAAAACTCGGAAACCTAATCTGTTCTGCGCACGCGCGGACAGTCCGGCCCACAGGCGCGGACCGTCCGGACCGCGGACCGTCCGGCCTTAGGGCCGGACAGTCCGCCGGCTCAATTCTGGTTCGAACAAACTTCAGTCTAGGAGATCGTAGGTCTGAGTCATCCACTTTCAGCGTGTTTGGTTAGGGAGTGTATCCAACATTTTCAAGCATACAAATAAAAGTGAGAAGTTATCAGGCATACATATCAATGTTCAAAGAGAAGTTTAAGAGACTCCATCCATCATAGAAATAAAATGAGAAGTTTCAGATATAAGTTTTAGGCTAATCTGCCTTTTGATGCATCAATCAGAAAGATGAGTCTTGATGTACTTAGAGACCCATACCATTTAATCATCTAGTCCCATCTCTAAGAAGGCATAAGCGAGGGTTGGATTCTCACATAAGTAGCCATAGTAGTGTGCTATATGTTCTCTTTCAAATACAAGAATTTGTTTCATCACATTCCATAGGTTGGGTGGGAAGACCGGATGTGGCTGTACTGATGACTGATTGATTGCATCTGAAAGAGTCTTAAAAGCTTCAGTGATAACGCATATCAATGGATCCTCATCTTCCAACATAGTGTGCCCTCTCTTCCTTCTTGCACCACTTCAAGTAGATGAGTCTCCACCATCACGAACTAGACTACTTCGGTTCAATGATTATCCACTAACATGAGTTGGGCTTGCATTGTTACTCTCATGACCAGCCAAGTCTCCAGAATAACCCACACCATATGTATCGACACTTTTAGATGTGTCGAAACCTAGGGGATCATCGGTGCATTTTGCGAACAGTTCAGTTGCTTGTTGATGCCTAAATATGACAACCATGTAATGATAGTTCTCAAGTGGCTTGTTGATTTTTTTGTTTCAGATGTTTTTTTTCTAAAATAATGTATAGATTCAAATTAAGCAATGCATACAAAAACATGGATATGTTGCATCTCACATAGGTAAGCTATCAAATTAGGTCATTAACAAGTTTGTTGCTGCCTCGAGCAAATTCAGAATAGGAACAACATGCATACACACCTACACTCGTTCCAAGTAGTTCTTCTCATCAAGTAATATTGTTTCAGTTTGCTCATCAAAATGGGCTGAGCTAATCTTCTTATAATTGTGCATGTTTGACCAGAGGATTCTCCATATCTTAAGATGATTGGTAACTTGAGAACCAGGAACTTGAACCTAAAGTCTCTCCTTCATCACTTTAGCACTTGTGTGCATTGTCGCACTAGTGCTAAAGAGCAAAGGTAGAGATTACAAACTCTCGTGGACGCGCTGGTATTTTTTTCGAGGATTCCAGAACTGCCAAAGGTCCTGACTAATTCTCGTTGGTGCCCCTACACAAAGAGAAGCCCACACGAGGGCCAAGCATCCGGTTGAGTAACTCCATAAAGAGTTGCGTGCCTTCTCCACGCGCATGTGGCGCAACGCTTCCGGCCTCCTCTCGGACGCTCCCCGTCGTCTTTACTATCGAGCTTATGACCAAAACATTGTGGGCCTCGTTCCCTTTGGTACACAGTGGCGACAAAACCACAAACACGGTTGGTATGGTCTCGCATGACGTCTCACCCACTCGGTATAATATTACAACAGTTCACACAAGAGACGAGGGGGTTTATGGGTTTTTTCTAAATCGATTACACTAATTAGGAATAACCGCGCATAAACGGTCTAACTAACCTAAGCACTTCACAAAGCACCAAGCTAATCACCAAGTGGTTCTATTAAGCACTTGGATGTTTGAAGTCTTGGAGATGTGTATCACATATGTGTTGTTATGTTGTTTGGGCTCCCACACCTTCAAATGCCGGCTAGGGGGTATTTATAGACCCCATCCAAAACTAGTCGTTGGAGGAGTCATAACAACCTTTTGTCTGCGGTGCACTGGACTGCCTATCCGGCCCCTTCATGTCAGTTTGTCGTTGCCATATAATAGATTCTCTGCTGGTACAGTAACAGTCCGGTTTGCCACCTGCACATTTTGGTGGCGCCACGTCAGATAGTCATTGGCTACTAGCCATTGGACCTCGGTCTGGTGCACCACCGGATCGGTCCGGATATCCAGCTGTCCGAGAGCCGTTTGTAGAGCTCTTTACGCACTCGGTTCGATGCACCACTGGATCGGTCCGATCGCCAGCTGGCAACCCTTTTCTTGATTCTTCTATCTTCTCTTCTTGGGTTGTTTTGTTCTTGTGGCTTAGACTTGTGCAGAGTATTTATATGTCTTTTATGAGCCTTTTAGGTCTTATTTTGAGGTGTTGCATCCTTAGAGCCTCAGTCCAATTCACTTCATATATTATGAACTATAAAACACAAACACTTGCAAAAACATTAGTTCACTCATTGTGTTGATCATGAAACACCAAAATCACATGATCAAATGAGTTGGGGTACATTTTCCTTACATAATCCTCTGAACAACTTTCTAAATAACATCATCAACATTAACATAACCTTTTAGTCCCAAGCAAGTTAGGGTAGGCTAGAGTTGAAACCCAACAAGATGTCACCAAAAGGAGAAAAAGAGAGAAATGGGAGGGAAAAAGCTTTTGAGAGCACTAAAAGGAAAAAGGCCTAATCACGGTTAGGTCACGTGGATAGCTTCTTTCCAAGCACTTCTATCCAAACACAACTCCATTGGGATATTCCATTCCTTCAAGTCCCTTTTGATTGACTCCTCCCATGTCAGGTTTGGTCGACCTCTACCTCTTTTCACATTATTGTCCCGTCTTATGATGCCTCTATGCACCGGTGCCTTTAGGGGTCTTTGATGGACAAGCCCAAACCATCTCAGCCGGTGTTGAATAAAATTTACTTTAATTGGCGCTACTCCTAGCCGATCGCATATGTCATAATTTCTCACTCGGTCCAATCTTGTGTGCCCACCTATCCAACGCAACATGCACATCTATGCGACACTTAGTTGTTGGATATGTCGTCTCTTAGTAGGCCAACACTCAGCCCCATATAACATAGCAAGCCTAATTGAGAGCACCTAGAGGGGAGGGGGGGTGAATAGATGATCCTGTAAAAATCAAACACTAATAGCCACAAAACTTAGTTATGAGTGTTAGTATGGCTAAGTAGCTTGAAGCGAGTTCTTGTGAACACAAACAATCACAGAGAGATCAACACAAGACACACGATTTTTATCCCGTGGTTCGGCCAAGTAACACTTGCCTACTTCCACGTTGTGGCGTCCAATGGATGAGGGTTGCACTCAACCCCTTTCAAGTGATCCGATGATCAACTTGAATACCACGGTATTTTCCTTAGAGTATTTTCCCGTTTGCGAGGAATCTCCACAACTTAGAGTCTCTCGCCCTTACAACAAAGATCACAATGAAGGCACAGAGTAAGGTTGGGAGAAGCAACACACGCAAGACTCAAATACGCAGCACACCCACGCACACAAGTGAAGACTCGAGCTCAAATGATAACACATGGAGTTCGCGACTCGAATGGAGCTCGATTCTCTATCATAACAAAGCGAATGCGCGGGAGCAGAGTCTGGATGCCTTAGAATACTTAGTGAATGCTTGGGTGACTCCTCTATGCGCCTAGGGGTCCCTTTTATAGCTCCAAGGCAGCTAAGAGCCGTTGGAGGCCAACTTGGAAGGCCAAACTTGCCTTCTGTCGGGTGGTGTACCGGACAGTCCGGTGCACCACCGGACAGTCACTGTAGCTGTCCGGTGCGCGATCTCCTTCCAAATTTGGCATATCCGACCGTTGCAGCTTTGGGTCCGTTGGCGCACCAGACAGTCCGGTGCCTCCTGCCGACCGTTAAAGCTGCCACGCGTCGCCCGCAGATTTCGCGGCCGACCGTTGGCGCTGGCGACCGTTGGCTCACCGGACAGTCCGGTGCACCACCGGATAGTCCGGTGAATTATAGCCACGTCACCCCTTTGCTTTTTCCTGAGGGCGATGAGTTCGCCACGGATGACTCACCGGACAGTCTGGTGCACCACCGGACGGTCCGGTGAATTATAATCGTACGCCGCCGACGAATCCCGAGAGCGGCTAGTTCACCGTGGACCAGCCTGGCGCACCAGACACTGTCCGGTGCACCACCGGACAGTCCGGTGTGCCAGCCGAGCTGGACTTTGGCTGCACACAGCCAAGTCTTTTGCAATTCGTTTCTTTTCTTCTCTGCTCTGTTTCTAACACTTAGACAAATACATTAGTATACAAAAAAACCAATTACTAAGTCTAGAAACATACCTTGTTATATGATTTGCACTTCTTGCTTGTTTGGCACATAGCAACTTACTTACTATGTGTTAGACACTTAATCACCAAAACATTATAGAAATGGCCCACGGGCACATTTCCCTTTCAATCTCCCCCTTTTTGGTGATTTATGCCAACACATCAAAAAGCAACCAAAATAAGTGCAACATTAATGCAAATGAGGACCAAATTGTTTTTGACTATAATTTGGCATATTTGGATCATTCTTTGCCACCTATTGGTTTGTTTTTGCAAATCAAATTCATTTTCCTATCTCTAAGTCAAAACCACTTGTTTGGGCACATAGAGAGATAATCCAAGAGTGAAATTGATCAAGTGCCAAAACTCCCCCTTTTTCCCATAATCAATAATTCTCCCCCACAAGAGACCAAATTTTGCAATAAGAGTACTTTGGACAAATCAAAAGTTCCAACTCTATTGTTTTCAAAATTCACAAGTGGTAGCTGATCCATTTGCTTTGGCCTTAATTTCTCCCCCTTTGGCATTAAGCACCAAAATGGGATCATTATTGGCCCATTAACCCCATTGCCTCACCAAAAGTGTCAATTAAGAGCAAAAAGGCAATGAGAGCATAAGTATGAACTTGGAAGTAATTACACTAATACCGGAGTGCAGTGGAAGTCTTTGCATTGTCCAAGTCCACATTTCACTTTTAATGCACCTTTTAGACTACTCAAACAGCCAGGTTAGTCTCAAAAGGTCAAGTTGTATCACATCTCCCCCTAAATATGTGCATCACTTGCATATGGACTTGTGAGGTTCGGGGATCACGTGTACAACTTGAGCACCATGTAGTAAATGCATACAGTAACATGATCAAAGGCATAGAACACATGTATGCTATAGATCAATCCAAGTTACGCGAATCTAAGACATTTAGCTCACTACGCAACCTGCAAAAGGTTTTCTCATCCAACGACTTGGTAAAGATATCGGCTAGCTGGTTCTCGGTGCTAATATGGTACACCTCGATATCTCCCTTTTGCTGGTGGTCTCTCAGAAAGTGACGCTGGATGTCTATGTGCTTAGTGCGGCTGTGTTCAACAGGATTATCCGCCATGCGGATTGCACTCTCATTGTCACATAAGAGTGGGACTTTGCTCAGATTGTACCCAAAGTCTCGGAGGGTTTGCCTCATCCAAAGTAGTTGCGCGCAACACTGTCCTGCGGCAACGTACTCGGCCTCAGCGGTGGATAGGGCAACGGATGTCTGTTTCTTGGAACTCCAAGACACCAGGGATCTTCCTAGGAATTGGCATGTCACCGATGTGCTCTTCCTATCAATCTTGCACCCGGCATAATCGGAGTCTGAGTATCCAATCAAGTCAAAGGTAGACCCCTTTGGATACCAAATCCTGAAGCAAGACGTAGAAACTAAATATCTAAGAATTCGCTTAACGGCCACAAGGTGACATTCCTTGGGGTCGGATTGATATCTAGCACACATGCATACACTTAGCATAATGTCCGGTCTACTAGCACATAAATAAAGTAATGACCCTATCATAGACCGGTATGCCTATTGGTCAACAAATTTACCTCCTTTGTTGAGGTCGACATGCCCGTCGGTTCCCATTGGTGTCTTCGCGGGCTTGGCGTCCTTCATCCCAAACCTCTTGAGAAGATCTTGAGTGTACTTCGTTTGGGAGAGGAAGGTGCCGTCCTTGAGTTGCTTCACTTGGAACCCAATAAAGTAGGTCAACTCGCCCATCATCGACATCTCGAACTTTTGTGTCATCACCCTGCTAAACTCCTCACAAGACTTTTGATTAGTAGAACCAAATATTATGTCATCGACATAAATTTGGCACACAAAAAGATCACCATCACAAGTCTTAGTAAAAAGAGTGGGATAGGCTTTCCCAACCTTGAAAGCATTAGTAATTAAGAAATCTCTAAGGCATTCATACCATGCTCTCGGGGCTTGCTTAAGTCCATAGAGCGCCTTAGAGAGCTTGAACATATGGTTGGGGTACTTGTCATCCTCAAAGCCAGGGGTTGTTCCACGTATACCTCCTCCTTGATTGGCCCGTTGAGGAAGGCGCTCTTTACGTCCATTTGAAACAACCTGAAAGAGTGGTGAGCGGCATAGGCTAATAAAATTCGAATAGACTCTAGCCTAGCTACAGGAGCAAAAGTCTCCTCGAAATCCAAACTTGCGACTTGGGCATAACCTTTTGCCACAAGTCGAGCCTTGTTTCTTGTCACCTCCTCGTGCTCGTCTTGCTTGTTGCGGAACACCCACTTTGTTCCCACAACATTTTGCTTTGGACATGCCACCAGGCTCCAAACTTCATTTCTCTTGAAGTTGTTGAGCTCTTCCTGCATGGCCAACAGCCAGTCCGGATCCTGCAAGGCCTCTTCTACCCTGAAAAGCTCAATAGAAGAGACAAACGAGTAATGCTCACAAAAATTAGCTAAACGTGAGAGAGTCGTTACTCCCTTGCTGATATCACCCAGAATCTGATCGACGGGGTGATTTCTTTGGATTGTTGCTCGGACTTGAGTTGAAGGGGCACGTGGTGCTTCTTCCTCCATAACTTGTTCTTCTTGTGCTCCCCCTTGATCATACGCCTCTTCTTGAGGAACCTGTCCATCATCTTGAGTTGGGGGATGCACCATTGTAGAGGAAGATGGTTGATCTTGCTTCTGTTGTTCTTGTGGTCGCACATCACCTATCGCCATCGTGCGCATTGCGGCCGTTGGAACATCATCTTCATCTATGTCATCAAGATCAACTTGCTCTCTTGGAGAGCCATTAGTCTTATCAAATACAACATCGCTAGAGACTTCAACCAAACCCGATGATTTGTTGAAGACTCTATACGCCTTAGTATTTGAGTCATACCCTAGTAAAAACCCTTCTACTACCTTGGGAGCAAATTTAGTATGTCTACCTTTCTTCACCAGAATGTAACATTTGCTCCCAAATACACGAAAGTAAGAAACGTTGGGTTTGTTACCGGTAAGGAGATCATACGAGATCTTCTTGAGAAGGCGATGTAGGTAGAGCCGGTTTATGGCGTGGCAAGCTGTGTTCACAGCTTCCGACTAAAACCGCTCGGGCGTCTTGAATTCTCCAAGCATCGTTCTCGCCATGTCGATAAGCGTCCTGTTCTTCCTCTCTACCACACCATTTTGCTGTGGTGTGTAGGGAGCAGAGAACTCGTGCTTGACACCTTCTTCCTCAAGATACTCCTCCACTTGTAGATTCTTGAACTCGGACCCATTGTCGCTTCTTATCTTTTTCACCTTGATCTCAAATTCGTTTTGAGCCCTCCTTAGAAAGCGCTTTAGGGTCCCTTGGGTTTCTGATTTGTCCTGCAAAAAGAACACCCAAGTGAAGCGAAAAAAATCATCAACAATTACAAGACCATACTTACTTCCCCCGATGCTAAGGTAGGCAACGGGTCCGAAGAGGTCCATGTGAAGAAGCTCCAGTGGTCTTGATGTTTGTCATCACATTCTTGCTGTGATGAGTGCTTCCCACCTGTTTCCCTGCCTGACAAACTGCACAAGGTCTATCTTTCTCGAAACAAACATTGGTTAGTCGTAACACATGTTCTCCCTTTAGAAGTTTATGAAGATTCTTCATCCCAACATGTGCTAGATGGTGGTGCCACAGCCAGCCCATACTAGTCTTAGCTATTAAGCATGCATCTAGATCGGCCTCCTCTTTCGAAAAATCAACTAAGTAGAGTTTGTCGTCTAATACACCCTTAAAAGCTAATGAACCATCACTCCTTCTAAAGACAGATACATCAACGTTTGTAAAAAGACAATTGTAACCCATGTGACACAATTGACTTACAGACAGAAGGTTGTAACCAAGCGACTCTACTAGAAATACATTCGATATGGAGTGCTCGTTGGTGATGGATATCTTGCCCAAGCCTTTAACCATGCCTTAGTTCCCATCTCTAAAGATGATCGTATCCTGGGAATCCTTGTTCTTGACGTAGGAGGTAAACATCTTCTTCTCCCCCGTCATGTGGTTTGTGCATCCGCTGTCGATAATCCAGCTTGAGCCCCCGGATGCATAAACCTGCAAGGAATTTAAGCTTGGGTTTTAGGTACCCAACTCTTGTTGGGTCCTACAAGGTTAGTCACAATAGTTTTTGGAACCCATATGCAAGTTTTGTCTCCCTTGCATTTGGATCCCAACTTCCTAGCCACTACTCTTGCATTCTTACATGAAAGAACAAAAGAAGTATTGAAAGCATGGAAAACAATAGTAGATTCATTGCACATTTTCCTAGACACATGATGCACAACATGATTTCTTCTAGGCCTACTTCTACCATGAACAAAAGTAGAACTAGAGGCAAACATTGCATGTGAATTAAAAGCATCATGATCATAACTCCTATTATAACGAACATGATTAGCAATTTTTCTATCATAAATAAAAGCATGATTCCTTTGAGTACTACTAGCCATAGGGGCCTTCCCTTTCTCCTTGGTGAGAATGAGAGCCTTTTGGCTTGTTAAGTTCTTGGGTTCCCTTCGAAAACCAAGTCCATCCTTAATTGATGGGTGTCTACCAACGGTGTAGGCATCCCTAGCAAACTTTAATTTATTAAAATCATTTTTGCAAGTCTTAAGTTCAGCATTAAGACTTGTCACTTCATCATTCAATTTAGTAATAGCAATAAGATGTTCATTACAAGCATTAACATCAAAGTCATTGCATCTATTGCAAATAACTACCTGTTCTACACAAGATCTAGTTGCATTTGCCTCCTCTAGCTTAGCACTTAATTCATCATTTAAATTCTTTAAACTAGAGACAGATTTATGGCATGCAGACAACTCAGAGGATAACATTTCATTTCTTTTAATTTCTAGAGCAAGAGATCTTTGAACACTAACAAATTTATCATGTTCTTCGTACAAAATATCCTCTTGCTTTTCTAAAAGTCTATCCTTTTCATTTAGAGCATCAATTAATTCATTTTTTCTCTACTTTGGCTCTATCTAAACCTTTAAATAGACTAGAGTAATCTACTTCATCATCGGAGGAATCCTCATCACTAGAAGTAGAGTACTTAGGGGAATCTCGAACACTTACCTTCTTCTCCGTGGCCATGAGGCAAGTGTGGCATTCGTTGGGGAAGAGCGACGACTTGTCGAAAGCCGAGGCCGCCAGTCCCTCATCGTCGGAGTCGGATGAGGAGCAGTCGGAATCCCATTCTTTTCCAAGATGAGCGTCGCCTTTCGCCTTCCTATAGATTTTCTTCTTCTCCTTCTTCCCATGTCTTTCTTGTCCCTGGTCATTTTCATTATCGAGACATTGAGCAATAAAATGACTAGTCTTACCACATTTGAAGCAGGAGCGCTTTCCCCTTGTTTTATTCTTGTTGGGGGTACTCCTTGCGTCCTTTAAGTGCGGTCTTGAAGCGCTTGATGATAAGCGCCATCTCATCTTCGTTGAGGCCGGCAGCCTCCACTTGAGCTACCTTGCTTGGTAGTGCCTCCTTGCCGCTAGTTGTCTTGAGCGCAACAGGCTGCGGCTCGTAGACGGATAGAGGGTCGTTTAAGGCGTCATCTACATACCTTGCCTCCTTAACCATCATGCACCCGCTTACAAATTTTCCGAGTATCTCCTCGGGCGTCATCTTTGTGTACCTGGGATTTTCACGGATAAGATTCACAAGATGGGCTGGGGGTCAATAACTGTAAAGGACCTGAGCATGAGTCGGACGACGTCGTGGTCCGTCCATCTTGTGCTTCCATAGCTTCTAATCTTGTTGACCAAGGTCTTGAGCCTGTTGTAGGTTTGTGTTGGCTCTTCCCCTTGATCATGGCAAATCTTTCCAGCTCGCCTTCCACCAACTCTATTTTGGTGATCATTGTAGCATCGTTTCCCTCATGTGAGATCTTGAGGGTGTCCCAAATTTTCTTGGCGTTGTCCAAGCCACTTACTTTATTGTATTCATCCCTACAAAGTGAAGCTAACAAGACAGTAGTAGCTTGCGCATTCTTATGAATTTGTTCATTAATGAATACAGGGTTATCAGTGCTATCAAAATGCATCCCATTCTCTACAATTTCCCAAATACTAGGATGGAGTGAAAATAGAAGACTACGCATTTTATGACTCCAAAATGAATAGTCTTCTCCATCAAAGTGAGGAGGTTTCCCAAGTGGAATTGATAGCAAATGAGCATTTGAATTAAATGGAATATGGGAGTAATCAAATGAATAGTTTTGATTGACCGTTTTCCTTTTTGAAGAGTCGTCGTTGTCGTCGTGTGGTGAAGAAGACGAGACATTGCTGTTGTAGTAGATGATCTTCTTAATGCGCCTCTTCTTCCCGTCCCTCTTCTTGTGACTCGATCCTAAGTCAGTGGGCTTGTCGTCCCTTGGCTCGTTGAAGAGGGACTCCTTCTCCTTGTCGTTGACCACCATCCCCTTTCCCTTAGGACCCATCTCTTCGGGGGGTTAGTCCCTTAGATGAAGAGTATGGCTCTGATACCAATTGAGAGCACCTAGAGGGGGGGTGAATAGGTGATCCTGTAAAAATCAAACACTAATAGCCACAAAACTTAGTTATGAGTGTTAGTACGGCTAAGTAGCTTGAAGCGAGTTCTTGTGAACACAAACAATCCCAGAGAGATCAACACAAGACATGCGATTTTTATCCCGTGGTTCGGCCAAGTAACACTTGCCTACTTCCACGTTGTGGCGTCCAATGGACGAGGGTAGCACTCAACCCCTTTCAAGTGATCTGATGATCGACTTGAATACCACAATATTTTCCTTAGAGTATTTTCCCGTTTGCGAGGAATCTCCACAACTTGGAGTCTCTCGCCCTTACAACAAAGATCACAATGAAGGCACATAGTAAGGTTGGGAGAAGCAACACATGCAAGACTCAAATATGCAGCACACCCACGCACACAAGTGAAGACTCGAGCTCAAATGACAACACAGGGAGTTCGCGACTCGAATGGAGCTCGATTCTCTAACACAACAAAGCGAATGCGCGGAAGCAGAGTCTGAATGCCTTAGAATACTTAGTGAATGCTTGGGTGACTCCTCCATGCGCCTAGGGGTCCCTTTTATAGCCCCAAGGCAGCTAGGAGCCGTTGGAGGCCAACTTGGATGGCCAAACTTGCCTTCTGTCGGGTGGTGCACCGGACAGTCCGGTGCACCACCGGAAAGCCACTGTAGTTGTCCGGTGCACGATCTCCTTCCAAATTTGGCATATCCGACTATTGCAGCTTCGGGTCCGTTGGCGCACCGGACAGTCCGGTGCCTCCTACCGACCGTTGAAGCTGCCACGCATCGCCCACAGATTTCGCGGCCGACCGTTGGCGCTGGCGACCATTGGCTCACCGGACAGTCCGGTGAATTATAGCCACGTCACCCCTTTGCTTTTCTCGAGGGCAACGAGTTCGCCGCGGATGACTCACCGGACAGTCCGGTGCACCACTGGACGGTCTAGTGAATTATAGCCGTACGCCGCCGACGAATCCCGGGAGCGGCTAGTTCACCGTGGACCAGCCTGGCGCACTGGACAGTCCGGTATGCCAGGCCGAGCTGGACTTTGGCTGCACACAGCCAAGTCTTTTGCAATTCGTTTCTTTTCTTCTCTGCTCTGTTTCTGTCGGAGAGGAAATTCTCCGCCCGGGTGGCGGAACGCACCCGCCCTAAATCCTAAGATGAGGAGGGGCTTAAGCGTTTTGCCTCTCTACTAAGCGGTGAACGAACACAAGAACACACAAGGGTTTAGAGTGGTTCGTGCCGCCAAAGCGTAATACCCTACTCCACTGTGTGATGTATTGAGCTTGAGAGCTTGTATGAACTTGTGAGTTTGAGTGAGTGTGCGAGCCTTAGCTGGGTCTAAGTGTGTCTGCCTTGTAACGCCGTGTGCCCTCCCTTTTATAGCTCAAGGGGGGCACGTACAAGGACACTGAGCCCCGACATGTGGGCCCAGGGACAAATGGAAGGAAGCAACTAATGCCTGTAACGCCAGGGTGAACTCCAAGAGCTATAATGTCCGTGGCGCATACAGTGTTGATATGCCGCCGCAGCTTCCTTGGTACACGCGTGTCATGATGAGTGCAGCGCATGCGGCATCATGGGCGTATCGCCTGCCAACGGAATGGACATGCACACCGCCTGTAAGATGGCCCGGTCCCCGTCCGTCAGCGGAATGGATAGGGCACATTTAATGCTGAGGCGGCACATCGCTTGCCAGTGGAGTGACATGGCTCATTAAATGCTGAGGCGACACATCGCCTGCCAGTTTGACAGGCGACATGCCTTATCCGCAATAAATGCAGAGGATGCGTGGCCCAGAGGCCTCACGTCAGGCTCTGCCCGCTGGCTTACGTCACGGGCAGTGGGCCACGTGGCAGCATCGGGTCTCCGCCTGAGCGGGGAGCAGAAGCGTACGTGGTATGGTACGGACACGTGTCGGCTTCGGACCCTCGCCTGGTCTTGATTAAGGCCCGGGTACTCTTTGTCCTAGAATCCCGGGACCCTGTTGTGAATGGCCCGGACCCCACACAGAGGGGTCCGGGACCCATCCCAGGGGCCCGGTTCGCGCCCGTGGAGGTCCTGGACCTTACCTGGGGGTCCGGTCTGTATATACAGGGGTCCGGTCCTTTCCCCTGGGGTTCGGACCCATTGCTGATGCTTTGAACCATATCATCTTCTCTGGCCACGTGGCGGCCCTGGACCTGTCCACGTGGTGGGGTCGGGCGCTGTTCTCCACGCGACTAGAGATAGCGGCACAAGTATTGTGCCTTCACACTGTAGTAAGGGGTACCTGAAACTCGCCTAGAGGGGGGTGAATAGGCAAATCTGAAATTTATAAAGTTTAAGCACAACTACAAGCCGGGGTTAGCGTTAGAAATAAAGTCGAGTCCAAAAGAGAAGGCGAAAACAAATCACAAGCAAATGAAGAGTGTGACACAATGATTTGTTTTACCGAGGTTCGGTTCTTGCAAACCTACTCGCCATTGAGGTGGTCACAAAGACCGAGTCTCTTTCAACCCTTTCCCTCTCTCAAACAGTCACTTAGACCGAGTGAGCTTCTCTTCTCAATCAATTGGGACACTTAGTCCCCACAAGGACCACCACACAATTGGTGTCTCTTGCTTTGATTACAAAGAACTTGGGAACAAGAATAGAGGAAGAAGAAAAGCGATCCAAGCGCAAGAGCTCAAAAGAACACGACAAAACTCTCTCTTCTAGTCACTATTGCTTTGAGTGGAATTGGGACTTGGAGAGATTTTGATTCACTCTAATTGTGTCTTGTATTGAATGCACTAGCTCTTGTATTGAATGTGTTGGCTGAAAACTTAGATACCTTGAAGTGTGGTGGTTGGGGGTATTTATAGCCCCAACCACCAAAGTGGTCGTTGGGAGGCTGTCTGTCGACGGGCGCACCGGACAGTCCGGTGCACCAGCCACGTCACCCAACCGTTAGGGTTCGACCGTTGGATCTCTGACATGTGGGGCTACCGGATAGTCCGGTGGTGCATCGGACAGGTCCTGTTCACTGTCTGGTGCACCTTCTGGCGCCTGCTCTGACTCTGCGCGTGCAGTCGCGCACTGTTCACTGTTCCTGTAGCTTTTGCAGACGATCGTTGGCGCAGTTAGCCGTTGCTCCGCATGGCACACCGGACAGTCCGGTGCTACACGGGACAGTCCGGTGAATTATAGCGGAGAGGCTCCCCGAAAACCCGAAGCTAGCAAGTTGAAGTTGATCCACCCTGGCACACCGGACAGTCCGGTGCGCCAGACCAGGGCAGCCTTCGGTTTTCTTTGCTCCTTTCATTTGAACCCTTTCTTATAACTTTGTATTGGTTTGTTGTGAACCTTTGGCACCTGTGGAACATATATTCTAGAGCAAACTAGTTAGTCCAATAATTTGTGTTGGACAATTCAACCACCAAAACCATTTAGGAAAAGGTTTGACCCTATTTCCCTTTCAATCTCCCCCTTTTTGGTGATTGATGCCAACACAAACCAAAGCAAATATATAAGTGCAGAATTAAACTAGTTTGCATAAGGTAAGTGCAAAGATTACTTGGAATTAAACCAATTTATACATTCATATGATATGCTTGGATTGTTTTATTTCTTTTAACATTTTGGACCACGCTTGCACCACTTGTTTTGTTTTTGCAAATATTTTTGGAAATTCTTTTCAAAGTCTTTTTGCAAATAGTCAAAGGTATATGAGTATGATTTTAAGAAGCATTTTCAAGATTCGAAATTTTCTCTCCCTGTTTCAAATGCTTTTCCTTTGACTAAACAAAACTCCCCCTTAATGAAATTCTCCTCTTAGTGTTCAAGAAGGTTTTAGATATTAATTTTGAAGGAGGTCATACCACTTTAAAATTATATCAAAAATAAGGTACCAATTGAAAAACTTATTTAATACAAATTGAAAGACTACATTTTTGAAATTGGTGGTGGTGCGGTCCTTTTGCTTTGGGCTAATACTTTCTCCCCCTTTGGCATGAATCACCAAAAATGGATACTTGTGAGTGAAATATAATCCCTTTTTTCAAACTCTCTCCCCCTTTGGCAAATAATATATGAGTGAAGGATTATACCAAAGTGAAGAGCGATGCGGAGTGACGGCGAAGGGTAAATAACATGATGGAGTGGAGTGGAAGCCTTGTCTTCGCCGAAGACCCCTTTTTCCTTTCAATCTATGACTTAGCATGAAATACACTTGAAAACACATTAGTCATGGCACATGAAAGAGATATGATCAAAGGTACATAAATGAGCTATGTGTGCAAAATATCTATCAAAATTCCTATAATAAAGAATGTTTAGCTCATGCCTAAGTTTGGTAAAAGTTTTCTCATCTAGTGGTTTGGTAAAGATATCGGCTAATTGTTCTTTGATGCTAACATAAGCAATCTCGATATCCCCCCTTTGTTGGTGCTCCCTCAAAAAGTGATACCGAATGACTATGTGCTTAGTGCGGCTATGCTCAACGGGATTATCCGCCATGCGGATTGCACTCTCATTATCACATAGGAGAAGAACTTTGGTTAATTTGTAACCATAGTCCCTAAGGGTTTGCCTCATCCAAAGCAATTGCACGCAACAATGGCCTGTGGCAATGTATTCGGTTTCGGCGGTAGAAAAAGCTACGGAGTTTTGTTTCTTTGAAGCCCAAAACACCAGGGATCTTCCCAAGAACTGGCAAGTCCCTGATGTGCTCTTTCTATCAATCTTACACCCTGCCCAATCAGCATCTGAATAACCTATTAAATCAAAAGTGGATCTCTTAGGTACCAAAGGCCAAACTTAGGTGTATGAACTAAATATCTCAAGATTCGTTTCACGGCCCTAAGGTTCACTTCCTTAGGATCAGCTTGGAATCTTGCACACATGCATACGGAACATATAATATCCGGTCGAGATGCACATAAATAGAGTAAAGATCCTATCATCGACCGGTATACCTTTTGATCTACGGATTTACCTCCCGTGTCGAGGTCGAGATGCGCATTGGTTCCCATGGGTGTCTTGATGGGCTTGGCATCCTTCATCCCAAACTTGGTGAGTATGTCTTGAATGTACTTTGTTTGGCTGATGAAGGTACTCTCTTGGAGTTGTTTGACTTGAAATCCTAGAAAATACTTCAACTCTCCCATCATTGACATCTCGAATTTTTGAATCATGATCCTACTAAACTCTTCACATGTAGATTTGTTAGTAGACCCAAATATGATATCATCAACATAAATTTGACATACAAACAAATCATTTGCATTTGTTTTAGTAAAGAGAGTAGGATCGACTTTTCCGACTTTGAAGCCATTAGCGATAAGAAAATCTCTTAGGCATTCATACCATGCTCTTGGGGCTTGCTTGAGCCCATAAAGCGCCTTAGAGAGTTTATAAATATGGTTAGGGTACTCACTATCTTCAAAGCCGGGAGGTTGCTCAACATAGACCTCCTCCTTGATTGGTCCATTGAGGAAGGCACTTTTCACGTCCATTTGATAGAGCTTAAAGCCATGGTAAGTAGCATAGGCAAGTAAAATGCGAATTGACTCAAGCCTAGCTACGGGTGCATAGGTTTCACCGAAATCCAAACCTTCGACTTGTGAATATCCCTTGGCCACAAGTCGGGCTTTGTTCCTTGTCACCACACCATGCTCATCTTGCTTGTTGCAGAAGACCCACTTAGTTCCTACAACATTTTGGTTAGTACGTGGAACTAAATGTCATACCTCATTCCTCGTGAAGTTGTTGAGTTCCTCTTGCATTACCAACACCCAATCGAATCCCTTAATGCGTCTTCCACCCTGTATGGCTCGATAGAAGACACAAAGGAGTAATGTTCAAAAAAAATGAGCAACACGAGATCGAGTGGTTACCCCCTTATGAATATCGCCAAGGATGGAGTTCACGGGGTGATCTCTTTGTATCGCTTGGTGGACTCTTGGGTGAGGCGGTCATGGACCCTCATCATCTTCCTTGTCTTGATCATTGGCATCTCCCCCTTGATCATTGTCCTCCTCTTGAGGTGGCTCTTCTTGATCCTCATTTTCATCATCTTGAGCTTCATCCTCATCTTGAGTTGGTGGAGATGATTGATTTGAAGATGATGGTTGATCTTGTGCATGTGGAGGCTCTTTGGATTCCTTAGGACACACATCCCCAATGAACATGTTCCTTAGTGCGACAGACGGAGCCTCTTCATCATCTAGCTCATCAAGATCAACTTGCTCTACTTGAGAGCCGTTAGTCTCATCAAACACAATGTCACAAGAAACTTCAACTAGTCCAGTGGACTTGTTAAAGACTCTGTATGCCCTTGTGTTTGAGTCATAACCAAGTAAAAAGTATTCTACAGCCTTAGGAGAAAATTTAGATTTTCTACCTCTTTTAACAAGAATAAAACATTTGCTACCAAAGACTCTAAAATATGAAACATTGGGCTTTTTATCGGTTAAGAGTTCATACGATGTCTTCTTGAGGATTCGGTGAAGGTAGAGATGGTTGATGGCGTAGCAAGCGGTGTTGATTGTTTCCGCCCAAAACCGGTCCGAAGTCTTATATTCATCAAGCATGGTCCTCGCCATGTCAAGTAGAGTTCTATTCTTCCTCTCCACTACACCATTTTGTTGTGGCGTGTAAGGAGAAGAGAACTCATGCTTGATGCCCTCATCCTCAAGAAAGCCTTCTATTTGTGAGTTCTTGAACTCTATCCCGTTGTCGCTTCTTATTTTCTTGATTTTTAAACCGAACTCGTTTTGAGCCCGTCTTAAGAATCCCTTTAAGGTCTCTTGGGTTTGGGATTTTTCCTGCAAAAAGAACACCCAAGTGAAGCGAGAATAGTCATCCATAATAACTAGACAGTACTTACTCCCGCCGATTCTTATGTAAGCTATCGGGCCGAATAGGTCCATGTGGAGTAGCTCGAGTGGCCTGTCAGTCGTCATGATGTTCTTGTATGGATGATGAACACCAACTTGCTTTCCTGCTTGACATGCGCTACAAATCCTGTCTTTCTCAAAATGAACATTTGTTAGTCCCAAAATGTGCTCTCCCTTTAGAAGCTTATGAAGATTCTTCATCCCAATGTGGGCTAGTCGGCAATGCCAGAGCCAACCCATATTAGTCTTAGCAATTAAGCATGTGTCGAGTTCAGCTCTATTAAAATCAACTAAGTATAGCTGACCCTCTAACACTCTCTTAAATGCTACTGAATCATCACTTCTTCTAAAGACAGTAACACCTATATCCGTAAAAAGACAATTGTAGCCCATTTTGCATAATTGAGAAACTGAAAGCAAGTTGTAATCTAAAGAATCTACAAGAAAAACATTGGAAATAGAATGGTCAGGTGATATAGCAATTTTACCAAGTCCTTTGACCAAACCTTAATTTCCATCCCCGAATGTGATAGCTCTTTGGGGACCATGGTTTTTCTCATAGGAGGAGAACATCCTTTTTGATAGTCGCCTAGAGGGGGGTGAATAGGGCGAAACTGAAATTTACAAATGTAAACACAACTACAAGCTGGGTTAGCGTTAGAAATAAAACCGTGTCCGCGAGAGGGTGTAAAACAAATCACAAGCGAGTAAAGCGGTGAGACACAAGGATTTGTTTTACCGAGGTTCGGTTCTTGCAAACCTACTCCCCGTTGAGGAGGCCACAAAGGCCGGGTCTTTTTCAACCCTTTCCCTCTCTCAAACGGTCCCTCGGACCGAGTGAGCTTCTCTTCTCAAATCACTTGGGAATCAAAGTTCCCGCAAGGACCACCACATAATTGGTGTCTCTTGCCTCAATTACAAATGAGTATGATCTCAAGAACGAATGCGAAAGAAAAGAAGCGATCCAAGCGCAAGAGCTCAAATGAACACTACAAATCACTCTCTCTAGTCACTAAAGCTTTGTGTGGAGTTGGGAGAGGATTTGATCTCTTTTGGTGTGCTTTGCAATGAATGCTAGCTCTTGTATAGTGGTTGAAAGCGGAAAAACTTGGATGCCTTGAATGTGGGGTGGTTGGGGGTATTTATAGCCCCAACCACCAAACTAGCCGTTTGGTGGAGGCTGACTGTCGTATGGTGCACCGGACAATCCGGTGTACACCGGACTTGTCCGGTGTGCCAGCCACGTCACCAAAGCCGTTGCGATTCGACCGTTGGAGTTCTGACTTCTAGGCCCGCCTGGATGTCCGGTGGCGCACCGGACATGTACTGTAGAGTGTCCGGTGCGCCACTACGCGCGTGCCTGACTTCTGCGCGCTCTGGCGCGCATTAAATGCCGTTGCAGGTGACCGTTGGCGCGAAGTAGCTGTTGCCCCGCAGTTACACCGGACAGTCCGGTGTACACCGGACATGTCCGGTGAATTATAGCGGAGCAGCCGCTATGATTTCCCGAGGCTGCCAAGTTCCAGAGCCGCGTCTTCTTGGAGCACCGGACACTGTCCGGTGTACACCGGACAGTCCGGTGAATTATAGCGTGCCGGCTTCTGAAAATTCCCGAGGCTGAGGAGTTCTGCGTGAAGTCCCCTGGTGCACCGGACACTGTCCGGTGCGCCACCGGACAGTCCGGTGCGCCAGACCAGGGAGCCTTTTGGGATGCCTTCAGCTCTCTATTTTGAACCCAACTTTGGTCTTTTAAATTGGCTTGTTGTGAACCTTTGACACCTGTATAACTTATACACTAGAGCAAACTAGTTAGTCCAATAATTTGTGTTTGGACAATTCAACCACCAAAATTACTTAGGAACTAGGTGTAAGCCTAATTCCCTTTCAATCTCCCCCTTTTTGGTGATTGATGCCAACACAAACCAAAGCAAATATAGAAATGCATAATTGAACTAGTTTGCATAATGTAAGTGCAAAGGTTGCTTGGAATTGAGCCAATATTAATACTTACAAGATATGCATGGATTGTTTCTTCGTTTTTAACATTTTGGACCACGCTTGCACCATATGTTTTGTTTTTGCAAACTATTTTGTAAATCTTTTTCAAAGTTCGTTTGCAAATAGTCAAAGGTAAATGAATAAGATTTTGTAAAGCATTTTCAAGATTTGAAATATCCTCCTGTTTCAAATGCTTTTCCTTTGACTAAACAAAACTCCCCCTAAATTAGATCCTCCTCTTAGTGTTCAAGAGGGTTTTGATATATCATTTTTGAAATACTACTTTCTCCCCCCTTTTGAACACAATAAGATACAAATTTGAAATTTACCAAATGAAAATCCCCAAAGTTAAAATTAGGTGGTGGTGCGGTCCTTTTGCTTTGGGCTCATACTTTCTCCCCCTTTGGCATGAATCGCCAAAAACGGAATCATTAGAGCCCTCGAAGTACTTTCTTCCCATTTGGTCATAAATAAATGAGTTAAGATTATACCAAAGATGAAGTCCTTTTGCTCTCTCCCCCAAAGATGGAGAGTGGCGCGGAGCGACGGCGAAGGATGAGTTACGGAGTGGAAGCCTTTGTCTTCGCCGAAGACTCTAATTCCCTTTCAATACACCTATGACTTGGTTTGAAATAGACTTGAAAAACACATTAGTCATAGCACATGAAAGAGACATGATCAAAGGTATATAAAAGAGCTATGTGTGCAATTTAACAAAAGAAGTTCCTAGAATCAAGAATATTTAGCTCATGTCTAAGTTTGTTAAAAGTTTGTTCATCAAGAGGCTTGGTAAAGATATCGGCTAATTGATCTTTAGTGTTGATGTAAGAAATCTCGATATCTCCCTTTTGTTGGTGGTCCCTAAGAAAATGATATCGAATGGCTATGTGTTTAGTGCGGCTATGCTCGACAGGATTATCCGCCATCTTGATTGCACTCTCATTATCACATAGCAAAGGGACTTTGGTTAATTTGTAACTGTAGTCCCGCAGGGTTTGCCTCATCCAAAGCAACTGCGCGCAACAATGGCCTGCGGCAATGTACTCTGCTTCGGCGGTGGAAAGAGCGACCGAATTTTGCTTCTTTGAAGCCCAAGACACCAAGGACCTTCCCAAGAACTGGCAAGTCCCCGATGTGCTCTTCCTATTGATTTTACACCCCGCCCAATCGGCATCCGAATAACCAATCAAATCAAATGTGGATCCCCTAGGATACCAAAGCCCAAACTTAGGAGTATAAGCCAAATATCTCAAGATTCGTTTTACGGCCGTAAGGTGAGCTTCCTTAGGGTCGGCTTGGAATCTTGCACACATGCATACGGAAAGCATAATATCCGGTCGAGATGCACATAAATAGAGTAAAGAACCTATCATCGACCGATATACCTTTTGATCCACGGACTTACCTCCCGTGTCGAGGTCGAGATGCCCATTAGTTCCCATGGGTGTCTGGATGGGCTTGGCATCCTTCATCCCAAACTTGTTTAGAATGTCTTGAGTATACTTCGTTTGGCTAATGAAGGTGCCCTCTTGGAGTTGCTTCACTTGAAATCCCAAGAAGTACTTCAACTCCCCCATCATAGACATCTCGAACTTTTGTGTCATGATCCTACTAAATTCTTCACATGTAGACTCGTTAGTAGACCCAAATATAATATCATCAACATAAATTTGGCATACAAACAAGTCATTTTCAATAGTTTTAGTAAATAGAGTAGGATCAGCCTTTCCGACTTTGAATTCATTAGTGTTGAGAAAATCCCTAAGGCATTCATACCATGCTCTTGGGGCTTGCTTGAGCCCATAAAACGCCTTAGAGAGTTTATAAACATGGTTAGGGTATTCACTATCTTTAAAGCCGGGAGGTTGCTCAACATAGACCTCTTCCTTGATTGGTCCATTTAGGAAAGCACTTTTCACGTCCATTTGATAAAGCTTAAAGCCATGGTAAGTAGCGTAGGCTAATAATATGCGAATTGACTCGAGCCTAGCTACGGGTGCATAGGTTTCACCGAAATCCAAACCTTCGACTTGGGATTATCCCTTGGCCACAAGTCGAGCTTTGTTCCTTGTCACCACACCATGCTCATCTTGCTTGTTGCGGAAGACCCATTTGGTTCCTACAACATTTTGATTAGGACGTGGAACTAAATGCCATACCTCATTCCTAGTGAAGTTGTTGAGCTCCTCTTGCATCGCCACCACCCAATCCGAATCTTGGAGTGCTTCCTCTACCCTGTGTGGCTCAATAGAGGAAACAAAAGAGTAATGCTCACAAAAATGTGCAACACGAGATCTAGTAGTTACCCCCTTATGAATGTCGCCGAGGATGGTGTCGACGGGGTGATCTCGTTGGATTGCTTGGTGGACTCTTGGGTGTGGCGGCCTTTGCTCTTCATCCTCCTTGTCTTGATCATTTGCATCTCCCCCTTGATCATTGCCGTCATCTTGAGGTGGCTCATTTGCTTGATCTTCTATTTCATCAACTTGAGCTTCATCCTCATTTTGAGTCGGTGGAGATCCTTGCGTAGAGGAGGACGGTTGATCTTGTGCATTTGAAGGCTCTTCGGATTCCTTAGGACACACATCCCCAATGGACATGTTCCTTAGCGCGATGCATGGAGCCTCTTCGTTACCTATCTCATCAAGATCAACTTGCTCTACTTGAGAGCCGTTAGTCTCATCAAACACAATGTCACAAGAAACTTCAACTTGTCCAGAGGACTTGTTAAAGACTCTATATGCCCTTGTGTTTGAATCATATCCTAGTAAAAAGCCTTCTACAGTCTTAGGAGCAAATTTAGATTTTCTACCTCTTTTAACAAGAATAAAGCATTTGCTACCAAAGACTCTAAAATATGAAATGTTGGGCTTTTTACCGATTAGGAGCTCATAAGATATCTTCTTCAGGATTCGGTGTAGATATAACCGGTTGATGACGTAGCAAGCGGTGTTGACCGCCTCGGCCCAAAACCGATACGAAGTCTTGTACTCATCAAGCATGGTCCTTGCCATGTCCAATAGAGTTCGATTATTCCTCTCCACTACACCATTTTGTTGAGGCGTGTAGGGAGAAGAGAACTCATGCTTGATGCCCTCCTCCTCAAGGAAACCTTCGATTTGAGAGTTCTTGAACTCCGTCCTGTTGTCGCTTCTAATTTTCTTGATCCTTAAGCCGAACTCGTTTTGAGCTCGTCTTAAGAATCCCTTTAAGGTTTCTTGGGTTTGAGATTTTTCCTGCAAAAAGAATACCCAAGTGAAGCGAGAATAATCATCCACTATTACAAGACAATACTTACTCCCGCCGATGCTTATGTAAGCAATCAGGCCGAATAGATCCATGTGGAGTAGCTCAAGCGGCCTGTCGGTCGTCATGATGTTCTTGTGTGGATGATGGGCACCAACTTGCTTTCCTGCTTGGCATGCGCTACAAACCCTGTCTTTCTCAAAATGAACATTGTTGGGGACTTGTTCTCAAATGCTATGAATTAAGAACAAGGCAACATAAAGTGTTAAATGTTAGCGTCCTTCGTCCCTGAAACATTATTCCCTTGAGGATAATGGGCCTTGGACGAAGGTTGATGAGAGTATGATTACGAAGCTTGAGTCTTCGTAATAAAATTTCAATAGATATTGTAAGACAACATAAAATAAAAAGGTATAAAAGGGGTAAATAAATCATAGACAAATTATATTATATTTACTTAATATATTGAATTATTGAATACAATAATACCTCTGCCTTGGCAAAGGTTGGATTCCAGAAGATACGATTGCAATCACCAGAATGCGTGAACAGTAAAGGAATACTGTTCACTATTTATAGGCACAGGACGCAGCCTGTGAGGAATTACAAGTATGCCCTTTATAAAAGCTTACAACATTGACTCAGACCTTTATGGACTAAAAGGTCATTCTATCTTTAAGTCGGTTTGTAATACCGAAGCTTCACGAAGAGGAACCTTCGGCCATCTTATACAAACAGCTTCAGCCGAAGACCGCTTCTTCCTATAAGACCTTCGGCGACGAAGCATAGACCTAACAGTAGCCCCTTTCGCGGTGCTAGATCGTTTTTCGTAACGAGCTTGATCCGTGAAAAAAGTCTCTTAAGCTTCGGAGCGTCGAAGGTCTAAAAAACACCTTCCCTGAGCTCGTTGTCGAGAAACGATTCAATTTCCCAGCGTGTAGCGGCCCCACCTTGCAGAGTTACTGTTCGGTCTCTGCGGTCCACCACGCAGCGAGTGCGAGCGGGTGTCCGCCTGGTGTAAAAATCCTGGCGCTTCGCCTTCTTACCTGCAGTACTATATAAACAGACAAGTAGGTGTGAAGTTACCACAGCATTCATTGCTATTTGCACTGTTTTGCTGCCAAAATTTTTAACCGTCGTCGAAGCTTGTCTGTCGGAATCGAACGAAGCTCCAGTTTAAAGCCTGCTTCGTCAGAAAAAACTTCGGAGGAAGAAAGTATTAAAGTTCCACAAATTCATAATTAAATGGCCAGAGTGCGTTCTACCGCCAGGGTTGAGCGTGAGGGGGACGAAACTGAAGCTTCGGAGACTGTTCCCATCTCCGAAGCCATGCAACGATCCGGGCTAGTGACTTCGGAAAAGATTCCTAGTGATGATGCAGAACAAGCAATCGCTGAAGCAGAAGAAGAAGATATTGAGGAAACTGATCCCGAAGATGATTATCGCATTGCCATGCCAAGCAAACCCAGCCACTTGGACTTCGGGAAATCTACTGTTTCGAAGGCTGATCTGTCCAAGATGGTAAAATCGGGCTTTTTTACTGAAAATCAGAAGAAGCTATTGCGCTTCGGGGGAGAAGAGACTACCCCAAAGCCGGAGAAGGATGAAATTGTTATTTTCAAAAGCTTTCTAAAGGCTGGATTAAGATTCCCCCTACATGGGATTATTGCAGAGGTACTGAAGAGGTTTGGTATCTATTTTCACCAGCTGACCCCTAACGCTATCGTTAGGCTTATTGTTTATATCTGGGCACTCCGAAGCCAAGCAGTGGAGCCATTTGCGGACAGCTTTTGCCGGGTTCACGAGTTGCATTATCAAACGAAGGCTAGAAAGGACGGATTGCACGACAATTTTGGTTGCTATAACTTCGCCTACCGGAAAACCACAAAGTTTCCTGTAATTAGCTACCGAAGCAAATGGGCAGCAGGCTGGAAATCAGAGTGGTTCTATGTCAAGGTTGATGACGACAAGGAAAAGCTTGTGCAAAGTCCACTCGAACTAATCTTCGGAGAAACCCGACCTCGCTGCAACATGACACCCGAAGGTCCAACACAACAAGCAATGAATGAATTCAGAATTATTGCAGAGCATATCAGCACAAGGGACCTGGTTCAGGAGTTTTTGGCTTTCAAAGTTTTTCCCAGTTTGAAAGAATGGGAAATGCCGAAGCTACAGGGGGAAAAGAAAGAAGGTGAACTTGTACGTTTACCTTATTATTTCAAGTTTAAAAAGTACTTTAAAACACCTTGCCAAGAGTGGCTAGATACAATTGAAGTAATGTGCAATGAAATACTTGGCAATTATTCCAAAAAAGAAGATCAATTGATGACCGCAGCCTTCGGCACCCGTCCGAAGCGAAGGCTAAATCGAGTGCTGGACGCCTTGGATTTTGAATACCCTGACTATGAAAATCTGAACAAAGGTGCCGGAGGCCAAAAAAGGAAAAGGATAACCGAAGCCTCAAACGAAGATGAAAAAGAGACACCAAAGAAGAAAATTCCAAAGAAAAGGAAAGCGTCTTCTCCGAAACGAAAAATATCCGACGAAGAAAAATCCCCCGCATCACCGTCTGCCACTGATGTGGAGGCAATTCTGAAGGTAATGACTGAATCCTTACCTGCGAAGCTAAGTCCACTGGAGCCTCAACTGACAAAGTTTTTTCAGAAGGACAAGGAGCCCGAAAAATCGAAGAAAACAATCAAAGCAAAGAAACAAAGAATTATCACTGTGACAGAGGTAATTGACAAGACACCGCCAAGAGCTGCAGCTCAAAAAACACCAGCGTCTGCGGAAGGGACAAATATTGAAATTACACCTTCGGAGGTCGCGGCTGCCGAAGCTGCCTCAGCTGAAGATTTGAACCTGGAGAGCACTATCGAAAATATTGATAAAATACTGCTAGATATGGCTGCGGAAGAAACTACCACCGCCGCCGAAGAGGCCGTGACCGCAGCGTCGGGGAAAGGGAAGGAAATTGCTGATGAAGCTTCAGAAAACGAAGCTTTTATGTTCCAGAATTTAGTTGGAGAAAAACTGTCAAAAGCTGAAAGAGAAGAGCTTAGAGAGTATGCAAAATCCTGCGGATACAAACCTGGAGCACTCCTCTTCGGAGGCATTGATGATGAAAAATTAGATTGTATTCGAGATCAAACTGGGGCCAAAGTTATCAGTACTCTGTCAAAGAGTATCGGTTTTCCGAAGCTAGAAACAGACATCAGCCGCTACCGACGACAACATATCGTTGGTAGTTTATTTTATTCCAATTTCAAGGTGAACTACTTTTCCATTAACTTCTATTGTTTCTAATAATGAAAACATGTCTGACGAAGGTTGTTTTCATGTAGAGTATGCTGTTGAGCAAAGCCTTGAAAATGCAGCAAGATTTTGAAGATAAGAAGCACGAAGTTATAATTGAAAATTTGGAAAGCAGAATAAAGGAGCAATCAGATGCTATCGAGAAAAAGAACTTTGAGCTCCAGGCAACCGAAGGTTTATTGGCGGAAGCTGAAGCAAAAATAACAGAACTGAACACGAAGCTTCTCCGCCAATCTGAGCAGTTCGAACGAGAAAAAGAAGATCTTAATGCAAAGCTTGAAGCCGAAGCTCAACAAAATTCAGATTTGAGAAAACTATTGACGAGCCTTCAAGAAAAATGTTTGGAATTTAGCAACAAATGCATTCAACGATTAAGAAAATTTTTCCACTCAGTTGGAGCCAGCAGTGAAAAATTCACCCCCTCAGCTGAAGATCTACCGAAGACCTTCGAACATATTGAGGGTGAGATTGACGAGCTCGACGAAGTCATAGCTGGGCACGGTGACTTCTGTGCCTGGGTGGCTTCTCGGGGTACTGCTGCAGCTTTCCTGAAAGCTGGCTGCGATCATGGAAAGATTGTCAATAGGCCAAATTTCACTTTATCACCATCAATCCTGGATGACATTCCTGATCTCGCCCGAAGTATCTCTAATAGATTTGTAAAAATGATATGGACAAAAGGTGGGCAAGAAAAGGCTGGAGACGAAGCTCGTAGCCACCTTGAACCAGTAAGAAACCATACCTTGTGCTTACCTTTTCCTGCAAGCTCGATTTTGACTTACAACGACCTTATTCATGTAGGATGACGAAGCCGAAGCCGATGATTAAAAAATGACGCCGAAGCTGAAGCTCCTTGGAGATTAAATAGTAGACTGTAGACAATACTTGAGAAACTTTTGAGATAACTTTTGTAAATGTAACTAAAACTTGTCTTTAATGAATTTTGTTCATACCTTGTGATATATCCTTACCCTTCCATTGATGTATGAGAAGTGCTTTGATGTGGACGAAATTTTCCTTTTTTGAGCCGAAGGCGAAAAAAACACCTTCCCTTCTTTTCGTACGCAGCGAAGCATAGAAAACAACATTTCCCTTCTTCCCGAAGCTCTCCTTTTTGTACACGAAGCTCTTTCTTCCTCTTTTTTTTTCTTTTTGCCAAAGCAAGCATTTATGCCATGATGATGATTATCCTACATATGCCTGGATGAATGTTTATGAATGCAAATGCTATGATGTAATGTGATGTGCAAATGAATGTCCAAACGCGTATCCGAAGCCATACTCATAGCCATTATTTCCTTAAAAACAATCACACCTCAGCTCTGCATTCCCTTAGGAACGACTTTGGAGCTTCTTCGCCTTTACTTTTGGCAGAATCAGCGTTGACTTTTCGCTGTAAGCTCTGCATTCCCTTAGGAACGACTTTGGAGCTTCTTCGCCTTTACTTTTGGCGGAATCAGCGTTGACTTTTCGCTGTAAGCTCTGCATTCCCTTAGGAACGACTTTGGAGCTTCTTCGCCTTTACTTTTCGGCACTCGATGGTGCGTTCTCAGCTTTTACATTTACATTCCTTGGGGGATTTTGCTCTTATAGAACTAAAAAAGGAAATTACATATGATGGCCCCATTAAAAACCTTTCTCCCCCTTCAGAAAGGAAAAGGGTGCCATGAAAGAAAAATAAAAAATATGAAAAATTACATCGAGTTATACATAATATCGCCGAAGCTCATCCGCATTCCAAGATCTAGGAATGTCGTTGCCGTCCATATCCTTCAATCTGTATGAACCGGGTCTTGACGAAGATGCTACTAAGAAAGGTCCATCCCATTTCAACTGCAACTTGCCCACTGTGTCTGGGTTGGCCACTCTCCGAAGCACCAAGTGTCCTGGCTCAATATTCTTTAGCCGAACCTTTCTATCTCGCCATTTGATTGTTTCGGCTTGATATTTATTGATGTTCTCCACGGCTTGCAGCCTGATCCCTTCTAAAGCATCTTTTTCCACAGAATAAGCAGCTTCGGAACCTGATTCTGCCGAAGCTACTACTCTTATTGATCCGGTTTTAGCTTCCTCCGGAGTTATTGCTTCGTCACCGAATAATAACTTGAATGGAGTAAAGCCTGTAGACCTTGATGTTGTTGTATTGTGGCTCCACACCACTTTGGTTAACTGATCTGGCCACTTTCCCCTAGGTTGATTGAAGATTATCTTCATTATTCCTGTCATTATAATGCCATTGGCTCTTTCAACGAGTCCATTTGACTCCGGATGTCTGACTGATGCAAAATGGATCTTCGTACCAATTTGATCACAGAAATCCCTAAAAGCTTCGGAGTCAAACTGTGTTCCATTATCCACAGTAATAGCCTTTGGTACCCCGAAACGACAAACAATATTCTGCCAGAAAAATTTTTGGACGGTGGCCAAAGTTATTGTGGCTAAAGGCTTTGCCTCAATCCATTTAGAAAAATATTCCACCGCCACTACAACATATCTTAGGTTCCCTTGGGCCAGTGGTAACGGACCTAACAAGTCAAGGCCCCACATTTGCAATGGCCAAATGGGTTGTATGAGCTGTGTTAAGGACGAAGGTTGTTTTTGATCTCTTGCACATTTCTGACAACCTTCGCACTTTTGGACTAATTCCGCTGCATCCGAAGCTGCCTTCGGCCAATAAAATCCTTGGCGGAAAATTTTTCCAAGTAACGGCCTAGATCCAATGTGAGATCCACACAGGCCTGCATGTATTTCTTTCATCAACTCTATACCTTCGGTTCTGGATAAACACTTGAGTAGCGGAGCACAAACTCCATACTTGTACAACTCCCCTTCTATCATGACATATGGACGAGCTCTTGCCTCTATCCTCCTGTTATAAGCTTCGTCATCTGAAAGGAATTTTCTCTGAAGGTAAGAGATGATCTCAGTTCTCCAATCTTCGCTATAAACAGGAGATATATTGAGGACTGCTCTTTCAAGAAGTTCCACCGAAGGTGCTTTTATTGTTTCGAAGAACACATCCGAAGGTAAGGGCAACCCCTGTGTTGCTGACTTAGCTAGCAAATCAGCATGCTCATTTTGTCCTCGAGGGATATTTTTGACAGAAAATCCTTCGAAGGAAGCTTCAACTCTTCGAACCATATCCAGATATTTTTCAAGCTTCGGATCCTTAGCCTTGCAACTCTTGTCAATATGACCCGAAACAACCTGGGAATCAGTTTTGAGTATGGCCCTTCTGATTCCCATTGCTTTTAGCTTCCGAAGACCTAGAAGCAAGGCTTCGTACTCGGCAATGTTATTTGTGCAACTAAAATCAAGTTTTGCCGCATAGCAAGTTTTAACTTTGGAAGGTGAAACCAACACAGCAGCCGCTCCCGCTCCGAAGGTTCCCCAAGATCCATCACAAAACACTGTCCATGCTTCGGCGTCTTTATTTGTTTCTTCCTCCTGAGCCCCTGGCGTCCAGTCAGCAATGAAGTCTGCTAACGTCTGGGACTGAATCGAAGATCTATGAACATATTCAATACAAAATTCATTGAGCTCTGCAGCCCATTTTCCAATCCTTCCAGTAGCTTCTCGGTTCCTCATAATATCCTTCAGAGGTTGTGAAGAAGGAACAATTATGTTGTAAGCTTGAAAATAGTGCCGAAGCTTCCTGGAGGCCATCAAGACAGCATACAGTACCTTCTCCAACTCTGTATAATTTTTCTTTGATAAACTAAGAACCTCGGATACAAAATATATTGGGGCCTGCCTCTTGACTTGACCATCAAGCTTCTCCTGGACAAGCGCTGCACTTACCGCTGAGTGCGAAGCTGCCACATATAATAACAAAGGAGCCCCTGGCGTCGGTGGAGTTAATGTTGTTAGATCTATCAAATACTGTTTCAGCTCTTCAAAAGCCTTCTGCTGGATTGGTCCCCATTGAAAGACTTCGGCTGACTTCAGCACTTCGAAGAATGGTAAGTTTCTCTCTGCTGATCTGGATATGAATCTATTGAGAGATGCCAACCTTCCTGTCAATCTTTGAGCTCCCTTCTTTGTAGTTGGTGGCTCCATCCGAAGTATAGCTTCAATTTTACTTGGATTAACTTCAATTCCCTTTGTTGAAACCAAGCATCCAAGAAATTTCCCCTTCTTTACTCCGAAGACGCATTTTTCTGGATTCAACTTTAAACCAGCTTGTCTGAAACTGGCGAAGGTCTCCTGGAGATCAGCAATATGATTCTCTTGTTTCGTGCTTTTTACAATGATGTCATCAACATAAGTTAGCACATTTCTGCCTATCTGAGACTGGAGAACCTTCGCAGTCATTCTGCTGAAACTTCCACCAGCGTTTTTGAGCCCCTCAGGCATCCGAAGATAGCAATATGTGCCACTTGGAGTTATGAAGCTAGTCTTCGGCTCATCTTCCTTCTTCATCCAGATTTGATGGTAGCCTGAATAACAGTCTAACAGACTCATGAGCTCTGAAGAAGCTGCTGCATCAACTAAAGAGTCTATCCTTGGCAATGGGAATTCATCCTTCGGACAAGCCTTGCTAAGATCTGTAAAATCGATACACATTCGCCACTTGCCATTGGCCTTTTTTACCATAACAGTGTTAGCTAGCCATTCTGGGTACTTTACTTCTCTGATAACCCCTGCACTGAGGAGTCTTTTGACTTCGTTACGAGCACCTTCGGCCTTATCATCTGACATTTTCCGAAGCCTCTGCTTTCTGGGTCTGAAGGATGGATCGACATTGAGCGAGTGCTCAATAACATCCCTGTTAACTCCACAGAGATCATTGGCTGACCATGCAAAAACATCTTTGTTGTTGAACAAAAACCTTATCAAGGTTTTCTCTTGTTCTTCGGATAACTGAGAGCCCAACAGCACCTTCTGCTCTGCTATATCCTCACATAAGAGCATGGGCTTCGGCTGATCTGCTGAAGCTGCTTTCTCCCTTCTGAATTTGTTTTGTTCACAAGCTTCAGCTCCATCTATGTTATGGATTGCTTTTGAGTCAGTCCAGTTTCCTTCGGCCTTTCTGGCAGCTTCCTGACTTCCATGAATAGCGATGGGTCCTTGATCCGAAGGTATCTTCATGCAAAGATAAGCAGGGTGAAGAATTGCTTCAAAAGCATTGAGGGTGCCACGACCAATAATTGCATTGTAAGGGTATTCCATGTCAACAATGTCAAACACAACTTGCTCAGTTCTAGTGTTGTTGATGAACCCGAAGGTCACTGACATGGTGATCTTGCCCAGTGCTACAATCTGTCTTCCTCCGAAGCCACAGAGAGGATGTGTAGCATCATGGATCTTATCTTCTGGCTCTTGCATTTGTCTGAAGGCCTTAGCAAATATGATATCAGCTGCACTGCCTGTGTCAACCAAGACATTGTGGACCAGAAATCCTTTGATAACACAAGAGATAACCATGGCATCGTTATGTGGGTAATCCTTGAGCTGAAGGTCCTCTTGGGAGAAGGTAATAGGAATGTGAGACCATCTTGACTTGATGAAGGGTCCTTGCACCCCAACATGCTGTACCCTTCTCTGTGCTTCCTTCTTTTGTTTCTTGTTAGCTGGCTCTGAAGACGAACCTCCTGTGATCGGGAGCACCAGCTTCGGGTCCGAAGCAGCTCCAGCTTGATCGTTGAACGAAGCCATCAGCTCAAAAAGTGGAAGTGAGTTCACCGGAGGTGGGCGCCAATGTTGGGGACTTGTTCTCAAATGCTATGAATTAAGAACAAGGCAACATAAAGTGTTAAATGTTAGCGTCCTTCGTCCCTGAAACATTATTCCCTTGAGGATAATGGGCCTTGGACGAAGGTTGATGAGAGTATGATTACGAAGCTTGAGTCTTCGTAATAAAATTTCAATAGATATTGTAAGACAACATAAAATAAAAAGGTATAAAAGGGGTAAATAAATCATAGACAAATTATATTATATTTACTTAATATATTGAATTATTGAATACAATAATACCTCTGCCTTGGCAAAGGTTGGATTCCAGAAGATACGATTGCAATCACCAGAATGCGTGAACAGTAAAGGAATACTGTTCACTATTTATAGGCACAGGACGCAGCCTGTGAGGAATTACAAGTATGCCCTTTATAAAAGCTTACAACATTGACTCAGACCTTTATGGACTATAAGGTCATTCTATCTTTAAGTCGGTTTGTAATACCGAAGCTTCACGAAGAGGAACCTTCGGCCATCTTATACAAACAGCTTCAGCCGAAGACCGCTTCTTCCTATAAGACCTTCGGCGACGAAGCATAGACCCAACAAACATTTGTTAGTCCTAATATATGTTCTCCCTTTAGAAGCTTGTGAAGATTCTTCATCTCAACATGTGCTAGTCGGCGATGCCAGAGCCAGCCCATGTTAGTCTTAACAATTAAGCAAGTGTCGAGTTCAGCTTTATCAAAATCTACCAAGTATAGCTGACCCTCTAACACTCCCTTAAATGCTATTGAATCATCACTTCTTCTAAAGACAGTGACACCTACATCAGTGAAAAGACAGTTGTAGCCCATTTTGCATAATTGAGATACAGAAAGCAAATTGTAATCTAATGAATCTACAAGAAAAACATTGGAAATAGAATGGTCAGGAGATATAGCTATTTTACCAAGACCTTTGACCAAACCTTGATTTCCATCCCCGAATGTGATAGCTCGTTGGGGATCTTGGTTTTTCTCGTAGGAGGAGAACATCTTCTTCTCCCCTGTCATATGGTTTGTGCACCCGCTGTCGAGTATCCAACTTGAGCCCCCGGATGCATAAACCTACAAAACAATTTTAGTTCTTGACTTTAGGTACCCAAACGGTTTTGGGTCCTTTGGCATTAGAAACAAGAACTTTGGGTACCCAAACACAAGTCTCGGAGCCCTTGTGTTTGCCCCCTACAAACTTGGCAACTACTTTGCCAGATTTGTTAGTCAAAACATAAGATGCATCAAAAGTTTTAAAAGAAAGACTATGTTCATTTGATGCACTAGGAGTTTTCTTCTTAGGCAACTTAGCACGGGTTGGTTGCCTAGAGCTAGATGTCTCACCCTTATACATAAAAGCATGGGTAGGGCCAGAGTGAGACTTCCTAGAGTGAATTCTCCTAATCTTGCTCTCGGGATAACCGGCAGGGTACAAAATGTAAACCTCGTTATCCTGAGGCATGGGAGCCTTGCCCTTTACAAAATTAGACAATCTTTTAGGAGGGGCACTAAGTTTGACATTGTCTCCCCTTTGGAAGCCAATGCCATCCTTGATGCCAGGGTGTCTCCCATTATAGAGCATACTTCTAGCAAATTTAAATTTTTCATTCTCTAAGTTATGCTCGGCAATTTTAGCATCTAATTTTGCTATATGATCATTTTGTTGTTTAATTAAGGTCATGTGATCATGAATAGCATCAACATTAATATCTCTACATCTAGTGCAAATAGAAGTGTGCTCAACGATAGATGTAGAGGGTTTGCAAGATTTTAATTCTACAACCTTAGCATGTAATATATCATTCTTAGTTCTAAGGTCGGAAATAGTAGTATTGCAAACATCAAAATCTTTAGCCTTAGCAAGCAATTTTTCATTCTCAATTCTAAGGCTAGCAAGAGAAATGTTCAATTCTTCAATCCTAGCAAGTAAATCATCGTTATTATCTCTAGAATTGGAAGTTGAAACATTGCAAACATGAGAATCAACCTTAGCTAACAAATTAACATTTTCATTTCTAAGGTTGGCAATAGTGTCATGGCATGTGCTCAGCTCACTAGTTAATTTCACACATTTTTCTACCTCTAGAGCATAAGCATTTTTAACCTTAACATGTTTCTTATTTTCCCTAATTAGGAAGTTCTCTTGAGAATCCAAAAGGTCATCCTTTTCATGAATAACACTAATTAATTCATTTAATTTTTCCTTTTGTTCCATGTTAAGATTGGCAAAAAGAGTACGCAAGTTATCCTCCTCATCACTAGCACTATCATTACTAGAAGACTCATATTTAGTGGATGATTTGGATTTAACCTTCTTCCTCTTGCCGTCCTTTGCCATGAGGCACTTGTGGCCGACATTTGGGAAGAGGGGTCCCTTGGCGACGGCGATGTTGGCGGCATCCTCGTCGTCGGAGGAGTCGGTGGAGCTCTCGTCGGAGTCCCATTCGCAGCACATGTGGGCATCGCCGCCCCTCTTCTTGTGGTACCTCTTCTTTTCTCTCCTCTTGCCCTTCTTGTCGTTATCCCTATCACTGTCACTTGATAATGGACATTTAGCAATAAAGTGACCGGGCTTACCACATTTGTAGCAAACCTTCTTGGAACGGGATTTGTAATCCTTCCCCTTCCGTTGCTTGAGGATTTGGCGAAAGCTTTTGATGATCAAAGTCATCTCCTCGTTGTCGAGCTTTGAAGCGTCGATTGGTTGTCTACTTGGTGTAGACTCCTCCTTCTTCTCCTTCGTCGCCTTGAAAGCCACCGGTTGTGCTTCGGACGTGGAGGGATCATCAAGCTCGTTGATCTTCTTTGAGCCCTTGATCATACATTCAAAGCTCACAAAATTCCCGATAACTTACTCGGGAGTCATTAGTGTATATCTAGGATTACCACGAATTAATTGAACTTGAGTGGGGTTAAGGAAGATGAGTGATCTAAGAATAACCTTAACCACCTCGTGGTCATCCCATTTCTTGCTCCCGAGGTTGCGCACTTGGTTCACCAAGGTTTTTAGCCGGTTGTACATATCTTGTGGCTCCTCCCCTTGGCGAAGAAGAAAGCGACCGAGCTCCCCCTCGATCGTTTCCCGCTTGGTGATCTTGGTGAGTTCATCACCCTCGTGTGCGGTCTTGAGTAGATCCCAAATCTCCTTCGCATTCTTCAACCCTTGCACCTTGTTATATTCCTCTCTACTTAGAGAGGCGAGGAGTATGGTTGTGGCTTGGGAGTTGAAGTGCTCGATTTGGGCTACTTCATCCTCATCATAGTTTTCATCCCCTACGGATGGTACCTGTGCACCAAACTCAACAACATCCCATATACTTTTGTGGAGTGAGGTTAGATGAAATCGCATTAAATCACTCCACCTAGCATAATCTTCACCATCAAATGTTGGTGGTTTGCCTAATGGGACGGAAAGTAAAGGTGTATGTTTAGAAATGCGAGGGTAGCGTAGGGGAATCTTACTATACTTCTTACGCTCTTGGCGCTTAGAAGTGACAGACGCCGCGTCGGAGCCGGAGGTGGATGTCGATGAAGAATCAGTCTCGTAGTAGACCACCTTCCTCATCTTTTTTTTCTTGTCCCCACTCCGATGCGGCTTGTGAGAAGAGGATTTCTCCTTCTTCTCTTTGTGGTATGAAGAAGATTTCTTCTCCTTCCCTTTGGAGGAGTCCTTCTTTTCCTTCCTCTTGGTGCGGGACTCTTCCGGTGAAGTGCTCCCGTGGCTTGTAGTGGGCTTTTCGCCGGTCTCCATCTCCTTCTTGGCGTGATCTCCCGACATCACTTCGAGCGGTTAGGCTCTAATGAAGCACCGGGCTCTGATACCAATTGATAGTCGCCTAGAGGGGGTGAATAGGGCGAAACTGAAATTTACAAATGTAAACACAACTACAAGCTGGGTTAGCGTTAGAAATAAAACCGTGTCCGCGAGAGGGTGTAAAACAAATCGCAAGCGAGTAAAGCGGTGAGACACAAGGATTTGTTTTACCGAGGTTCGGTTCTTGCAAACCTACTCCCCGTTGAGGAGGCCACAAAGGCCGGGTCTTTTTCAACCCTTTCCCTCTCTCAAACGGTCCCTCGGACCGAGTGAGCTTCTCTTCTCAAATCACTTGGGAATCAAAGTTCCCGCAAGGACCACCACACAATTGGTGTCTCTTGCCTCAATTACAAGTGAGTATGATCTCAAGAACGAATGCGAAAGAAAAGAAGCGATCCAAGCGCAAGAGCTCAAATGAACACTACAAATCACTCTCTCTAGTCACTAAAGCTTTGTGTGGAGTTGGGAGAGGATTTGATCTCTTTTGGTGTGCTTTGCAATGAATGCTAGCTCTTGTATAGTGGTTGGAAGCTGGAAAACTTGGATGACTTGAATGTGGGGTGGTTGGGGGTATTTATAGCCCCAACCACCAAACTAGCCGTTTGGTGGAGGCTGACTGTCGTATGGTGCATCGGACAGTCCGGTGTACACCGGACATGTCCGGTGCGTCAGCCACGTCACCAAAGCCGTTGTGATTCGACCGTTGGAGTTCTGACTTCTGGGACCGCCTGGATGTCCGGTGGCGCACCGGACATGTACTGTAGAGTGTCCGGTGCGCCACTACGCGCGTGCCTGACTTCTGCGCGCTCTGGCGCGCATTAAATGCCGTTGCAGGTGACCGTTGGCGCGAAGTAGTCGTTGCCCCGCAGTTACACCGGACAGTCCGGTGTACACCGGACATGTCCGGTGAATTATAGCGGAGCAGCCGCTATGATTTCCCGAGGCTGCCAAGTTCCAGAGCCGCGTCTTCTTGGAGCACCGAACACTGTCCGGTGTACACCGGACAGTCCGGTGAATTATAGTGCGCCGGCTTCTGAAAATTCCCGAGGCTGAGGAGTTCTGCGTGAAGTCCCCTAGTGCACCGGACAGTCCGGTGCGCCAGACCAGGGAGCCTTTTGGGATGCCTTCAGCTCTCTATTTTGAACCCAACTTTGGTCTTTTAAATTGGCTTGTTGTGAACCTTTGACACCTGTATAACTTATACACTAGAGCAAACTAGTTAGTCCAATAATTTGTGTTTGGACAATTCAACCACCAAAATTACTTAGGAACTAGGTGTAAGCCTAATTCCCTTTCACTTTTCTCCCCAGTCATGTGGTTTGTGCACCCGCTATCAATTATCCAACTTGAGCCCCTGGATGCATAAACCTACAAAACAAGTTTAGGCCTTGTTCTTAGATACCCAAACGGTCTTGGGTCCTTTCACATTAGAAACAAGCACCTTGGGTACCCAAACACAAGTCTTTGAGCCCTTGTGTTTGGCCCCAACATATTTGACAACTATTTTGCCTGATTTGTTAGTTAAAACATATGATGCATCAAAAGTCTTAAAAGAAATATTAGGTTCATTTGATGCTACAGTAGATTTCTTTTTAGGCAATTTAGCATGAGTGAATTGCCTAGAACTAGATGCCTCACTCTTATACATAAAAGCATGATGAGAGCTAGAGTGAGACTTTCTAGAATGAATTCTCCTAATTTTGTGCTCGGGATAACCAGCAGGATACAAAATGTAACCCTCGTTATCCTGAGACATGGGAGCCTTGCGCTTAACAAAGTTAGACAATTTCTTAGGGGCATTAAGCTTGATATTGTCTCCCTGTTCGAAGCCAATGCCATCCTTAATGCGTGGGCGTCTCCCACTATAGAGCATGCTTCTAGCAAATTTAAAATTTTCATTCTCTAATTCATGCTCGGCAATTTTAGCATCTAATTTTGCTATATGATCATTTTGTTGTTTAATCATAGCAATGTGATCATGGATAGCATCAACATTAACATCTCTACATCTAGTGCAAATAGAGACATGACTAACAGTAGATGTATAGGGTTTGCAAGCATTTAATTCATCAATCTTAGCATGTAACATAGCATTCTCATCTCTAAGATTGGAAATGGAAATATTGCAAACATTTAAATCTTTAGCCTTAGCAATTAATTTTCCATTCTCAATTTTAAGGCTAGAGAGTGATGCATTCAACTTGTCAATCTTAGTAATCAAACTAGCATTATCATTTCTAAGACTAACAATTGAGTCATCACAAACATCTAACTTCTCAACCTTAGCAATTATTTTTGCACTAGGCGTATGCCCGTGCGTTGCTACGGAGTAAATATGTTATGATAAGATACGTTGAAATGCAGAAATATTAATTGTTGTTCTATACTCTTGTTAGCATCTTTTAAAGATTAAGAATGTTTACAAAATTGTATCATGGTAAAGCTTGAAGAATTGCTTCCTCATTTCTGGATCTTTAGCTCTAAGTCCGAGCATATACAATATAGGTATGTGCCCGTGCGTTGCGACGGAACACAAATTAACGAGCCTCCAATTGCTCAAGGTTCTAGCGACGGACAGCGTGAATGCAATAGTGACGGGAGCCCTCATGGGAAACAATGCATTGTTGCAGAGAAACATGAGCCTGGGCACACTACGGGCTCCATCGTCGTGTTGCGGGGCTGCCATTGCCACGAGCTCCATATATAAAATGGGTTGTTCAGATCATAATAACTAAAATAATGTGCCTAAGACTTTTCTACTACACTCAAAGACTCATACAATATTGACAGTGCATTGTTGCAACATTAACATATAATACCACAATAACTTATATACAAAATGTGTGTTATATTGTTATGAGAAAATGTTTCATAATCTATTTGTGGGCTTTTTTAATTTAGTTGTTTCACTATTACAAATTCCCCCACATGGTCATAACTTGTAGAAAGAGATAGCAAATGGTAATCATACATAATATTGTTTTGCCAATTATGTTATATGTAATAAAAATCATAGAAAAAGAAAATTGCTAAGAAGGTACGAAGAAAATTAAAATAGAATCAGATGTGAACCACCTCCACGATAACATGTCTTTACCAGAATATATTCGCATCACAAAAGAATATATGAATTACCAATCCAGTCTTGCGCCTCGTTTTGTTTAATAATTAATTCATAAAAAGATGTGTTGTTGTCAAACAGTAGAGAGAACATAGAATCAGAAAATGGTTCGACTAACTATAACAGAACTTCATATGCATGTTCTCAGGTTCAAGAGGGGCCAATAAGAGCATAGATTCCAGCGAAGAGAAGACCCACAGCGCCAGCAGTAGCCAGAGTGTAGCTCATCGTGTATAGTGGTTTATTCATTCGCATTCCTGAAAAAAGGAACATGAAAAAAAATTGTTCAGTAAGTTCATCTCATCTCAAGCGCTCAGGATTAGGAGTAAGCAAGCGTGTGGTTGATCAGCGTTCGGTGAATACTTACCGACGAAGTCCATTACGAAGGCTAGAACAAAATTTAGCACGGTGCTCTGCAGTAGCCAGAGTGTAGCTCATGCTGAAGGAAGGGACCAACCAACTGGTGATTCTTCCTCGGTGCTCTGCAGGTAAAATTTAGCACGGGGAGGGGAATGTAAGAATGTTTTACACAGCTAAAAAGGAACAATTTATCAACCTTAGTATCACAGACCAGCATTCATTATACCTCGAAATGTATAATTACATGCCCAAACTGGAGCCCGATCAAGCAAGTGACAATCGCCATAACGGAGCTGAAACACGAGCAAGTGACAGTAAGAACTAACACTCGATTGGATATGAACTTGCATTGCAAGAAAGGCTTATGGGCAGCGACCAAAATGAGCTAGTGAATCACCGACCTGAGGAGGCCTTCAGGATCAAATGGCGCCTGGCACCACGATGGAGCGTCAGGTGGAAGAGGCCCATTCTCTGGATAATCTATACTGCATCCCTGCTGTAGTTTCTTATTTGAGCTTTGTGACAGGGGAGCAGAAAACTGAGATGTCCGTGTCGCATCGCATCCCATATCAAACCTTCGTGCGCGCATAAATTGACCGTCTGTAGAGGTGGTCGATCCCTAGGATCGTATGGTCGACCATTCTAACAGCGTTGCAAGCTGGTCCGGTGTCTCCTCTCACTCCGCATTTCACCTGACATATCCGAATGCAGCGTGAACGTTAGCGCTTCTTCTGTCTTGTGTGCTGAACTTGTGAGGAGATAAGTAAAGAAGAATGCAGCGACAATTTGCACTTACAGAGAACGACTTCTCTATGGAACTGGAACCAGGGCCTGCTATCCGGTACTCCCAGTCTGGAACATATATGTCGTACAGAAGAATAGAGTACACTATAGAAACTAAAATTTGTAGAGGACGACTGACCTCACTGATGGGAAGATCAAAAGTTGTTCTAGAAAAAACACCTTTACCTGCTTCAGTAGGTCCAAGAAGAGGAAAGCCTAAAACACAAAAATTCAGAAATTGAAGATTAGTGGAGACGATTACAATGTTAGTGTAGACAATCCGCACAACCACGTCTAAACACCAGACCAGAGGCATTCCCAAACAACCCATAGTCGATTTCATGATTAGATGTTCATGTAGATTACCTAAACACACAATTAACTTAATTTCTCTAGTAAAATGGGACTGCCAGACTAAAACTCGACTACTAAACAGAAGAGAGGTTCCTGCAACATTTAAAAGATGCATAATATATAGCATGGAAGCCACTAAAAGTTTATTCAATATAAGTAAAACCAACCATGCTCCCACAAATTATGCTTCAAGTCTTATTCTGCAACCTGATCTATATAGTACCAGCGTCAAACATTATAATTTAGGCAAACAAGTTAGCAAAAATAAATGTTGAAATTGTAAGTGCCAAACATATGTTTTTACAACTCTATGAAGGTTATAGTAAATAGTTTCTTTTTCGTCAATGATTTGGACTCTATACCAGACTCCTAGTGTTCTTCTATCTGCTAGTTATTTAATTACCAACACATGAATTTGTAGTTCCACATGCCGCCTCATAGTTCCATTTTAGATTAGAGAAACATAAATGTACTTAACCAAATGAAAATGAGAAACACACAAGAAACATTTTCTGGATTGTGTGCAGAAAAAATAAATTTTAGAGTCTTTCTGTATACCTTAGTGACTAAAATTCCAGAGTCTACAAAGTCCCTAAGTGTGATAAGGATCAAAGAACAAACAGAAAACAAAATAGGATAGACTGCACACCAATGGATTGGTGTAGACCTCTAATAAATCGTAATCGACGCACTGTTAACTTCATATACATTCTCTTAAAACCTTGCAGCCGAGTGGTGAAAATAAATGCAAAGCATGGCTTGCATACCTCCAGGGTAACCTCTATGTTGCATGGATGTCCAGGCAGGGCTCATTGACGTCGTAACTCCACATTATATGGCTACTCATGAATGCTGCCAAAACTCAGTAGACGACTTTTTTATAGAATTTGGTTGACCTTCTCGTAGTTCTCGATGGATTGGATTGTGGGGTTGACAGAGAGTGGTTAGGCTGACTTACTGTTCCCTGGAGAGCGTCAATTCGGGGCGTCTGAATCGCCTTCCTTGGATAGCGTGGCGCGGACACAGATGGGAGTTCTTCATGGTGATGCCACAGAGACCGCCCTGGGATGGGAGCTTTTCTCGAAGTAAAATAGCGTACAATAGTTTCATGTGCTCATGACCATTTCAAGAGGAGAGGTAAAATAGCTCACAGCTACAATGTATGTTGGAGACGGAGCCGGAACCGACCCAGGCTTCCACCACATGGGGCCTCACATGTCCTGCACTGCAATTCTGCAAAGAAGTACCGCACCTGACGAAAACATTCATTCCAGGGACAAAACCATGAGATGGTATACAAGTTTAATGAAACTCAATCTCATTATAGAGGGGTTACATATGCCATATGTTTGGTGTAAGAATTGGCATCATGGAATTGATTAAAAAATCTTGTTTCAAGTGGCGAAAAGCTCAACCAAAACTGAGGCAGTAAAACCATTTCACTACAAGCTAACTGGTAGCTTAACCAAAACTGAAGGAGCGAAAACCATACAACACAAGTTCACTGGTACTAACCACTGGCAATGGGACACTCTTCGCTCTTCAGCCCCAGTTGCTGACTGAATACGTGACTTTGATAGGCTTACCCTCCAGTTTGGACTGATCCAACACAATAGCTATCTCGAGCGCCTCATCGTCTTGAAAATCAACATGACAGAAGCCATGGGAACCCCCAGTTCTTTTGTCAACGACGAACCTTACTAATGCAATCTTCGATGAGCTGAAGAAATCTCGCAAGTCATTTTCAATGACGTTCCATAAGAGATTACCAACATAAGCCGAGAGGCAGCCTTCGAACTTCTTGGGGTCAGTTTGGAACTCTACCACCTTTTCTTATTTGAGGTGGCCGTCACCCTGCACCTTTCAACCCTCACATATCTACTACCACTGTACATGCAGTGTACACACACACCAGAGTATATCAGTGAAAACACACCAGAATATGACAAAAGGTACTGACAATTTGGCATCAAAGTTGAAACCACCAGGTGCAAGTCCACCTTGTTAAACAAAAATGCAGCAGCTTATATGAGTGCAACCAGGAAGTACATAGGCAAACTGTGGATTTGAGTAAAAAGGGAGAGAGCTGGTTCATGCCACTCACATTCTTAACTACACTTGACATAACCAAAGTAGCCTCTGCAATGTCTGTCATGAACTGATCTATGTCCCAACCTGTCCATATCGGTAAGGCAAGTTACTATGCATGCCTCATTTTTTTTTATTTTTTCCTTTCTCTATAAAAGAATAAAGAAATGCATGTATGTTTCTAGTGTAACACAAATAATATCGGGTCATACGCTTATTAAAAAACAAAGGAGTTATATACAACAGTGACACATACCAACTTGAGGATCACCAGTGTTTGCATTGATATTTCCAAGCAGCCCATTAATCCGTGGTCTCCAATTCATGATGGCAGCTGCAAGTTTAACATGCAGTTCTTTAAGCTATTATTCAACTCAATTTAGGCAAGCAAAAAAACCTTACCTGTGTCCAGATAGAGTAGCATGGTTGCACTAAACATTAATCTTGAACTCTCCTATGTCACACAAGCTTCACTCACAGAATTTTGCTGACAATGTATTCACATTTCAAATTAAATCAGCTTCACTCACAGAATTTTCTAACCCATGGAACTTGCCCCATTTGCACTAAGCATTAGCCAGCTAGTTCTGTATTATAAACCGTTTCTCATTTAACACTACAGATGTTTTTCATTGAACATATTTTACACCACAAAATACCCTACACCTACTTCCCCCTGCACGCACACACATACACACTGAAAGTGATAACAAAGCCTCAGCTGAAGTAAGAGTACAGCACATGAGTCATAAAGTACATAAATAATACTTGTCTTACCCTGCTGATCGGCTCTTGTCCATTGACCGTCTGCCTATCATGAGCTCCAGCAGCACCCCCCTAAAGCTGCACACATCGCTCTTGGATGTCAAGTGACCTAGAAATGGTACTTCTTCAGAATTCTGTTTATGCATGCAAACTACTTTAGTATGGTACTCTTCCATTACCAGCATGGTACTCGTTCAGTTTGGTAGCTTGAATGGCATCCAAGTCCAGCAAACAAGGAAATTCAACCTAGTGCCACCTCAGTATCATGCTTCTGTGACCACTTAATATAGCAACAAACTTAAAAGCTAGTGCACAACCTAGAGTGCACATGGGAACCATAAGTATTCATATGTTGTGCAGATATAACACCTCTGCATACATGCTGCGTCTTTTTTGTCAAATCACTACGATGTTTACTATTGCAATGAAAAAACTTTTAATTTGATTAGCAGTGTTGGAGCCCATTTGGAATGAATGAATTCTCTGAAACTACTAATTGGATATTTTCCTCAATGATAGATCTGTTTGTCTGATTAGGACCTAACCAACTAACCCCATGCTTTTCTACTCCTACTTACTATTGTAGCTTTTGACTCAGGGAATTAGAAAGCACATCCCAATTCATTTGTTCAAATTGCTCGTGGCAATGTTTTCTACTCCTCTATTTTTTCACATTTTATTGCTCATAAATATTGTACCGTTTTATCTAGGTATATACATATAGCTTCACCTTATTTGCTTATGCATATTATAAGATGCACTTACTAACATATTCACTAAACTGTCCTAAAACAATTACAATACTGATGACAAGAGATACAGTCAACTACCACAGATGTATATACCTATAGGTTCAACCTATTCACTGCATTATAAGGGCCAGGTTATCTCCTGCTAAGCGTATGGCAAATCTAGTTATTAGTGTAGCTATGGACTGCATTATAAGGGCCAGGTTATCTCCTGCTAAGCGTCGAACATTTAGCGCATCAACTAAGAGCCTTGTACCAAGCCCTCCATTAAATCTGTATATGTGTATTAGAAAATAAACAATAAGAAATAAGAAGTCTTTATCGTACCTGGAATTTGAGACGTAGTCAAACCAAGAAATTTCCTAGCGCACAATGCTTTAAAATGACAAGGCACGAATACGCTCTACCAAGCCCTCCATTAAATCTGTTATGTTTTTCTAGACAGGCAAACAAATCAGCCTTCAAAATCAGTATTACCAAGCACGTAGCCAAATACCGTAAAAGAAAATCAAAGCAAAATGTAGCAAAATAAATAAAGTAAAGCTTAACATGATTTTAGAGAACATAATAATATGATATTTACCTCAAGCTCATTGGCTAGATTAGTATGTTTGTTTCTAAGAGCTTCCATTATGTCTTTTGTACCATCGAATGCGCTTGTCGCAGAAGTTACCCAGGACAGCAGAACCATGTGTCTCAATTTCTCGACCATCTCCACCTACCTGCTTTCAAGAAGCAACTATATTGCAGGGACCAAATGTAGGTTGCCTGAATACCAGTGCAACTGGCAGCCATGGCGAGAGCATCTCTAAACAAAGCAAAGCAAAGCAAGCAACCATGACATGTCTCACAAGCACCATACCTTATAAGCTGCAGCAGGTGGAGCTCATCGCCAGTGGATTTGTCAACCTGAAATAAGCAGATGAAGACAAATCACACAAATAAGATACATATCACCCTGAGTATTACTACTTGTCACTGTAACATATGGTGAATTATACACCAAAAATATGAGGTGCATGAGTAATTCTAGTCATCAGTTACAGAAACATGAAAAGATGTTTATGTCTGGTAGACAAACAGTTTACACAATTACACTTAGAAACCAACACAAAGCGGCCAACCCATAACAACAATGATCCGTGTAGCTTTTAAGCCATCAATATATACAACAATATGTCTGTGCATTGCTCCTACTTGTTAGATGGTTTCAAGCCCATGCAAAAGTTGTTATAGACTTCAGATATTTGGCATTCAGAAATCAGAGCAAAACTTCAGGTCAGATCTTATATATCCTAAGTGTGTATGCCACCAAAAACATTTTTTAAAGGCCAATCATGTTTTCCAATCATGTTTTGCAATAATGATTTGCACACATAAAGGGATAAGAAAACAGGTTTATATTTTATCAAAAGAAAAAAGTTAGACCTAAGAAATAGTGACATGAGGCCTCTATATCCCAAAAACACTTGGAATGCACCTCCAATTATTATAGCTCCCTGCAGGTGCTTCATTATGTGTTTAGAATTCTGCAATGAAATGCAAATTGTTAAGCTCAGTCAGGACTGCTAGTAGAAAACAAACAAGCCTTGCATGACTAAAACATTTGCCATGTTCTAGGCATGCAACAACATAAGACACAGAAATTTGTGCATACATTATCATTGATCCCAAAGAATTCTTGTGAGTTGATGATCGCAAGGGCAGGAGCCAGGTATACAAAGGATGGACCCTGCACAAGTGGATAGTCTCGTTCCAACAAACATGTGCAGCAATGTAGTCACCCCGGTGACGAGCAACATTGTGGATACCACTGCCGCCATGTCATCCTGACCAAAACACGACCAAATATAACCTAGTATTCAGTAAGAAACCCAATAAATCAGTAATAGTGCCCGAGATACAACAAATTCAATTCCAAAACTCACAGTCGAGCCACCCATAGCAGGGACCATCACGAGAGGAATCAGGATCATTGAACCAACCATGGAAATATAATGCTGGAATCCGTATACCACCAGAGGAACTGCAACGCAGCTTAAAACCAATTAAATCAATGCACCGCCCATCATTACCCATAGCACACATCGCCCGTGCACATTTCTATTTCTCCGTCGTGTACTCACATATTCCTGGAGTGTCACGGAGGTCGTACTTCACATGAGCCAGCTTCTCCGGCGCCTCCTCCTCCTCCTGTAGCTGTGGAAGCGAAGGCGCGACTGTCTGCCCATTCGGCCTTCCGCTATCGAGTCCCTCCTCCTCGTCCTTGCTTGAGGAGGCGGCGGTGGGGGATGCTGCCGCTCGCCATCTCCCGCGGCGGCCGGAGGGGCCGGGAGGGTGGAGCTGGGCCAGGCCGGCGGGCACGACTCCAGATCGGAAGGGGCCTCAACGGGGAGAGGGAGGGGGGCCCGACCGGAGTTGTGGGCGGAAGACGAAGGCAGTGACTCGCCACGCTGCCGAGGTCGGATTTAGTGGCCTCCACCGTGGGCCTGGTGTCACGGTCCGGCAGCCGCAGCGCGAGCTCGAGCGGCAGCAGCAGCGGGTGCGTGAGCCGGAGCCAGTCATCCAAGAGCGCCTCCTCCGACCACGGCGCCGGGGCGCCTCCGCCGCGGCGCTCGCTGTCGAGCAGCCTGTTCTACGCGCACCCGAGCCCGTCGCCGCGGCTGCGCTCGGCGCGCCCGCGTCGCAGCACTGGGTCCGCGCAGCCCGCCGCGACGGCGTGGGGCCTGCTTCCACCTCGGCGTCGTCGGTGCCCCGGACGTGTACCCGCCGCCGCCGCGCCCCGCGGCCGATGCCAAGGTCGCCGCCGCAGCGAGGGGCGGCGGCAGCAAGAGCGCGCGGTTCGAACAGGTGGCCGCCGCCGTCGACAGGATTGGAGCGGGGCAGTTAGGTGAGAGAGGGGCGTGTGGAGGAGGGATGGATCGAGGGAGCCGGTGCTCGTGCGAGGCGTGGGCGTGTTTTGGCGTTGGTTGCTGCGGGCGTTGCATCCGACGGACGATGAAACAGAGTCATGGATGGACGGTTGAGATCATTGGAAGGCAGAACGAGAAAAGGCAGGCTACCCTTAGAGCCTTAATAAGTAGTATAGATTTTCATTTCTAAGGTTTGAGATAACATCATGGCAAGTGCTTAGCTCACTAGTCAATTTTTCACATTTTTCTATCTCCTGAGCGTAAGCATTTTTAACTTTAACATGATTATTATTTTCTTTAATTAGGAAGTCCTCTTGGCTATCCAAGAGTTCATCCTTCTCATGAATAGCTCCTATCAATTCATTTAATTTTTCTTTTTGTTGCATGTTTAGGTTGGCAAAAAGGGCAAGTAAATTATCCTCATCATCACTAGAGTTCTCCTCATCATTAGATGTTGCATATTTAGTGGAGGCTCTAGATTTTACCTTCTTTTTGTCGTCCTTTGCCATGAGGCACTTGTGGCCGACGTTGGGGAAGAGAAGACCCTTGTTGACGGCGATGTTTGCGGCGTCCTCGTCGGAGGAGGAGTCGATGGAGCTCTCATCGGAGTCCCACTCCCAGCAAACATGGGCATCGCCGCCCTTCTTCTTGTAGTATCTCTTCTTTTCTCTCCTCTTTGCCTTCTTGTCGTCGCCTCTGTCACTATCACTAGATAATGGACACTTAGCAATAAAGTGACCGGGCTTACCACACTTGTAGCAAACCTTCTTGGAACGGGGCTTGTAATCTTTCCCTTTCCTTTGCTTGAGGATTTGGCAAAAGCTTTTGCTGATTAAAGCCATCTCCTCATTGTCGAACTTGGAGGCATCGATGGGAAGCCTACTCGACGTAGACTCTTCCTTCTTCTCCTTCGTCACTTTGAAGGCGACGGGTTGCACCTCGGTTGTGGAGGTGGCGCCTCGCTCGATGATTTGTTTGGAGCCTTTGATCATCAACTCAAAGCTCACAAACTTTCCTATCACTTCCTCGGGAGACATTAGTTTATATCTTGGATCACCACGAATTAATTGAACTTGAGTAGGGTTAAGAAAAACGAGTGATCTAAGAATAACCTTGACCATTTCATGGTCATCCCATTTGGTGCTCCCGAGATTGCGCACTTGGTTCACCAAGGTCTTGAGCCGGTTGTACATGACTTGTGGCTCCTCTCCTTGATTGAGCATAAATCGACCAAGCTCCCCCTCGATTGTTTCCCGCTTGGTGATCTTGGTCACCTCGTCTCCTTCGTGCGCGGTCTTGAGCACGTCCCAAATCTCCTTGGCACTCTTCAACCCTTGCACCTTATTATACTCCTCTCGACTTAGAGAGGCGAGGAGTATAGTAGTGGCTTGAGAGTTGAAGTGCTGGATTTGGGCTACCTCGTCAGAGTCATAACCTTCATCCCCCACGGATGGTTCCTGCGCTCCAAATTCAATAATGTCCCAAATGCTAGCGTGGAGTGAGGTTAGATGGTGCCTCATTTTATCACTCCACATACAATAATCTTCACCGTTAAAAACCGGTGGTTTGCCTAGTGGGACAGAAAGTAAAGGAGTGCATTTGGAAATGCGAGGGTAGCGTAAGGGGATCTTACTAAACTTCTTGCGCTCAAGACGCTTAGAAGTGACGGACGGCGTGTCGGAGCCGGAGGTGGAAGGCGACGAAGAATCGGTCTCGTAGTAGACCACTTTCTTCATTTTCTTCTTCTTGTCGCCACTCCGGTGCGACTTGACGCGGGGAGGTGATTCCTCCCTCTTCTTGTTGACGGACTCTCCCGATGGAGCTTTCCCGTGGCTTGTGGCGGGCTTCTCGTCGGTCACCATCTCTTTCTTGGCGTGAGCTCCCGACATCACTTCGAGCGGTTAGGCTCTAATGAAGTATCGGGCTCTGATACCAATTGAAAGTTGCCTAGAGGGGGGGTGAATAGGCAAATCTAAAATTTATAAAGTTTAAGCACAACTACAAGCCGGGGTTAGCGTTAGAAATAAAGTCGAGTCCGAAAGAGAAGGCGAAAACAAATCACAAGCAAATGAAGAGTGTGACACGGTGATTTGTTTTACCGAGGTTCGGTTCTTGCAAACCTACTCGCCATTAAGGTGGTCACAAAGACCGGGTCTCTTTCAACCCTTTCCCTCTCTCAAACGGTCACTTAGACCGAGTGAGCTTCTCTTCTCAATCAATTGGGACACTTAGTCCCCACAAGGACCACCACACAATTGGTGTCTCTTGCTTTGATTACAAAGAACTTGGGAACAAGAATAGAGGAAGAAGAAAAGCGATCCAAGCGCAAGAGCTCAAAAGAACACGACAAAACTCTCTCTTCTAGTCACTATTGCTTTGAGTGAAATTGGGACTTGGAGAGATTTTGATTCACTCTAATTGTGTCTTGTATTGAATGCACTAGCTCTTGTATTGAATGTGTTGGCTGAAAACTTGGATACCTTGAAGTGTGGTGGTTGGGGGGTATTTATAGCCCCAACCACTGTTGGAGACTTGTTCTCAAATGCTATGAGTCAAGAACAAGACAACACGAAGTATTAAATGTTAATTTCCTTCATCCTTCGAAGCATTATTTCCCTTAGGATATAACAATCTCTGGACGAAGGTCATGAAGGACGTACCTTCATCATCACAGTTATAAGGTAATAAAAAGGGGAATATATGGAATATGAAAGATAATATGAACAAACACATAATATCACTCACATGTTATCATTATATAAACTTGGATATTAAATATGATATTTAATTACAATTGTACCTTCGGCTTGACAGAAGGCAAAAATCCAAGTGTTGCGCACGAGTGATTACAGGATGGCCTGAACAGTACGGGGTTACTGTTCATCTATTTATAGGCACGGGACGCAGCCCGGTCGAAATTACATTCATGCCCTCGACAAATAACTATAAACATGACACAAACTATCATGGACTGATCGGTCTTTTCCTCTTTAGGTCGGTGCAGCCCTTCGTCTCATTGCATGTCACTATGCCGAAGCTTCCTTGATCGTAGCTTCGGCCTGTACCTTCGTGCTGTGTCTGCTTATGTGTTAACTTGCTTAGAGGACCTTCGGCTACGAAGCAGACCCCCAACAGTAGCCCCTTCGTGGTGCTAGATCGTTTTTCGTAATGAGCTTGATCCATGAAAAAATCTCAAAGGCTTCGGAATGCCGAAGGTCCGAAAACACCTTCCCTGAGCTCGTTGCCGAGAAACGATTAAAATATTTGGAGCGCAAGGTGGCCCACCACGCAGCGGGTATGAACGATCTGGTAATTCACTTCCCAGGCGCCGAGTGGTCCACCGTTCAGCGGGTGCGGGCGACTGTTCAGCGGGTGTGGGCGACTTGGCGATTCACCTTCCCACCTGGAGCACTATATAAACAGACGGGTAGGTGTGAAGTTACCACAACATTCATTGCCATTGCACTGTTGTGCTGCCGAAAAATTTGACCACAGCCGAAGCTTGCTCACTGTATTCTCAACCGAAGGATCATTTTGCTCTAGCTTCGTGACAAGAGGGAGCTTCGACAAAGATAAAAAAATTTCAACTTCGTCAAAATGCAAGAAATTCAACATTAAATGGCCAGGGTGCGCTCAACAACTAGGGTTACTCGCGACGAAGAGGAAGTCGAAGCTGCTGAAACTGCTCCGATCTCCGAAGTTATGAGACGGTCGGGATTGGTTGTGACTGAAGGCGCTTCTGACTAAGAAGCACCCGCTGCTGAAGCCGAGCAGGCAGATATTGAAGAGGGTGATGCTAATGAAGGAGAGATTGATTATAACATCATTATGCCATCGAAGCCCAGCCATTTGGATTTTGGAAAATCGACTGTGTCTGAAGCTGATATGACTATGATGACGAAGCTAGGCTACTTCAGAGAAGCCGAGAAGGAGTTGGTTCGCTTTGGCGGGGAAGAGACTATCCCGAAACCAGAAAATGATGAAGTTGTAGTTTTTAAGAGCTTCTTCAAAGTAGGGTTGAGATTTCCTCTGCACGGAATGATTGCAGAAGTCTTGGAAAAATTCGGGATTTACCTTCATCAGCTGACCCCTAACGCCATTGTTAGGCTCAGTTTGTACATCTGGGCTCTCCGAAGTCAAGGAGTAGACCGCTCGCTGAAGCATTCTGCCGAGTACATGAACTTCACTATCAGACGAAGGCTAGAGAAGACAGATTGCATGAGAACTTCGACTGCTATAATTTTGCTTATCGGAAGGATATGAAGACATCGGTGGTCAGCTATCGTACTAAATGGCCCACCGGTTTGAAATCTGAATGGTTTTATGTTAAAATTGATGAGAAAAAGGAGAAGCTAGTTCAGAGCCCATTGAAGCTAATCTTCGGGCTGACTAGGCCTCAGTGCAACATGACGATGGGGGATCCATGCCAAGATGCTGTGTATGAGTTTAGAGTTGTGTCTGAACATATTGGAACTAGGGATCTAGTCCAGGAATACTTAGCTAACAGAGTATTCCCAACACTGAGGAAGTGGGGTATGCCGAAGCTTGAAGAAGAGAAGAAAGAGAGTGAACTCGTTCGGCAGCCTTATCACTTTAAGTTCAAAAAACACTTCAAGGAACCCTGCCAAGAATGGTTGGATACGATCGAAGTTATGTGTAATGAGATTTTAGGGAATTATACGAAAAAAGAAGATCAGTTGATGACTGCGGCCTTCGGCTCCCGACCGAAGCGAAGATTGAATCGGGTAATGGATGCTCTACATTTTGAATATCCTGATTATGAGTTATTGAACAAGGGCGCCGAAGGGCGAAAAAGAAAAAGAGTTGTCAGTGTTGTGGGCAGACATGCCGCTAGAATGGTAAAAGAAGATGAAGAAAACCTGAAGAAGAGGAAATTGAGCCCTGAGCCGACGACAGTTGCTCCGAAGAAGAGAAAAGATGTGGCTCCGAAGCAGAAGGCGACTGATATAGAAGAAGAAACTCCTGCAACACCTTCTGCTATCGACGTGGCATAAATTCTAAAGGTAATGACTGAATCCTTGCCTATCAAGCTAAGTCCACTGGCGCCACATCTGACGGAGCTTTTTTAGAAGAAGAAGGAGCCTTCGATAGCGAAGAAGGCAATTGGGCCGAAAAAAACGAAGAATTATTATTGTGACAGAAGCTATTGAAGAGACACCACGACCAGCTTCGGCTTCAAAGGCACCAGCTGTTGAGAGCGGTACAGCTACCGAAGCTGTACCTACTGAAGCTGCAACTGCCGAAGTTGAACCGGCCGAAGATGCAAATCTTTTTTTACGAAGGGGCGAAATGACTGACTGACTGACGCAAAATGGATCTTCGTGCCGATTTGATCACAAAATTCTTTGAAGGTTTCAGCATCAAACTGTGTTCCATTGTCCACAGTTATAGCCTTTGGTACGCCGAAGCGACAAACAATGTTTTGCCAAAATAATTTCTGGACTGTGACCGAAGTTATTGTGGCCAAAGGCTTCGCTTCAATCCACTTGGAAAAATATTCTACAGCCACCACAACATATCTTAAATTGCCTTGTGCTGGTGGAAGTGGACCTAACAAATCCAGGCCCCATCTTTGCAATGGCCAGGTTGGTTGTATCAGTTGGGTTAACAACGAAGGTTGTTTCTGGTCTCTTGCGCATTTTTGGCAATTTTCGCACTTTTAAACCAGATCCGTTGCATCCGAAGCTGCCTTCGGCCAATAAAATCCTTGCCTGAAGACTTTCCCCAGCAAAGGTCTAGATCCAATGTGAGATCCACATAATCCTACATGTATTTCCTTCATCAATTCTATACCTTCAGCTCTGGATAGACACTTGAGCAGTGGAGAGCAGACTCCATGTTTGTATAACTCCCCTTTTATTATTACATATGGTCGAGCTCTTGCCTCTATTCTCTTATTATAAGCTTCGTCATCTGAAAGGAAGTTGCCTTGGAGAAAAGATATAATCTCGGTTCTCCAATCTTCACTATGAATAGGAGATATATTGAGCACTGCTCTTTCAAGAAGTTCCACCGAGGGTGCTCTTATTGTCTCAAAGAATACTTCCGAAGGTAAAGGCAGCCCCTGTGCCGCTGACTTGGCTAGCAGATCAGTGTGCTTATTTTCTCCTCGTGGAATATTCTTGATAGAAAACCCTTCAAAGGAAGCTTCAAGCCTTCGAACTGTATCCAGGTATTTCTCAAGCTTCGGGTCTCTTACTCTACAACTCTTGTCAACATGACCAGAAATAACTTGGGAATCAGTTTTAAGGTCCGCTCTTCTTATCCCCATTGCCTTTAACTTCCGAAGCCCTAAAAGCAAAGCTTCGTATTCAACAATATTATTTGTGCAGCTGAAATCAAGCCTTATTGCATAGCATGTTCTGACTTTGGAAGGTGCAACCAAGACAGCAGTTGCACCTGCCCTGAAGGTTCCCTAGGAACCGTCGTAGAATACTGTCCAAGCTTCGTCATCTTTATTTGCTTCTTCTTCCTGAGCCCCTGGCGTCCAGTCAGCGATGAAGTCTGCTAGTGCTTGGGACTGAATCAAGGATCTATGCACATAATCAATGTTGAATTCGTTGAGTTCCGCAGCCCACTTTCCAATCCTTCCAGTAGCTTCTCTGTTCCTCATGATATCCTTCAGAGGCTGTGACGAAGGAACAATTATATGAAATGCTTGAAAATAATGTCGAAGCTTCCTGAGGCCATTAAGACAGCATACAACACCTTCTCCAATTCTGTATAATTTTTCTTTGATAAGCTTAGAACTTCGAAGACAAAGTATACTGGGGCTTGCTTTTTGATTTGTCCTTCCAATTTCTGCTGCACAAGCGCCGCACTCACTGCAGAGTGCGAAGCTGCCACATATAATAGTAACGGAGCCCCTGGCGCAGGTGGAGTTAATGTTGTTAGATCAATCAGGTATTGCTTCAGCTCTTCGAAGGCTTTCTGTTGAGCTGGGCCCCACTGAAAGACTTTGGCTGACTTTAGTATTTCAAAGAATGGCAAGTTTCTTTCTGCTGATCTAGATATAAATCTGTTCAATGAAGCCAATCTTCCTGCCAAACGTTGGGCCCCCTTCTTCGTACTTGGCGGTTCCATTCGAAGTATGGCTTCGATCTTGCTTGGATTAGCTTCGATCCCCTTCGTTGAAACTAGGCAACCAAGGAACTTACCCTTCTTTACTCCAAAGACACATTTTTCAGGATTTAATTTCAGGCCAGCTTGCCTGAAATTAGCAAATGTTTCTTGCAGATAAGTGATATGATTTTCTTGCTTCGTGCTTTTTACTATGATGTCATCAATATATGTTAGCACATTTCTGCCTATCTGAGAATGAAGGACCTTGGCTGTCATTCTGCTGAAGCTTCCTCCAGCATTCTTGAGCCCCTCAGGCATCCGAAGATAGCAATATGTACCACTAGGGGTTATGAAGCTGGTCTTCGGCTCATCTTCCTTCTTCATCCAGATTTGGTGGTAGCCTGAGTAACAATCTAGTAAACTCATAAGCTCTGATGAAGCTGCTGCATCTACTAGAGAATCTATTCTTGGCAATGGGAACTCATCCTTTGGACAAGCCTTGTTAAGATCTGTAAAATCGACGCACATTCTCCATTTACCATTTGCCTTATTCACCATAACAGTGTTAGCTAGCCACTCTGGTATTTGACCTCTCTGATAACGCCAGCACTAAGAAGCCTCTTCACTTCGTTTCGAGCACCTTCAGCTTTGTCATCGGACATTTTCCGAAGCCTTTGTTTTCTTGGCCTGAAAGATGGGTCCACATTGAGTGAATGATCAATGACATCTCTGTTGACACCGCAAAGATCATTAGCTGACCAAGCAAACACATCTTTGTTGATGAATAAAAACCTTATCAAGGTTTTCTCCTGCTCTTCAGATAACTGAGATCCCAGCAATACCTTCTGCTCTGCTATGTCTTCACATAGAAGCATGGGCTTCGGCTGATCAGCTGAAGCAGCCTTCTCTCTTCTGTACTTGTACTGCTCACAAGCTTCAGCTCCATCTATACTGTGGATGGCTTTTGAGTCTGTCCAATTTCCCTCAGCCTTTCTGGCAGCTTCCTGACTTCCGTGAATTGCAATAGGGCCTTGTTTCGAAGGTATCTTCATGCATAGGTATGCTGGATGAAGAATTGCTTCGAAAGCATTAAGTGTCCCACGACCAATGATTGCATTGTAGGGGTATTCCATGTCAACAATATCAAACACAACTTGTTCAGTCCTTGTGTTGTGAACAAATCCGAAAGTCACTGGCATTGTGATCTTGCCAAGTGCTACGATCTGCCTTCCTCCGAAGCCACAAAGAGGATGTGTAGCATCATGAATCTTGTCCTCTGGCTCTTGCATCTGTCTGAAGGCCTTAGCAAATATGATGTCAGCTACACTGCTTGTATCAACCAAAACATTGTGGACCGGAAATCCCTTGATGACACAAGATATGACCATAGCATCATTATGAGGATAATCCTTGAGCTGAAGGTCCTCCTGGGAGAAGGTGATTGGGATGTGGGACCATTTTGACTTGATGAAGGGTCCCTGCACCCCAACATGTTGTACCCTTCTCTGAGCCTCCTTTCTCTACTTCTTGTTGGCTGGTTCTGAACATGAAACGCTTGTTATTAGGAGCACCACCTTCGTAGCTGAAGCAACTTTAGCTTGGGTGTTGGACGAAACCATCAACTCAATAGTGGAAGTGAGTTCACCGGAGGTGGGCGCCAATGTTGGAGACTTGTTCTCAAATGCTATGAGTCAAGAACAAGACAACACGAAGTATTAAATATTAATGTCCTTCGTCCTTAGAAGCATTATTTCCCTTAGGATATAACGATCTCTGGACGAAGGTCATGAAGGACGTACCTTCATCACCATAGTTATAAGGTAATAAAAAGGGGAATATATGGAATATGAAAGATAATATGAACAAACACATAATATCACTCACATGTTATCATTATATGAACTTGGATATTAAATATGATATTTAATTACAATTGTACCTTCGGCTTGACAGAAGGCAAAAATCCAAGTGTTGCGCACGAGTGATTACAGGATGGCCTGAACAGTACGGGGTTACTGTTCATCTATTTATAGGCACGAGACGCAGCCCGGTCGAAATTACATTCATGCCCTCGACAAATAACTATAAACATGACACAAACTATCATGGACTAATCGGTCTTTTCCTCTTTAGGTCGGTGTAGTCCTTCGTCGCATTGCATGTCACTATGTCGAAGCTTCCTAGATCGTAGCTTCGGCCTGTACCTTCGTGCTGTGTCTGCTTATGTGTTAACTTGCTTAGAGGACATTTGGCTACGAAGCAGACCCCCAACACAAAGTGGCCGTTGGGAGGCTGTCTGTCGACGGGCGCACCGGACAGTCCGGTGCGCCAGCCACGTCACCCAACCGTTAGGGTTCGACCGTTGGAGCTCTGACATGTGGGGCCACCGGACAGTCCGGTGGTGCACCGGACAGGTCATGTTCACTGTCCGGTGCGCCTTCTGGCGCCTGCTCTGACTCTGCGCGCGCAGGCGCGCACTGTTCACTGTTCCTGTAGCTTTTGCAGACGACCGTTGGCGCAGTTAGCCGTTGCTCCGCATGGCACACCGGACAGTCCGGTGCTACACCGGACAGTCCGGTGAATTATAGCGGAGAGGCTCCCCGAAAACCCGAAGCTAGCAAGTTGAAGTTGATCCACCCTGGTGCACCGGACACTGTCCGGTGGCACACCGGACAGTCCGGTGCGCCAGACCAGGGCAACCTTCGGTTTTCTTTGCTCCTTTCATTTGAACCCTTTCTTATAACTTTGTATTGGTTTGTTGTGAACCTTTGGCACCTGTGGAACATATATTCTAGAGCAAACTAGTTAGTCCAATAATTTGTGTTGGGCAATTCAACCACCAAAATCATTTAGAAAAAAAGTTTGACCCTATTTCCCTTTTAGTACCCCTGTTCCAGGGTACTGACAGTTTCTAACACTTAGACAAATACATTAGTATACAAAAAAACCAATTACTAAGTCTAGAAACATACATTGTTATATGATTTGCACTTCTTGCTTGTTTGGCACATAGCAACTTACTTACTATGTGTTGGACACTTAATCACCAAAACATTATAGAAATTGCCCACAGGCACATTTCCCTTTCACTAATCGTTGTCCTGTAGAACTTGCCTTTCAACTTCTGTGGCACTCTCTTGTCACATAGGACTCCCGATGCTTGACGCCATTTCATCCACCCCGCTTTGATTCTATGGCTAACATAACTCTCTCCCATAGCTTCATAGTGTGGCTCATGAGCTTAATCCCTCGATAGTTGGTACAACTTTGAATATCTCCCTTGTTCATGAGCTAAATAAAATCATTGTTGGATCTTTTATGGGCTTGGCCCATTTATTGAATAAACTCTATGGTGTGTAATGGTGGAGAATACCAATAGTACCACATTGGAAGTCCAAGGGTCTTTTGCCTTGACTTATATGGTGGGATTTATTCCACTTAACTTGAGAAGTCAAGAAATGGACAAGGGCGTGCCACACGCGCGCGCGCGCCGCCGCCGCCGCCGGCCGGGCCGGGCCGGGCGTGGCGTGGCGAGGCGAGGCAGGCAGGCAGGCAGGCAGGCGAGCGGGTGTGGTGTGGTTGTGTTAATTTTTAGCACTCACTAACCGCGTACATCAGCCGAGTGACTCTGTCTCTTCGTCAGCCAGCCGAGTGACCCTTCTCCTTCAGCTACCGACTTATGGCGTGACTCGAGAAGAGCTGGCCGACTCATGGCATAACTCGGCTAGAGCTGGCCGACTCTTGGCGTGACTCGGCGACCTTTCTTCTTCAGCTTCCCTCTGCGAGAGGTTAAATAGAGGAGCACCCCTGTCACTCGGTACACGCGAGAAACACTTTCAGTCTCACAATCCAGCCGCCAAGTGAGGGTATTTCCATCTCGTGACTCTGCGCGCACAGAGAAGCGAGAGGGCAGGTGCCTCCGAAGCCGGTGCCGTTCGAGACCTTGCACGGGGGATCGGCAATTAGGTTTTTAGGGAGCGTCTTCGCGACTGCCCAACATCTGTCGTTGTCTTCATCGCTGGTTCTTGGCGTCTTCAACTCGATCGGATGACAAGAGAAGTTGGACAAGGATCAGGATCCTCGGAGCGCATGGGAGGGTATGATCAATTCAGTTCATTACAGTTTTATATTCTGCATATTATATATGTCGTATGTAGCTTTGCTCTATCGTATTATAATATGTTATATCTGTCTGTCTTAATTTTACAGTCATCCTGTTTATATTGTTATATGTTTATTTCCAGTTGTTCCGCAACAAACCATGAACCATGCTTATATACTTATTTTATTTATATGATTTACATGCTTCATATGCTTGGTGTTCTCATGATCCATATTGTTATGGATATTTTTGAGATCACGATTTCTATGGTTAATTATTTATTATATGTCATCATCATAATGTTAATTTATGGAATTAAAATAATACGAAAAATGCCTATAATTCTAACAATCCAAAAACCTAATCTTAGGCATTTTTCTGTCAGAGGTTTTGCTGCTGTGCTAAAGCCTGATCCTTTTGATGGTAAAAACTTCTTGATATGGAAAGCTAAAATGGAATTGTGGCTAACTGCAATGTCTTGTTTTCATGTCGCTGAGGGCAAGCCTGCCAACTTACCTCCTGAGGATGAGGCTAAGTTTAAGGCTGAAGACAACCTCTTTCGAGGTGCAGTGATTAGCGCACTTGATACAAAATTCCAGAAAAGCTATATCATCCTTCCCACGGGGAAAGAGCTATGGGATGCTCTTGTCGGAAAGTTTGGAGTTACTGACGCTGGTAGCGAGCTGTATCTCATGGAGCAGCTGTATGACTACAAGATGGTTGAGAACCGATTTGTAGTGGAACAGGCTCATGAGTTTCAGGCACTAGCTAAGGAACTCGAACTTTTTCCTTGTCCTTTGCCTGACAAGTTTGTGGCTGGCGGTATAATCGCCAAGTTGCCACCTTCTTGGAAGGACTTTGCTACCTCTCTCAAACATAAGAGACAAGAGTTCAATGTGGAAGAGCTCATTGGTACTCTTGATGTTGAGGAAAGGGCTAGAACAAAGGACAGTGGAAAAGGTGTTGAGACCTCTACTGCTAATGTGGTGCAGAAGAGAAACTTCCGCAAGTTTAACAAGAAGAAAAACCAGAACAAACAAGAGAATGCAAATAAACCTGTTCATACAACACAGTTTAAAAAGAAGAACAACAATAACAAGGGAAAGGGAGGTTGCTTTGTCTGTGGCAGTGATCAACATTGGGCAAGAGAGTGCCCTGATCGCAAGTTCACTCAAGACAAGAAATCAGCTAATGTTGTAACCACTGAAACTGAAGGAGGAACATCTGGGTATGGTAATTCTTTACCATTTGTTCTTTCAGTCTGTAATTCACCTGAGTGGTGGATGGACAGTGGTGCAAACATTCATGTGTGTGCTGATGCCTCTATGTTCACTTCCTATCAGGTCGGGAGGTCTGGCGCCTTGTTGATGGGAAATGGGTCGCGTGCTCATGTTCTTGGTGTTGGTACGGTCATTCTGAAGTTTACTTCGGGAAAGACGGTGCCATTGAAGAGCGTGCAGCATGTGCCCTCTATCAAGAAGAATCTCGTTAGCGCTTCTATGCTATGTCGAGATGGATACAAAGTTGTTCTTGAGTCTAATAAATGTGTTGTGTCGAAACATGATACTTTTGTTGGTAAAGGATATGACTGCGGAGGCTTGTTCCGCTTATCTCTGCATGATGTGTGTAATAAACTGGTGAATTCTGTTCATTTTTCTGATGAGTCAGATTTATGGCATTCACGTTTTTGTCATGCAAGCTTTGGCTGTCTTATGCGGTTAGCAAATATAAATTTAATTCCTAAATTTAACTTGGTCAAAAAGTCTAAGTGCCATGTGTGTGTTGAATCAAAACAACCTCGCAAGCCTCACAAGGCTGCTAAGGCGAGGAGTTTGGCACCTCTAGAACTTGTTCATTCTGATCTGTGCGAGATGAATGGTATTTTGACCAAAGGTGGTAAAAGATACTTTCTCACTTTTATAGATGACTCTACTAGATTTTGTTATGTGTATCTCTTAAAAACAAAAGATGAAGCGTTCAATTATTTTAAGGCCTATAAAGCTGAAGTTGAGAACCAACTTGAGAGGAAAATAAAACGTTTAAGGTCCGACCGAGGTGGAGAATATTTCTCTAATGTGTTCGATGAGTTCTGCGTGGAACATGGTATTATTCATGAGAGGACACCGCCATTCTCACCACAATCCAATGGGATTGCTGAAAGGAAAAACCGCACTCTAACAGATTTGGTGAATGCCATGTTGAGTACAACGGGATTATCCAAGGCATGGTGGGGTGAGGCAATTTTGACAGCATGTCATGTCCTGAATAGAGTTCCAACAAAGAACAAAGAGATCACTCCATTTGAGGAATGGGAAAAGAGAAGAGTAAATCTCTCGTATTTACGCACTTGGGGTTGCTTGGCTAAAGTGAATGTGCCAATCAACAAAAAGCGTAAACTTGGGCCTAAAACTGTTGACTGTATATTCCTTGGGTACTCTTTTCACAGCACTGGGTATAGGTTCTTAATTATAAAATCTGATGTGCCCGATATGTATGTTGATACTATCATGGAATCAAGAGACGCAACATTTTTTGAGAATGAGTTTCCCATGAAGAATACACCTAGTGATATAAGTCATGAGACTATAATTCCCCATGAGCACGAACTGTCGATTCCTATAGATCATGCTGAGGATTCTCACGTGCACATCCCTGAGAAGGATGACACTATAGTCACTCGAAAGAGTAAGAGACAGAGGGTTGCAAAATCCTTTGGTAATGACTTTATAGTGTACCTTGTGGAAGACACACCAACCACCATTAGTGAGGCATATTCCTCTCCTAATGCTGACTTATGGAAGGAAGCAGTAAGGAGTGAGATAGAATCTATTATGTCTAATGGAACTTGGGAGGTCGTTGACCGTCCTTATGGTTGTCAACCTATAGGTTGCAAATGGATCTTCAAGAAAAAGCTTAGGCCTGATGGTACAATCGAGAGGTACAAGGCAAGGCTTGTGGCCAAAGGATATACCCAAAAGGAGGGTGAAGATTTCTTTGATACCTACTCACCAGTGGCTCGATTGACTACAATTCGCACATTAATAGCCGTGGCAGCCTCTTATGGTCTTATCATTCATCAGATGGATGTTAAGACAGCTTTCCTAAATGGAGAGTTGGATGAGGAGATCTATATGGATCAGCCAGAAGGGTTTATTGCGGATGGTCAAGAGAACAAGGTGTGCAGGTTGATAAAATCATTGTATGGCCTAAAACAAGCACCTAAGCAATGGCATGAAAAGTTTGATAATACTCTTACAGCAGCTGGCTTTGTTGTAAATGAATCTGACATGTGTGTATACTATCGGTATGGTGGGGGTGAGTTTGTTATGCTGTGCCTTTATGTTGATGACATTTTGATCTTTGGATCAAACCTCAATGTGATTGAGGAAGTTAAAAATCTTCTATCGAGCAATTTCGAGATGAAAGATTTGGGAGAGGCTGATGTCATTCTAAACATCAAGCTTGTTAGAGAAGCTGATGGTGGGGTAACTTTGTTACAATCCCATTATGTGGAAAAGGTATTGAGTCGCTTTGGTTTTAGTGACTGTGATCCTGCTCCAACACCTTATGACCCCAGTGTGCTATTAAGAAAGAATCGGAGAATAGCAAGGGATCAATTGACATACTCCCAGATCATTGGCTCGCTCATGTACCTTGCAAGTGCAACAAGGCCAGACATCTCTTATGCTGTGAGCAAGCTAAGTCGGTTTGTGTCGAAACCAGGAGATGATCACTGGCGTGCTCTTGAGAGAGTGTTGCGGTATTTGAAAGGTACTATGACATACGGTATTCATTATACCGGAAACCCAAAAGTGCTGGAAGGCTATTGTGATGCCAACTGGATTTCTGATGCTGATGAGCTTTATGCCACAAGCGGATATATGTTTCTGTTTGGAGGTGGCGCTGTTTCCTAGAAGTCTTGCAAGCAGACTATCTTAACGAAGTCTACAATGGAAGCAGAACTCGCAGCATTAGACACTGCTGGGGCTGAGGCCGAGTGGCTTCGTGATTTCCTATTGGACTTACCGGTAGTTGAAAAACCGATACCGGCTATTTCCATGAACTGTGACAACCAAACGGTGATTACAAAGGTTAACAGTTCTAGGAATAACATGAAGTCTACAAGGCATGTTAAGAGGAGATTGAAATCTGTCAGAAAGTTGAAAAACACCGGAGTTATAGCTGTGGATTATGTCCACACATCAAATAATCTGGCAGATCAATTCACTAAGGGTCTATCACGCAATGTGATAGAAAGTGCATCGTGGGAAATGGGTATGAGACCCATGTGAGATCTACTCTAGTGGTAACCTGCTCTATGTGATCGGAGATCCCGTGAAGTAGAGTGGAGAAACAAGCTAGGAGTAGATTGTGAGGAAAGATCCCTTCTTTAACTCATTTCTGATGCACATCTTTCCTATCTGTAAGGCAGGATGGTTTTTACCTTAATGTATTCCAAGAGTCTTATAAAGGTGAGATATTGTCCTACAGAACATCTTCTGAGGAATACACCTATATGAGTCAGACTGCTAGTCACAGTCTATGGGACTTGGGTAATCCCTAAATACTCATGAAAGGCACTGAAGTGTGACTTATATGCTTCTAAACAGCGGGAATACCCTTCTGCAGCCTAGTATCAGCAAAGGATTTGAGTGAATCTTATTTCGCACAAAACTGTCAATTCAAGGCATAGTCCATTGTTCAGTTGTGAATGAGTGAAACTCTTATTCTAGATGGATGTTCAACTTAACAGTCTCCATCGAAACACTGGTATATCAAAGGATTGTGATTCTGATACTTCATCATTACAAACCCTAGAGTTTGGTGGGGATTGTTGGATCTTTTATGGGCTTGGCCCATTTATTGAATAAACTCTATGATGTGTAATGGTGGAGAATACCAATAGTACCACATTGGAAGTCCAAGGGTCTTTTGCCTTGACTTATATGGTGGGATTTATTCCACTTAACTTGAGAAGTCAAGAAATGGACAAGGGCGTGCCACACGCGCGCGCGCGCGCCGCCGCCGCCGGTCGGGCCGGGCCGGGCCGGGCCGGGCGTGGCGTGGCGTGGCGAGGCGAGGCAGGCAGGCAGGCAGGCGAGCGGGCGTGGTGTGGTTGTGTTAATTTTTAGCACTCACTAACCGCGTACGTCAGCCGAGTGACCCTGTCTCTTCGACTGCCGAGTGACTCTGTCTCTTCGTCAGCCAGCCGAGTGACCCTTCTCCTTCAGCTGCCGACTTATGGCGTGACTCGGCAAGAGCTGGCCGACTCATGGCATAACTCGGCTAGAGCTGGCCGACTCTTGGCGTGACTCGGCGACCTTTCTTCTTCAGCTTCCCTCTGCGAGAGGTTAAATAGAGGAGCACCCCTGTCACTCGGTACACGCGAGAAACACTTTCAGTCTCACAATCCAGCCGCCGAGTGAGGGTATTTCCATCTCGTGACTCTGCGCGCACAGAGAAGCGAGAGGGCAGGTGCCTCCGAAGCCGGTGCCGTTTGAGACCTTGCACGGGGGATCGGCAATTAGGTTTTTGGGGAGCGTCTTCGCGACTGCCCAACATCTGTCGTTGTCTTCATCGCTGGTTCTTGGCGTCTTCAACTCGATCGGATGACAAGAGAAGTTGGACAAGGATCAGGATCCTCGGAGCGCATGGGAGGGTATGATCAATTCAGTTCATTACAGTTTTATATTCTGCATATTATATATGTCGTATGTAGCTTTGCTCTATCGTATTATAATATGTTATATCTGTCTGTCTTAATTTTACAGTCATCCTGTTTATATTGTTATATGTTTATTTCCAGTTGTTCCGCAACAAACCATGAACCATGCTTATATACTTATTTTATTTATATGATTTATATGCTTCATATGTTTGGTGTTCTCATGATCCATATTGTTATGGATATTTTTGAGATCACGATTTCTATGGTTAATTATTTATTATATGTCATCATCATAATGTTAATTTATGGAATTAAAATAATACGAAAAATGCCTATAATTCTAACAATCATAGTAAAAAATTACAAGGAGACGAATAAGAAATTAGGGATCAAGGTCCAAGGAAGAAGACTAGATAAGATAGGCACAAAGCTAGCGATACATATCAGCTTGTCAACCTCCTTGGAGGCTTGGCCTTGGCTGGCCATCTAGGCGATCACGACTTACTCCATGAGGGGTGTCCTATATGCATAAGATGATAATGTCCAAGATAGCATCATAACTCCCTGCAAGAAGACGAGATATGGGATAATGGAAATGATGAGTGTATGTTGCACACTAAATTTGGACTAGCCACAAGGTAGTTTGGATTGGTGAGAGGGCCTTCCGGTTGTGGGGGGCCTAAGCGGCCGTATATGTTGCACACCCTCATGGCTAGCCCTGACTGAGATCAGCTGACGTTTGCAACGTAGTCAGTGACTTTGCTCTCCATGGTGGTGAAGGCCCCCACCTCCGACGTGATGGAGCAGTTCTAAAAGTGTGTGTCTGTGTGCATGGATGTTGCACAAGAACAAAATTAAAGGAGTCATTTCATATAGTAAGAGGTATATATATGAAGGCTTAAGTTACAACATCGATATTTCAAAAGAAATTGGTGAAGATATGGATGTATTTTAGAGCCAGTACAAATCATCAAGGTAAAAGAACCATTTTGATGAATAAAATAAATGATCAAAACGAAGAAAAGGCACCATCAATTATAGAGTCATTCAGATCGAGTTAATTATTTTCTTGTATGATTGATATGTCACTTGCTTCATTGAATAGTTGATTTGAACGATTATAGAATCCTTGAGAGTTTCTTGCATGATTGATATGTCACTTGATTCATTGAATAGTCGAATGGTGATGTGTGAAATCCTATTTGATTCCTTAATAAACTAAGAATGACTATCTATCGGGATTCCCGTGCAAGTGCCGGAGCAGGATGACGATCGGGTAGGTAGGACTCGTGGACCGAAATGAAGCCATCTCTGAGTGTGTCGTGGTAGGCTGAGCAGGCAGCCGGCACTCCCGTTGCATGCCATGCGTCGCGTCGGTATCAAAAGCAAAGCGCCCAACATTCACAAGCTCACAAGGAAACTGCAAATGGCGACCCCATCCGAGAGCCCACACAATAAGGCAGAGAAGCTCGTGGTCATCTACGTCCCGGCGCTGACGATCAGCCACCTGTTCTCCTCGGTGGAGCTCGGCGAGCTGCTCGCAGCGCACAGCCTCGGGGTCTCCATCGTCGTCTGCGGCCGGACAGCCGACACGGCCGCCGGTTCATTTGCCGAAGGCCTCGCGGCTGCGCACCCCCAGCTCTCCTTTCACCTCCTACCGCACGTCACGCGCCCGCGCGACGTGCCTGCCCACGATCACGTGGCGCAGACCTTCGGGCTCGCCCGCGCCTCCGACTCTGACCTCCGCGAATTCCTCCGTGTCGCCTCCCCTTCCCCGTCCGCCCTCGTGCTGGACTTCTTCTGCGGCAGCGCCGTGGACGTCGGCGCCGAGCTGGGCATCCCCACGTACTTCTTCTTTACCTCATCCATCTCCGGCCTGGCGGAACTGCTATACCACGCCTTCGCCTTGATCCACGAACAAGCATCTCCTGGTATCTCCCACCAGAACCTCGGGGGTGAACTTTTGCACGTTCCGGGTATCCCGCCGATATCCGTGGATGACTTCCCGGCGGCATGGCACGACCGCGACAGCCTTGGCAACAGACTCTTCCTCACCCTACCCGACCAGATGTGCAGTTCTCACGGCATTGTCGTGAACAGCTTCCGCTCACTGGAACCACGCGCCACCGACGCCATCGTGGCAGGCCTCTGCACGCCGCCGGGGAGACGTACGCCACCGCTGCACTGCGTCGGTCCAGTGATAAAGAAGGAAGAGGCTGGCGCGCACGGGCACGAGTGCCTGGCGTGGCTAGACGCCCAGCCGGAGGCCAGCGTCGTGTTCCTCTGCTTCGGCAGCATGGGCCGGCTCAGCGCGGAGCAGACGAGGCACGTGGCGCGCGGGCTGGAGATGAGCGGGCAACGGTTCCTGTGGGTTGTGCGGCGCCCGCCTGATGGCGAGGAGCACGCCGACCTCGACGCGCTCCTCACCAAGGGCAAGGGGCTGGTGGTCGACGCGTGGGCGCCGCAGCGCCGGGTGCTGGCCCACGGCGCCGTCGGCGGGTTCGTGACGCACTGCGGCTGGAACTCGGTGCTGGAGGCGATCATGGGCGGCGTGCCGATGCTGGCGTGGCCGATGTACGCCGAGCAGCGGATGAACAAGGTGTTCCTGGTCGAGGAACTGCGCCTCGCCGTGGCTCTGGAAGGGTACGACAAGGAGATGGTCAAGGACGAGGAGGTAGCTGCCAAGGTGAAGTGGCTAATGGAGACGGACGGCGGCGGGGAGCTTCGTGAGCGGGCACGGGCGGCGATGCGGGAGGCGAAGAAGGCGCTGAGCGACGGCGGAGAGTCTAGCACTGCGCTGTTGGAGCTCGTAAGGCAGTGGAAAATGTGAAAAACGCATGCTTCAATTTGTTGTGCACGTAAATTGTACTGGTCTCTGAATGATACAAGGCTAGGCTGTGTTTCTGTGGAACGTGGCCTGGATCGGGTGCCGATCCCAAGAACGAGTTTGAGATATCCAAAAGTTTATGGTTTCTCTCTTTGTAATAGTTTGGAGCTTATTTAGTCCAAATGGCCAAATATATATAAAAAAAAGATTTAGGTATCTCTTGGAGAGTTGGTCATCACACCAGAAAGTCACTGTGACTGTGATAGATAGGTTCACTGGTTCCTCGAAATTTGCAGGTTGCTGATGAAGTCATCTAACGCTGCCTTTGACGATCCGGCCGTCTCCAGCGCGGCGGCGGCCTCATCCTTCGCCACCGCCAGCCTGCCCCTGAGCTCCTCTCCCTGCTGGGACTCCATGACCAGCCTGACCTTGGCCTCCACCTCCTCCGCCTTCACCATGGCCTCGTCGTAACCCTCCATCACCACGCCGAGCTTCATCCCCTCCGCCACGAACACCTTGTTCAGCCGCTGCTCCGCGTACATCGGCCAGCACACCATCGGCACGCCCGCCGTGACCGCCTCCAGCGTGGAGTTCCACCCGCAGTGGGTCACGAACGCCGCGATCGCCGGTTGCCGCAGCACCTCCACCTGCGGCGCCCACGTCGGCACCACCAGACCGCGCCCGCGCGTCCTGTCCAGGAACCCATCCGGGAGCAGCGCCTCCAGCGCCGCGTCGCCCCGGCCGTCGAACCGCTTCGTCGAGTCGGCGTCGGGCGCGACTGGCGCGCGCACGGCCCAGAGGAACGCGTGCCCGCTCCTCTCCAGCCCCAGCGCGATCTCCCGCAGCTGCTCTGCCGGCACCGAGCTAGCGCTCCCGAAGCAGAGGAAGACCACGCTCCGCGCCGGCCGCGCGTCCAGCCACGTCAAGCACTCGTTGTGCTTCCCGTCTCCTCCCCTCTCCTCGCCCACTAACGGGCCGACGCAGAACAGCCTCGGCACTGGCTCACCGGGGCGGGGGCTGCCCTGCTCGATTGCCCTCACGGCGCGGGGCTCTAACCACTCGAACGTGTTCGCTAGTATGCCCTTCGCTCTGGGCAGCTGCTCGAGGAGACCAATGGTTGCCCTGTACTGCTCGTTGCGAGGACCGAGTAGGAGGACCTCAGGCAAGTCCGAGGCAGGAACTGGGTGCACACCGGGGAAGTGTAGCAACGAGCGCCCCATGTCCCCAAGCCCAAAGGAGACGTCGGGCCGCATGACGGGGATGTGCAGATAGACAGAAAGCGGGGACGCGCCGGACGTGAAGAACAGGTAGGCCGGGAGTCCGACCTCCGCGGCGGCGTCGAGCGCGCACCCGCAGAAGAAGTCGATGACGAGTGCCTTCGCGGACGGGAGGGACCTCACGAACGCGAGGAGCGCGGGGTTGGTGGCGCGGAGGTCGGCGATGAGCGTGATGAAGGGGTCGGCGTCGGGGTCGGCCTCGTCGCCGGAGCGGGCGGTTGCCGCCTGGAGGAGATGGAAGGAGACGGAGGGGTAGGTGGCAGAGAGACGGGCGACGGTCTCATGGGACTCGCTGGATGACGGGACGTCGGCAATTGCCATGGTGATGGGAACGCCGTGTCCCGCCAAGCGGTCGGCGAGCTGCACCATGGGGTGGAGGTGGCCACGGACCATCCATGAGTACAGCACCACGACGCTGCCCATTCGATGTATTTGGATGCGACGATGATCTATCAACACTTGCGCGTGCCTTGTTGGACCATCTGCTAAATAGCAGTAGCCAGCACCTAAAGCCCCTGTTTGTTTCAACGCAGATCATGCACTGCAGGAGTGCAGGGTCTTATCACGCAACCTCGTTGACTATGACTATGAGAGGCGGCTAGAACTGAAGATTTGCCGACGGCGTAACAGTATGATTTTTGTTTTTGTTTGATGAACTCAACTTTCTTAGAAAGTTAATGCATATTAAAAACTAACTAATATATAAATTTTTATAACATCATATCTATACTACTATATTAAGGCTGCAAGGGTAGCCTGCCACCAAATTGTTCTGCCTTCAACAATTCTGCAGCGTTCAATTATATTCATCAGATCAAGACCGTCCGTCCGTGTGCCCCACCTGTCCCCCGCCCGAGCCGCTACTCGTCCTGGCCATAGGATCTTACAACCTCGCTTCTGTTCTGTCTCTCCATGTCGTAGGATCATACGTCGTCTGCCCACCACGCGATGTCACCCCTCCCTCATCCCACCACCTCCGTCGGCGCCCACCTGCGCAGCAACCACCGCCCCCTCACCCTGTCACCCACCCCCGCGGTGCTCGCGTGCCTCGGTCCGCCGCAGCGGTTTCCTCTCTGTGCCCCCCCCCCCCGCGCTCCGGGCAATAGGGTTCTGTCACTTCCGTCATCGATCTGACCCCGCCCCTCGTTGCAATCCCTCCCCGACCGTCGGGCACCCCCTTGCTGCGGGCTGCACGGGGGTCGTCTACAAGGCCCGCGACCAGCGCATAGGCGAGACCGTCGCCGGCAATGGCGATGGTGACGTGTTCGACAAGATGTTTGTCACACCCGGGTTTTAGGGGCACCAAGACCCGGGCGCGAACATAAACACCAGGTATGCTGGGACCAAGTCTCACACATATGATGTATAGTGGCACAGGATCGAATGTCACAACTTTACTATATAATAGAGATTCTATACAAAATAAGCAACTACATTATAAGGAGACAACGGTCCAGCAACCCGAAGTTGACTGGGAGACGACGGCCTAGACCTCTCACGAACACATCACAGCATCCTCCATGCGCCTCATCCTGTGGTACCTGTTCTTAACCTGTGGGGGGTGTGAGACAGCAAGAGTGAGCTCACATACGTTCATAGCTCAACAAGTTGTGGGGAATAATGTGCATGAACTCGCCAAAGGTGGGAGCTCACGTGAAGTGTAAGGCTTACCAAAGAGGATGGTTGAAGCTGAGCATTGCTTTTAAAGTTGGTTAAAATTTTATTAGCAATTACTAAGTATAAGTAAATACCAAACCCAATTAAGTAGTAGAACAAAAATAACAACATCACCTGTGATGCAAATGCATATGACAAATTGAATTTAGTTCCATAAATTAATCATGTGAGTGTCCGAGCTGCTCTTGACCGTGAGCACGGCTAGTATACCAGTTTTACACTCTGGAGAGGTTGCGCATCTTTACCCACAAGTCGTGTTACCTATCTGCCAAGAGACGGCCAATCCCATACACCTCTACCGAGGAGGCGAGGCAAGGTAACACTACGAGGCCTTTACAAAGTTCCACTAGCTTCAGAAAACCCGCTACAGTTTATAGGAAGTTCCAATGCAGGAATCCCTTGCAGGACCGCCATCGCAGCAAAATCCTCCCGAGGGCCTCCCTAGCAGGAATCCCTTGCAGGACTGCCATCGCAGCAAAATCCTCCCGAGGGCCTCCCTACACTGACCACTCCCCTACTGCCCTTGCCCCTTTCGGGTAAGGTAGTCTTCCACTAGCTTTCCTAATTAATCGGCCAAGGGCGTCCCATTAAACCCTTGTGGTAGCACTGTTTTCCCGGGTGGTTCTCCATGTTCCAATTAACATAATGATCTTATCATGAACAATAAATAACAACTGATAACAAATGTGTAATCATGAATAGTGTATCTCCATACCCAAAACCACATATAGCACTAGCAAGTACTACCCAGAAAGTTCAGTGGTAAACAAGGTATAAAGATAGACAAACTAAGGTAACCTATTGGGTCCCATCAAAATTAACCTATGCAGATCATTATGATTAATTAGAACATGAGTGGGTAAAAAGAAGTGATCAAGGGCACAACTTGCCTGGGACTTGAGATTCCAGGTACCAGGATGATCTTTAAATGACTCGTAGCCTCGCGCTAGTCGTAGCAATACAAACAAACAGTGTATAGGCAAAATTAACATTACACCAAACATAAGAATAAACTGCGTAATAATAGTCTACGCATTTGTACGAGACTAACGCAACTTGAACGGATCAAATCGGAGTTAAAACGAAGGAGTTATGACTTTTCTAAGGTTTTATGTATTTGATATAAGATTAAATAGGATATAAATTTTAATGTGACTTTCATGTGAAAACAGTGGTATTAGATGATAGACAATAATATTATAAAACTATAGGAACTTGAATGGTCCACTTTGGAGTTCATATGCATTTTCTATGAATTATACAAATTATATGAATTGTTTTTATTTTAAAAACTCATTTTCTAATTCATTTTCTTGATTTTATAACTCTCTGGACTGGGCCTCAATTAAACAGGAACGCAGGGGCTCAAGCGCAATAAAACCCAAGACTCAGTCTTCCCCCGCACAGGACGGCGGGTTGTTTTATGTAAAGTGAAGGGGTTCATTTGCAATTTGCGCAAGCCGAAGGGGTAACATCCAATCTGAGCCGTCCGATCTAGCGCCAACGTGCCAGATTAGATTGACGCGGTTATGAATCGGTACGAGTCTGCAGCCGTTGGATTAAGATTCGATGGCCGCGAGGCATCCATGCCACTGACTACCCGTCACCGCCCGATCCCGATCCGATGGTTCAGATCAAATGCGCGAAAGGGTATGCCCAGGACTTAATCATACTCGTCCATCTCAAAATCTACGGTTCACAGTGTCTCTTTCTAACTTCTAATCACAACCCTACACTAGCATCCGACGGCATTGAAGTTATCTCCTACCTCCAGCACCCCAGGCGGCGAGGCGCGCACACCGCGCGACACGGGCACTCCGGTGAACCCCCACCGGCGATTCCGTGCGCTAATCAACAATCTGGGCCTCACAGGACGTATAGTAGAGCATAACGAACATGGGAGAGGGTCACATACCGTTACGGTGACAACACAGCCACCGGTTCACGCGTTCGAGCGGCTCCTCCGCGTGGCCGTCGCCCCGGCGAGCAATTCACGCCGCGCAAAGGACTCTCGGGCGCCAATCCCCCCTCCGACTGGATCCACGCACCCGGCCGCAGGTCACCGAGCACCCAAGGCCCCACCCCGAGGTCGTATTCCGGCGTCGCAATGGGAGGCCCCACGGCGGCACCCGCTTTCTCACCCTTCCCTCTTCTTCTGTTTCCCAGCTAAGGATGGCGAGGGGGGGTAGCGGCTCACGTTTTTATAGCGCCCCGCCAGTGAAGTCCGGACCCGCGATTCCTGGCGGCTCCGCCGGCTAAGGAAACGGCCGAAGCCGAGCTTCTCGCACGGTCGTTAAACGGAGTCCGCCATGCGCGCAAGGTCCACGACTCTGTCAAAGGGACCCCATGTGACAGAGACGGAAGAGAAAGGAAGCGTTACGGCGACTGGCAGCCAGGCCCCACAGCACAGCGACGAATTCTAGCGATCGAAGGCTGAGCAACGGGCCCCACATGTAAGCCGCGCGGGGAAGCGAAGAGGGAAGTGCGCTGGCTGACGTGCGGGCCCCATATGTCGGCGCCGGTCACCAGGCAGGGCAGCGCGGGCTGAATGAAACAGTGGGCCAAAATCGAGATCAGGGCCTAGTTAGGCTGGTTGGTTTTATTCTTTTCTTTTCTATTTCTTTCCCTTTCTATTTTCAAATCCAATTCAAATTTTGAATCCAAATTAGTGCCGAATTTATTTCAAATGATATTGTGAAATCTAAAATCCTAATTTTAGAAATATAATTATATATATTATTTATATCACCTTTCTCTCTTTCTTATTTATAAAACCCTACCTTCAAATTTAGGGTTTTAATTCCACTTCTAATATTTATTATCTTATTGTTATTATCCTTTTTATTTTTATTTAATGCACAAACATATAACTCCAACATGATGCCATTTTTTTATCATTTGTTTGACTTAATCTCTAAATTGTGTGTGTGCTCTTTTCTTATGATGCAAATGAGGCACATAAAATAAGGAAATCACTGTGTATTCCTTGTATACAATTTTTGGAGTATTACAAATCCTACCCCCTTAAAAGAAATCTCGTCCTCGAGATTTGTAAGAAAAGGGATGTAGCTTTTTTTTTCTCAACACATATGCACAAACAAAATCTCAACATGATGCATAATTTATTAGCAAAACATATGGTCAAATAGACCTTATTATTCCTTCTAAAATAATATCATATCATCTAAAGTAACATCTAGATCTTACAAATGGTAGTAATTTATATATATGTTTATGTAGCTTGGTGGAGTTGGTGGTGGTGGTGGAGGTTGTTGTTGTTGTTGTCTCTCCGACCGTGCTTGCCTTATTTCTTGGCGGACCTGACGTATTTCCTCGCGTTCTTGTCTTATCTGATTTTGCATCTCAGTCACCAGGTCTGTTAATTGTTGTATTACCATTCTTTGGGCAGCAACCACTTGATCGATTTCAACAGGTGGAGGATTTGGAGGATTCATTTATGTTTGCTGTTGCGTGATAATCTTTCCTTTCCTGGTATTGACCATGAAAGTTAGAAGCATATGGTAATAGTTTTGCAAAGGAAATTATTCAATAAGCGGAATGAATAAGCTAGTAGCTGGTTATAATCTGAAGATTCTTTAGTAGGGCTTAATCTTTGTTTTATGTCCAGATTGGGGTAACCAGTCGTATAAGGTGAATATCCAAGGGTAAGATAGAATCTGTCAAGATGAGAGAGATATATATGGGTGAGATAGACTACAAGATATAGGTTAAAAGTTTGTTTGTTGTTAGGTGGGAATAGATCATATTTGTTAGAAGGTTATGATATAAGCCAAGTGGTTGAGATAAGTATGCTTGTTAGAACAAGACAAGTCTCTACGAATAAGACATAATCTTTTGAGATTAGTTAGATCTAGTAGGATAGGGTAGAATCTTTTTCGAGATAAGATGGATCTATTAAGGTAAGAAAGAATCTTTTAATATAAGAGAAAATCTTTTAAAATAAAAGAGAATCTTTTAAGATAAAATGGATCTATTAATATGGGAGAATATCTTTTAAGATAAGAGAATCTATTAAGATAGGAAAGAATCTTTCAAGATAGGATTGATCTATTAAAATAGATACACTTTAATGGAGAGTAATCTAGGTTGTTTTAGTTATCTCATGAATTTTATTTATTTTTATCTATGCGTATATGTAGATGTAATTGTGGACATTACTCCACGACTCATCACACTCAATTAAAGGTCTAAATCAAACAAGTATCATAAGAACAAACACTCAAGCGTATAGATACCTAAAAAAATAGTTTTATTTTTGTTCCTAAGAGTAGGTCTCCTAGTCCTAAAGATCACTTTAGGCACAGGATTTCAAAGTGTGAAATCCACATTTGTCTTTAGCAAGAAAAGGTAAGAATAATCAGAGTAAAGCGTGAATAGTTGAGAAAAGATTAAGAAAAGTTTAGAAAGAATCAGAGTAGCAAAGGTAAGTAAGTATTGGTTGTCCAGTTCTATCTAGGTTTCGTCCTACAGTCAACATTCCTCTGATACCACTTCTGTCACACCCGGGTTTTAGGGGCACCAAGACCCGGGCGCGAACATAAACATCAGGTATGCTGGGACCAAGTCTCACACATATGATGTATAGTGGCACAGGATCGAATGTCACAACTTTACTATATAATAGAGATTCTATACAAAATAAGCAACTACATTATAAGGAGACAACGGTCCAGCAACCCGAAGTTGACTGGGAGACGACGGCCTAGACCTCTTACGAACACATCACAGCATCCTCCATGCGCCTCATCCTGTGGTACCTGTTCTTAACCTGTGGGGGGTGTGAGACAGCAAGAGTGAGCTCACATACGTTCATAGCTCAACAAGTTGTGGGGAATAATGTGCATGAACTCGCCAAAGGTGGGAGCTCACGTGAAGTGTAAGGCTTACCAAAGAGGATGGTTGAAGCTGAGCATTGCTTTTAAAGTTGGTTAAAATTTTATTAGCAATTACTAAGTATAAGTAAATACCAAACCCAATTAAGTAGTAGAACAAAAATAACAACATCACCTGTGATGCAAATGCATATGACAAATTGAATTTAGTTCCATAAATTAATCATGTGAGTGTCCGAGCTGCTCTTGACCGTGAGCACGGTTAGTATACCAGTTTTACACTCTGGAGAGGTTGCGCATCTTTACCCACAAGTCGTGTTACCCATCTGCCAAGAGACGGCCAATCCCATACACCTCTACCGAGGAGGCGAGGCAAGGTAACACTACGAGGCCTTTACAAAGTTCCACTAGCTTCAGAAAACCCGCTACAGTTTATAGGAAGTTCCAATGCAGGAATCCCTTGCAGGACCGCCATCGCAGCAAAATCCTCCCGAGGGCCTCCCTAGCAGGAATCCCTTGCAGGACTGCCATCGCAGCAAAATCCTCCCGAGGGCCTCCCTACACTGACCACTCCCCTACTGCCCTTGCCCCTTTCGGGTAAGGTAGTCTTCCACTAGCTTTCCTAATTAATCGGCCAAGGGCGTCCCATTAAACCCTTGTGGTAGCACTGTTTTCCCGGGTGGTTCTCCATGTTCCAATTAACATAATGATCTTATCATGAACAATAAATAACAACTGATAACAAATGTGTAATCATGAATAGTGTATCTCCATACCCAAAACCACATATAGCACTAGCAAGTACTACCCAGAAAGTTCAGTGGTAAACAAGGTATAAAGATAGACAAACTAAGGTAACCTATTGGGTCCCATCAAAATTAAGCTATGCAGATCATTATGATTAATTAGAACATGAGTGGGTAAAAAGAAGTGATCAAGGGCACAACTTGCCTGGGACTTGAGATTCCAGGTACCAGGATGATCTTTAAATGACTCGTAGCCTCGCGCTAGTCGTAGAAATACAAACAAACTGTGTATAGGCAAAATTAACATTACACCAAACATAAGAATAAACTGCGTAATAATAGTCTACGCATTTGTACGAGACTAACGCAACTTGAACGGATCAAATCGGAGTTAAAACGAAGGAGTTATGACTTTTCTAAGGTTTTATGTATTTGATATAAGATTAAATAGGATATAAATTTTAATGTGACTTTCATGTGAAAACAGTGGTATTAGATGATAGACAATAATATTATAAAACTATAGGAACTTGAATGGTCCACTTTGGAGTTCATATGCATTTTCTATGAATTATACAAATTATATGAATTGTTTTTATTTTAAAAACTCATTTTCTAATTCATTTTCTTGATTTTATAACTCTCTGGACTGGGCCTCAATTAAACAGGAACGCAGGGGCTCAAGCGCAATAAAACCCAAGACTCAGTCTTCCCCCGCACAGGACGGCGGGTTGTTTTATGTAAAGTGAAGGGGTTCATTTGCAATTTGCGCAAGCCGAAGGGGTAACATCCAATCTGAGCCGTCCGATCTAGCGCCAACGTGCCAGATTAGATTGACGCGGTTATGAATCGGTACGAGTCTGCAGCCGTTGGATTAAGATTCGATGGCCGCGAGGCATCCATGCCACTGACTACCCGTCACCGCCCGATCCCGATCCGATGGTTCAGATCAAATGCGCGAAAGGGTATGCCCAGGACTTAATCATACTCGTCCATCTCAAAATCTACGGTTCACAGTGTCTCTTTCTAACTTCTAATCACAACCCTACACTAGCATCCGACGGCATTGAAGTTGTCTCCTACCTCCAGCACCCCAGGCGGCGAGGCGCGCACACCGCGCGACACGGGCACTCCGGTGAACCCCCACCGGCGATTCCGTGCGCTAATCAACAATCCGGGCCTCACAGGACGTATAGTAGAGCATAACGAACATGGGAGAGGGTCACATACCGTTACGGCGACAACACAGCCACCGGTTCACGCGTTCGAGCGGCTCCTCCGCGTGGCCGTCGCCCCGGCGAGCAATTCACGCCGCGCAAAGGACTCTCGGGCGCCAATCCCCCCTCCGACTGGATCCACGCACCCGGCCGCAGGTCACCGAGCACCCAAGGCCCCACCCCGAGGTCGTATTCCGGCGTCGCAATGGGAGGCCCCACGGCGGCACCCGCTTTCTCACCCTTCCCTCTTCTTCTGTTTCCCAGCTAAGGATGGCGAGGGGGGGGTAGCGGCTCACGTTTTTATAGCGCCCCGCCAGTGAAGTCCGGACCCGCGATTCCTGGCGGCTCCGCCGGCTAAGGAAACGGCCGAAGCCGAGCTTCTCGCACGGTCGTTAAACGGAGTCCGCCATGCGCGCAAGGTCCACGACTCTGTCAAAGGGACCCCATGTGACAGAGACGGAAGAGAAAGGAAGTGTTACGGCGACTGGCAGCCAGGCCCCACAGCACAGCGACGAATTCTAGCGATCGAAGGCTGAGCAACGAGCCCCACATGTAAGCCGCGCGGGGAAGCGAAGAGGGAAGTGCGCTGGCTGACGTGCGGGCCCCATATGTCGGCGCCGGTCACCAGGCAGGGCAGCGCGGGCTGAATGAAACAGTGGGCCAAAATCGAGATCAGGGCCCAGTTAGGCTGGTTGGTTTTATTCTTTTCTTTTCTATTTCTTTCCCTTTCTATTTTCAAATCCAATTCAAATTTTGAATCCAAATTAGTGCCGAATTTATTTTCAAATGATATTGTGAAATCTAAAATCCTAATTTTAGAAATATAATTATATATATTATTTATATCACCTTTCTCTCTTTCTTATTTATAAAACCCTACCTTCAAATTTAGGGTTTTAATTCCACTTCTAATATTTATTATCTTATTGTTATTATCCTTTTTATTTTTATTTAATGCACAAACATATAACTCCAACATGATGCCATTTTTTTATCATTTGTTTGACTTAATCTCTAAATTGTGTGTGCGCTCTTTTCTTATGATGCAAATGAGGCACATAAAATAAGGAAATCACTGTGTATTCCTTGTATACAATTTTTGGAGTATTACAACGTTCCACCGCGAGGTGTGCCACGACCACCCCTGCCTCGCGGAGCTCTGAGCCGCACACCACATCCCCGCGGGCGTGTTCCTCGTGATGGAGTACGCGGGGCAGAGCCTGCCCAAAGGTCATGCACACCGAGCGGGCGTTCCCGGAGCCTGAGACGCGCCGCGTGATACGACGGCTCCTTTTCCCCTGTTCACGATTCCAGAAGGCAGTTCTTTGGGGATGTGAGGCTGGTGGCGGACTGGATCTTTAGGATCCTACTGCAGGACGGCCTGGGGTTCAGCACCCGCTAGGTGGTCGATGAAATGCGCCCGAAGGTGTCCGTTGAGCTGGTGACGGAGGTGTTATTTAGGATTTTTGTGTACATAGACAGTATGAACCATGAGAGGTACCCCAAAGCCAGCGTATAATTTCTTCATATGGACGGGGTAGCAGGAGGGGTACCAACATAGCACAAGCATTTACATCCTCGTCATGAAGGTTTTCACTGAGTGTGGGGAGGTGATGGCCATGTGACGGTTGTTTGAGGAGATGGCAGACAAAGGGCTGCTCTACCTCTTCCAGGATGTTCCACCACTTGATATGTGCATCTACGAAGGTTGAGTTGACGCGAAGACTATGGAGAGGTTCATTACGTCAATTACTTTCAACTACCGCCCATTTAGAAATGCATTTAATGCAATATTACACACACTTCTGACCATAGAGCAGTACTTGCTGATTGAGTGGGTTCATGAGATGGGAAAAATGAGCTTACAGGGACCTCCATACTTGGGTGTGTGCTAAGGGAGAAAAATGAGCTTCATGTACTAGGTAAGGGAGAAAAACGCCTCACAGCTCTCAATTTGTTGAACTATATGAATGATGTTGGGTGTGTGCTAAATGTGCTCCATTTCACAAATTTGATATATGGTCTTGGCCATGCTGGTAACCTAGAAGCCTACAGGTATTTCTTTGATAAGATGTTCTGGCGAGTGCGAATGTCTATTGATGTCTTTTTAGGACCTGCTCCTAGGGAGTTTATCCAAGTGGTCCTTTGACTTTTAAAGGATTTGGAGTCCAGTATATTACAAAGCTGGTAATGTTGTAGTGATTTCAATTGACAGCGTGCGTTAATTTTATTTGCTTATGTTGTCTGCTACAATTTGCTTTCTCCACTAAGAACTAAAGGTTGTGTTTCTCTACAGGCTTTATTCATAGCTCTAAAGACAAAGCATTCTACACCCAAGTATGGGCTCGTCTACCTTGCATCCTTAATTGGCAAGGCTTCTCAAAAGCACAAGGGGAAAATCTCTCTATCTCTAGCTACAAAAATTGCTCTTGCTATCTATTATGATGGCGAGGACAACTCCGTTGCCACTGAGAGTCAAATCAAGGTATATGAACTGTACAAATAATTTTGCTTTCCATAATTTGTATTTTGTATTATATACATTGCTGTTGGAGACTTGTTCTCAAATGCTATGAGTTAAGAACAAGGCAACACAAAAAATGTTAAACGTTAAAGTCCTTCGCCCTTCAAAGCATTATTTCCCTTGGGATATAATGATTTTCGGATGAAGGTTATGGATGATAAACATTCATCAACACAACATACCATAATGGAGAAGAAATTATATATAACACAAAGGTTAACGTAAACAATTATGTATAATTATCAACTCATTTCTATATTATTATTATAGAAAAATAGGAATGACATCAAATTACAAATGTACCTTTGGCTCGAAAGAAGGTAAAAGTACAAGCGTGACGCAAAAGTAAATGCCATGTCAGCGTGAACAGTACAGGGGCACTGTTCACCTATTTATAGGCACGGGACACAGCCCATGTAAAATTACATCCATGCCCTTTACATTTGGTAGTAATTCTATAGGAATCCACCGAGGTCTGAATAGCCTTTTCATCTTTAAGTCGGTTTCCTTTTCTGCTATCACGCCGAAGCTTTCCTGCTCACAGCTTCGGCGCTGTATCAACCTTCGTATTCTTTGGGCTTCTCCCACTGTGGTACTGATTCGAGTCCGAAGATACCTGCTCACACATTATACTCCAGAAACATTGTTTAAATCATATTTTTGAGGACCTTCGGAAGCCGAAGGCCCCCAACAGTAGCCCCTCGCAATATTAATTTGTTAGAATGATAAATTTAGATTGCGACATGGACGAAGGCCTTAAGCCGAAGGTCCGAAAAAACACCTTCCCTTTGCTAGAATAGCAACATTCACTGACAAGCGGGGTCTTCCAATTTTCAATGCACTGGGCATATAAATAAGAGCATACCACGAGCTTATTTGGTACGCTTTCTTGCCATCTACTCTTGCTTACTTAATTTTTAGCTCTTGCGCACCAACACTTGCTTGGCTTTTTTAAGTTTTTAAGCTTCAGCTTTGAAAGCAGTTTTTTAGCATTTTCGAAGATGTCTGAAGATAAGAGGGCTGCTATCGAGATGAAGCTGAGTCTCTCTGAAGAGAAAAACCTGGGGTTTCTTGAAGCAATGTCGAAGACAAATACAGAAAAGATCACCAAAGAGATTTTAGAAGGTTTATCTGAAGATACTGATGACAGCGACAGTTATGATGTGGATAGTGGTGGTGAAGACTCCGAAGATTGCCCTTGGCGACCAAGCCATGCGGTTTTCGGCAAATTAAGTATCAAAGAAAATCATCTTGTCAACATGAGGGGGAGATATTTCCGGGACTTATCCGTTGTGAGGGCCGACGAAGGAGAGAAGACTTGTCCGACTCCTGAGGAAAATGAAGTCATAGTGTTCCGAAGCTTTTTGAAAGCTGGACTACGATTTCCCCTGAGCAGCTTTGTCGTAGAAGTACTGAAAATATTTGAAATCTATCTTCACCAACTTACCCCCGAAGCAATCATAAGGATGAATATCTTCGTGTGGGTCGTGAGAAGTCAAGGTCTGGAACCTGATGCGAAAAGTTCCTGCAACATACACGAATTGTTATACGAGACAAAACCCTGGGGTAAGGAGCAGTATCACAATAACTTCGGCTGCTACAGTTTCGTCTCTCGGTCCGGGTCAAGCTGTCCCGTGCCAACCTTTCGGAAGAGATGGCCCGGCAACTGGATGACAGAATGGTTTTATGTGAAGAATGACCTGAAAACACGGGAAGATATTAAAGGTATAATTATGCGCCCTATTTGGCAACGCTTCGGCCTGCGGAAGCCGAAGGTTGAAATGAACGAAGCTGCCGAAGAATGCCAGAGAGCCTTCGGAGTTATTTGCTCTTTTATTGGAACGAGAGATTTGGTTCAAGAGCATATTGCCTTCAGGGTATGGCCGCTCGCGGAAAAATGGGAAATGCCGCAAGAGACCATAAAGGAGGCTGACAAAGGTGGACTTATCAGGCTGAAGTATACTTTCAAGTTTGGAGATAAATTCGTTGAGCCAGATGATGACTGGCTAAAAAGCATTGAAAATTTAAGTGATGAACTACTTGGGGTTTATTCAAAGGCCGAAGATACTGCATTGTCAGCAGCCTTCGGAGGCCGGAAAAAGAAAAGACTGAACCGAGTGTTTGACGCAATTGGGTTCGTGTACCCCGACTACTACTACCCAGCGCGGGGCCAAAAAAGAAAAAACGCAGCTGCTGCACAAGAAACTGCTTCAGTCGCTCCCAGCGAGCCAGCGCCGAAGAGACAAAGGGTAAAGGTCCTCACACACCGGCCACGCTACATTGAACCAGCTACAATGCCTGAATTCACCGGCGAAACCTCTTCGGCCACCAAAATTAAAGAACCAACTTCAGTGTCGAAGATCGAAGAAAAAGCTGAAGCACCCTTAGCAAAGAAAGCAGAAAAACCGAGAACTGAAGGAACGAAAATATTGGAAATTTTAAGTCCTTCAGCAAGTGTTGAGACAATAAAAAACCAAAAGGGCCCAGCGGTGACCCCGAAAAGAAAAAGAATGGTCAATGTGCTAGATGTTCTGGAGACAATTAAGTCCTCAAGCATGTCTCCGAAGAAGACTGTTGAAACTTCCGAAGTGGAAACTGAAATCTTTGATACTAAAGCTCCAAAACAACAAACTGAGACTGAAGCTGGGCCTTCAGAGCCCACGAAGGTAAAACCCTTGGAAACCGAGGAAGAAAGAATGACGGAGCCAATTCTTGTTGAAGAAATCAGTGCTGTTGCCCCCGAAGCATCCCCCAAAGTCCTTGATTATATTGTTCGACATGCTTCGGGGAAAAAGTTATCAGAAGAAGAAGTCTTTGAAGCTAATCACTATGCCAAAGAATTGAAATATCCGAAGGGGGCACTAGTGTTCAATGGTACAAATGAAGAAGATTTCCTATACTGCCTCCCGGATAACAAAGAATTACTCGTCTGTCGGGAAATGGCCCGAAGCATGGGGTTCCCGAAGCTGGAGGCTGGCCTCTGTGCGATGACAAAGGACGATCTTGCGGACAGCCTTGCGTATAATAGCCTGAAGGTACGAGATCCGCGCATTTGGAAACTTTATGATTTGAAATTTATTCTTTTATTCTTATACTAACTCTTTTACATATAGGGTTTAATACTAAGCAACGCGCTGAGAGCGCAAAAGAATGCCGAAGACGAGAGCTATGAAATTGCTTTCAACAACCTTCGAACAGAGGTTATCAAACTAAGAAACGAAGCCTTGGAAAAGGACAAAATTCTAGTTACATTGGTGGATAAAATAAAGGAGGACGAAGCTGCCTCTAGAGCACAAGCTGCAGCTCAAAAGCACGAGATTGACGATCTTCGGAAGCAATTAGCCCGAGCTAAAGAAGAACGCATACTTGAAGAAACGAAGCGAGAACTTAGCGACCAATGGGCAAGTCATTTAGAAGGAACTGTTGAAGAGCTTCGTTCGTCCAAGAAAAGATGCTATGACAAATCTATGGAGTGTGTTAAGAAAATGAAAGCTAGCTTCGCCAGCGTTGGCGCATTCTCGAGCGAAGAAAAGTTTACAAGAGGCAACCCCGAAGGTCCCATCGAATGGATTAATCACGAAGCTCAGGCCTTTGAGGAAATTTTAAATAGCCGCGGAGACATATGCGCTTTTTCGGGTGCCAGGGGGATTGCCACCATTTTGGAGAGAAAGGGCTGCGAGCATGTAAAGATTCTAGCGCAATCCGAAGCTACCTTGCCCTTTGAAGATGCAAAAGATCCTTCAGCCGAAGCTAGCATGGTTGGTGGAAAATTTTTCACCGATATCTGGGACAATGGTGGTCGAGAAATGGCCCGAGAAATTATTCAAAAAAGCGAAAAAGGCATCCATGACGCTAGAAAAGTAGCAGAGGCTGTAGAGAAAAGCGCAGAGCCCGAAGGGCAAATAGGTATTAACTAATGGTTTTTATTGTGCTGTAATTTTTGATTTTAAACTTCGTTCGCAATTTGTAATAGCAATGTAGCCGTATCCTGTCCTCCCTCAGATCCTATTAAAGCGTCTCCGGGCCCTCACCCGAAAGAAGACGATGAAATTAAAAAGATGGCTGAAGCTATCATGGATCAAGTTGTCAATCAACTCCTGAACGAAGCTGCGGAAGTAGTACTTAGGGAAGACTAGATGCTATTATAAAAACATCTGAAATGTGATATGTGTAATATCTTGTAACCCTGAATGTAATATACTTGTTTCTTATGGTTCAATTCTTTACGATGCATGAAATTCTACATACGTACCGTTTTTGAGTCTTTAACGAAAAACACCTTCCCTTCTTTTCATGCTTCGTGAAGAAGAATTTTCATTTATCATAACAATATCCATAGTGTTCTGATGAAGAATATCCAAGCTTCGTGAAAATATTTTCCGAAGCTACACTCCGAAGATCAATATTGTATCTCCTTGTGACTTAGCATGATTTTCCCTTTTTCAAAGCTTTCTTCCGAAGATCGATATTGTGTCCCCTTCTTGTGCCATATGCAGCATGATGCATGATGCTTATGCTATGTGAAATGATGTGATGATGTTATGCTATGTAAAATGGTATTTATTCCGAAGATACACGGACATCCGCGCAATAAAACACATAATCTTTTTAAATCAGCGTTGACTTTTCGCTGTAAGCCTCCCTTAGGAGCTTCTTCGCTTTTTACTTCAGCGGAATCAGCGTTGACTTTTCGCTGTAAGCCTCCCTTAGGAGCTTCTTCGCCTTTTACTTCAGCGGAATCAATGTTGACTTTTCGTTGTAAGCCTCCCTTAGGAGCTTCTTCGCCTTTTACTTTCGGCGGTATTCGCGTTGACTTTTCGCGCTTCACCTTTTACTTAGGCGGTATCAGCGTTTATTTTTCGTTGTAAGCTCTGCATTCCCTTTGGAACGACTTTTGAGCAGAAAACTTACACTGCGCTCCCTTTGGAACGGCTTTTTGTAACTTCAGGAAACTTACTCTGCGTTCCTTAGAACGACTTTTTGTTGCTTCGAAGAATTCATACCGTGCCTTTTAAAATAAATTTTTGATAATTCGAAGGTCCTCCTTGCTATCGCAAATCTTTAAGCTTCAACAACTTAAGCCTGTGAAGAAGATATATTTTCCTTGTGGCAAACAACGAAACTATTACATGAGATTTAAAAAGTGTCCTTTATTACACAGAAAATAAAACTGAATGGAAAAGGCTACTATCAAAGTAGGATATTTGTCAATAAATGTGCTTCGACTCTGGCATAGTGCTATTGACTGTGCGAGCTTCGGAGTGTTCTCTGAGGTCCCTTTGGTGTTGAGCATATTGGCCCCCTTCTGGCTGCTGGCCTTGTTGCAGCGGTGGTGGAGGCGGAGGCTGTTGCCAGGAAGCTTGAGGTTGACTCGCCGAAGCAACAGAAACTGCAGGGTGGTTGCCTACATATTCTGGGATATAAGGCGAATGATACGAAGCAGTGTGCATGATCTGCTTCGGCTGACCCTGTTGTGCTGCAGCTTCGGCTATCTCCTTTTGCTTCTGGATGGTAACATGGCACATACTGGTGGTATGGCCCTTGTTTTCACCACAGAACAAGCAAAATGTTCTCCTTGGTTGATCTCCAAATCTTCTGCCGAAGCCCCTGGCGCCTCTGCCTCTTGGAGCTGGCGGCCGGAAGGAGCTTTGCTGTTGCCCCGAAGCCTGTGAGGAGCACTGTGGCCTTTGCTGCTGACTCCCCTTATCATCATTTTGAGTAGAGTTGTGAATTGACCTGACGTGCCTCGGATAAAATCTTCCTCCGAAGCCCCTGGTCATTTCGGAAAACCTGAAAGCTTCCTCCCTTCTTTGACGAAAATCATTGTCGGCCCGAATATACTCGTCCATCTTCTGGAGCAGCTTCTCTAAAGTTTGAGGAGGCTTCCTAGCAAAGTACTGAGCTGAAGGTCCTGGCCGAAGTCCCTTGATCATGGCCTCAATGACAATTTCGTTGGGCACTGTTGGCGCCTGTGCCCTCAAACGCAAGAACCTCCGGACATATGCCTGAAGGTATTCTTCATGATCCTGGGTGCACTGGAATAGAGCTTGAGCAGTGACCGGCTTCGTCTGAAACCCTTGGAAGCTGGTTAACAACATGTCCTTCAACTTTTGCCATGAAGTGATCGTTCCTGGTCGAAGGGAGGAATACCAGGTTTGAGCAACACTCCTGACAGCCATAACAAAAGATTTTGCCATGACTGCAGTATTGCCACCATACGAAGATACTGTTGCTTCGTAGCTCATCAAAAACTGCTTCGGGTCTGAATGGCCGTCGAATATGGGAAGCTGGGGCGGCTTGTAGGACGGAGGCCAAGGTGTAGCCTGCAGCTCAGCGGACAACGGAGAAGCATCATCAAAAGCAAAATTTCCATGGTGGAAATTCTCATACCAGTCATCTTCGTTGAAGAAATCCTCCTGATGAAGGTCTTTGTGCTGAGGCCTTCGGTTCTGCTCATCCTGAGTAAGATGACGAACTTCTTCAGAGGCTTCGTCTATCTGCCTTTGCAGTTCTGCTAGCCTGGCCATCTTTTCCTTCTTCCTCTGCACCTGTTGATGAAGCATCTCCATGTCTCTGATTTCTTGGTCTAGCTCATCCTCTTGCGGTGTCGGGCTGACAGCCTTCCTCTTCTGGCTTCGAGCCTCCCGAAGGGAGAGAGTCTCCTGATTGGGGTCCAGCGGTTGCAGAGCTGTAGCCCCAGTTGCTGAAGCTTTCTTTGGCGCCATAGCGAAGGTTTATGATTGCCGAAGGTGTTTAAAACTCAAAGAGTGGAAGTGAGTTCACCGGAGGTGGGCGCCAATGTTGGAGACTTGTTCTCAAATGCTATGAGTTAAGAACAAGGCAACACAAAAAATGTTAAACATTAAAGTCCTTCGCCCTTCAAAGCATTATTTCCCTTGGGATATAATGATATTCGGACGAAGGTTATGGATGATAAACATTCATCAACACAACATACCATAATGGAGAAGAAATTATATATAACACAAAGGTTAACGTAAACAATTATGTATAATTATCAACTCATTTCTATATTATTATTATAGAAAAATAGGAATGACATCAAATTACAAATGTACCTTCGGCTCGAAAGAAGGTAAATGTACAAGCGTGACGCAAAAGTAAATGCCAAGTCAGCGTGAATAGTACAGGGGCACTGTTCACCTATTTATAGGCACGAGACACAGCCCATGTAAAATTACATCCATGCCCTTTACATTTGGTAGTAATTCTATAGGAATCCACCGAGGTCTGAATAGCCTTTTCATCTTTAAGTCGGTTTCCTTTTCTGCTATCACGCCGAAGCTTTCCTGCTCACAGCTTCGGCGCTGTATCAACCTTCGTATTCTTTGGGCTTCTCCCACTGTGGTACCGATTCGAGTCCAAAGATACCTGCTCACACATTATACTCCAGAAACATTGTTTAAATCATATTTTTGAGGACCTTCGGAAGCCGAAGGCCCCCAACAATTGCGTTGTGACATGTTAATATTGAACAGTTTGAGACATGACTTCAAGTTCTTGAAGGTAGAGAACTTGGGAAATCAATTGGTTCAACAAAAAGGAAAGCCCAAGCTAGAAGTGTATGAAAAGGACAAGAAGAAGGGTGCTGGGGCTTTGACAACTCATGCTAGGGTAAGTTGTGTTATGACATGTGAAAAATCTTGAAAAACTTGGGTTGAAAGCCTGGAAGTGCATTTATTCCCTCACTTCCCAAATTATAGTTCACTTTAGCTTCGTGAGATGTACTCCTACATCCCAATTTTTTAGAACATGTCTCTATAAACCCAGACCATATTATGTAATGGTTTATGTAAGAAATTGAATTTGATCATTTAGTTTTTTCTCTTTAGCAAATATCCATGCTACTAAAATGTTTTAATATAACCAAGTATTTGCTAGCTTCCTGTGCAAAATAAGGTTTTAGGTTTTTGCAATGAAAAAATATTGAGTGTATGTTCTTTCTATTAACACTTAGCTCAACATTCCACTTACCCATATATGATGTCTTAATTTTGTTACATAGGTTCAGTAATGTTCTTCCAATACTACTGACATATGTTCAAAGTCACCAAGCTCCTGACAAGCCAGTTCTGTGGATTACCCATAATGCAAAAAGTTTTGATGTCCCTTTCCTTAACCAAGAGTTTGACTGAAGTTCAGCACAGGTTCATGAAGGTCAATAGGTTATTTGTCGATAGTCTTTGTTCAGTGAAAAAGTCGAAGAAAACAAATGGTATGTCATTGTACATCTAGGTTCCTCTAATCATATAATGTCTACTCGTACCTTGTTAAGACAATACTGACAGCTCTTTCTTGGTCATTTTAAGACTGCAACCTCTTTCTATTCATACAGTAGTAGTAGATAGAAAGTGTTTCTGTCGCAATGTGTATTAATTCAGTATCACAACTCAACTAATCATATTTTAGTTTGTCTTAGGTATCATTTTGTCAAAAGCCCAATTTCTATTCAAATATACCTAGGGGTGACAATGGGCTCTAAATTTTACACTATAAAAATTTCAGGATCGGATAAGATTAGGATCAGACTATATTTCTATTCATTTTTTAACTAAAAATTAATTTAGGGTCCTAAAAAATTGTGAAGAAACATTTGGAATCCGATCCATTACCACCCCTAAATATTTGCTTCATGCATCTGCTATTCTTAAAATTATATCTTTTCTTCTAATAAAAGCAAAGGAAAACAAAGAGAAGTGGAAATACATGGGTTAGAGAAGCAAAGGAAAACAAAGTGAAGAGGAAATACATGGGTTAGAGGCTTGAGAGGTTGGACAAATAGATTTTAGTTGGGGATTGTCCTATGAAAAAGTGTGCAAGAAGGACTGTAGACTTGTTACTTTATGAGTTCACTAATGCGAAGGTTAGAATGTAGTAGTCAATAAATGGGTAGAAAATGAGGGCCATTATTTTGTTTTGGTGGGCCTATGCTTAGCTGATGCTCAAGAACAGCCATACAAGCCTCTCACTTGGATGAGATCTAGGTGATATTGGAATGGCTTTGATGTCTCATTCCTTTTTATGTGGTGTTCTTTTTTTTGGCAATGAGCACAAAAACAAGGATATTGACCAGAAGGACATTGTCAATGTCATGACCATGTTGCATGCCAACAAATTTGAAGTATGCAAAAATGTTATGCAATGTCATGCTTTTTCGCCTGACTTGTTCTTTTGTTACTTGTCAGATTTCATCATGATCATATGGACAAACGAGTAGTTTCATCTCTGCCTTCTGCAGCTACCTCGAGGAACAACATATCCTCCTTTCGCCCCCCTTCTTTTTTTTCTGAAGTCATTCTTTATTTTTCTCTTGGGAAGAGGGTGTTGCTTCTGGGAGAGTATGATATGACTTAAAATTGTCGCTTTGTGAGTACACTCTTTGAACACATCATTTTTTTAGTATGGCAATAGTTAATGTGTTCATCCTATGTATACATGGAGTCACTCTTGTGAATACCGATGATTTGTAGGTTCTATTGCATATATACCTTCTCCAACCCTATTTTGGTTGTTTAGCCTATGCAGTGGTGCTGCATAAGTTCTTAGACCATTATGGTGTTTGAAGTGATCGTAAACTAATTATCCTAAAAGAACATATTAGACTTCGGGTGTAGTATTCTTTTGTATGATTGTTTCGAGAAAGCAGAGGGCTAAACTGCACTCAACAGAATAATTCACCAAAGCAACCTTAAAACCTAATATGGCTAGATTTGGGGCCTATTATTTATATTTTTTAGCATTTCCAACTTTTATTTTTAGTTATATTGGCATATGCCCTTCCAAGGCAAATTATGGCATGTGTTGCGGAGAGTTGCTACAATTTACTAAGGGCGTGTTCGTTTTATTCTCAATCCATGTGGATTGAATGGGATTAAATAGGTTTTAATTCCTAGCAAGTCGAAATCCCTTCTAATCCCTCCCAATCCCCTCCAATCTCAATGGAATGGAAATAACCGAACAAGACCTAACATGGTTTTATCAAGAAATTCTGAATGTGACATTATTTTGCATATTTGTTCTATGTTAACTTAAAAGAACACTGAGATCAGAGTTGATAACTTTTGTATCACATGTTGTTCACCAGGCATCGCTACACGTGACTTTAAATGGGTGGACATATATGGAAAGGAATTAAATGAAGTAAACAAATGAGAGAAATTGTGAGTAGATACCTACGACCAGCACAATGTTTAGTTTGGTTGTGGGCCCAATCTGATGAAGATTACTGAGCAGCTCGGCAAAACAGGTGACTAAACATAGGCACTCAAGTTTGGAATTGCTAGGAGTTTGTTGTTGTGTCACTCTGCATGCCCCTGTCATTGCACTTGTGATGATGGACTATGAAACCTAGGAAGTAATTGGTTTACCCTTCTTTTTTTCCTGTTTGTTTTTGTAGCTATTACTGATTATCATTACCCTTGCTGAAGCTGGAGCTACTGCATGCGTTTTCTTTGACCATAGCTGGAAAGATGTGAGTATTATGTTTGGTGTTTGTCTTGGGAATTAAACTACTATAGTGTAACTTGTCTCGTCATTTTCTTGAGTACCTGTACTTATCCATTGACTTCTTTTGCAGGTAATTCAAGTGGCATAGCTTCGATGCTATGTATGACTTTCTGAAGAAAAACTGTGAGATCACAAGATGGGTTGCTCTAGGCATTGTTGTTTTGAGATAGGAGACATGACTTATCTGACAGCTTTTGATCTTAACTAAACTCGAAGGATCCTCATTTGATCCTTATGCTTCTAAAGCCATTGTATTTGCTTCTTCAACTTGTACTCTGTAAGTTTCTAATGTTCATGAAAATGTTTTCCAACTCTAAATTCAGTCTTTGGCCCCCTTTCTAATTTCTCGTCACCCCACACTGCATGTTTTGTTTAACCTATTAGTATAGTTTGGTGGCTTCAACTTTCTATCTTGAGATGCATAGATGTTTGTCCCATGTAGATTTATTCTGTTGTTATATTTGTTGTGACCAGCTGGTAATGAACAAATATAGATTATTTAAAACTTAGCATGATAATCAATGGACTGGCCCTAGAAACTATTGACACCTTAATTTCGTATTGCCTTACAAAGGATTTTTAGCTGCCGCATGCCAAGTATAGATTGTATTGTGGGTAGTCACACCAAAACTAAAATTAATGCCAACTAATTTACAACAGGCAGTGCTCTTTCTGTTAGCTCTGGTTATTAGGGAAATGAACAAACCTGTCGAGTATGGCAGTGATGATGAAATTACTGCAATTAGCTTGGGACCTAAATTACCGGATAGCTCTTTTGTATCGCTCGGTAAAGGTTTTAGTTGAGATCCACAACTAGAAGCAATTGATGGAAAAAGACCAGGTTAGCTAATTATCATGTGAACTTACCATATAGTTATGCTGATGCATTTGTTTGGTTATCTTACGATTGAAATTTCTATTATAGCTTTACATAAAGCAAAGATTTGGCTGGGTCTTTGCAGGCCGGAGAGAAGGGAGTATTTACTTCCCTCCCACCTACAAATACTCGTACAACTCTAATAGGTATGCCGATGATGACATGCGTCCAAACGAGAAGCGAAGGACACCAACATGGTAAAAAAACCTTTGCCTTTGATCACTCGCCTGGAAAGGAAAGGGATACATGTTCACCTCCTGATGACATGTATTTTGCTCTCTGAAGGTGTGACCGGATCCTATGGTACGGAGAAGGTCTGTCCCATCTATGCTACGTGTGTGGTGAGTATCGGTTCTCGGACCACAGACCTATGTACAACATATTCACGATGGAGGTCAAGATTCCAAGCCAGCAAGGAGCGGCTCAGTCTAGCGGTATTACGCGTTCTGTGTCCCTCCTGGGGCTGGACGAGCTACCTCACCAAGCTTATCCACAGTTACATGGACATAAACTTTTACTAATTGCACGTGTCTCGATGGAGGACGGAGCCTGCCAAGCCAAGGTTTGTGTTCTATACTGCTGGAGTGCTGGGACTGGCAGCATCCTAGGTGTATCATTGTTTAAGTCTCATTGCTCTGAATTCCATGTGAAAGCATTGCTTCTACTAATCATAATCCATAAGCCCCCATGTGGTGGTGTTCGCTGCAGGGCTCAATGGCTCACCTTCTGATGGCTAGCTGATTGAAGTTCATTTCTCCTAAGGCTCCATCGGTCCAAATGTTTGTAGTTAATAGGTGACTCCTTTTGCCATGTGTTTCTGTGCCCATGGAGTTTGCTTCCGCTGTTTTGCATATGCATGTTTTCTCAAATGTTTTTTGGGAAATTTGCTGCGATTGACACCCTGGTTCCTACCGTCTTCAACGCGCGGATAAATACTTGAGGAGATGCTTTTCTGACTGTGAGATTAGGTATGATCCGTTGAATGTCAAAGACCATCAGTGCTAGGTGAGATTTTCAAGCAAGCAGCGTCACTAATACTGGGATACATGCTCCCTTTACCATGAATGCACAAGATTTCTATTTGATTGGAATCTTTTTAGCACCATTTGACTGTATGCCCGCTGAGATGATGGCTTTAGAGTTGTAATGGAGAGTATGCTCGTTGATGATTACTTGATTTAATTTTCAATGCTCATATATAATAGAAGTTACCAAATTTTTAGCTGTTGTGCTTTAAGTATCTTTTTGTTGCTTTATTCTTTTTTATAGTAGCTTTGTGGTTAGGTCTGGCAATGGTTAGGTCTGGATTGGATGTGTATGTTGTATAGGATACAATATTTGTTGATTGGAAGTGTATGTTGTATAGGATACTCCTATGCGAAAGTTGTGTTCAACAATGAGCAATACAGCTTCCCACCTTCGCCGATTAGCATCCTTCCTGATTGCAATAATGTTGGTTTTAACAATGTCACAGTAAGTTTCACTTACGTTTCACTTATGCTTATTTTCAGTATGACACATTCTCCTCTTGTTGCATTTGTCCCCTTCTCATAGTCATATTTGTTGTTCCGTATCTATGTTTTATACTAATTTTTAACTCCCGTAGCAACGCACGGGCACAGACCTAGTAAATATATTATGAAACTATAAGTAATAAAAATAATGATACTTCTATATTATAATGTTGGGGCCTTCTCTTGCTGAATATTCTCAAATACTTCTAAATATATTATAATGTTGTGGCGGGACTGGTCCGGGTGAAGATTTTACTTAGGTGACAAAAATAACTTATAATTTGGTGAGATGGAGTGTAAACAACAATAATAATGATAAGTAGCCATATAATACTTATGTTCCAGACTGCGTTAAGCATTCATCTTATACTGATATACAGACAGATTATTATTATTATCATTCATACGCATAGCTATCCATCACTTGCGTCCTAAACCCTTCAAAAACTCACCAAGTTCGACGTAAGACGACCCGCCTTGTTTGATGGCATCAGCAGCCATTTCCTTCGCCATCGCTGTCCTCTCCCTGAGCTTCTTCCCTTCCTCCGACTCCATCACTAGTCGTACCTTGGCCTCCACCTCGTCAGCCGTCACCAACTCCTCGTCGTAGCCTTCCATCACCACCCCAGCCTTCATCTCCTCCACCACGTGCACCTTATTCAGCCTCTGCTCCGCGTACAGCGGCCAGCAGATCATCGGCACGCCGGACATGGCCGCCTCCAGCACCGAGTTCCAGCCGCAGTGAGTTACAAAGGCACCCACGGCCTCGTGCCGCAGCACCTGTGTCTGGGGCGCCCAGTTCTTCAGAACCAGTCCTCTGCCTCTGGTTCTCTCCAAGAACCCATCCGGAAGGAACGCCTCCAGATCAGGCTGATCCTCGCTTGGGCTTCGCACGGCCCACAAGAACCTGTGTCCTGAACGCTCTAGCCCGCGCGCCGTCTCCTTCAGCTGCGCCGCCGAGAAGGCGCCCAGGCTTCCGAAGCAGAGGAACACCACGCTCTGCTTGGGCTGCCCGTCCATCCACGCGAGGCACGCGTGCCTCTCGCCGTTTCCACCGTCGACCAGCGGCCCGACGCAGTAGATTTTCGGCGTCGAGCGGCCGGGCAGGCAGTGGCCGCCACGTAGCGCTTCCAGCGCCCTCGACTCCAGCCACTCGAAGCTGTTCACCAGAATGCCCGCGGCCTCCGGCATCCGGGCGAGCTGCCGCAGCCGTACGCTGCCCACGTCGCTCTCCCAGTCGTGCATGGTGTCGGGCATGTCGAGAGCGCGGACCGCCGGCACGCCGGCGAAGTTCAGCGCCGCCTTGCCCATGTCCCTGAGCGGGGACGGCGCGGCGCGGCAGAGATCTGGAACCTGGAGGTAGACCGCGAGGTCGCCGGCCGCGGACGGGTAGAAGAAGTGCGCGGGGATCGCGAGCTCCGCGGCGACGTCGAGCGCGTCGGTGCAGAACATGTCGACCACGAGGGCGGCGACGGCAGGGACTCGCGCGGCAAGGAACGCCCGGAGCGCGGGGTTCGCGGCGCGGAGCGCATCCAGGATGGGCATGATGGGGTGGGAATGCTGCTTGCTGGTGGCGCAGGGCGGGATGGGGAGGAGGTGGACCGTGATGGAGGGACTGACCGCTGCCAGGCGGGCCAGCGCAGCAGCTAGCACGGCGTGCTTCTCGGGCGGGTCGACGACGGCGATGGTGACGGCGACGCTGCCGTGGCGGAGGATGGCCTTGGCCAGCTGCGCCATGGGGTTCAGATGGCCAACGCCCAGGGAGGGGTACAGCACCACCGTCTTCTTCTCCGTCATGGTCTTGGTTTCTCAGTCTCACAGAGCTCACGAGTCGAAATGAAATAGTCCCGTTCACCAGTGACGACAAAAGCAAACAGCCCACTGGCACCGCGAATGGAAAAGCCAAAAGAGCCGTGTGCTGTTGATGCTGTTTCTCTTTCCGCCCACTGGTAGGAGTAGGACAGGGGCGCACGTAACGTAACCAAGCTATCCTGCTGCCGTTGCTACTTCGCTCTGTAATCCTGAACGTAGTGCATGTCCTGTCCTGCTGTGGCAGCCTGATGAATCTGCCTTTTTTTTTTGAAGGGTTTCTTTTCTTTTTTATTGGTATCATTATAGTTTACAAAGTTTAGACAAGTATCATTCATCCATTTTAAAGTGTATAATTACAACCACAACCACCTATAATGTGTATTGCAATGCACCCCGTTGACCACAATCACGCATATGAACACTACAATAACTTCATATCCTTATATCACTACAATAAGGATATGAAGTTATTGTAGTGATTTTTACGTCTCTATTAGGCAAGTTGATGAGTTAGATGCCTTAGCTCCTATATGCGTGATTCCATCAGATTTTAGTCTTGATAACCATGATTAGGATCTCAATAGAGAATGCATTCCATCAGGTGATGGGATACCATTGGTTCTAATGACAATCATGCAACCTAGCCTACTAATAATTCACCTGGAGATCTAGAGTATCCATTAGAACCAGAACTTGAGCCTAACATGTTTGACAATCATGGAGGGTATGTTAGTGTTGATGATGAGGAATTGTACATGTATATACCAGTTGCATAGGCAACTAACAATGTGGAACCATCTAACAAGCATATCTTTGCTAATGCTAATTATTTTGTTGATGGTGCTGATGAATTTGATGTTATTGTTGCTGCTAAAGCAGACATACCTCTTGAGGTAGAGGTAAATGATGTTGATTTATAGGAGAAAATAGCGAGTGACTATGGTATCAAGCGCAAACACTCCAAGGCATGGCCTGGCATGAAGGTACACTAGAGCAGATCCATGGGAAGTATGAGGAGAGTTTTCAACTTCTTTTTAATTGGGCAACTCAGATCAAGAAATCATCACCTAGCAGCCTAGTGCAGATAGAGTTAGAAAATTTTGAAAAGAAACAGAGGTTCAAGATGATGTTTGATTCTCTTATACCTTGTGTTGATGGATTCCTAGAGGGATGCAGACCCTTTATAGGTGTTGATGCTTCCTATTTGTATGGAAAGTATAAATAACAATTGGTATATACAACTGATGTAGATAGGAACAATTGGTTGTATCATATAGCACATGCATTTTTACTCTAAGGCTGAGAACAACTAGAAATTGTTCATAGTTCTACAGCTGATGTAGATAGGAACAATTGATTGTATCATATAGCACATGCATTTTTACTCTAAGGTTGAGAACAACTAGAAATGGTTCATAGAGTAGTTGCACATAGTTCTTGGAGATGTACCAAACCTGGTTATTTGTACAAATGCAAGTAAAAGGTTGGAGAAGGTAGTAGGCGTTGTATTCCTAGATAATGAATATAAGGAATGAATGAGACACATGTTCCAGAACTTCATGAAGCTATACATGTGAAGTTTTCACTGACCACCTATATGTAGCAGATGAAAGCTACATAACAAGCATGTTCTAGTGATACATGAAGAAAACTTTTGAGCTTGCACTTGACATTGTTGAGTACCTAGAGAAGCACAACAATAGGATGTGATATAAATTTGGGTTCTCTGAAATAGTAAGTGTGATTACTTGCCTAATAATGTGTCAAATAATGCACAAGTAAAGAAGAGAAAGGTTTGTTGTTGTATCTAGTAGATAGGCTGAGGGAGTTGATAACGAAGAATACATAATTGAGGGAAAAACTTGTTATGTAGTGGGATGAAGTTCTTCATAATGTTATGAAAGAACTGAATCTGATTATCAACCAGTTCAGAGCGGTCAAAGTCACACTAAGTAAATCCAATCACACACTCTATTGCATCTTTATTGGCAAAACAACATTCCCTAAATTATACATTTGCCTTGAGCCCTTGCATTTTGCTTTTCTCCTTCCTATGTCCATATTGATCACTCGATCATTCTTTATGGCTATCACTATCATTTACATGGTTGTTGATCTTGCTCATCCTTGGATATGAACTTTAACCTATCTCATTCACAACACTTAGATTAGATTTTAGACCACTAGCTGTCTCAACTACCAGAACAATGCAATGATCTTTCAACAAGGTTATTTCTTACACAATACATAGTTTTTTTAGCGAAACACATGGTTGTCCAGTGTGCACTGAATATATCTCACCAGATACTTCCTAGGCTTAGAAGATCATCGAATGTGTTTGTAGACCTAAGCATTTCTTTGGTTGGGTCAGGTCGGGTTTGTGTTAGGCCAGAAAAACCCGACAAAAAATTAGTTGGCCCAACCAACAACCTAAAATCTTGTCCGTAGCTCGCCCATGTCCTAACCCGAGGGCCCATGGGTCAGCATGATGACCAGACGACCAGGTCGCTTTGCGCTTGAGCTTTGCTCTGCAACATTCTCTTGCTCCTAGTGCCTTGCAACTTGGTGTTGCGTTGAAACTACCATAACATCAGTCGCACCCCACTACCTTCTTCAACCTCCTCCACCTCTCCGCTGCTTGCCATGCCAATGAGCAATGACCAATCTAACAATAAAATATAGGTATTGTTGTATGAGTGACCAACAAGATATAATATTGATGTGACCACACCAGCATCATCAACCTTGCCGACCATTCCTACTAGACCTATCACTCGGCGCTGAGCGAAAAAGATACAACAAGAGGTGCACATGCTACTTTATGAATTATAATTTAAAACTAATGAGGAATTTATGCTACCTAAGTCGTGTATGTTGATATTACTTAGTTTCACTAAAGAGGAAGGATAGAACATATCAAGGGCGAATCAAAAAGAAGAGCTATGTTCGAGTCAGTCTAGTGCGACAGAAACGTCCAGAAGAAACAACCATATCTTTTGATTCCTAAAAGCTATGAAGGCCCATAAGTACCTTTTGGAAATCTCTTGAAGTGTAGTTTCCAATGTTTCAAAAGACGACTTAATTAGATCTCTCAGCAAGGCGGTCGACCTACTCTAGTGCTGACTAGCCAGAAGGTCAACAGTCTCTTGATAACCAAGTTTCCGTATTAAACTACATCATTCTATGAAGATTCATTAGACATGCTATACATGGAGAGAAAGCTTATCAAGTAAGATTTCCAACGCATCCAGCCCCATGCCATTTGGAGACTCCTAAGAGAAGTTATTACCAAAATACTGAAGGTTGCGCTGAAGTCAAACAGCCACGCGGAATCAGCTCTCGAGATCTCCCGAAGAGGCCCCTTTACATTAGCACGTTAAAATACCTTCTTTTCGTGTTTATACCTATCTAAGACTAGTTGTTGCTAGTATAAATACCCCTATGTCTATGATGTAAAAGAACTTTTGATGACCTTTGATGATTCGATAATCCAAATGATTAGCACAACCGAGCTGCTGAGTGCTCACTCTACCCTTGTTCTTCCTAGACTTGTGAACAGATTCCTCTAGGATCCACTAGTTCGTGCCTTGCGAGTTCTAGTACGACTGCCTCACATTATGTGGATTAGCTCTGGTTGTGGTTCTGTGTCGTTTGGAGATCGAGTCGAAGTCTACATGGTTCAATGCTTCTCTCCTCATCGCTTGGTCACCTCCAACCTTGACCAGGTATAAAATTAGTTACCCGTTGTTCTTCAACAAATTTACCTTGTTATTACATTACCTTTATAGCCAACCATCCTATTTATCAACCTACTGTCATGAAGATAGAGCCACCCTAGTATCGAATATAACTTGATACCTATATCTGGTATCAAAGCTTTCATTGTCACGATAGGTCTGACAGTCATCCACATATTTATCCTAGTGTTCATATGTCTTATATTTTGTTTTGTCCTGTAGTCCAAAGCCACAAAAAACCTATAGCCATTAGCGGTACCGTTACCTTGTGTCGTTTGTGTTCCTTAAGTTGCTAGCTACCACCATCGTATTCATATTGTGTCATTCCATTTGATCTCTGCACCCCATTAGTGTTATAAAAAAAGAGAGAAAGAAAAAAGAGAAGAAGTCAAAAAAAGGAAGTGAAAAAAATTGAAAGGGGATTGTGTTGCAGTGTGTTGCTGAAAATTTCAGTATACATTGATCCGGTGATAATCTTTCTAGCAACAATCCCATATCTTTTTAACACATTAACACACTTGGTTGACAGTACCATAGCCCACCTTGTTTAGCCTCCAATAGCTCCACCAAAAACCTGAACCAGGACATTTGACTTGTGATCCTTTCCGCCACTCTACCACCTCTATCGAGGTTGTCACATCAACACCATCACGGTCCTAGAGATCAGAAAAGAGCTTGGGTAAGTAAGAGGTGAGATCGAGCGTTCCACAAGTAATTTCATATTCTACTTTCTCTTGCTGCCCTCTAACATGGTAGGATCCAATTCGAGTGTTCACGGTGGAAACCATGGAGATGGAATGTAACACCCCGAATTTCGAGTTGAATTTTTTTCTTTTCTCTATCGCTCGCTAAATTCGGGCATTACCCCTCTTTCCCATTTCTTTTCGCTAAAACCTCACCCGTCTTCAAAACTTTAAGTCATGTGATAATGGTAAACCCTAGAGTTAATTTCTTTGATTTGTTGCACCATGCCGAACCATGCATTTTTGATTGTTGAAAATGTGAAAGCATTCATATAGAAAATAGATATCAAAAAAGGGAAAATCTTTTCTTTTCTCTCCCCTCCCTCTCTTCCCCTTTTTGGCCCAGCCGCCCCCCTGGGCGCGCGGCCCAGCTGGCCGGCCGGCCCAACCGGCCACGCCCCCTCTCCCCTCCCCCCCTTCGCGTCGTGGGCCGGCGGTGTGGCGGCCCAACCGGCCTCGCCCCCCCCCCCCCCGCTCCCCCCCGCTTTGGGCCCAGGAGCGGCCGAGCCGCGCCCCCCTCCCCCCCCCCAAATCTCTCTCCCCTCCCCTGCCCAGCCGCCCGATCCCCTGCTCGCCCGAACCCGCCGCCGCCGCCGATCCCCGCCCGCGGTGAGCCCCTCCCTCCCCCTCTCCTCTTCCCTCTCCCCTCCCTCCTTCCCCACGCCCGTCGGCGCTCTCCCCGCGGCATGGCCGCGCCCGCCCGGCCCCGGCCGCCCCAGCCGCGCCCGGCGCCGCCCGTCCCGAGCTCGCCCGCCCTCGGTTCGCCGTCCCCGGCCGCACCCCACCCCGAGCTCGCCGTCCCCGGCCGCGCCCGGCCCCGCCTACCCCGGGCTCGCCGGCCATGGCGGCCCGGCGTCCCGCCCTGGCGCGAGCGTCCCCGCCCCTCCCCTCGGCGTGGTCGGCCGCGGCGCCGCCCGTCCCGGCCCCCCGGCGCCCCTCGGCGCGTGCGCCCGCCCTGCCCCGGTCCCCTGCCCCGGCGTGCTGGCCGACCGTGGCCTCGCCGGCCATGACGCCCGCACGACGTGCCCCGCCCCGCCCGCGCGCGCTCCCCTGCCCGCGGCGCCGCCCGTCCCGCCCCGGCATGATCGCCCGCCCGCCCCAGCGTGTCCTGCTCGCGTCGTGATGGCCCCGGCGCGGCCTCGAGCTCGGCCCAGCGTGCCTTTAGCGCGCGGCCTTGAGCTCGGCCAGCGCGCGGCCCCGATGTGTGCACGGCTAGTTCGCGGCGCGTGTGTGCGGCCTTGCGCGCGCGCTGCTCGCGTGGTGCGCGTGGTGCCTTGGCATGGCTCGTCGTGCCCTCGTCTACCCCTAGACGTGCCCGTCTACCCCTCCCGTATATTTTATGCGCGCTAATCACGTTGCTCATGTTAATGAAATAGGAAACTCAATTTGGAAATTGGTCACGTTAGTTAATTCATATAGTTAATCGTCTAGCTCATTTAAGGTTGATCAACTGAAAGTGGTCATGTTTCTATTAGTGCATGTAGCTAATCCTTATTATTGGAGCTAAGTAGAACTAGAGCACGTAACGTCTAGTTATTCGTCTACCCGTAATGCGCCTCGAGCATAAGCTTTAACCCTCTGCGAGACCTTCCCCGTTTCTTTCTAACCATGGTAAATGTAATATCGTATGTCATATTCTATGCATGTTTAATCTACTTGTTCTCTTGTATGGTGTACTGTTTGTTTCCTAATTTGAATGGATGAATGTATGTATGTCTGCACTCGCATAGAGAACGGTCCGGTTGAAGAGCCCGAAGAACTCGCAGGAGAAGCCCCTGAGCAGCAGTCGGTTGGTGGAGGCAAGTGTCCCTCGACCTATCTCTGTCCTATTCATTCTTTAATTCACCTCCCGTATTACACATTTATACCTAAGGATTTACTAGCTTTTGTTATCCATGTCCTTGTTTACCTATTTGGGTTGGATTATTATTGCTTAGTCTTATGCTATTGCTCAACTCTAATCAATGAACATGATGAGAATTATCAACGATACGCTGTTTTCCCCCTTCTCATTATGATGTTATACTTGTGGCCTTTAAGGGGGCTCGAGCAGTTTCTCGAGTGCCTCTCCGTAAGGACTTGTTCGTTGGATGACCACCCGGGAAAACAGTGCAACCACGAGGGTGGAGTGGGACGCCCTTAGCCGAGTAATTAGAGGAACCGGGGTGTAGTTCGCTTAGCCGTCGTGCCGTCAATGGGGCTCGGTGTATGCGGCTCGCTCTGTCAAGGTTGATTTGTCCCTTGGGGAGGAGTGCGGTACATTTAGGAAACCTAACGGGCGGCTACAACCCCGGGAAATCTTTGTAAAGGCTACGTAGTGAGACCCTGCCTACTCACCTTGGGAGTGTTCAAGGGTCCGTACAACCCGAGGCAAAAAGGGAATCACGGCTCATGGGTAAAGTGTGCAACCTCTGCAGAGTGTTATGAAACTAATATATCAGCCGTGCTCGCGGTTACGAGCGGCCAAGGGAGCTCCAGTGATTAGTGATACTTGATTAGAGATGTTCGGATTTGCAGGTGGCAATGAGATCGATGGTTTTTGGTATTGACTATGGTAATGGTAAGTGGTATTCTTTCCGTTTGGAAAGAGTACGTTTGGGTTAATAACGTGGGTTAATTCTAAAACTTGGCTTTCTCTACTAGTAATAACAATCTGACCAACTAAAAGCAACTGCTTGACTTAACCCCACACAAAGCTAGTCCACTACAGCCAAACAGGATACTTGCTGAGTATGTTGATGTGTACTCACCCTTGCTCTACACACCAAACCCCCCTCCCCCAGGTTGTCCGCATTGCAACCACTGCTCAGGAGAAGATGAAGCCGTGGAAGGAGACTTCCAGGAGTTCCTAGACTACGACGAGTTCTAGGTGTGGGTTAGCGGCAACCCCCAGTCGGCTGCCTGTGAAGGCCACTTTTATCTACGTTTCGTTTTCGCACTTTGATTTATTGTAAAGACTATGTGGATGTCTCAGACATATGATGTAATCAACTATTATTTCCCTTTTTAATACTGTTTGAGCACTGTGATGATGTCCATGTTATGTAACTGCTGTGTACGTGAATTGCTGATCCTGGCACGTACATGGTTCGTATTCGGTTTGCCTTCTAAAACCGGGTGTGACATAGGTGGTATCAAAGCCGTGCTGACTGTAGGACCGCTAACCTAGAGTAGAATGGTCGTTCTAAGGATTTTAGACCTCCGTCCTTGCCTTGACTTTGGTATCCCTTCAAAAGTTGGTCATATCGACCAAACCTATGTTCTACTATATATCATACCTTGCTGAAAATTGTGTTTTATTCTAATCCTTCATTTATTTATGGTTCATTACTTGCTGGTCATACTAGTTCTGTTCTCACTCTTTTGCTTGCGGTGTCTTTTGTAGATGGCTCGTCTTAGACACAATGCACGGAAGTCTGTCATCCCCTTCTTACCCTCTCGTCTCGCGGAGCGTCCGCTTCGCCGTCCCGTGGCCGATCAGTCCAGCCATTTGGAGAGGCTGCACCACCGCCTGCATGAGGAGCAGGAGCGTCGACGACAGGAGCAGCAGGGCTCTTCTTTCTCGCTCCAGTAGGAGATAGAGTCTGTGAGGAGCTGCTCCCCTGTGCTTCCTCTGAAGGCGCCCCCTGCACCACCACTGGGCGCCCCAGCCTTGGGAGTAGCTGCTGGAGGAGACCCAGACGACGGAGGTGGCGACGATAGCTCGAGCCACGACACCGACTTTTCTGCTGACCAGGAGCTGGAAGGATGGGTTGCTCGACCCATCACTCGCAACGCTGCTCGCGGGTGTCACTTCCACGATGCGCTCGACACCCTGCTACGTCGGGCACTTGACCGGCGTACTTGGTCTATCGAGTATTGTCGTGTGGTCTTCCAGCACAGTCGCGGGGTCTACCCAGGCCGCTGGGAGGCGACCTGCTTGGTGCGCCGTCCGGAGAACAGTCTCTAGGGTGCGGAGGCCTGCTCAGAGCACTATTCTATCTCTGAGCGGGACTCAGCTGAGGCAGCCATGCAAGATGCCGCATGGCGTGCGCTTTCGCACTACTGCTTAGTGCTCGGTGGGGTAGCTGACGGTCTCAACCTGAAGTATTACCCCTGCCGTCCATCTGGCAGCACAGGAGGTGTGATTGTCTCACCTGTTGGTGAGGACAATCCTAGGTTGAGCAGCACAGTCAACCTAGCCGCCGTGCTAAACACGGAGCTGGACCATGCACTAACGAGCTGAGTAGGGCTCGTGCTGAGATCGCCCTGCTGCGGGCTGAGCGCGCGGAACGTCGCCACCTGGACGATGGTTCCCCCGCTCCCGTCGGGACTCAGCACCTGTACCGCTCACCTCGGCGTGGACACCAGCCTTATGGCAATCCCGACTGCAAGACCAGGATAGATTTAGAACCATAGATCGTCAGTGTGGAGTCTTGTAATAGATGCTTAATATAGAAGTTTTAGTCTTAGTCTCAGTCTTAGCATTAGTCTCGCTTTTAGTTAGTCTTAGTTAGACAGGGTAGTTTGCTATATCCTGTGCATTTATGTTTGTCATGATGAACTATGTTTGATTTGGATCTTTGTAATGACTGTCACCAGGATGTGGGTATCCCCTGCATTTTGGTTTACCTGTTATATGTTAATGGAGTTAGCTACTTAATTGGGAAGCCTTTCATTCCACTTTCCTCTTGATCTGAGAAACTGTGTTGGTCTGTGTTGGAGATCAGTGGAGATGCTCACCTGTTCAGCGTTGTTGAAGAATTATATACTCTTCTCTTATGCTACAAGATTTGCAAGATCAGTTCTGATGTGTGGTTGCATTCTGCAGATGTCAGAGAACAGGCGCAGAGGAGGAAGGCGTGCTCAGCAGGAGCAAGCCGCTCAGCAGGATGAGGCACCTCAGCAACAGCATCTGCCACCCCCGCCCCCGATGTCCATCGAACAGATGTTTCTGATGCAGACCCAGGCAGTCCAAGCCATCGGTCAGACTCTGGTCGCCATTCAGCAGCAGCAGCAGCAGGCACCACCTCAACCTCAGATGCCTCAGATGCCCAGGGACAAGCGTGCTGAATTCATGAGAGGTCATCCCCCAACGTTTGCCCATTCTTCTGACCCCATGGATGCTGAAGACTGGCTGCACACTGTGGAGCGAGAGTTGCATACCGCTCAGTGTGATGACAGGGAGAAAGTCCTGTATGGTCCCCATCTGTTGAGAGGAGCAGCTCAGTCGTGGTGGGAGTCTTATCTCGCCACCCATGCCAACCCCGACACCATCACCTGGGAAGAGTTCAGAGGTAGCTTTCGTCAGTACCATGTTCCTGCAGGTCTGATGACAGTGAAGAAGGAGGAGTTCCTGGCCCTCAAGTAAGGGTCATCGTCTGTCAGTGAGTACCGGGACAGGTTTCTGCAGTTGTCTCGCTATGCTCCTGAAGATGTCAACACTGACGCCAAGAGACAGTATTGTTTCCTGAGAGGGTTGGTTGACCCTCTGCAGTATTAGCTGATGAATCATACTTTCCCGACATTCCAACACCTGATCGACAGAGCAATCATGACAGAGAGGAAGCATAAGGAGATGGAGGATCGCAAGCGCAAGATCAGTGGACCCCAGCCTAGAAGCAGCAATCGTCCTCGTTTCTCAAGCAATCAACCTCAACAGTTCAGGCAGAACCAGCGTCCACCTCAGCAGCAGCAGCAGTTCCAAAGGCAGTATCCTCAGCACCAGTATCAGAATCGTCAGAACAATCAGTCAGGAGGAGGTCAGTTCCAGAGGCAGAATCAGCAGGCACCTCGGCTTCCTGCCCCAGCAAGCCAGTAGAACAGTCAGGCAGCACCAGCTCAGGTTGGAAACAGAGCATGTTTCCACTGTGGAGAGCAGGGCCATTGGGTGATGCAATGTCCGAAAAAGGCAGCCCAGCAGCAATCAGGCCACAATGCTCCAGCAAAGCAGAATGTGTCTCAGCCTGGAGCAGGCAATCGCTCTCAGCCACGCTATAATCATGGGAGACTGAACCACTTGGAGGCTGAAGCAGTTCAGGAGACCCCCGACATGATAGTAGGTATGTTCCCAGTTGACTCCCATATTGCAGAAGTGTTATTTGATACTGGAGCAACGCATTCTTTCATTACTGCATCATGGGTAGAAGCACATAATCTTCCAATTACTACCATGTCAATCCCCATTCAAATTGACTCAGCCGATGGTAGAATTCGAGCCGATAGCATTTGTTTGAATGTAAGTGTGGAAATAAGGGGGATAGCGTTTCTCGCCAACCTCATAGTAATGGGTACTCAGGGAATAGATGTCATCCTAGGGATGAATTGGCTAGATAAGTATCAGGCAGTTATCAGTTGTGATAAGAGGACAATCAAGTTGGTGCCCCCACTAGGAGAGGAAGTGGTGACCGAGTTAGTCCCGCCTGAGCCAAAGAAAGGAAGTTGTTATCAGATGGCTGTCGATCGTAGTGAAGCAGACCCAATTGAGAGTATCAAGGTGGTGTCCGAGTTCCCAGATGTGTTTCCAAAGGACTTACCAGGTATGCCACCAGAGCGGAAGGTTGAGTTTGCTATAGAGCTTCTTCCTGGCACCGCCCCCATCTTTAAGAGAGCTTACAGAATATCCGGACCAGAGTTGGTTGAACTTAAGAAGCAGATTGATGAGTTGTCAAAGAAAGGTTACATTCAGCCAAGCACCTCGCCTTGGGCCACCCCTGTCCTATTTGTCGAGAAGAAAGATGGCACCAAAAGGATGTGTATCGATTATCGAGCTCTGAATGAAGTCACAATCAAGAACAAGTACCCTTTGCCCAGAATAGAAGATCTGTTCGACCAGTTGAGAGGAGCTAGTGTGTTCTCCAAGATAGATCTGAGGTCAGGTTATCATCAGCTCAGGATCCGACCTTCAGACATTCCGAAGACGACATTCATTACCAAGTATGAGTTGTATGAGTTCACAGTGATGTCTTTCGGTCTAACCAATGCACCGGCCTTCTTCATGAACTTGATGAACAGTGTATTCATGGATTATCTTGACAAGTTTGTGGTGGTATTCATTGATGACATTCTGATATATTCTCAAAGCGAAGAAGAGCATGCAGATCATTTGAGGATGGTATTGCAGAGATTGCGAGAGCACCAGTTGTATGCAAAGTTGAGCAAGTGTGAGTTCTAGATCAATGAAGTCCTGTTCTTAGGTCACATAATCAACAAAGAAGGATTGGCTGTGGATCCGAAGAAAGTGGTAGACATTCTGAACTGGAAAGCGCCAATAGATGCCCGAGGAATCAAGAGCTTCATTGGAATGGCCAGATATTATCGGCGATTCATTGAACGGTTTTCGAAGATTGCAAAACCAATGACAGCGTTGCTAGGCAACAAGGTCGAGTCCAAGTAAACCCAAAAATGCCAAGAGGCCTTCGAAGCGCTGAAAGAGAAGTTGACTACAGCGCCTGTCTTAGTCTTGCCTGATGTGCACAAGCCCTTCTCGGTGTATTGTGATGCTTGTTACACAGGTTTGGGATGTGTGTTGATGCAAGAGGGAAGAGTGGTGGCTTACTCGTCTCGACAGCTGAAAGTTCATGAGAAGAATTACCCAATCCATGACCTAGAGTTGGCAGCAGTGGTTCACGCACTGAAGACATGGAGGCACTATCTGTATGGACAGAAATGTGATGTTTACACAGACCACAAGAGTCTGAAGTACATATTCACTCAGTCAGAGCTGAATATGAGGCAAAGAAGATGGTTAGAGTTGATCAAAGACTACAAGTTGGAGATTCATTACCATCCAGGCAAAGCGAATGTAGTGGTAGATGCTCTGAGCAGGAAGAGTCAGGTCAATCTGATGGTCGCTCGTCCGATGCCTTATGAGTTGGCCAAAGAGTTTGACAGGTTGAGTCTCGGATTTCTGAACAACACGCGAGGAGTCACAATTGAGTTGGAACCTACCCTGGAGCGGGAAATCAAAGAAGCACAGAAGAATGATGAGAAGATCAGTGAGATCCGACGACTGATTCTAGATGGCAGAGGCAAAGATTTTCGGGAAGATGCAGAAGGTGTGATACGGTTCAAAGACCGCTTGTGTGTTCCCAATGTCCAGTCTATTCGGGAGTTGATCCTCAAGGAAGCTCATGAGAAAGCCTATTCGATTCACCCTGGAAGTGAGAAGATGTATCAGGATCTGAATAGAAATTCTGGTGGTACGGAATGAAGAGGGAAATCGCGGAGCATGTGGCGATGTGTGATAGTTGTCGGCAGATCAAGGCAGAGCACCAGAGACCAGCTGGATTGTTGCAGCCGTTGCAAATTCCTCAGTGGAAATGGGATGAAATCGGTATGGACTTCATAGTCGGATTGCCTCGCACTCGAGCCGGCTACGATTCCATTTGGGTAGTGGTGGACCGCTTAACCAAGTCAGCCCACTTCATACCGGTCAAGACCAACTATAGCAGTGCAGTATTGGCAGAGTTGTACATGTCCCGAATCGTTTGTCTTCATGGTGTGCCAAAGAAGATAGTGTCAGACAGAGGAACGCAGTTCACCTCTCATTTCTGGCAGCAGTTGCATGAAGCCTTGGGCACACATCTGAATTTTAGTTCAGCTTATCATCCGCAGACAGATGGTCAGACTGAAAGGACCAATCAAATCCTTGAAGACATGTTGAGAGCCTGTGCGTTGCAAGATCGGTCCGGATGGGACAAGCGATTGCCTTATGCAGAGTTCTCCTATAACAACAGTTACCAGGCCAGCTTGAAGATGTCACCCTTTCAGGCGCTTTATGGAAGGAGTTGTAGAACTCCGTTGCAATGGGATCAGCCTGGGGAAAAGCAAGTGTTCGGGCCAGATATTCTGCTTGAAGCCAAAGAGAACATCAAGATGGTCCGAGAGAATCTGAAGATAGCGCAATCAAGGCAGCGAAGCTATGCAGACACAAGAAGAAGAGAGCTGAGTTTCAAAGTCAGAGATTTTGTCTATCTGAAAGTGTCATCGATCAGACGAGTCAGAAGATTCGGAGTCAAAGGCAAGTTAGCACCCCGCTACATCGGTCCGTACCAGATTCTCGCAAGACGTGGAGAAGTGGCCTATCAGCTCAGCCTACCAGAAAATTTGTCTGTTGTGCATGATGTCTTTCATGTGTCTCAATTGAAGAAGTGTTTGCGTTTGCCGGAGGAGCAATTGCCAGTTGAAGGTCTTGAAGTCCAGGAGGACTTGACCTACGTTGAGAAGCCAACGCAAATCCTTGAGATCGCAGACAGAGTCACCCGAAGGAAGACCATCAGAATGTGCAAAGTCAGATGGAATCATCATTCAGAGGAAGAGGCAACCTGGGAGCATGAAGAAGATCTGATGGCCAAATACCCTGAGCTCTTTGCTAGCCAACCCTGAATCTCGAGGGCGAGATTCTTTTAAGGGGGATAGGTTTGTGTAACGCCCCGAATTTCGAGTTGAATTTTTTTTCTTTTCTCTATCGCTCGCTAAATTCGGGTGTTACCCCTCTTTCCCATTTCTTTTCGCTAAAACCTCACCCGTCTTCAAAACTTTAAGTCATGTGATAATGGTAAACCCTAGAATTAATTTTTTTGATTTGCTGCACCATGCCGAACCATGCATTTTTGATTGTTGAAAATGTGAAAGCATTCATATAGAAAATAGATATAAAAAAGGGAAAATCTTTTCTTTTCTCTCCCCTCCCTCTCTTCCCCTTTTTGGCCCAGCCGCCCCCCTGGGCGCGCAGCCCAGCTGGCCGGCCGGCCCAACCGGCCACGCCCCCTCTCCCCTTCCCCCCCCCTTCGCGCCGTGGGCCGGCAGTGTGGCGGCCCAACCGGCCTCGCCCCCCCCGCTCCCCCCGCTTTGGGCCCAGGAGCGGCCCCGCCGTGCTCCCCTCCCCTGCCCAGCCGCCCGATCCCCTACTCGCCCGAAACCGCCGCCGCCGCCGATCCCCGCCCGCGGTGAGCCCCTCCCTCCCCCTCTCCTCTTCCCTCTCCCCTCCCTCCTCCTTCCCCACGCCCGCCGGCGCTCTCCCCGCGGCGTGGCCGCGCCCGCCCCCGCCCCGGCCGCCCCGGTCGTGCCCGCCCTTAGCTCGCCCCGCCCCAGCCGCGCCCGCCCTTGGCTCGCCCCGCCCCGGCCGCGCCCGGCGCCGCCCGTCCCGAGCTCGCCTGCCCTCGGCTCGCCGTCCCCGACCGCGCCCCGCCCCGAGCTCGCCGTCCCCGGCCACGCCCGGCCCCGCCTACCCCGAGGTCGCCGGCCATGGCGGCCCGGCGTCCCGCCCCGGCGCGAGCGTCCCTGCCCCTCCCCTCGGCGTGGTCGGCCGCGGCGCCGCCCGTCCCGGCGCCCCTCGGCGCGTGCGCCCGACCGGCGTTCCGCCCGCGCCCGCCCTGCCCCGGTCCCCTGCCCCGGCATGGTGGCCGGTCGTGGCCTCGTCAGCCATGACGCCCGCACGGCGTGCCCCGCCCCGCCCGCGCGCGCTCCCCTGCCCGCGGCGCCGCCCGTCTCGCCCCGGCGTGCTCGCCCGCCCGCCCGCCCCGGCGTGTCCTGCTCGCGTCGTGATGGCCCCGGCGCGGCCTCGAGCTCGGCCCATCGTGCCTTTGGCGCGCGGCCTTGAGCTCGGCCAGCGCGCGGCCCCGACGTGTGCACGGCTAGATCGCGGCGCGTGTGTGTGGCCTTGCGCGCGCGCTGCTCGCGTGGTGCGCGCGGTGCCTTGGCACGGCTCGCCGTGCCCTCGTCTACCCCTAGACGTGCCCGTCTACCCCCGCCCCCCGGTATATTTTATGCGTGCTAATCACGTTGCTCATGTTAATGAAATAGGAAACTCAATATGGAAATTGGTCATGTTAGTTAATTCATATAGTTAATCGTCTAGCTCATTTAAGGTTGATCAACTGAAAGTGGTCATGTTTCTATTAGTGCATGTAGCTAATCCTTATTATTGGAGCTAAGTAGAACTAGAGCACGTAACGTCTAGTTATTCGTCTACCCGTAATGCGCCTCGAGCATAAGCTTTAACCCATGCGAGACCTTCCCCGTTTCTTTCTAACCATGGTAAATGTAATATCGTATGTCATATTCTATGCATGTTTAATATACTTGTTATCTTGTATGGTGTACTGTTTGTTTCCTAATTTGAATGGATGGATGTATGTATGTCTGCACTCGCATAGAGAACGGTCCGGTTGAAGAGCCCGAAGAACTCGCAGGAGAAGCCCCTGAGCAGCAGTCGGTTGGTGGAGGCAAGTGTCCCTCGACCTATCTCTGTCCTATTCATTCTTTAATTCACCTCCTGCATTACACATTTATACCTAAGGATTTACTAGCTTTTGTTATCCATGTCCTTGTTTACCTATTTGGGTTGGATTATTATTACTTAGTCTTATGCTATTGCTTAACTCTAATCAATGAACATGATGAGAATTATCAACGATACGCTGTTTTCCCCCCTTCTCATTATGATGTTATACTTGTGGCCTTTAAGGGGGCTCGAGCAGTTTCTCGAGTGCCTCTCCGTAAGGACTTGTTCGTTGGATGACCGACCGGGAAAACAGTGCAACCATGAGGGTGGACTGGGACGCCCTTAGCCGAGTAATTAGAGGAACCGGGGTGTAGTTCGCTTAGCCGTCGTGCCGTCAATGGGGCTCGGTGTATGCGGCTCGCTCTATCAAGGTTGATTTGTCCCTTGGGGAGGAGTGCGGTACATTTAGGAAACCTAACGGGCGGCTACAGCCCCGTGGAATCTTTGTAAAGGCTACATAGTGAGACCCTGCCTACTCACCTTGGGAGTGTTCAAGGGTCTGTACAACCCGAGGCAAAAAGGGAATCACGGCTCATGGGTAAAGTGCGCAACCTCTGCAGAGTGTTATGAAACTTATATATCAGCCGTGCTCGCGGTTACGTGCGGCCAAGGGAGCTCCAGTGATTAGTGATACTTGATCAGAGATGTTCGGATTTGCAGGTGGCAATGAGATCGATGGTTTTTGGTATTGACTATGGTAATGGTAAGTGGTATTCTTTCCGTTTGGAAAGAGTACGTTTGGGTTAATAACGTGGGTTAATTCTAAAACTTGGCTTTCTCTACTAGTAATAACAATCTGACCAACTAAAAGCAACTGCTTGACTTAACCCCACATAAAGCTAGTCCACTACAGCCAAACAGGATACTTGCTGAGTATGTTGATGTGTACTCACCCTTGCTCTACACACCAAACCCCCCTCCCCCAGGTTGTCCGCATTGCAACCACTGCTCAGGAGAAGATGAAGCCGTGGAAGGAGACTTCCAGGAGTTCCAAGACTACGACGAGTTCTAGGTGTGGGTTAGCGGCAACCCCCAGTCGGCTGCCTGTGAAGGCCGCTTTTATCTACGTTTCGTTTTCGCACTTTGATTTATTGTAAAGACTATGTGGATGTCTCAGACATATGATGTAATCAACTATTATTTCCCTTTTTAATACTATTTGAGCACTTTGTGATGATGTCCATGTTATGTAACTGCTGTGTACGTGAATTGCTGATCCTGGCACGTACATGGTTCGCATTCGGTTTGCCTTCTAAAACCGGGTGTGACATGGAGATCCCCTTATCTCTCAGGCTGAATTGTATCACATGGCCGACTCACTCGTAGAGGCCATGGAAAGGATGTTTAATGAGCGTCTGCCCGCGACAGGAGGTCAAAGGCTACATCATCGTGATCTAGAAGAATTTTACCGAGAAGAATCCAGAGATGAGAATTCTAGTTTCGGCCATGAATTCGATCACTTCGGTGATGACCGTAGAGGTTATGGTGGTGGTCGCCGCGCTGATTTCGACAATCTACGTGGAAGGTGTCGTGCACACGGACACCGAGTAAGATTTGAAGATGAGGAGTTTGAAGACCATGAACACGATGAAGGATCTGATGAGAATCCCTTTGCAAATGATGGAATGTTTGGTCAGCGTCATCATCACTAACATGCTGACTTTGAAGATAGAGACTGTTATCATGGATGATGTCATAGAAGTGACCCAAACAATATTGCCCGAGCCAAGTTAGATATTACTAAATTTACTGGGAAAGAAAGTGCAGATGATTATCTTAATTGGGCTGAGCAGTGTGATCAAATTTTCAGAGTTCATAATCTTTCATATCAACACCAAGTGAACTTGGCTTCAGTCGAGTTTTCTGGTTATGCTCTTACTTGGTGGAATCAAGTGCGAGAACATCAACTTAGATTAGGACTAAGACATATTAATACATAGGAAGCGATGAAGCGAGTGATAGAGAGGCGATTTGTTCCTTCTAGCTATCAGCGTGATCTTCGAAACCGGTTGCAATTGTTGAAGCAAGGAAAGAGATCAGTTGATGAATATCTTAAGGAGATGGAGTTGCTATTAGTGCGGACTAGAATCAGAGAAGATCTTGAGTCAACCATGGCAAGTTTTTTGGGTGGACTCGATGAAGAGATTTCTAGATTTGTCGAGATGTTCCCATATCGTACCCTACAAGATCTAGTTGATCAAGCAATGCGTACAGAGAGAAAAATTCAGCAAGAGTCACATGGAAAGTCTTATGCAAGTCATTATAATATTGTCCCACGGCGCAAACAACAATCCAATGCTTTTTTGGTGGAGGACGATCCGAAGGAAATGCAGCTAGGTCTTCTCCATCCAATGGTACATCATAGATGGCAAATTATATAGGGTCATACCCCGAGAATAAGCACCGACCTGATGCTAGTACAACAGACCCGACTGAAGTTTCAGTCGCTACTTCTACCCGTACTAGAGAAATTGTGTACCATAAGTGCCATGGCCGTGGGCACATTGCTGCTCAATGTCCAAGTAGAAGAACAATGTTGTTGAGTGAAAAAGGTGAATGAGAATCAGACAACGATCCAGACGATGATGGACCAAAGTTTGATGAAGAAATTCAACAGGGAGAAAATGAGATCCAGCTAGAAGAAATAGATCATAATTATTTTATTTCTCTTTGAGTGCTAAGTGTGACTGCTGAAGAGGAAGAAAATAGACAACACCACAATCTTTTCGATACCCGTGGTATGATCAAAGATAAGCTATGCCGCATCATAGTTTATAATGGTAGTTGAAACAATATTGCTAGTCAAGAATTGGTTGATAGATTGGAATTGAAACCAAGGCGTCGTCCTAATCCATATAAAATGGAGTGGCTTAATGATTATGGAGCTTTGCGTGTTAGCCACATGGTAAATGTTCCTTTTTCTATTGGGAAGTACAATGATCATGTGGAATGTGATGTGGTCCCTATGCAAGCATGTCAGTTGCTGCTAGACCGACCTTGGTTATATGATCGTGATGTCCATATTTTTGGAAGAACCAATAAGTTGTCTTCTTGTACAAAGGAGAGTGAATCTCTTTGCTTCCTTTGACACCGGAGGAAATTATGAAGGATGATCTAAAGAAGAAACAGCGAGAGAGCGAAAACCACTTGAGAGTGATCCACAAAATTAGGAAGGAAGAGTTTCCAAAGCCAAATAAACTCCACAATATCCAATGTCCATGACACCGGGAAAAGAGGGATTAGTCATGATGACTAGGAAGGGGATCTAAAAGAATTGAGTGAACCTAATGCCATGTTCTTTGTGCTCCTATACAAGGACACCCTTCTTTCTACTAACAACTTACCCTCTACTTTGCCAAGTATTGTCTTTGATGCATTACAGGAAGATGAGGATATGTTTCCTAATGAAATGTCACCAGGGCTACCACCTAAGAGAGGGATTGAACATCAAATAGACCTTGTGTCTGGCGCTTCCCTCCCAAATTGTGCTACCTACCGCACCAACCCAGAAGAAACAAAGGAGATTCAACAACAAGTGGAAGAATTGATTAAAAAAGGTACGTACAAGAAAGCATTTCCCTTGTGTTGTCCATGTCCTACTAGTTCCTAAGAAAGATGGATCTTGGAGAATGTGTTTGGATTGTTGAGTTATCAATAACATCACTGTATGTTATAGACATCCAATTTCTATATTAGATGATATGCTTGATGAACTTAGTGGTGTTTTTATTTTCACTAAATTTGACTTAATAATTGGCTATCATCAGATTCGTATGAAAGAGGGAGATGAATGGAAAACAACCTTTATGTTGGGGGCCTTCCTCTTCCGAAGGTCCTCAAAAACATAATTAACCATTTGTTTTCAGCATAAGCTATTACAGGGAGCTTCATCTTCAGGATGCAAATCTTGTCCTCATGATGAAAGCATACGTGATGAAGATATGATCTAAGGATGATAAGAATAAACGCCGAAGCCATCGCCAGATTGGCAGCTTCGGCTCATGATGGAGATGAAGTATGATGATGATGCCGACCGAAGGGGAAAAAGTTTACTTAGTCCTTAATGACTTATATTACGATCATAAGTGAATATTGGGGACATGAGTGTACTTTTACCTGGGCTACGTCCTATGCCTATAAATAGATGAACAATAGCACCGTATAGAGAGGGAAAAGACTACTCAGTCCTTAATTTTGTGCTTAGGATAGTTCTTAGGATATAAAATGTAACCCTCTGTATCCTGAACCATGGAAGCCTTACCCTTAGCAAAATTAGATAGTCTATTCTTGGGGGCATTAAGCTTGATGTTGCTTTGGCTCCCTTGTTGGAAGCCAATGCCATCCTTAATGCCAGGGCATCTCCCATTATAGAGAATGCTACGAGCAAATTTAAATTTTTCATTCTCAAGCTCATGCTCGGCAATCTTAGCATTTAATTTAGCCATGTGTTCATTTTGTTCTTTAATCATAGCAATGTGATCATTCATAGCATCAACATTAATATCTCTACATCTAGTGCAAATGGTGACATGCTCAACAGTAGATGTAGAAACATTACTAACATTCAATTCTTCTATCTTAGCAATTAAATTATCATTCTCAGTTTTAAGAGAATAAATTGAATCATTGCAAATGTTAAGCTCTTTATACAAGTTCTCACATTTTTCTACTTCAAGAGCATAAGCATTTTTCAACTTAACAAATTTCTTATTTTCCTTAACGAGCAAGTCCTCTTGGCATTCCAAGAGATCATCCTTCTCGTTAATAGTTTCTATCAATTCATTAATCTTTTTCTTTTGATCTTTGGTAAGATTTGCAAAAAGAGAAGTTAGCTACCCTCATCATCGGAAGTAGTGTATTTAGGGGTATCTCTAGAAACTGCCTTCTTCTTTTTGTCGTCTTTAACCATGAGGCATTTGTGGCCGACATTGGGGAAAAGAAGGCCCTTGTTGATGGCAATGTTTGCGGCGTCCTCGTCGGAGGAGGAGTCGGTAGAGCTCTCGTCGGAGTCCTATTCTCGCCCCATGTGCGCCTCGCCACCCTTCTTCTTGTAGTATCTCTTCTTCTCCATCTTCTTCTTCCCTTTCTTATCGTCATCCCTGTCACTGCCACTTGTATATGGACATTTTTCAATGAAGTGGCCGGACTTACCACACCTATAGCACACCCTCTTGGAATGGGGTTTGTAGTCCTTCCCCTTCCTTTGTTTGAGGATTTGCCGAAAGCTCTTAATGATAAGAGCCATCTCCTTGTTATCGAGCTTGCAGGCGTCAATTGGGAGTCTACTTGGTGTAGACTCTTCCTTCTTCTCTTTCGTTGCTTTGAATGCAACGGGTTGCACCTCGGGTGTGGAGGTAGCGCCTTGCTCCAAGTTAACAATGTGTTTGGAGTCTTTGATCATTAGTTCAAAGCTCACAAACTTGCCAATTACTTCCTCGGGGCACATCTGTTTGTATCTAGGATCTCCACGAATCAATTAAACTTGAGTAGGATTACGAAAAACAAGAGATCTTAGAATAACCTAGATCATTTCATGGTCATCCCATTTGGTGCTCCCGAGGTTGTGCACTTGATTGACCATCGTCTTGAGCTGGTTATACATTGCTTATGGCTCCTCTCCTTTGTTGAGAATGAATCGACCGAGTTCTCCCTCGATCGTTTCGCGCTTGGTGATCTTGGTAACCTCGTCCCCTTCATGCGCTGTCTTAAGGACATCCCAAATTTCTTTGGCATTTTTCAACCCTTGCACCTTATTATACTCCTCTCGACATAAGGAGGCGAGGAGTATAGAAGTTACTTGGGAATTAAAATTCCTTGGCCTCATTGGAGTTTTAGTCCTCGTCGCCCACTTGTGGTGAGTGCGCTCAAAACTCAACAATATCCCATATGCTTTCGTGGAGTGAGGTTAGATGGTGTCTCATTTAACACTCCACATGCAATAATCTTCACCATCAAAATATGGTGGTTTTCCTAGGGGTACGGAAAGTAGAGGAGCGCGTTTTGGAATGCAAGGATAGCGTAGAGGCATATTACTATATTTCTTGCGCTCTTGGCGCTTCAAAGTGGTAGACTCGGCGCCGGATGTGAAAGGTGATGAAGAGTCGGTCTCGTAGTAGACCACCTTCTTCATTTTCTTTTTCTTCTTGTCACCCTTCCTATGTGACTTGATGGAGGAAGCGAATTCCTCCTTGTGCTTGTCGCCGGCCTCCTTTGATGGAGTTCGTTCATCGTTCTTCCTTCTCAAGCCTTTGGGCTTTTCGCCGGTGACTATCTCCCTCTTGGCGTGTTCTTCCGACATCACTTCGAGTTGTTAGACTCTAATGAAGCACCGGGCTTTGATACCAATTGAAAGTCGCCTAGAGGGGGGTGAATAGGCGAAACCTGAAATTTACAAACTTTAAACACGCACTATGCTCGGGGTTAGCGTTAGAAATAATTTGAAGTTCAGAAGATAGTTCTCCTTGCTATGAGTTGCTCAATCAATGCGGATAACCTTTGGAGCAAACTCAAATCAAATGTGAGCAAGGGACTTTTTAGAGATAGGAAGGAAAGGGAAAGAAATCAAGTAACGATCAACACAAATGAACATGGTGATTTATTTACCGAGGTTCGGTTCCAAATAACCTAGTCCCCGTTGAGGAGGCCACAAAGGTCGGCTCTATTCCAACCCTTTTCCTCTCTCAATCGGTCACACAGACCGGTCGAGTACTTCTCTTCAATCACTTGGGTCACTAAGACCCCGCAAGGATCACCACACACTTAGGTGTCTCTTGCTAGCTTTACAAAGCACTTAAGAAGTCTAGAGTAAGAAGAAAAGAGCAAGCCAAGCAACAAGAGCAACAAAAGAAACATAAAACACTCTCTCTCAAGTCACTAAGCAATTGAGTTGATTTTGAGGCTTGGAGAGGATTTGATCTTTTGAGTGTGTCTTGGAGTGAATGCTTTTGCTTTTATATTGAATGTGGAGTTCAGAAAACTTGGATGACTTGAATGGATGTGGTTGGGGGTATTTATAGCTCCAACCACTTCCTAGTCGTTGGCTGACTTTGCTGTCGACAGGCACACCGGACAGTCCGGTGGTGCACCGGACATGGCATTGTTCATTGTCCGGTGCGTGCCATGTTAGCTGCCCGTTGGGGTTTGGAGCAGTTGACCGTTGAAGTCCTTTGTCCTCTTGGGGCACCGGACAGACCGATGGCATATCGGATAGTTCGGTGCGTTCTGACTTTGCTGCTCTGACTTCTGACTTGCGCACTGTACACTGTTCATCTGACATCTTAGTCGACCGTTGTGCGCAGTTGACCGTTGCTCAGTTGGCTCATCGGACACTGTCCGGTGCACACCCGACAGTCCAATGAATTATAGCGGAGTGACTCTCGGAAAAACCAGAGAGCAACTAGTTCATGGGGTGCTCGGCCTGGGCACCTGACAGTGTTCGGTGCACCACTGACAACACCAATGCTTATCTTTGCTCCAAACTTTGTAGAGTTCCCTAACTTATTTTATTTGTTGGTTTATGTTGAACTTTATGCACCTGAGATAAATAACACTAGGCAAACTAGTTAGTCCACGTGGTTTGTGATGGACGTCAAACACCAAAATTGATTATAGGAAATGATTAAGCCTATTTCCCTTTCAGTTAGCAAGTATAAATGAATTATATCTGGCTAACTCATACTTTGTTGAGCCATATTTTAAGTGTTGTTGAAAGTGCATTCATCCCTTTTGTGAGTTTTGGTGATTTGGATAACAATACATTTAATGGTCTAACAAGTTTGCTAAGTGTTGAACAGGAAATTCAGTACGATGAACACACTTAAACAGTGTATAATGATAAGTGAACAAAGATTCAACACAAGGTTAAATAACCAATGAGATAATGCAAATGGATATAATATGGTCTCTGTATTGGTTTGAATATATATATATATATATATATATATATATATATATATATATATATATATATATATATATATATACCTGAGAAATCACTACATACATATGATCAGAATAGAGGTTGAAGTGATTGATTGGTCAAGCCAAAGTGAATCAGATATGAGGAATCGTGAATTGAATTGACCATATTACTATTAGCCCATATATGCGTCTATGAGAATCATACTAGAGCTTGATTGATCTTAGCATTTATATCTACATGACTTTCAAGCAAGGTTCACAATATTGAAGAAATGATTCTCTCAATGAATGCTCAATGTGATGTGACTCAATAATGGCTTGATAGGGTGAAGATAGCAAGGAAAGGGCTTCGAGGGACCAGGCGAAGGTGAAGGCCAAGCGACGGCTTATGGACCGAGGTACTATGGCTAAGGTGAAGAAGAGAGTACTTGCACTAAGTCGATGAACTAATCAGCTATGAAGAGTTATAATATGTTGATGCATTAGTAAGGTGACTCGAAGCCATGATTTGAACTCATATATGGTGAAATGGTATGAGTGATAGGGTTTGATTTGTGTTTGCTTCAAAAGGAGAGACAAAGATGTTTGTGATCCTTATGAAGCAACGCCATGGAGAAATCACACATGAGACACCAATTTACTCAAGGAGTTTATTTAATTATATTTTATTTAACTTGAGTATAGAAATCGTGGTACTATCAAGGGGATCCAAAAAGAAGGTTGGTGTTTGCCAAAGCTCAAGCCTATATATTCAAAAGATATTTCGAAAAACCAAAATCCCTTGGACACTGTGTGTATGACTATTGTTAGGATTGAGAAACTGAGAGTGTTCTTGTTAACAAACAGTTGACCTTTTTCAACTGCAGTTGAACTTCACTTCAACCGTGTCTTCAGCTGCAGTTGAGATTTTTCAACTGTAGGTTAACTTCACTTGAACAGTCTGACCAACAGTCTGTCAGTCTGACTAGCACACTGACTATCAGTCTGACCACCAGGCTGCAGGTCAGTTTTGGAGCCCCACCTATATATACTCACTCCTACCCCACTCCCCACACAAGAGCACGGCTTGAACACCATTTCTAACTTGAGAGATACCTCCGACTATCTCTCACACACCTCTTGCCTCTCCCATTTTAGACCTTTGGATAGAAATCTTTGAGTGAGATTGAGAGCTGCAGTTTTTGTGCTCCATCTCCAAATCTCTCTTCCTCTTTTCATTCGAGCTTTGGTACTACATCGAGTTCTTTGTGGATTCATTACTCTTGGAGCTTCTAGCTCCTAGACGGCTAGGTGTCTCTTGTGAGTCTCCAAATCTTGTGGAAGACCACAAGAAAGTTTGTATTACCCGCTCGTTTGAGCAAAGATTAGTGTGTGAGCTTGACATTTGTGGTCGGTGAAGGGAGGATTACAGTTGAAAGAGACCCGGCTCTTTGTGGGCACCTCAATGAGGAAGTAGGGCACCTTTTGTGGTGTGATCGAACCTCAGGATAAATCTTGTGTCTCTTGTGTTCTTGTTCATTGTGTTTGTTCGTGTTCTTCGTTCTCTCACCATTTCGTGGAAGAATTGTTCATATCTTTTTGGTGTGTGGATTTTGAGAAGTGCCCTTCTCAGATCTACTACTTTGAACTGGTTTTACCTAGTTCGTTTCTAGTTTTTGTTGAAAAAGTTTCTGCTTGCCTATCACCCCTCTAGGCAACTTTCAGTTGTGATGGCAGAGGATGGGTAAAACTTCATGTTAATGATGTTTTTTATTTTGAGCTAACAGACTTTGCATTCTAGAATGTTCTGTTCGAATTTTACTTTTGCAGGAAGCTCATGTAGAAGGACTTATGGATCATTTTGGCACCAAGAAGACGGAGCAAGTACTTGCCAACTGTTTCTTTTGGTCTAAAATGAGAAGGGATATTGAGCAACATGTCTTTCGATGCAAATCATGTGATAAAGCTAAGTCTCGTATAAACCCTTATGGCTTATACACTCTACTACCTATTCCTAGTGTGCCTTGGGAATACATATCCATGGATTTTGTTCTTGGTTTACCATGAACTAAGCAGGGAAGGGATTCAATTTTTGTTGTGGTTGATCAATTTAGCAAAATGACACATTTTATTCCATGCCACAAAAGTGATGATCCTTCACATATTGCTAAATTGTTTTTTCAAAGAAGTTGTTCGTTTACATGGGATTCCACGAACCATTGTTTCTGATCGCGACACTAAATTTTTTAGTTACTTTTGGAAAACTTTGTGGGGTAAACTTGGGACACGACTACTGTTCTCTACAACGTGTCACCCACAAATAGATGGACAAACTGAAGTTGTAAACCGAACATTATCAATGCTGCTGCGAGCTATCCTCAAGAAAAAATGAAAACTTTGGGAAGAAAGTCTACCACATGTCGAGTTTGCATACAACAGAGCCATACACTTGACTACTAATTTTTGTCCATTTGAAATTGTATATGGCTTCAAACCCACAGCTCCCACAGATCTTTTGTCATTGCCTATGCAGAAATGGATAAACTTTAACGCTACCAAGCGAGCCGAATTAATCAAGAACCTTCATGAAAAAGCTCGAGCAAACATTGAAAATATGACCAAAAAAATGAAAAGTGTGACAACAAGGGTCGAAGAAAGATGTTGTTCGAACCAGGAGACATGGTTTGGGTACATCTACGCAAACAAAGAATTTCTGAACAACGCAAAAGCAAATTACAACCACGAGCTGATGGTCCATTCAAAGTGCTTCGCAAGATCAACGACAATACTTATGAAATTTATCTTCCAGGTACTTATGGTGTGAGTTCCAGTTTTAATGTGGTCGATCTCTCTCCTTTATTTGGATTGTAAGAGTCGAGGATGACTCTTTTCAGGGGGATGATGTGACCATGCTAGCATCGTCAACCTTGCCGACCAATCCTACTAGACCTATCACTCGGAGCAGAGCGAAAAAGATACAACAAGAGGCGCACACACTACTTTATGAATTTCAATTAAACACTAATGAGAACTTTATGCTACCTCAGTAGTGTATGTTGATATTGCTTAGGTTCACCAAAGAAGAAGGGCATAACATATCAAGGGCGAATCAGAAAGAAGAGCTATGTTCAAGTCAGTCCAACGCAATAGAACCGTCTAGAAGAAACAGTCATATCTTTTGATTCCCAAAAGCTATGAAGGCCCATAAATACTTTTTGGAAATCGCTTGAAGTCTAGTTTCCAATGCTTCAAAGGATGACTTAATTGGATCTCCCAGAAAGGCGGTCGACCTACTTTAGTGCTGACTAGCTAGAAGGTCAACAGTCTGCTTGATAACAAATTTCTATATTAAACTGTATCATTCTACGAAGTTTCATTAGGCATGCTATACATGGTGAGAAAGCCTATCAAGTCAGCTTTCCTACGTATCCAGCCCATGACATTTGGAGACTCATAGAAGAAGTTATTAGCAAAATACTGAAGGCAGCGTAGAAGTCAAACAACCACACAAAATTAGCTCTGGAGATCTCTCGAAGAGCCCCCTTTACATTAGCACGTTATGATACTTTCTTTTTATGTTTATACCTATTTAAGGCTGGTTGTTGCTAGTATAAATACCCCCTATGTCTATGATGTAAAAGAACTTTTGATAATGTTTGATGATTCGATAATCCAAGTGATTAGCACAGCCGAGCTGATGAGTGCTTACTCTACCCTTGTTCTTCCTGGACTTGTGAAGAGATTCCTTTGGGATCCACTAGTTCGTGCCTTGTGAGTTCTAGTACGGCTACCTCGCATTGTGTGGATTACATCTGGTTGTGGTTCTGCGGTCGTTTGGAGATCGAGTCAAAGTCTACATGGTTTCGGTGTCTCTCTCCCCATCGTTTGGTCACCTCCGACCTTGATTAGGTATAAAGTTAGTCACCCGTTGTTCTTAAGCAAATTTACCTTGTTATTTCATTACTTTTATAACCAATCATCCTATTTATCGACCTGCTACCGTTAAGATTGGGCCACCCTAGTACCGAATATAACTCGACACCTATAAAATATTATGCCTGCACATGTGCAAAGTAATAGAAGAATATAACAATCTCTAAAATCTAGCAACTAGCCATCCATTCAGCAATGCACATCAATACAAAATCAATATATACAACTACGTATGCACTCAAAGCTCTAAAGTATACATGCAGAGGGCGAACAATTAGCAGACAATTTGTAAGCAGTCATCAAGGAATTCAAAGTTGGGCTGGTGTCGTGGTGGGTTGGTGGCATCGCCGTGGTCATGCAGGCATGGAGCGGTGGCCGGCAATCAACGAAGAGGTTGAGCAGACAAGTGTTTGGGAATGATGCACAACTCTAGTGATGATTGGTGCATCGAATGGGCTGTTAGGGGTGGGGGTATTTATAGCCTCAAACCCCTCAAAGAGTCACTGGAAAGATTGCTAAAAATCTACTTTCTTTGGGTGCAACCGGACCTCCAACGGTCACCTCCATTAACAGGAACTGCCCCGATCGCGCCATGCCATGTGGCACCGGTCCGGTGCGGCACATGACCTTGCCACGCGTCTTGCCACATCAACTAGCTGTTGAAGCCGACAGTTGAACAGTGAACTTTCCGTTGGACCTGACTAGTCTGGTGCACGCCTTATTACGTCAACTAGCTTATTTTCAAGTAGTAGTGTTGTGGTCGTCAACAAGAAATAGGTTGGAACCAGAACATTGTAGCTATTTGGCTGACTTTTTTGTTGAGCTATAGTTGTAGGCTGCAGTGGTTGCTGGGTCTTAGGTTCACTGTTATTTGGTTATTGCTGCCACTTGAAAAACTAAGATATATATAATTACTTGAGATTATAAACTTGGGTCCCACTCTAGATTAAATAATCCAGCTATAAGCGGGAAATTAGGTGCTTATCTTAGATTATTGGATGAACATTTACCCATAAGTTAAGAGGCACCTAGATTATAAAAATCCATAAGAAAGTAATTAGGTGCTTATCTTGGATTATTTTTTTGGCTTTTTATCCACTACCCATATTTACCCACCAAATAAGATTATATAAAAGGCTAGATTATATAATCCTACAGAAAAATAAACACCTTTAACCAACAAGTAGGCTGATAAAAAGAACATAAATTGTTAGAAATATAGGCATTTTCCATATCATTTTAATTCCGTAAATTAACATTATGATGATGACATATAAAAGATAATTAATCATAGAAATCGTGATATCAAATTTATCCATATCAATATAGATCAAGAGAACACAAAGCATATGAATCATATAAATCATATAAATATGATAAGCATATAAACTAACTGAACAATTGAAAATAAACATATAACAACATAAACAGCATGACTGTAAAATTAAAACAAACAGGTATGATATTTTAATAGTATGAACAGACATTATAAATATCATGATATGATATGACAGAACAGTTTGGATAAATCTATGGCTACATACGAAACAGTAGAGATGGACAACATATATAATCTACAGGACGTAAAACAGTAAGAAGTTGTATTGATCATACCCTGCCATGCACTCCTAGGATCCAAATCCTTGTCCAGCTTCTCTTGTCATGTCGCTAGGAAGAAGAAGATGTTTTTGGGCAGTCGCGTAGACGCTCCCCAAAAACCTAATTGCCGATCCCCCGTGCAAGGTCTCGAACGGCAAGGGCTTCGGAGGCACCTGCCCTCTCGCCTCTCTGTGCGCCTAGAGTTACGAGATGGAAATACCCACACTTGCGGCTAGACTGTGGTTCTGAAAGTGTTTCTGTTCGTGTGTCAAGTGCCAGGGGTTCTCCTCTACTTAACCTCTCACAGAGGGAAGCTAAAGGAGAAGGGTCGCATGCGGCTGATGGGAAGCTGAAGGAGAAGGATCTCGCATGCGGCTGACGAAGAGACGGGCAACTGAAAGGTTTAACCCGGAGTTGAAACTCCCGCGGTTAATGAGTGCTAAAAATTAACACAACCACACCACGCCCGCGCGTCGCCTGCCTTCCTCGCCTCGCCTCGCCTCGCCTCGGCACGCCACGCCCGGCCGGCGGCGACGGCGCGCGCGCGCGCGTGGCACGCCCTTGTCCGTTTCTTGACTTCTCAAATTAAGTGGAATAACTCCTACCATATAAGTCAAGCCAACGACCCTTGGACTTCCAATATGGTACTATTGGTATTCTCCACCATTACACACCATAGAGTTCATTGAATAAATGGGCCAAGCCCATAAAAGATCCAACAATCCCCACCAAACTCTAGGGTTTGTAATGATGAAGTATCAGAATCACAATCCTTTGATATACCAGTGTTTCGATGGAGACTGTTAAGTTGAACATCCATCTAGAATAAGAGTTTCACTCAATCACAACTGAACAATGGACTAAGCCTTGAATTGACAGTTTTGTGCGAAATGAGATTCGCTCAAATCCTTTGCTGATACTAGGCTGCAAAAGGGTATTCCCGCTGTTTAGAAGCATATAAGTCACACTTCAGTGCCTTTCATGAGTATTTAGGGATTACCCAAGTCTCATAGATTGTGACCAGCAGTCTGACTCATATAGGTGTATTCCTCAGAAGATGTTCTGTAGGACAACATCTCACCTTTATAAGACTCTTGGAATACATTAAGGTAAATACCATCCTGCCTTACAGATAGGAAAGATGTGCATCAGAAATGAGTTAAGGGAGGGATCTTTCCTCACAATCTACTCCTGGCTTGTTTCTCCACTCTACTTCACAGGATCTCCGATCACATAGAGCAGGTTACCACTAGAGTAGATTTCACATGGGTCTCATACCCATTTCTCTCGATGCACTTTCTATCACATTGCGTGACAGACCCTTAGTGAATTGATCTGCCAGATTATTCGATGTGTGGATATAATCCACCGTTATAACTCTGGAGTTTTTCAGCTTTCTGACAGATTTTAATCTCCTCTTAACATGCCTTGTAGACTTCATGTTATTCCTAGAACTGTTAACCTTTGTAATCACAATTTGGTTGTCACAGTTCATGGAAATAGCCGGTATCGGTTTTTCAACTACCGGTAAATCCAATAGGAAATCACGAAGCCACTCGGCCTTAGCCCCAGCAGTGTCTAATGCTGTGAGTTCTGCTTCCATTATAGACTTCGTTAAGATAGTCTGCTTGTAAGACTTCCAGGAAACAGCGCCACCTCCAAACAGAAACACATATCCGCTTGTGGCATAAAGCTCATCATCATCAGAAATCTAGTTGGCATCACAATAGCCTTCTAGCACTTTTGGGTTTCCAGTATAATGAATATCGTATGTCATAGTACCTTTCAAATACCGCAACACTCTCTCAAGAGCACGCCAGTGATCATCTCCTGGTTTCGACACAAACCAACTCAGCTTACTCACAGCATAAGAGATGTCTGGCCTTGTTGCACTTGCAAGGTACATGAGCGAGCCAATGATCTGGGAGTATATCAATTGATCCCTTGCTATTCTCCAATTCTTTCTCAATAGCATGCTAGGGTCATAAGGTGTTGGAGCAGGATCACAGTCACTAAAACCAAAGCGACTCAATACCTTTTCCACATAGTGAGATTGTAACAGAGTTACCCCACCATCACCTTCTCTAACAAGCTTGATGTTTAGAATGACATCGACTTCTCCCAAATCTTTCATTTCGAAATTGCTCGATAGAAGATTTTTAACTTCCTCAATCACATTGAGATTTGATCCAAAGATCAAGATGTCATCAACATAAAGGCACAGCATAACAGACTCACCCCCACCATAGCGATAATATAGACACGTGTCAGATTCATTTATAGCAAAACCAGCAGCTGTAAGAGTATTATCAAACTTTTCATGCATTGCTTAGGTGCTTGTTTTAGGCCATACAATGATTTTATCAACCTGCACACCTTGTTCTCTTGACCATCCGCAATGAACCCTTCTGGCCGATCCATGTAGATCTCCTCATCCAACTCTCCATTTAGGAAAGTTGTCTTAACATCCATCTGATGAATGATAAGACCATAACAGGCTGCCACGGCTATTAATGTGCGAATTGTAGTCAATCGAGCCACTGGTGAGTAGGTATCAAAGAAATCTTCACCCTCCTTTTAGGTATATCCTTTGACCACAAGCCTTGCCTTGTACCTCTCGATTTTACCATCAGGCCTATGCTTTTTCTTGAAGATCCATTTGCAACCTATAGGTTGATAACCATAAGGACGGTCAACGACCTACCAAGTTCCATTAGACATAATAGATTCCATCTCACTCCTTACTGCTTCCTTCCATAAGTCAGCATCAGGAGAGGAATATGCCTCACTAATGGTAGTTGGTGTGTCTTCCACAAGGTACACTATAAAGTCATTACCAAAGGATTTTGCAACCCTCTGTCGCTTGCTCTTTCGAGTGACTATAGTGTCATCCTCCTCAGGGATGTGCACGTGAGAATCCTCAGCATGATCTATAGGAATCGACACTTCGTGCTCATGGGGAATTATAGTCTCATGACTTGTATCACTAGGTGTATTCTTCATGGGAAACTCATTCTCAAAAGATGTTGCATCTCTTGATTCCATGATAGTATCAACATACATATCAGGCACATTAGATTTTATAATTAAGAACCTATACCCAGTGCTGTGAAAAGAGTACCCAAGGAATATACAATCAACAGTTTTAGGCTCAAGTTTACGCTTTTTGTTGATTGGCACATTCACTTTAGCCAAGCAACCCCAAGTGCGCAGATATGTGAGATTTAATCTTCTGTTTTCCCATTCCTCAAATGGTGTGATCTCTTTGTTCTTTGTTGGAACTCTGTTCAGGATATGACATGCTGTCAAAATCGCATCACCCTACCATGCCTTGGATAATCCCGCTGTACTCAACATGGCATTCACCAAACCTGTTAGAGTGTGGTTTTTTCCTTTCAGCAATCCCATTGGATTGTGGTGAGAATGGCGCTGTCCTCTCATGAATAATACCATGTTCCACATAGAACTCATCAAACACATTAGAGAAATATTCTCCGCCTCGATCGGACCTTAAACGTTTTATTTTCCTCTCAAGTTGGTTCTCAACTTTAGCTTTATAGGTCTTAAAATAACTAAATGCTTCATCTTTTGTTTTTAAGAGATACACATAGCAAAATCTAGTGGAGTCATCTATAAAAGTGAGAAAGTATCTTTTACCACCTTAGGTCAAAATTCCATTCATCTCGCATAGATCAGAATGAACAAGTTCTAGAGGTGCCAGATTCCTCGCCTCAGCAGCCTTGTGAGGCTTGCAGGGTTGTTTTGATTCAACACACACATGGCACTTAGACTTTTTGACCAAGTTAAATTTAGGAATTAGATTTAGATGTGCTAACCGCATAAGACAGCCAAAGCTTGCATGACAAAAACGTGAATGCCATAAATCTGACTCATCAGAAAAATTAACAGAATTCACCATTTTATTACACACATCATGCAGTGATAGGCGGAACAAGCCTCCGCAGTCATATCCTTTACCAACAAAAGTACCATGTTTCGACACAACACATTTATTTGACTCAAGAACAACTTTGTATCCATCTCGACATAGCATAGAAGCACTAACGAGATTCTTCTTGATAGAGGGCACATGCTGCACGCTCTTCAATGGCACTGTCTTTCCCGAAGTAAACTTCAGAATGACCGTACCAACACCAAGAACATGAGCATGCGACCCATTTCCCATTAACAAGGCGCCAGACCTCCCGACCTGGTAGGAGGAGAACATAGAGGCATCAGCACACACATGAATATTTGCACCACTATCCATCCACCACTCAGGTGAATTACAAATTGAAAGAACAAATGGTAAAGAATTACCATACCCAGATGTTCCATCTCTAGTTTTAGTGGTTACAACATTAGCTGATTTCTTGTCCTGTGTGAACTTGCGATCAGGGCACTCTCTAGCCCAATGTTGATCACTGCCACAGACAAAGCATCCTCCCTTTCCCTTGTTATTGTTGTTGTTCTTCTTTTTAAACTGTGTTGTTTGAACAGGTTTATTTGTATTCTCTTGTTTGTTCTGGTTTTTCTTCTTGTTGAACTTGCGGAAGTTTCTCTTCTGCACCACATTAGCAGTAGAGGTCTCCACACCTTTTCCATTGTCCTTTGTTCTAGCCCTTTCCTCAACATCAAGAGTACCAATGAGCTCTTCCACATTGAACTCTTGTCTCTTATGTTTGAGAGAGGTAGCAAAGTCCTTCCAAGAAGGTGGCAACTTGGCGATTATACCGCCAGCCACAAACTTGTCAGGCAAAGGACAAGGAAAAAAAAGTTCGAGTTCCTTAGCTAGTGCCTGAAACTCATGAGCCTGTTCCACTACAGATCGGATCTCAACCATCTTGTAGTCATACAGCTGCTCCATGAGATACAACTCGCTACCAGCGTCAGTTACTCCAAACTTTCCAACAAGTGCATCCCACAGCTCTTTCCCTGTAGGAAGGATGATATAGCTTTTCTGGAATTTTGTATCAAGTGCGCTAATTACTGCTCCTCGAAAGAGGTTGTCTTCAGCCTTAAACTTAGCCTCATCCTCAGGAGGTAAGTTGGCAGGCTTGCCCTCAGCGGCATGAAAACAAGACATTGCAGTAAGCCATAATTCCATTTTAGCTTTCCAAATCAAGAAGTTTTTACCATCAAAAGGATCAGGCTTTAGCACAGCAGCAAAACCTCTGACAGAAAAATGCCTAACAATTAGGTTTTTGGATTGTTAGAAATATAGGCATTTTCCATATCATTTTAATTTCGTAAATTAACATTACGATGATGACATATAAAAGATAATTAATCATAGAAATCGTGATATCAAATTTATCCATATCAATATGGATCAAGAGAACACAAAGCATATGAATCATATAAATCATATAAATATGATAAGCATATAAACTAACTGAAGAATTGAAAATAAACATATAGCAACATAAACATCATGACTGTAAAATTAAAACAAACAGGTATGGTATTTTAATAGTATGAACAAACATTATAAATATCATGATATGATATGACATAACAGTTTGGATAAATCTATGGCTATATACGAAACAGTAGAGATGGACAACATATATAATATGCAGGACGTAAAACAGTAAGAAGCTGTATTGATCATACCCTGCCATGCGCTCCGAGGATCCAGATCTTTGTCCAGCTTCTCTTGTCATGTCGCCAGGAAGAAGAAGATGTTTTTGGGCAGTCACGTAGATGCTCCCCAAAAACCTAATTGCCGATCCCCGTGCAAGGTCTCGAACGACAAGGGCTTCGGAGGCACCTGCTCTCTCGCCTCTCTGTGCGCGCAGAGCTATGAGATGGAAATACCCACATTTGCGGCTAGACTGTGGTTCTGAAAGTGTTTCTGTTCGCGTGTCAAGTGCCAGGGGTTCTCATCTATTAACCTCTCGCGGAGGAAAGCTGAAGGAGAAGGGTCGCATGCGGATGATGGGAAGCTGAAGGAGAAGGGTCTCGTATGCAGCTGACGAAAAGACGGACAACTGAAAGGTTTAACGCGGAGTTGAAATCCCGCGGTTAATGAGTACTAAAAATTAACACAACCACGCCACGCCACGCCCGGCCGGCGGCGCGCGCGCGTGGCACGCCCTTGTCCGTTCTTGACTTCTCAAATTAAGTGGAATAATTCCCACCATATAAGCCAAGGCAACGACCCTTGGACTTTCAATATGGTACTAGGTATATGCCCGTGCGTTGCTACGGAATTAATATGATAAAATACGTTGATTTGTAAAAACCATAATTGTTATTCTATACTTTTGTAAAGTATATGTTTACATACCTTAAAAGATATATAAGATTGTAAACGTACTTTTTCATTGCTAAAAAATAAACAATAATATAACGAATATTAATCAACATCTTACAGGGGAGACAACACATGACACACGAAGGTGCTGTATTAAAGGAGTACAGACAGATAAAACAAGACGATAAATAATGGATCATCACTCACAACGGTTGGTGACATGCAAACCATATACATCGAAGATAAACAGGGCATCTCGGTGTTGTCCTCGTCCTCGTCGTTCGCAAAGCTGAGGCGGCTTGCACCAATCAAAATGTTCCTTGCGTGAGAGAGATTGACCAGCCATTCCATTGTGAAGATGAGCAGCAAGTGGGAAAGGATAGTGGGTACAGATGGCAATGGGTACCCGAAACCCGATGGGTTTTTATCCCATTAGGGTACGAGTTTGGGTCAATTTTCATACCCATGGGTTTGTTAACGGGCATAAATCTGTACCCAACGGGTTTATGGGTACGGGTTTGTTCCTATAGTACCCAAACCCGTGAACCCGTGGGTTTTTTAAACCCGACCAAACCTAGTGCATATTGTTATTTTATTTTATAAATGAACAACAAACTTGTTATTCCTTATTTACTTCATATTTTTTATCAATTGGTGAATGTATCAGTAGTCGGTGAGAGTGTTGCTTGCTTGATATTATAGTTTTTACTAGCGTTATATATGTGGTGGATGGATAACTTAGTGCAAGGTCACTTAGTTATACAACTTATTATTTGTATTTCATTCTCTCTACTAATAATTTTTATTCCAAATCATGAACTCGTTGTTCATTACATAGATTTTGGATCATGATATCATTAATCATTACGATACTTATTGATTATGAGAAGAACAAGTATATTGGAGATGAAACCCGCGGGTAACCCATGGGTACCTGTTAACCCGATGGGTACGGGTTTGGGCAAAATCTCAAACCCGTCATGGGTACGGGTTTTTTAATGGACATAGATATTTTTCACGGGTACGGGTTTGGGACGATAAAACCCAGCGGGTTTGTACCCGTTGCCATCTCTAGTAGTGGGGCCCACCTGCAAGTGTAAGGGAGAGAGAAAAGGAATAGGGGAGAGGCATGCACGGAAGGATGACTGGGTTGGTGGCGGGAAAAAAATGGCTGCGAACGGGGCCATGAGAGCGAGGCCAATACCAGGCGGGGGCAGGCGGAGGCACATTTGATGTGGACGCTGATGCTACTCTCTTAATAGAGTAGTATAGATTATTGGTATTCTCTAATATTACATATCATATAGCTTATTAAATAAATGGACCAAATTTATAAAAGATCCAACATAAATAGTGATTCGAATTCCACCTGAAGCATGTTTGAATCTATAATGCTAAAATCTAACATTCACTTTTAGCTAAACTTTATTTTTGCAGCACCATTATTTCTTACACTTCTCGTCTTCTTCCCCTTTCGCTTTCACTCTTCCTTTGCAGCTCACACTCACAAGAATCCCCCGCGTCGCAGACATGCGGCCGCTTATCCGAACCGCTCGCTGCTGGCTCCTCCGCGCGCGTGTTCGCGGCATGGCCACGCTTCCAATGGCGCTCTCCCCCGCCGCCATTTCCCCATTCACCACCCTCCCCCTCTACTCTTCTTCGCGTCCTCACCGCCGCCTCCTCGCCCGCTTCTTCTCCGTCGCTTCGGCACCGGGCGGAGCGAAAGGGCACCGACCGGCGGCCTCCGCCGTTGAGGTGGGCGGCGTCAAGATCGCGCGCGAGGGTGAGTAGGGGCTCTCGGGGCCCAAGCTTTGACGATGTAAAGGCGGGATCTTGGTAGGATGGCAAGGGTTTTGAGCAGGGTTTGCTTTGGTTGGATTGCTTCTACTTTTTGCGAGATAGGATTTGAGAGTTCAAATACGCTATGTTTGGTCTACTACTGGTAGGTTTTTGGGAGGTTCCATTCATTCATGGTGCATTGGAGATATCATAAGGGCATGTACAGTGGATATCTTAAGTTGTGTCTTAGAGTGTGTCTAGGAGGGTGAATGTAAAAAATATCAAGACATGTATCATGACGAAGACACAGTGTCTTAGCTCTATATTCGAGACAGGAGACTATCTGATTGGTCACTTTAATTTATTGAATGCTCTGATTGGTACAATAAATATGGTAAGACACATGTTTTAGACATGACCACTGTATTATGTTGTGTTTTAGTTGTGTCTTATACTTGGAGTACCGTGCAGCAGTGTCTAGGTTGTACATGCCCTAATGACTATGTGACATCCTGATCCCAGCGGATTCAGGAACGGATTAAAAGGGGGCTAAAATTTTTAAACTGAACTAAGATAAAGCTAAATGATATAATTCATTATGTCCATAAAAAGCAAGAACCTATAAAAGGAGAATTTTTGTTGTACACGGCTCTTATTAGTTTGTGTTAGAATCATCTTTTTTATGAGAAATATGTACATCCTATCTCTATAAACATAAAGATTAATTTGAATTGATGGAACAAAATTAATTAATATATAAAAACAACTGCTCGTGTGTATTGGTGTCTGCTATCCTGTAATTGTGCTATGCGCTGCTCTGCTTGTGTTGCGTGCTGCACTCCTTACGCAGATAGTGACACACGGAGGGCTGTGAGCGCGATCAGGGCGCCCGAATTTTTTGTATTTTAATCCTTTTTTTGAAAAATGTTCATGTTTAGACCCTTAAATAACTTAATCTCATTTTTGGACCCTTAAGTCGGCGCCGTAGGCTATGGCGCTGAGATAACACGGCTCGACGCTATAGATCTTGGCGCCGAGGTGCGTGCTCCGCTGGCGAGAGAGGCTGACACGACGCTGACGTGGACGAGCTCGGCGCCATGAATCATGGCGCCGAGCTCCAGTCACCACAAGAGCTCAGCTTGTTCGCTGCGTCACTCAGTGTTTCAATTGAAACGACATTTCGTCTTCCTTGGTCCACAGTCGTCTGCTCCACCTGCTCCTTCCTGGAACCTTCTCCTCCACAGTCCCTGCAGAAGTTCCGTTTCCCAGTCTGTTTTCTTGAAGGAAAAGCTCCGACCAATCAAATTCAAAGATCTCTTGTTTTAAGCATGGCGTCCCATCCATGTCTACCGTCACTAGTGCAGTGAGCGACTAGGACTAGTGTGGTATGCTGTGCGCACGCAGTCGCCGGCATAAAGATCCAGCTTCTTCTTTAACCGCCTCCCGTCCAGGGACCCGACCATGGCTGCCGAGCCGGCGGATGTCGGTGACTCCGATTCCTTCTCCCCGTCGGACTTCCTCAACCTTGGTCCCCCAATGCCTCGCCTCGAGAGCCCCGCCCTGCAGCTGCACGACGATGATGACGACCTCGTGCTCCCCTTCATCTCGCGCATGCTCATGGAAGAGGAGACGAACGGCTTCTTCGAGCAGTACCACCCGGACCACCCCGTGCTGCTCCAGGCCCAGCAGCCCTTCACCGACATCCTCGCTGGCGCCGCCGACGATGACGGCAACCGAGGGATCTCTGTAGCTGGCTCTCCTGCATTCGCCGCCAACGCTATCTGGCCCTACCGTAGAGAAACTACACAACCAATCCATCGGACGCGGTGGTAGACCGGAGCTTGGCGCCATGAATCATGGCGCCGAGCTCGGCCACGTCGACGTTGTGTCAGCATCTCTCGCCAGCGGAACACGCACCTCGGCGCCAAGATCTGTGGCGCCGAGCAGTGTTACCTCGGCGCCACAGCCTACGGCGCCAAGCAAAGGGTCCAAAAATGAGATTAAGTCATCTAAGAGTCTAAACGTGAACATTTTTCAAAAAAATGTTAAACTACAAAAAATTCGGTCAGGGCGCAGCCCCAGATGTAGATCCGCCTCTGCTGGTGGATGGTGATATCCTAGCTCAAGGCTTAATAGAATTTATAGAGTATTCATACTAACAAGGCACATCGTCTTTTTCGGAAGCCTACATCGAAAGAACTTCTGGGTTAAACGTGTTTATCCTAGAGCAATCTTGGTATGAGTGACCGACCGGGAAGTTTTTCGGATGTGCACGAGTGAGGATAAAGTGCGGACAATGTGGGGATGCTCTATGGTCCTAGAGTCCTGACAGGAGTAAGTACCGCCGGTCTAAGAGTGGACGTGGTGTTACAAATGGTATCAAAACCAACCCTCGTGGTTTCACGAGCGTGTGTGGACTAGGGTTCGGGCATATGACGCATGGCGCATGTGGGCCCTGAGTGGTCACATGACATGACATATGATGACACTGGACACACAGACGTGACCAAGAGGTGAGGATCCTGGCTTGAGGTTGACCGATAAGGTCGTCGGTCTTCGAAGGGGTGGATTGTGATATTCTGGCCGTGGTGGATGGTGATATTCTGGATCAAGGCTTAATAGAATTGATAGAATACTCATACCAACAAGGTGCTTCTTATTTTTTTGGAAGTCTACATTGAAAGAACCTCTGTGTTAAACGTGCTTGGCTCGGAGCAATCTTGTAATGGGTGACCGACCAGTAAGTTTTTCCAGGTGCGCACGAGTGAGGACAAAGTGCGGATAAAAGACTCGTGTTGGTCTGTGGGGATGCTCTATGGTCTTAGAGGGCTGACAGGAGTAAGTACCGTCGGTCCAGGAGTGGACGGGGTGTTACAGATTAATATGTTGGTGTGCTATGAATCGGCAGTTCAAATTTCTGAATCACTGGTTGTGTAATTGTGTTCTCCATTCGATTCTTGGTAGTGTAATTTCTCTGACAGTCATTGCCTCGCATTTAAGTGGTGCACTTTGAGACCAAAATGTTTCTACTGTGGCATGTGTGTTTATACTCCATTGGAGTTAATGCAAACTGACTTGAAATCTACCATGTTTTTTGTGCAATTAGTATGTTCTGAACTTTACTGTCATGAATTGTTTCATTTTGGATGTCCTCGGACCTCGGTAGATGTTGTGAAGGAGGATGATCCGACAAACAACGTGCCAGACAATATCTTTTCGAAGATCGGCCTGCAGCTGCACAGGAGGGATAACCATCCCCTTGGGATTTTGAAGAACACAATTTATGATTACTTTGACAAGAACTTCACTGGGCAGTTTGACAAGTTTGATGACCTTTGCCCTCTTGTTTCTGTCAAGCAGGTATGAGGTGCAAATTGCATGTAGTAATATTGAATCGATATATGCTATTCTGCATCTACTAATAATCAACTGCAGTAGTAGTATACCCTTAAGGCCTTAGCAAGGTACCAATAACTAGTCAGGACACAATGCTAGGTGGATAAGGATGAAAACTAAAAAGACTGGTACAATGCATATTTTGGTACAAGCTCAATACTTAGATTGCTCATTCCTACCCTCTCGTGGCTTCTTCCCTGATATTTGCTTCAAATTGGTGCCTTTACGGAAACGGTATGTAGTAGTTTTGGGCCTCTGGCTGACCTATATATGTTCTTTGCTGCAGAATTTTGATGATGTCTTGGTCCCTTCTGACCATGTAAGCCGGAGTTACAACGACACATATTATGTTGATGGTCAAACAGTCTTAAGGTGTCATACCAGTGCTCATCAAGCTGAGCTGCTAAGGCATGGACATACACACTTTCTTGTAACTGGAGATGTTTACCGTAGGGATTCCATTGATTCAACTCACTATCCTGTCTTCCATCAGGTAACTTTATTTTTCCATGTTCACTTAAGGTCTTGTTCGTTTACACCAATCCAGCTCTGGATTAGCATAGATTAGAATTAAATCCATGTTACAATCCATGCCCCAAAATAATCTAAGCCTACTTAAATTTTCTTATTTGGTTAAACCCATTATGGATTATAACCCAAGGGTTTGGAAATTTTTTAAACTATGGAAGGCATGGATTCTATCCATAGCTCATTAGGTTGGAACAAATTCATGAAGATATTGTATAAGTTTATATTAGAATCCATGGATCAAAAGAATAACTAGCTTTGAGAGATACATGGATTAAATGATGGATTTAGTCCCACCATGGGATTGTGTGTTAGGTATGGATTCACCCAATTCAGACCCGGATTAAATCCATGGTGTGATTTCATCTCTTGTAACCTAACAAGGCCTAAATGTTTCTCGATGAGGTTTGTTTTGATAATCTTTAACACATGCAGATGGAAGGGTTCCGTGTCTTCTCTCCTGATGAATGGTCAGGGTCTGGCATGGGTGGGACAGCATATGCAGCTGCAGAACTCAAGAAAACACTGGAAGGCTTGGCAAGACATCTATTTGGTAAATCACTTGTAACTTGTTTCTTGTTATTTGAAGGGATGATGAAATAGATCCTTGTTTCAGCTAAACTATAGAAAAATGGCATCTGCAGGTGCTGTAGAGATGCGATGGGTTGACACTTACTTCCCATTTACCAACCCATCCTTTGAGCTCGAAATATACTTTCAGGTATATTGGATGTATTCGACTATTTTTTTATAGTAACAAGCCCAAAACATGTTGCATAAGTCACATTGGCATGAATGAGTCTGAATAAATTTCTCATCTTGTAAGGATGATTGGTTGGAGGTTTTGGGGTGTGGAGTCACCGAGCAGGAAATTTTGAAAAGAAATGGCAGGAGGGACCATGTGGCTTGGGCCTTTGGATTGGGCTTAGAGCGCCTTGCAATGGTCCTTTTTGACATTCCAGATATTCGACTCTTCTGGTCGAATGATAAACGGTTCACGTCCCAGGTACTGCTGCTATAAGTTGGCTATCTAACTACTTGGGTTGTTCAATTCTGTGTAACTTTATAGTGATCCATTTACCATGCTCAAGAAGGCTGCAGCATCTGTTCAATCATATTTGTTTCTGCAACACTAATTTTTTATCTCAATATTTTGAGGGTTATGTTTTTTTTTAAATTTAAGGATTAAGATCTTAACTCCGCCTATGTTGATTGGAAGACTTCCTTGAGTCGTTTCAACATAGCCGGTCCCAAGCCCGGTAGAGGAGGAGGGTTGTGTTAGGTCCGGCAAACCAACGTAAAAACCAGCCAAATCTTATGGAGATGAAACCACAAAGAAAATCGTTGGGGCGTAACCCTCTTAGCGACGCGCCATATCGGAACCCGGGTATGGTGTTAAATGAGCAAGGGCCGGGCCGTCACCCCTTAAGTGACGCGCCGTCTCTTGATCTGGAGCCGGTGATAAGTGAGCAAGGATCGGGTCGTCGCATCCTTAGTGGCGCGCTACATCGGCGCCCGGGTGTAGTGGAAAATGAGCAAGGGTCTTTGCATCTTCCTCGGCGGGTGCGAAGGGTAAGGAAGCTAGTCGAGCCAACTAGGGTCTGTGTAGGTAGTTGGAACGTAGGTTCCTTAACAGGTAAGTTACGAGAAATAGTTGACGTTGCGGTGAGGAGACGAGTAAATATTTTATGCGTTCAAGAGACCAAGTGGAAAGGGCAGAAGGCGAAGGAAGTGGAAGGTACAGGCTTCAAGTTGTGGTACACGGGGACTGCAACAAACAAGAATGGAGTAGGCGTCTTGATCGACAAGAGCCTTAAAGATGGGGTAGTAGATGTTAAGAGGGTAGGAGATAGAATCATCCTAGTCAAGCTGGTCACTGGGGACTTGGTTCTCAATGTTATCAGCGCGTATGCTCCTCAAGTAGGCCTTAATGAGAACTCAAAGAGGGAGTTCTGGGAAGGCCTGGAGGACATGGTTAGTAGTGTGCCAGTTGGCGAGAAGCTCTTCATAGGAGGAGATCTCAATGGCCATGTGGGTACATCTAGCACCAGTTTCGAGGGTGTGCATGGAGGCTTCGGCTTTGGGACTAGGAATCAAGAAGGAGAGGAAATCCTGAACTTTGCCCTAGCCTATGACATGTTTTTAGCAAACACCTTCTTTAGGAAGAGAACATCCCACCTGGTGACCTTCAGTAGTGGCCAACACACTAGCCAGATTGATTTCGTCCTCTTGAGAAAAGAGGACAGACATGCCTGCTTAGATTGCAAGGTTATACCTGGAGAGTGTGTGGTATCCCAACATAAGCTTGTCATTGCTGACTTCCGTTTTAAGATTCGTTTACAACGGAATAAGCATAACAAGGTCACTAGAACAAAGTGGTGGAAGCTTAAAGGGGATGTGGCCCAAACTTTCAAGGAGAGAATTATCGAGGAGGGCCCTTGGGCAGAAGAGGGAGACACAAATATCATGTGGAGGAAGATGGCGGTGTGCATCCGAAAGATAGCTTTAGAAGAGTTTGGGTTGAGTCAAGGAAACAGAAGGGAAGTTAAAGACACTTGGTGGTGGAACGAAGATGTCCAAAAGGCTATCAAGGAGAAGAAAGATTGCTATAAACGCTTACATCATGACAAGTGTGCGGAAAACATAGAGAAGTATAGGATAGCGAAGAAGTCTGCAAAGCGAGCGGTTAGTAGAGCCCGGGGTCAAGCCTTTGACAACCTTTATCAACGGTTGGACACAAAGCAGGGAGAAAAGGATATCTATAGGATGGCCAAGATTCGTGAAAGGAAGACAAGGGATGTCAACCAAGTCAAATGCATCAAGGATGAAGCAAACCAACTATTAGTGAAGAATGAAGAGATCAAGAACAGATGGAAGGAGTACTTCAACAAATTGTTCAATGGAGGGAATGAGAGTTCTACAATAGAATTGGACGAACCAGTCGATGACAACAACATGGGGTTTTGTACGAAGGATACAAGAATATGAAGTTAAGGAGGCGCTAAAAAGGATGAAGGTAGGAAAGGCGATGGGCCCTGATGGTATCCCTATGGAGATGCCTTGGAGACAGCGATAGTATGGCTGACTAAGCTTTTCAACACCATCTTTCGGACAAACAGAATGCCCGACGAGTGGCGGCGGAGTACATTAGTACCAATCTTCAAGAACAAAGGAGATGTTCAAAGTTGTACTAATTACCGTGGAATTAAGCTCATGAGCCATACAATGAAGCTATGGGAGAGAGTCATTGAACACCGCCTGCGAAAGATGACGTGCGTGACCCAAAATCAGTTTGGTTTCATGCCCGGGAGATCAACTATGGAGGCCATTTTCCTACTAAGACAACTTATGGAGAGATTCAGAGAACAAAAGAAAGACCTGCATATGGTCTTTATAGACTTGGAGAAGGCTTATGACAAAGTACCTAGGAGTGTAATGTGGTGGGCCTTGGAAAAACACAAAGTTGCAACAAAGTACATTAATCTTATTAAAGATATGTACACTAATGTTGTGACAAGTGTCCGAACAAGTGATGGGGACACCGATGACTTTCCAATTAACATAGGACTACATCAAGGGTCGGCTTTGAGCCCTTATCTTTTCGCTTTGGTGATAGATGAGGTCACAAGGGACATACAAGGAGATATACCGTGGTGTATGCTTTTTGCCGATGATGTGGTACTTATTGAGGAGAGTAGGAGTGGTGTTTCGCAAAAGTTGGAATTGTGGAGGCAGACGTTGGAAGCAAAAGGTTTTAGGCTTAGTAGGTCTAAAACGGAGTATATGAAGTGTGATTTCAGTGCCATGGGGTATGAAGATGGCGATGTTAGTCTTGATGGGCAAGTGGTACCCAAAAAAGACACTTTTCGTTACTTAGGATCAATGCTTCAGAAGGATGGAGACATCGATGAGGATGTCAGTCATAGAATTAAAGCTGGATGGTTGAAGTGGCGGCAAGCGGCGGGTGTCTTATGCGACCCCCGGGTGCCACACAAACTAAAAGGCAAATTCTACAGGACAGCAATCCGGCCGGCTATGTTGTATGGAGCAGAATGTTGGCCCACTAAAAGACGACATGTCCAACAACTATGCGTGGCAGAGATGCGTATGTTGCGCTGGATATGTGGCCACACAAGGAGAGACCGAGTCCGGAATGATGATATACGAGAGAGGGTAGGAGTGGCGCCAATTGAGGAGAAGCTTATGCAACATCGTTTGAGATGGTTTGGACATATCCAACGAAGATCTGAGGAGGCACCAGTGCATATCGGAATAATTAGGCGTCCCGAGAATGTGAAGAGAGGTAGAGGTCGACCAACCTTGACGTGGACAGAGGCTGTGAAGAGGGACCTGAAGGAGTGGGATATTGATAAAGAGCTCGCCGTGGATAGGAAGGGGTGGAAGTGTGCAATTCACGTGCCAGAACCTTGATTTATAGTTTCGCTTTTCCTCTTTAATCGTTTGACCTTTTCTTGTGCCCATTTAGATCTTGCTGGTTCTTGTGGGTTTTATCTCTTTTATGTGTTTCCCCGTTTCGTCGTTTTTCGGTTCTCCTTTGCCTTTGTTTCCCTTTTTTTCTTTGGGGTTGAGCTCTGAGGTTTTCATACGGGGTTTCATCTCTAGCCTACCCCAACGTGCTTGGGACAAAAAGGCTTTGTTGTTGTTGTTGTTAAGGATTAAGATCTTAACTGCACAAAAGTCATGTAATATGTTGATCCAACATAGTATTAACAAGAGTTGCCATGTTCATCTTGGTTTGTATTTACTCTCAGCAACATTAGTTTCTAAGACATTCGTTCATTTTACCCAGTTCTCAGAAGGCAAGCTTGGTGTCAAGTTCAAGCCATTTTCAAAGGTATAATCTCTATGTTTCTGTCTCTTATTTAATGTACACTTCATTTTTTTGAGAAAATAATCTTCATCTTGGTGTCGATTATGCTCACTGACAGTTTATCACTATTGTTTGTTTAGTTTCCTCCTTGTTACAAGGATATGAGTTTCTGGATCAATGATGCATTTACAGAGAACAACTTATGTGAGGTTGTCAGAGGAATTGCTGGTGATCTTGTTGAGGAGGTATGATAACAGTGCATTTGATGCACATTGGCTTAGCTTAGTCATTTCAAGTTTTTATGATCCTTCAGCTTTCATGTTGTCATTTCGTATAATAACTGAATTCAAACAATAGCATAAGCAATCTACATCTATACTATACCTAAAGCACCAGTTTCAACGGTCGTCTCGCGTCATCTTTGTACAAATAACCCCTCACAGCTATTTCAAATTAATCCGTTTTACGCCTATAAATGGCCAAATGGCGGCCCGGTACGGGCTGGACGCACGCGGGCCACAACTATGGCCCATGCCGGCCTGCTGACTGTGCCGGGCCAGCCCGTTAGCCCGTCGGTCCATTTGATTAAATCAGTGTAAAATGTTAAAAAACGGTGCAAAAGGTGGGGTTTGAACCCATGCCCTAATGGAAGAAGGGCGGGAGAAACTGGGTGAAGCTGTCTAACCAGTACAACATCATGCTCAGATGTTTTTAATATTGAATATAAATTGTATATATATACACGTTTTTTTGTAAAATAAAAATATATATAATCGTGTCGAGCCGAGCCAGCACTACGGGCCGAGACTACAGTCCAAGCACGACACGACGTTCTTGGCTTTTGCAAGCATTAGGTCGTTTCTGAGACCACATTGGCGTAATAGACTCCATGGTGTTTGAGGTTGCTGAATTGGATGGAGCAACAATGATTTGTCATAATAATAGTAAAATGAAAGGTTATTTGTTGGTCTTAAACGTTAGTAATTGCTAAGAAAGTACGAATTAGTATAATTTATACGGAGCACATCTAGTTTTTATTGTTGCCTGACTTTAGCAATCACTCCATATTTTGATCTATCTTTTTTATAAGTTTGACTTAATGTTACTTATTTTAGAAACTTGAGCTCACAATTTTTCTCTTATTTGATCTCTGTATGGTGGAATTATGTCATTTTATAATCTCTGTTCGTTTAGTCAGTCGTTGTGAACTCTCTTCTAATCGCTCACTTCATTGGCCGTGTTGTACCAAGACATATTGCATGGAGTAAATAATAACATCAGTTAGCCAATTAAAAAAATTATTATACAGAGAGCGGAGATAATCAATAAAAAATCTTGATTTTTTTATGGATAGTTTACGTGGGTATTGTTGTAAGCCGTCGCAACGCACAGACAACCGACTAGTAAGGATTAAATAGATTATTTTAGACCGACGGCTATGAACAGTAAGAAAGCCTCATATTAGATTAAAGTATAACTACTGATCTATACAAGCCGATTGTCAGTGCCCTGTACTCCTGTTGGTAATGATTCATCTTTTGCTGGGTTATTTATAGTTTGCTTAATGGTTAGCCGGCTCCTTCCTGTGCTCACATACATGCATGTGAATAGGGTAACTCTTTTTCAGGCATGATAAGGTGTTTTGATCTCATTACCTTTAAACACCAGTATCCATTTGGTTAATATGAGGAACCTAATTTGTTATCTTTGCATCCAATCTACAATTTGTAGTTTGGGCATATAACAGAATTTTAAAGCTCTTAAGAGTATTTTGAGATTAACTTTTTTGTTTGCAGGTAAAACTTATTGATAATTTCACGAACAAGAAAGGCATGACGAGCCATTGCTATAGAATAGCCTATAGGTCGATGGAACGCTCGCTCACAGACGAGGAGATTAACAATCTTCAGGTACTTGCAACAATTCTCATGGAGTGATTTTTTTTGTTCCATCCTGATTCTGAATCTGATCATCTATGCAATTCAATTGCAGTTGAATGTCAGGGAAGCTGTGAAAGATAAATTGGAAGTAGAGTTGAGATAGAAGCAGCTAGCTATGCAGTTATACCATGAACTAAATTTTGCCTGTCTTTATATGTAAATCCATTTAAAATGATTTTTTTTTGTATCTATCAAGAAAATGTACCATTTGTTTCTGTATAGATCACGTTTTCCGTTCTGTTTAGGGGAGAGAAAATAGTTCCCAATCCAATTGGCACTCATCAAATCGTGTAACTCATAAAGATGACGTGCTGTACGCTGCTCACTAGTTTTTTTTTGTGCTGTTAGTGTAGGATAAGATGATTCTATGTTTGCAGTAGTCAGAGTTGTGCCATTGTCCTCACTTCCCATATACATATTTCATCGAATTATCCGACAGTGTACTATGTGGTGCTTGTGTTTTGGTACGATCAGATGTATGATCCTCTAAGGCTAGGCTGGTGTCTTACTTCTGTTCTCAGTACTCCCAAGAACCAGAAAGCTACACCCGAGAAGAGTTTGGGTTGTTCAGAAGACAGAACTGATCACTGAAATTCTGAATCTATTTGATATTTTCTATGTAGCAAGAGAATTTTTTTTTTGTGAATTGAGACCGATCAGTGTTTTTCTTGACCAGTGTTTTTCTTTTTAAACACTCTTTACTTCGTTTCGTATGATCGTATGCCGCTGCTTTCTGATACTGTTACCGTTCGCTTTCACATTTCTCGAACAAACATAACAACAACATGTTTCCTTGCTAAACTAGAGAAGAAACAAGAAAAATAGGGAAATAGGTCGGTGGCCAATGGGCAAAGGCCATTCATTTCCTTTTGGCTACTTCTATGTTGCCAGCTCCTTTTTTGGCATGAACTAGTCCGAAAGCTGGTTGTCTATGCGTGGAAGATGGCAGAATTATCCCCGTCAGCACATTCACGAGTCCTCAACGTCGTGCACAACAGCTGAATTCAGTTTGTGTATAAAACAGTTAATGCATACATACCACTCGCTATAATTCAGTTTGTGTATAAAACAGTTACACATTGTATAGTATTCCAACATGACAATATAGCAATAAGTTCACATCATACAACACAATAGTCCAATATAACAATATAGCAATAAGTTCACAACATACAACATAATAGTCTAACATGACTGTTGGGGAAAATATCCTCGGCCCCCTGGGGCCCACCGGTCAAAGAGAGCACACGGTAGGAGGACCACCGATTACTAGGGTGACCCGTCAGTGAGGAGGCAATGGAATCGTCTACCTAGAAAGCACCCACTCTAGATAAACCCTAAGGCACCGAGCCTGGGGTCCGGCGTGGCGGAGTGGTAGAGAGGGGCCAGGCAAACCGAAAGGAAACCACCCGAGTGGGTTCCTCGCCTAGCCTAAACTGACACGCCATAAGTGAACGACCACATTAACTACACATGATAACGGGTTGTAGTAGAGAGCCGGTCCGCCCACACTCATGACCTATGCAGCCCCTCGGCTTTCAGCGCATTCATGACCTACGCATCCCTTTGGTCAGCGGCGCACTCATGACCTACGAGGCCCTCGGCCTGCGGAGCACTTATGACCTATCAAGCCTAGGTCTGAGAGCGTGAATCGTCCATAGGGGCCGTAACGCGATGAGCCACGCCGAGACCTAGGCTACGGTGGCCAGGGGCCAGCGTGGCTCAGAGGTAGTAATGATGGTGCCGGGGTCCCACGCCACCCATGCCAGCCGTCATAATGAACACGAGGAAAGACGATCAAACGACAAGGCGCATGCGAACAAATGGCCTTGCCCTAGTAAGGCACGTGGTTTTACTATGGAATAAATTGCTCCTTCTCAAAGGAGCCACTGACCACCGACCCCTATCTTGGCCTATAAAAGGAGGAGGTCGACCACGGACCTAGGGGACCTAGACACATGAACCCAGACAAATCGGAGAGACGCAGATGCACAAAGAATACCCAAGACTGAAGACGCTCGACAGAAGGCAACCACACACTCCCGAAGAAACCTGAAGACCTGGAGGTCGGAGCTAAGGTGTCGGTAGCACAAGAGACTCCAGATCCGTAGTCTTTAGGACCACACTCGCATAAGAAACTTGGGAGCATTTCCTCCCCCTCTCACCCCGCTTGTAACCCCTACTACAAGCATCGAGCAACAAAGGTGTAGGTAGCATGAATCGTCGAAGACTGAATGTACGTACGTTCTACCAGAACCAGTACAAACCCTGTGTCCACCGAGCACACCGTCCGAAGCCCAGAACGCACATATGTCACACCCGGATTTTATGGACCCGGGCGTGAGATAATCACCACGTGTGATAGGACCAAGTCTTACACATATGATGAATCATGGTACAGAAATGAATGTCACATCTTTATTATATAATAGGAGTTCTATACAAAATAAATAAATAATTACATCATATGAAGACATCGATCCAGCAACCCAAAGTTGACTGGGAGACGACGGCCTAGACCTCTCACGAACTCATCACAACATCCTCCATGCGCCTAATCCTACTGTACCTGTTCTTGACCCATGGGGGTGTGAGACAGCAAGGGTGAGCTCACATACGTTCATCGCTCAACAAGTTGTGTGGAATAATGTGCATGAACTCACCAAAGGTGGGAGCTCATGTGAAGTGTAAGGCTTACCAAAGAGGATGGTCAAAGCTGAGCATTGCTTTTAAAGTTGGTCAAAATTTTATTAGCAGTTACTAAGTGTAAGTAGATACCAAACCAAATAAGTAGTAGATCAAAATTGATAACAACACCCACGATACAATGCATATGACAAATTGAATTTAATTCTATAAATTAATCATGCAAGAGTCTTGAGCTGCTCATGACCGCGAGCTCAGCTAGTATACCAGTTTTACACTCTGCAGAGGTGGTACCCTTTGCCCACAAGTCATGTTACACATCTGCCACGGGGTTGTACGGGCCTGATACACCTCTACCAAGGAAGCGAGGCAGGATAACACTACAAGGCCTTTACCTAGTTCCACTACCTTCAGAAAACCCACTACAGTTTCTAGGAAGAGCAATGCAGGAATCCCTCATCTGACCGCCATCGCAGCAAAATCAACCCAAGAACCTCCCTACACGCCTACTCCCCTACTGCCCTTACCTCTTTCGGGTAAGGTAGTCTTTCACTAGCTTTACTAATTAGTCAGCCAAGGGCATCCCATTCCACCCTTGTGGTGGCACATGTTTATCAAGTTAAGCTCGATGTTCCAATTAACATAATGGTCTTATCATGAACAGAAATAGAAAAACAATAATAATAAAGAATGACCATGTGTAATAGTTATCTCAACACCCAAAACCATATATAGCAATAGCAAAGCCTACCCAAAAGTTCTGGGGTACACAAGGTGTAAAGATAACCAAACTAGGGTGACCTATTGGGTCCCATTAAAGTTAAGCCTATGCATGCCAAAATGATTATAGAGAGCATTATCGGGTAAATAAAAGTGATCAAGGGCACAACTTGCCTGAGACTTGAGATTCTAGGTACCAGGATGATCTTCAGATTCTCGTGACCTCACTGCTATTCGTTGCAATACAAACAAACATGGTATAGACAAAAAATTAACATCACACCAAACATGAGAACAAACTGCATAATAATATCCTACGCATCGTAGTGAAAATCTAGGTTTGAGAACCACTAAAATCGGAGTTACGACTATAAAGTTAGGATTTATGGAAGATCTAAGTGATTTAAATATTAAACTATATTATAATTGATTATTGTACATCATATGAGAGAATATTCTATAAGTAATTAACTCAACTTTAACTTTAATTATAACTTGACTAGAGATCATATTTTAATCAAATTATAATTTTGGACAGGTTAGCTTTGATTTAGAAGAGCTAATCTAGTAGGCATAGGATAAATAAATATCTACTATAAAAGTATGCGACATGGTATAATTAATGTTGTTACTACGTAGTAAATATTTATACGAAACTAACGCAACTGGGATGGACTAAAACGGAGTTAAAACGAATTAAATAGGAATTAAACAAGTTTCTAGAATTATTTTCATACTAAAATCCATTTTCTATATTAATATACTTATTTTATTCATACCCTGGGCCGCGGCAACAAATCCAGAAACGTTCAGGGTGAGTTTTGTAAATAAAAAGACTGATTTGCTATACTCTTTCAGTCTTTCTGTTAGGTGTGACTGCGGGCCGAAGGGGTATTGCGTGTTTTGGGCCGCAGGATTTCAATCCGATGGTTCGGATTAGATCCAGGTTCTGCAAACCAGCACAACACTGAGGGCCCTCCGATCTAAACTAACACCCCGGATTTAAATTTCTCAGATCGAATCTCACCCGCACGTTTCGTATCGGACGACTGAGAACCAAAACTAAACTGGCACCCACGCTTCTAATCTCGTTCGCTCATCGGCAGATCAACGGATGGCATGCCTTCTTCTTCCTCCCGTGCATAGGCCAATAGGCGCAGGTACGACATCCATGGTGGCGCCATTACTAGCGCACTAGGTCCACGCAATTCCGCCCAGCCCTCATTACTATCGTTCCTACACAACGCAGAGGCATAATCGAACTGCTAGGAAGAATTCTCAACAGCGGAGGAGGCAATGGAGAAACTGTCAAACTGGCCACGACGTGATCGCCAACCACCATAACGCCAGGCGCACCTTGAGCGATGGACCCACACCCGAGATGCCCAGACGGAACAAAAACAGAGGGGGAGACACTCACCGAAATTAGTGGTGCAAAGACCCTGCTCCACGACGAGGGGTGGCGCAACAGGTCCGGTTGCATGATGTCGAGGCGGACGGCCTGCCGGTGGAGCTTGAGCAGCGAGGACGAATCCTAGCGAGCAACCGATTATCTCTGAGTGCAATTCACCCGCAGCGTCCCCAATTTCCCTGTTGTCAGCGCGCGGTGCCTCCCGCCGAGCATGGCATAAGCGCTGGGCAAGCCAGCCGCATGTGCACGACGACAGCCAGGGCTCGAGCGGCGGCGGCCATGGTTGGAAACAACGCCGGTGAACTTGACGAAGAGATTGAAACGGCAATCGAAGAAGGACTCCACAACGTCGTGGAGGCGCTCGTGGACGGGCACGAACGGGAGCAGGAGGTGGCCGTAGCCGGTGGCCGCTAGGTGCCGCAGAGATGTCGATATCACCGAGGGGCGTTACCCCGCTGCGCCACAGCTTTGGTGCATGAACACCAGCTCCTTGCATGTCTCACGGGAGAGGAAACCTCGGAGCAGAACGCGGGGATGGTCCCCGGCGGCCGGCGGCCGGCGGCGGAGGCGAGGTGGTGGTACTGGACATAGGGATCTCTGAAGCCTGATTCCTTGATCACAGTGATGCACAGAGTACTGTTGTTGCAAATCCTATTTTGCCGTCCCTCTTTACGCTGCCCTACGACGCTTGCGATCGTGTTTATATGCGCGTGGGCAGAGTCCGTGCGATGCAGGTGGTTGGCTACTGAATCACGTGATTACCGGCGAGGTTGTTACCAGCGTTGATGCGTTTCGCAGGGAGACGGAAGAAGCCGACTGCCTGCATGGCCCCATGCGCGAGCGTCACTTGCACGGCGTGAGGGATTTGCAGGATGATGTAATGCGTGATGTCATGCTAATGTCACTTTCGGCTAGAGAATAAATAAAACAAAAAAACTACGTGTTGGCTAGCACTTGGCTGTTACGTTGGAGTGGCATTGGGCCAAATGCGAGAGGTGACCCGTGAATAGGCACCCGAGGATGTCAACACAGATGCCAAGATGCTGCACCATTTTCTGAGATGTTTGGTTGACTCCCTTCACTACCAGCTAATGAACCACACTTTTCCCACCTTCCAGCATTTGATCGATAGAGCAATCATGACCGAAAGAAAGCGCCGGTAGATGGAGGACAGGAAACACAAGATTGGTGGATCTCAAACCGGGAGCAGCAGCCGCCCCCGCTACTCAGGCAATCCACCCCAACAATTCAATCAATGTCACCCTCAAGGATATCAGCATCAGCGTCAGCACCAATTGAAAGGGAAATAGGCTTACACCTTTTCCTAATTGATTTTGGTGGTTGAATTGCCCAACACAAATAATTGGACTAACTAGTTTGCTCTAGATTATAAGTTTTACAGGTGCCAAAGGTTCACAATAGACCAATAAAATGTCCAAGAAAGGGTTCAAACAAAGAGAGCTAAAGACAACCCAAAGGCACCCTGGTCTGGCGCACCGGACTGTCCGGTGTGCCACCGGACAGTGTCCGGTGCACCAGGGAAATCGAAGCTGAACTCGCTACCTTCGGGAAAATGGAGGCCGCTCCGCTATAATTCACCGGACCGTCCGGTGAATGCACTGGACAGTGTCCGGTGGCACACCGGACTGTCCGATGTGCCAGCAGAGCAACGACTACTTCGCGCGCAACGGTCGACTGCAATGCATTTAATGCACGCCTGCGCGCGCAGAGGTCAGAGCACGCGCAGTTGGCGCACCGGACAGTCTACAGGACTTGTCCGGTGCACCACCGGACAGCCCAGAGGCCCCACAAGTCAGAGCTCCAACGGTCGAACCCCAACGGCTGGTTGACGTGGCTGGCGCATCGGACAGTGTCCGGTGCGCCATGCGACAACAGACTTCCAATGGCCACATTTTGGTGGTTGGGGCTATAAATACCCCAACCACCCCACATTTCAATTGCATCCAAGTTTCCAACATTCTACACATTACAAGAGCTATAGCATTCAATACAAGACACACCAAAGAGATCAAATCCTCTCCCAAGTCTCTAGTTCAATTCCAATCAATAGTGACTAGTGAGAGAGTGACTTGTGTTCATTTGAGCTCTTGCGCTTGGATTGCTTCTTTTCTTTCTCATTCTTTCTTGTGATTCACTCACTTGTAACCGAGGCAAGAGACACCAATTGTGTGGTGGTCCTTGCGGGGACTTTGTGTCCCGTGTGATTGAGAAGAGAAGCTCACTCGGTCTAAGTGACCATTTGAGAGAGGGAAAGGGTTGAAAGAGACCCAGTCTTTGTGATCACCTCAACGGGGAGTAAGTTTGCAAGAACCGAACCTCGGTAAAACAAATCCTTGTGTCTCACTCTTCATTTGCTTGTGATTTGTTTTTCACCCTCTCTCTCGGACTCGTTCTTATTTCTATCTCTAACCTGGCTTGTAGTTGTGATTAACTTTGTAAATTTCAGTTTCCCCTATTCACCCCCTCTAGGCGACTTTCAATTGGTATCAAAGCCCAGTGCTTCATTAGAGCCTAACCGCTCGAAGTGATGTCGGAAGATCACGCCAAGAAGGAGATGGTGACCGGCGATAAGCCCGCTACAAGCCTCGGGAAGGCTCCAACGGGAGAGTCCCGCAACAAAGGGAAGGAGAAGGAATCCTCCTCCCACAAGTCGCATCGGAGTGGCGACAAGAAAAAGAAGATACGGAAGGTGGTCTACTGCGAGACCGATTCTTCATCGCCATCCACATCTGGCTCCGACGCGCCGTCCATAACTTCTAAGCGCCATGAGTGCAAGAAGTATAGTAAGATTCCCCTACGCTACCCTCGTATTTCAAAGCGTACTCCTTTACTCTCCGTTCCATTAGGCAAACCACCAGTTTTTGACGGTGAAGATTATAATATGTGGAGTGACAAAATGAGGCATCATCTAACCTCACTCCACACAAGCATTTGGAATGTTGTTGAGTTTGGTGTACAGGTACCATCCGTAGGGGATGAACACTATGACTCGGACGAAGTGGCCCAAATCCACCACTTCAACTTCCAAGCCACTACTATACTCCTTGCCTCCCTAAGTCGAGAGGAGTATAATAAGGTGCAAGGGTTGAAGAGCGCAAAGGAAATTTGGGACGTGCTCAAGACCGCGCACGAAGGAGACGAGGTGACAAAAATCACCAAGCGGGAGACGATCGAGGGGGAGCTCGGTCGCTTCATGCTTCACCAAGGGGAGGATCCGCAAGCTATGTACAATCGCTTGAAGACCTTGGTGAACCAAGTGCGCAACCTCGGGAGCACAAAATGGGATGACCATGAGATGGTCAAGGTTATTCTTAGATCCCTCGTTTTTCTTAACCCTACGCAAGTTCAATTAATTCGAGGTGATCCTAGATACAAGCTAATGTCTCCCGAGGAAGTTATAGGGAAGTTTGTAAGCTTTGAGCTAATGATCTAAGGCTCAAAGAAAATCATCGAGCAAGGCACCTCCTCCACACCCGAAGCACAACCCGTCGCATTCAAGGCAACGGAGGAGAAGAAGGAAGAGTCTACACCAAGTGGGCTCTCCATCGACGCCTCAAAGCTCGACAATGGGGAGATGGCTTTAATCATCAAAAGCTTTCGACAAATCCTCAAGCAAAGGAGGGGGAAGTACTACAAATCCCGCTCCAAGAAGGTTTGCTACAAGTGTGGTAAGCCCGGTCACTTTATAGCAAAATGTCCTATTTCTAGTGACAGTGACAGGGGCGACGACAAGAAGGGGAGAAGAAAGGAAAAGAAGAGGTATCACAAGAAGAAGGGCGGCGATGCCCATGTGTGCCGCGAGTGGGACTCCGACGAGAGCTCCACCGACTCCTCCTCCGACGAGGACACCGCCAACATCGCCGTCAACAAGGGACTTCTCTTCCCCAACGTCGGCCACAAGTGCCTCATGGCAAAGGACGGCAAAAGGAAGAAGGTTAAATCTAAATCCTCCACTAAATATGCATCCTCTAGTGATGAAGACAATTCTAGTAATGAGGAGGATAATTTGTTTACCCTTTTTGCCAACCTTAACATGGAACAAAAGGAAAAGCTAAATGAATTGATTAGCGCTATTCATGATAAGGATGAACTCTTGGATAGCCAAGAGGACTTCCTAATTAAGGAAAATAAGAAACATGTTAAGGTTAAGAATGCTTATGCTCTAGAAAGGAAAAAATGTGAAAAATTATCTAGTGAGCTAAGCACTTGCCATGATGTTATTGCCAACCTTAGAAATGAAAATGCTAAATTAGTTGCTAAGGTTGATTCAAATGTTTGTGATGATTCATATGCCAATCTTAGAAATGATCATGCTATTTCTATTGCTAAGATTGAGAAATTAAATGCCTCTCTTGCTAGCCTTAGATGTGAAAATGAAAAATTGATTGCTAAGGCTAAAGAATTAGATGTTTGCAATGCTTCCATTTTTGATCTTAGAAGTGAAAATGATATTTTACATGCTAAGATTGTTGAACTAAAAACTTGCAAACCCTCTACATCTACCATTGAGCATGTTTCTATTTGCACTAGATGTAGAGATGTTGACATTGATGCTATTCATGATCATATGGCTTTAATTAAACAACAAAATGATCATATAGCAAAATTAGATGCTAAAATTACCGAGCATGAACTTGAAAATGAAAATTTTAAATTTGCTCGTAGTATGCTTTATAGTGGGAGATGCCCTGGCATCAAGGATGGCATTGGCTTCCAAAAGGGGGACAATGTCAAACTTAATGCCCCTCCTAAAAAATTATCTAACTTTGTTAAGGGCAAGGCTCCCATGCCTCAGGATAACGAGGGTTACATTTTGTACCCTGCCGGTTATCCCGAGCATAAGATTAGGAGAATTCATTCTAGGAAGTCTCACTCTGGCCCTAATCAAGCTTTTATGTATAAGGGTGAGACATCTAGTGCTAGGCAATCAACTCGTGCTAAATTGCCTAAAAAGAAAACTCCTAGTGTATCAAATGAACCTAGCATTTCATTCAAAACTTTTGATGCATCCTATGTTTTGACTAACAAATCCGGCAAAGTAGTTGCCAAGTATGTTGGGGACAAACACAAGGGATCAAAGACTTGTGTTTGGGTACCCAAAGTTCTTGTATCTAATGTTAAAGAACCCAAAACTGTTTGGGTACCTAAAAACAAGAACTAAATTTGTTTTGTAGGTTTATGCATCCGGGGGCTCAAGTTGGATCATCAATAGCGGGTGCACAAACCACATGACAGGGGAGAAGAAGATGTTCTCCTCCTACGAGAAAAACTAAGATCCCCAACGAGCTATCACATTCGGGGATGGAAATCAAGGTTTGGTCAAAGGATTGGGTAAAATTGCTATATCTCCTGACCATTCCATTTCCAATGTTTTTCTTATTGATTCATTAGATTACAATTTGCTTTCCGTATCTCAATTATGAAAAATGGGCTACAACTGTCTATTTACTGATGTAGGTGTCACTGTCTTTAGAAGAAGTGATGATTCAGTAGCATTTAAGGGAGTGTTAGAGGGTCAGCTATACTTAGTTGATTTCAATAGAGCTGAACTCAACACTTGCTTAATTGCTAAGACTAACATAGGCTGGCTCTGGCATCGCTGACTAGCACATGTTGGGATGAAGAATCTTCACAAGCTTCTAAAGGGAGAACACATTTTAGGACTAACCAATGTTCATTTTGAGAAAGACAGGATTTGTAGCGCATGCCAAGCCGGGAAGCAAGTTGGCGCCCATCATCCACATAAGAACATCTTGACGACTGACAGGCCACTAGAGCTCCTCCATATGGACCTATTCGGCCCGATCGCTTACATAAGCATCGACGGGAGTAAGTACTGTCTTGTTATTGTGGATGACTATTCTCGCTTCACTTGGGTATTCTTTTTATAGGAAAAATCTCAAACCCAAGAGACCTTGAAGGGATTCTTGAGACGGGCTCAAAATGAGTTCGGCTTAAGGATCAAGAAAGTTAGAAGCGATAATGGGACGGAGTTCAAGAATTCGCAAATCGAAGGCTTCCTTGAGGAGGAGGGCATCAAGCATGAGTTCTCTTCTCCCTACACGCCACAACAAAATGGTGTAGTGGAGAGGAAGAATAGAACTCTATTGGACATGGCAAGAACCATGCTTGATGAGTACAAGACTTCGGATCGGTTTTGGGCCGAGGCGGTCAACACCGCCTGCTACGCCATCAACCGGTTGTATCTACACCGAATCCTCAAGAAGACATCTTATGAACTCCTAACCGGTAAAAAGCCAAATGTTTCATATTTTAGAGTCTTTGGTAGCAAATGTTTTATTCTTGTTAAAAGAGGTAGAAAATCCAAATTTGCTCCTAAGGCTGTAGAAGGCTTTTTACTAGGATATGATTCAAACACAAGGGCATATAGAGTCTTTAACAAGTCCACTGGACTAGTTGAAGTTTCTTGTGACATTGTGTTTGATGAGACTAACGGCTCTCAAGTAGAGCAAGTTGATCTTGATGAATTAGATGATGAAGAGGCTCCGTGCATCGCGCTAAGGAACATGTCCATTGGGGATGTGTGTCCTAAGGAATCTGAAGAGCCCATTCAAGCACAATATCAACCATCCTCCTCCATGCAAGCATCTCCACCAACCCAAGATGAGGATGAGGCTCAAGATGATGAAGAAGAAGATCAAGAAGATGAGCCACCTCAAGAAGACGACAATGATCAAGGGGGAGATGCAAATGATCAAGACAAGGAGGATGAGCAAGTTGCAAGGCCGCCACACCCAAGAGTCCACCAAGCAATCCAACGAGATCACCCCGTCAACACCATCCTCGGCGACATTCATAAGGGGGTAACCACTAGATCTCGTGTTGCACATTTTTGTGAGCATTACTCTTTTGTTTCCTCTATTGAGCCACACATGGTAGAGGAAGCACTTCAAGATTCGGATTGGGTGATGGCGATGCAAGAGGAGCTCAACAACTTCACAAGGAATAAGGTATGACATTTGGTTCCACGTCCTAACCAAAATGTTGAAGGAACCAAGTGGGTCTTCCGCAACAAATAAGACGAGCATGGTGTGGTGTCAAGGAACAAAGCCCGACTTGTGGCCAAGGGATATTCACAAGTCGAAGGTTTGGATTTCGGTGAAACCTATGCACCCATAGCTAGGCTTGAGTCCATTCGTATATTATTAGCCTATGCTACTTACCATGGCTTCAAGCTTTATCAAATGGACGTGAAGAGTGCCTTCCTCAATGGACCAATCAAGGAAGAGGTCTATGTTGAGCAACCTCCTGGCTTTGAAGATAGTGAGTATTCTAACCATGTCTATAGGCTCTCTAAGGCGCTTTATGGGCTCAAGCAAGCCCAAGAGCATGGTATGAATGCCTAAGAGATTTCCTTATTGCTAATGGCTTCAAACTCGGAAAGGCTGATCCTACTTTTTTTTACTAAAACTCTTGCAAATGATTTGTTTGTATGCCAAATTTATGTTGATGATATTATATTTGGGTCTACTAACGAATCTACATGTGAGGAATTTAGTAGGATCATGACACAAAAATTCGAGATGTCTATGATGGGGGAGTTGAAGTACTTCTTAGAATTTCAAGTGAAGCAACTCTAAGAGGGCACCTTCATTAGCCAAACGAAGTACATTCAAGACATTCTAACCAAGTTTGGGATGAAGGACACCAAGCCCATCAATACACCCATGGGAACAAATGGGCATCTCGACCTCGACACGGGAGGTAAATGCGTAGATCAAAAGGTATACCGGTCGATGATAGGTTCTTTACTCTATTTATGTGCTTCACGACCGGATATTATGCTTTCCGTATGCATGTGTGCAAGATTCCAAGCCAATCCTAAGGAAGCTCACCTTAGGGCCGTAAAACGAATCTTGAGATATTTAGTTTATACTCCTAAGTTTGGCCTTTGGTACCCCAGGGGATCCACATTTGATTTAATTGGTTATTCCGATGCCGATTGGGCAGGGTGCAAAATTAAAAGGAAGAGCACATCAGGGACTTGCCAGTTCTTGGGAAGATCTCTGGTGTCTTGGGCTTCAAAGAAGCAAAATTCTATGGCTCTTTCAACCGCCGAAGCTGAGTATATTGCCGCAGGCCATTGTTGCGCGCAATTGCTTTGGATGAGGTGAATCCTTAGGGACTATGGTTACAAATTAACCAAAGTTCCTCTTCTATGTGATAATGAGAGTGCGATCCGCATGGCGGATAATCCCGTTGAGCATAGCCGCACTAAACACAGCCATTCGATATCATTTTCTAAGGGATCACCAACAAAAGGGGGATATCGAGATTGCATATGTTAGCACCAAAGAACAATTAGCCGATATCTTTACCAAGCCTTTGGATGAACAAACTTTTACCAAACTTAGGCATGAGCTAAATATTCTTGATTCTAGGAATTTTTATTGATGTTTTGCACACATAGCTCATTATTATACCTTTGATCATCTCTTTCATGTGCTATGACTAATGTGTTCTTTCAAGTCCATTTCATGATAAGTCATAGATTGAAAGGGAAAAGGAGTCTTCAGCGAAGACAAGGCTTCCACTCCGCTCCATCGAATCATTCATCCTTTGCCGTCGCTCCGCACTAACTCTCCAACTTTGGTATAATCTTCATTCCTTTACTTCCATCCAAAGGGGGAGAGAGCGGTTTCCAAGGGCTTATATTTCACTCAAGCATCCGTTTTTGGCGATTCATGCCAAAGGGGGAGAGAGTATTAGCCCAAAGCAAAAGGACTGCACCACCACCAAAATTTCAAAAATTATAGAGTCTTTTATTTGGTATTAAAAGAAGTTTTTCAATTGATGTCCTATTTTGATATAATTTCAAATTGGTATACCTTCTTCAAAATTAATATCTAAAATCCTCTTGAACGCTAAGAGGAGGATTTCATTAAGGGGGAGTTTTGTTCAGTCAAAGGAAAAACATTTGAAACAGGGGAGAAAATTTCAAAACTTGAAAATGCTTCTCAAAAAAAATCTTATTCATTTACCTTTGACTATTTGCAAAAGGACTTTGAAAAGAATTTACAAAACATTTTGCAAAACAAAACAATTGGTGCAAGCGTGGTCCAAAATGTTAATAAAAAGAAAAGACATTCATGCGCATCTAGTAAGTAATACTTATTGGTTTCATTCCAAGCAACCTTTGCACTTACATTATGCAAACTAGTTCAATTATGCACTTTTATATTTGCTTTGGTTTGTGTTGGCATCAATCACCAAAAAGGGGGAGATTGAAAGGGAAATAGGCTTACACCTTTTCCTAATTGATTTTGGTGGTTGAATTGCCCAACACAAATAATTGGACTAACTAGTTTGCTCTAGATTATAAGTTTTACAGGTGCCAAAGGTTCACAATAGACCAATAAAATGTCCAAGAAAGGGTTCAAACAAAGAGAGCTAAAGACAACCCAAAGGCACCCTGGTCTGGCGCACCGGACTGTGTCCGATGCACCAGGGAAATCGAAACTGAACTCGCTACCTTCGGGAATATGGCGGCCGCTCAGCTATAATTCACCGGACCGTCCGGTGAATGCACCGGACAGTGTCCGGTGGCACATCGGACTGTCCGGTGTGCCAGTGGAGCAACGGCTACTTCACGCGCAACGGTCGACTGCAACGCATTTAATGCGCACCTGCGCGCGCAGAGGTCAGAGCACGCGTAGTTGGCGCACCGGACAGTCTACAGGACTTGTCCGGTGCACCACCGGACAGCCCAGAGGCCCCACAAGTCAGAGCTCCAACGGTCGAACCCCAACGGCTGGCTGACGTGGCTGGCGCACCGGACTGTCCGGTGCGCCATGCGACAGCAGACTTCCAACGACCACATTTTGGTGGTTGGGGCTATAAATACCCCAACCACCCCACATTCAATTGCATCCAAGTTTCCAACATTCTACACATTACAAGAGCTATAGCATTCAATACAAGACACACCAAAGAGATCAAATCCTCTCCCAAGTCTCTAGTTCAATTCCAATCAATAGTGACTAGTGAGAGAGTGACTTGTGTTCATTTGAGCTCTTGTGCTTGGATTGCTTCTTTTCTTTCTCATTCTTTCTTGTGATTCACTCACTTGTAACCGAGGCAAGAGACACCAATTGTGTGGTGGTCCTTGCGGGGACTTTGTGTCCCGTGTGATTGAGAAGAGAAGCTCACTCGGTCTAAGTGACCGTTTGAGAGAGGGAAAGGGTTGAAAGAGACCCGGTCTTTGTGACCACCTCAACGGGGAGTAGGTTTGCAAGAACCGAACCTCGGTAAAACAAATCCTTGTGTCTCACTCTTCATTTGCTTGTGATTTGTTTTTTCACCCTCTCTCTCGGACTCGTTCTTATTTCTAACGCTAACCCGGCTTGTAGTTGTGATTAACTTTGTAAATTTCAGTTTTGCCCTATTCACCCCCCTCTAGGCGACTTTCACCAATAGCAGTATCAGAGGCAGTTCCCTCAGCAGCAGCAGTATCGCCAGAACGACCAACAAGGAGGAAATTAGTACCATCGCCAGAACAACTAGACACCTCGCCTTCCCGCCCCAGCAACCAACCAGAACAACCAGGCAGCGCCAGCGCAAGAAGGAGGCAGTTAATGTTTCCATTGTGGGGAACAAGGTCACTAGACGAATCACTGCCTGAAGAAAGTAGTTCGGTAGTAGCTAGCTTTCAACACCTCAGCAAGACAAGGAGCACCACAACAAGCACCAGGAGATCGTGGCCAGGCCTACAACCGTGGAAAGGTGAACCACTTGGAGGCCGAAGCAATCCAGGATGCATCGGATGTGGTAGTAGATATGTTTCCAGTCGAATCCCATCTAGCAAAAGTATTATTTGGTACTGGTGCCACACATTCTTTTATTTCTACATCATGGGTAGAAGCACATAACATCCCTGTAGAACCAATGATTCCACCTTTAAGAGTTAATTTAGTTGGGGGAAAGGTTCAGTCCGATAAGATGTGTCCGAATCTAAGGATTGAAATAAGAGGAACTGTAATAATCAAGATACAAGAGGAACTGCTTTAGACATTTAGGTTTTTCCTTAAGCTATAAAGTAGTGGAAGTATATTTGGAGCAGTCTTACACATACCATCTTCTTAGCAAAAAACTTTTAAACATATTGATCCATGTGTTTAACAACAATTATGTGAATATCATCATGCCTTTTCTTGAATGTTTTCATCTTCATTTCCCACTCCTTAGCAGGCTTTTTTGTATCTTGTAGTTTGTACTCAGCGTCAACCTGTTTTATGGCCAAACGCACAAGGTTGTGGAAAGAATCAAGTATCTGTGACTGAGAGCGTGCAACATACATTTATAGAATCCTACTTACATGGGAGCAGCGTGTTCTATTATTTGTTGGCCAGTTTTTATCTTGGGCTTTGTGAGTTCCTGAAGATGCAGCACAACTGCATATTTGATATGATGGTGTGTTAAACATCATCAGCTTGTTGATAGAAAATATTCATCATCAACAAAAAAGGATAACTTCAAAAAGTAGTTCCCATGTTACCATTTCTTATATTTTATCATACTACTTGGCTGTAAGCATTAATACTTTCCTATTCAATGCTAGTAAATAACCTAACTATATCTTTTAAGGTATGTAAACATCCACTTTTAGTGACACTAACAAAAATATATAATAACAATTAGTGTTTTGCATATAAATGTATTTTATCATAATGGTTCTGTATCAAAATAGTTTATGCACATGCAAATGCTTCAATGCCCCATTTAGGTTGCTTGTTTCAGGTGCACAAAAAACGTTAATGGACATATGATGTATGACATGTACTACCCCGTGGCCTCAGGCGATCTACAGGAGTTTGGCGATGGAGCAAAAAAAACATGCCGGATAGATTAATATGCGAGGCGGATGCCGAAGAGGCTGCCCTATAAACAACAATGTCTCTTTGTTCAGTGAAGGGAACGAGAGTAGAATTGAGCCTGATCTCGCGCACCCCAAGAAAGATGTGAGGAAGAAGGCCATCATGACACTGCATTAGTTCTACCAGCGATTCTCCCTGCTCTATCTCCCACCTCGTCTCCAACTTCTACAAGGTCCACACTTCCCCCCTTCATATTTTGGTTCTCAATAAATCCATGTTTCTATACCCTACAGACATTTCTGTTGGAGTTGAATGGTAGTATGCATTTAGAAATGTCCATTTTCACATGCCTTGTTGTTTAGTATGTCACTCTAGATACCACAGATTACAACTTTGGACCAAATATGCCTGGACTTTCAAAGATGGAATTATTTGCAACAATACATTTTTACTTTGGTTCTTAAATTCTTGCTAGATAGAATAACTTTTCTTACCTTAATCTCTACATGGAGCAGTGAGGGTCTTAATATTTTTGGTTCTTTCTGTGCCGAGGCTCTGTGCTAATGATCTAGGGGTGATGGGTGCAACTCTTTGTCCTCTTTATGACCTGATTTTGGAGGAACCAAACTCATACGAGGATTTGGTTGTTAGTTTTGTTAACATCCTCAAACAAGTTGTAGAGAGGAGACTTCCGACTTCCTATGACTATCACGAAATGCCTGCACCGTTTATTCAGGTACATGAGTTAAACTAAGCATTATTTATTTGTTAGGTTGCCATGCCGCCAGCACGAGTTTTGCTTCTTCTAATGGGTTTAAGCCTTTAGTTGTCACCATGCTATCTACCTTAAATTTTGTCTGCCATCTGCAGTTAAAACTATTGAAGATACTTATTGTGCTTGGTAGTGGTAAATTTGCCTTCAAAATGTGACTTTCATAGCATCTTTGCTCATGCACATGCTCTATTTTCCCCCAGAAATTTGAACCAAATCTCCTGTTTAAAGGGATTAGTCTGCACTATTTTGGCCCAAGTATATGAACTGCCCTTTCCCCTGCTTGAAGCCATGTTGGGCGCTACAGCCTAAACAGGCCTGTAAAGTTGAGTGCAGCTGAATCATATGGATTCTAGAAGCACATCTGAGGGAGTTCTTGTGAGGACATGCAGGCAAAGTAATCACCATGTTGGAAGCTATAAATGATGGCAAAGATTTGCACATTTCCGTTATTACGAGGTTTGAAACATCCTATGTTTTGCTCTTCGCCTCATTTATGGTCCGTAATAATTTAGCGTCCATGATTTTTAAGACGGTGTGATTGATTGAAACAAGTATGTATGGTTAATTAGTAATTACAATAAATATATTGATAACAGCAAGTGCCTTGTTTTAATGTGGTATTTTCATGGTAACACTATTTGCTTCGAGCTAGCACATCCATTAAACCTAGGAATTTGAGAATGAAATCATTGTACATGTCTAGCTATGCTTTTATGATATTTAAAATAATGGATGGGGTCTATTTCCTACTTATCTGATTTGCATATAAAAAATATGTAGTAGTTGTTCATCCTTGTTTTTATAATCAGCAGGCGATGACAATATCAGTCCATATCTGTTTGATTAGTGTTTAATCTTGTAGTTTTCTGTCATCGGATTTCAACAGTTGGAATACAGTTGTCATAAGTTACTGGGACAGAGCATCACTTTCTAGGGGGGAGACCTGGTGAATATTTTTAAATCCTGGTTTGAACTGGCCATCTTAAATCGGTTCAACTCCTTCGAGGTGTGCTGCATTTCAACTATAGCCTCTTCAACTTCAAGCGCATCCTTTACTTTCTGCAAACGACCAAACTGCAAACAAAGTTGGGCCGGTGTCCATCACTAAACTTGTACCATGAAGCAATGTCAGTGCATAGATGAATATTACCTCAATCAAAAGGACCACAGACTAACACCACTAGTGCATAGATGAATATCACTAAACTTCCTGCACATCGATGCCGCCGTCGATGTCCATTCGTCCAAATGCCTTCGCGGCAAGCGATGCAGGGTTAAAGCAAACACCCAGTACTTGGAGAACTGGCGGGGCTTCCCTGCCGGCGAATGGGGGAAAGGAGGGGTCGCCATGTCTGTCTCGCTAGAGTTAAGGGAAGGGAACTCGGGAGAGGCAAAGGGGAAAGTGCGGTCGAGGCAGGGAAAGGAGAGGTTTTTTTTGAGAGAACAGGAGGGGGGGCCTATTGAAAATTTTATTTAAACTAAAAATAAAACAATGTTTAGAACAAACAAGTAGACGAATTACAGAAGGTTAGGAAGAGTTTCTACTGCCATTGCTGAAGCCATGCCGGGATGGCAGAATCGAATCTACCCAGAGCTCTATGAATGACTAGGAGCAATTCTTTTGCGAACTCATGCTTGCATTACTGCACCGTTGAATCTTTGTTCTGAAAAAGCCAAGCATTACGACACTTCCAAATGCTCCAGGTCATGAGAATAATGTTCTCCATAGAGAATGGAACATTGAGTTGCTGTTTTAGATTTGCTGCAGCCTCCTCTGGATTAGCAATTCTAGGGGGAATCAAACCGATTGAATTCCAGCAGGCCTTCGCGAAGTTGCACCTGAGGAAGAGATGATAAAGAGTTTCCTCCTTCTGCCAGATACAGTTCTCGCAGGTGTAAGACTCAAGAGTCATGTTCTTCCTCCTATGCATATTCCTTGTGTTGAGCCTGTTTTTTAACCAAAGCCAATAAAAGACTTTATGTTTTGGTTGACATTTATTTTTCCAAAGCAATCTGTAAATCTGATGAACTTGAGACTGACCCATCAAATGCCTGTAAGTCTTTTTCGTAGAGAAAATTTCAGATCCCCAAATGAGCTTCCAAGTGTCCTTTGCGTTGGTCACCGTGATTTGTCCCCAAGCCTCATTTAATTGAAGATACCGTTCGTAGGCTTGCACAGACAGAGGAAGCTGAAAAATCTCAAAGAGATGATCTTTTTGCTTAGCTTCTTTGATAGAGAGTTTGCGGTTGCAGGCAAATGAAAATAATTCCGGATACTGCTGAGCCGGGATGCCCTTATTCCACAGATCTTCCCAGAAAAGAATAGTTCTCCCATTGCCAATGGTTGGGGCTGTCAATCCCTTGAAATCTTGGACTAGACTAAGCAGACTTTTCCACCAAAAGGAAACGATATTTGAACAACTAGGAAGTCTATCTGTCCTGTAATAGTTGTTCCAAACAAGGTTTACCCAAGGTAAGTCATGATTATTGAAGAACTTGTGCACAAATTTCAAAAGCAAGGCCTTGTTGTGTGTCTCCAATCTGACCACTCCAAGGCCCCCATTGTTCTTTGGCTGAGTAATCATGCTCCAAGCAGCAAGAGCTGATCTGTTTGAGTTCACATCGTTTCCTCTCCAGAGATAATGCCTCTGGTAGGCATCTATCATCTTGACTGTGGCTGCAGGAATTTTCAGAGTGCACATCAGGAAAGTCGGGAGAGTAGAGAAAACAGAGTTAACTAACTCCAATCTTCCGGCCTGGGAGAGGATAGCAGAAGTACTGGACAATCTCCTTTCAATCCTTTGGATAAGCGGTAAAAAGTGGTAGATTCTAGGTTTTGACAGGCCTAGAGGGACACCAAGGTAAGTGAAAGGCATTGATCCTGTCTGACAGTTTAGTGTTCTGGCTAGAATCTCCAACTTTGCTGGGCAAACATTAATTGGGTACATGATTTATTATAATTCACTTTGAGCCCCGTCGAGGTAGCAAAAGAGTTTAGAACTACTCTGAGGAAAAATAATTGCCTGGGGAAAGCTTCCAATATCAATAATGTGTCATCAGCATATTGAATAATCGAAAAATCTTGACCACAGTTCTCAGTTAGGGGCAGCTGGAGGAGGCCTTGCTGCCTCGCTTTATTGATGATACTTTGAAGCAGATCTGCCGCTAGAACAAATAAAAGAGGCGATAGGGGGTATCCTTGTCTTACCCCACGCTTGCAATGGAAAGTTTTGCCTGGAACACCATTAAGGAGGACCGAAGACGTGCCAGATTGGAGGATATCCCTAACCCAGCCCAGCCATTTGGGCCCAAATCCTCTGTGGGACACCACCTGGAGGATCAGATCATGCTCAACTGTATCAAAGGCCTTTTCAAAATCCAACTTGAGCACGATGATTTCTTTTTTGGAAACATGAAATAAATGGATATATTCATAAGCCCAAGCCAAGCAGTCTTGAATGGTTCTTCCTTTGATGAAGCCATATTGATTTTTGTGAACTAGGGAGGTTATCACTGTCTGTAATCGATTGGCCAACAACTTAGTGATGATTTTCATACTATTATTTAGAAGCGATATTGGCCTAAAATCTCCCACTAATTGAGCATTTTCCTTCTTCGGAATCAGAACAATATAAGAACCATTAATACTTCGAAGACAGACATCCCCATGATAAAATTGCTCACATAAGTCGTAGAAGTCCTGAGAAATGACCGGCCAGCACTTTTTGATAAAATTGGTATTAAACCCATTAGGCCCTGGTGATTTGCCTGAGGGGAGAGCTGCAACAATGCTATCGATTTCTTGCTTTGAAAAAGGCTCATCTAACCAATGCAAGCCCTCTTGCAATATAATCAGGCCTGAGAGGTCAAAAACATTTTCCGAAAAGTCAGAAGAACCCAAACGACATTTGAAGACATTCCACAGAAGGTTAGCTTTAAGATTGTGTTCTGAAAAGATTGACCCACTATCATCAGAGAGCAGCGCAATTAAATTACGCCTATGCTTTACCGCTGCATGAGCATGAAAAAATCTAGCTACCATCAGGGAAAGGAGAGGTTGGAGGCGACGGCATATTATATAAGGCACAAAGACAGGCTCGTAACGTGCGGACGACCATCTCAGTTCTATTTTTGAAATTTGGCAAGGAACGGTTCTAAACTTGGAAACGGCCACGAACATGATGTTATATGAATGATAATGTCTCAGTTGTTTCTATTATAGAAACACCAGATAAACAATGAACACGTATACAACCCGAGCATTAGTACATGTCATTTCTCACAGTGTTAGCTCATGTGCAAACCCAGCATATTAAAGCCAAGCGAATAGGCTGCCTAGGTCGATCACGATCTAACTTTATAACTTAAAAAAATGTGATTATGTTCTTAACAAGGTCGCTTGAGCTGATGGTTGATGTAGAACAGCGGTCGTCTCCTAATCAATGCTCTTCGATAATCTGGAATTAATTAAAACAGAGAACCGTTGCACCTCACAAGCCACTTTTCTCCGTACGGGTGTTCTTCAGCAAGTCTGTCAAGAACGCGTCAAACGCCACGTGAGATGAGCCACCTTCCTTGAGAACCTCCACAGCCATATCCTTGGCCGTCACGAGCCTCTGCCTAAGCTCCTCTCCGTCGCCAGATCCGGGCGCCATCACCAGCCTCACCTTTGCTTCCACCTCCTCCGCCTTTACCAGCTCCTCCTCGTACCCCTCCATCACCACGCCAACCTTCAACTCCTCCACCATGTGCACCTTATTCATCTTCTGCTCCGCGTACAACGGCCAGCAGATCATCGGCACGCCAGACGCAATGCCCTCTAGCGCCGAGTTCCACCCGCAGTGCGTCACGAAAGCACCGATGGAAAGGTGCCGTAGCACCTCGCTCTGCGGCGCCCAGTTCTTCACCGCGAAGCCCCTTTCCCTAGTACGCTCCAAGAAACCCTCGGGAAGCAACGACTCCAGGTCCGGCTCGACGGAGTTGCTCCGGTGCTCAGGCGGGCTCCGGACGACCCACAGGAACCTCTGCCCGGAGTTCTCCAGTCCACGTGCTATCTCTCTCAGCTGCGGCGTCGAGAACCGCCCCAGGCTGCCGAAGCTGAGGAAAACAACGCTCCGGTCCGGCTGGGCGTCCAGCCATTCCAGACAAGCGTGCCTCTCGCTCGCCCCTCCCTTGTTTCCAGCGAGGACCAGCGGCCCGATGCAGTGGACTGGCGGAGCTGAGCGCCCCGGCGTGCAGAGGCCACGGCTGAGCGCTTCCAGGGCCCGTGCCTCCAGCCAGTCGAAGCTGTTCACGAGAATGCCCCTCGCTTCGAGCATGCGCGCGCACTGGGACAGGCGTGCCTTGGCGACGTCGCTGTCCCGGTCCTGCATCGTCGCACCCATGTCGAGCGCGCGGATCGGTGGCACGCCGGGGAAGTGCAGCACCGTCTCCGGCGTGTCCTTGAACGAGGACGGGGCCGTAGGGTAGTAGTACGGCAGGTGGAGCATGACAGCAAGGTCGCCTAGCGCGGAGGAGAAGAAGATGTACGCCGGGACGCCGAGCTCGGCGGCGACGTCGAGCGCGTCCGTGCAGAACATGTCGAGCACGAGGGCGTCGACGGCGGGTAGCGCGCGCAGGAAGCCCAGGAGCGCGGGGTTGGCGGCGCGGAGCACGTCGATGGCGCGCATGACCGGGTTAGTAGTAGAGCAACGTTCCGTGCCGCGGGACGGGACGGGGAGGTGGCGGAACGCGATGTCCGGGTTGGCGGCGGCGAGGCGGGCCAGCGCCTCGGCCGACACAGAGTCCTTGTCGGGCGAGTCGACGATGGCCATGACGACGGCCATGCCGCGGCGGAGGAAGACCTTGGCCAGCTCCACCATGGGGTTCAGGTGGCCGACTCCCAGCGAAGGGTAGAGGATCACGGTCTTGTGCGCCATGACGGCCTTGAGGCAGGCAGTTCTCGACGTGGGAATGCCAATTGCGCAATGGAACACGAGACAGGCATATGTATGTACGTACGGGGCCGCCATTTCACTTCTTTCTCAGGTTGTTTTCATTGAATGGCTGCCGTTGTTCCCATGTGTTTTGGCTATTCTCAATTGAAGCCGGTCCTTGAGCTGGAGGGAGCCAATTTTACTGCTCCATTGCTGGCTACCTGTGGGGAATCTGTGGCCGGAGGTGGTCTGGTCCCTGGATCCACGCTCGGCAATTGGAGACGACAAGCTAGATAAGGCTGGTGCCAGTGGCGGCCCTATGACGTCTTAGGCGGTCGGTATTGACTCCATCGGACAAAGCAGCGAGTGATACGGCCGCCGCCTGGTCTAGGTGATATAGCTAGTATTGGAGATCGCGCGGCCAATCGGTACCGATCAGCCCCTTGGGACCACAACCGCTGCCGATCGAATTATTTGTATTTAAAAAATTATAATTTTTTTCTAAATCCACCCTATAAATAAATTCTCAAATCTCTACTTCGTTCATACACTTGTATCTCCGTTTAGAGTTTAGAGTCTTTTGAACCTTCATATAGATCCGAGATGGAGTCCTAACAACAAAACTTTCACGGACTTGCTCAACAAGTAATCTCCTCAACGTTTGGTGTAAGACAAGTCTTTTTTGATAGCCTTTCTCCCACCCACCATCGGCGAGAGGAAGGTCTTGCTTGTCCCCGTGCCAAACTCCTCAACCTCCCTTTCCATAGTCATATCCTCCTCCATATCCTTACCGATCAAATGTCGATGTCCCTCTGTTATACTCCGAGCCTCCAACCACTGACGCTCCTCACCCTAGCACTGATGAAGCCCCTTCCACCGATGATCATCCTCCACAACCTTTCAATTATTCGTATCCTCCTCAGTACCCTATGGGTACCCATACGCTCCTCCTCCATATGGCTCGTATGGTGCTCCTACTCATTAACCTCTTTATGGTGCTCCTCTTGCGTTCCCTTCCACATATGGTGCTCCTCCCACTTAGGGCTTGTTCGGTTAGCTCCCAATCCATGTGGATTGAGTGGGATTGGATGAGTTTAAATCCCAAGCAAGTCAATCTTCTTCTTAATTTTTTCCAATCTCATCCAATCCATGGGTAACGGGATTAACCGAACAAGGCCTTATGGTGCTCCCCGCTCCCCGCTCCTCATGCTCCCTTAGGCTCAGTATACTTAGTAGCGCCACCAAACAACCATAGCGATGCGGCCTCTAACTAGTCAGCATTCTCAGCTGCATAGCAGTTCCAACAATGACAAGACTGAACTAAGATAGAGGATGAAAGGCTTGTAAGTACACATATATCTTTATGGATTCCACATTTTTTGTGCGTAGAGAACATTTTTGTGAGTTTGTACATTTGTAGGTGCACGCATGGTTAATGCACTCTATTGACTCTGTTGAGGACAACATCAAAAAAAGGCTTGGCATTTTATGGCAAAATAGTGGCCACATACAACACTACCATCAAGTCTCCTCGCCAGCAATGCCGTCAACCAGCTCAAGGATTGGTGGTCCACAAGCAACCAAAAAGTCAGCCTATTCAACATCATGTACAACTACTTGTCCATGGCCCATCCAAGCAGAGCAGATGATGTTCAGCTGCCTTAAGCGGCAAAGGATAACTTTCACAGTAGGTGCGGTGAAACAAAGTTGAAGCTAGAGCACATGTGACGCCATCAACCAAAGTTGTGTGTGTGGGAAGATGACTTCGACTTAGGCAATGCGAGTAAATGACCTCCCTTCAACGTGGAGGGGGAGGGGGTTATAGCTCCAGTTCGCTTGATAGTGTCGAACTACCACACCCTATGTCGCGATAGAGCAAGAGAGGAATGCAAGGGCAAAGGCCAACAATAAGGGACATCAAGAGCCCCAGTTTGAAGAAGGCAATAGTGAAGCATCTCTGCATAAGAAATTAAACTATGCAAATTTGTACGAGTAGTTCACCAAGGGTGTCTTTGGTTGGATGTACAAGGAGGGATGGAAGGGGCGGCCACAACTTTTATAGTGTTTGGATGAGAGTCACGTGGGGGCAAGGTAAACACCGGATTATTTTTTTTGTGGCGGCATGATCCCAAAAAATCAAGGGGACGGTATCACCCCCACCTCATCCCACATTGACCTCAAACCAAACACATCCCAAGTTGATGGATATGAACAATAACATGAATGAAGACATGAGAAGACTACATATGTTAGTCGTTAAACAATTGGCCAAACAATTAAAAATAGATGACCTAGGAAACGAGTAAGAAGCTCATACGGAGGATGAATAACTTTTATGAACATTGTAATTTTACTTTTTAGTTTATCACATTTTATATACTTTGTTTAATTTATGTAGTTTTATTTTATTTAACGAGCTATGTATTTTTTTTATGTTTTCACTTTTTTGTAATTTGTTTGAATTAAAAGTTGTGTTTCGTTGTGCATCCAAGTCTCTAAATGAAAAATTGTCATGACACTGATATGATTGTAGGTCAATGTAAAGGTCGTGCATTGAACTGGTTGTAAAATGCATTTGGTTTGAGGAAACCCAGTTTTGGACGATTCTGTATCGGGCGATTAAGTTAGTGGACCTGTTTTGCTTGTTTTCTGAGTTCGTTGACCCTAGCGACACAGTGTGCTAAGTTTGAGAACCACTACTGCATTTTACTTTAGATATGAAAGAATCAAGCTAATATGGATGTACATGGAGTACATTGTCTTATACACTAGTTGAAAAAAGCAAGGTCTAATTTTTATAGGCGATTTTGGTTATCGAACGCTAGTGATATAAAATGGTCGGCCCAATTCAAGGAATCGCCAGTAGAAATAATTTGAAATCGATTTTTTTCTTCAAATGATCTCTTATGAAAAGCATCAAAATAAAAGTTGTAGTTCTCTAAAAGTTATGAAACTTTGTAGTTGACAACGTTTTCAATTGAAATAATTTAGGTTCTCAAAAATGCATTTGAATCTATCAAATTTAAAATACAATTTTTTTGCAAACGACATCGGATGGAAAATGTACTAAAAGAAAAGTTATAGAACTTAAAAAGCTACTCAATTTTGTAGTTGACAACTTTTTCATTTGTAGCCTCAAACAATCAACTTACATTCGATTTGTTCTAATATGTGGGCAACAAAACCGCAATCTAGAAACAAGTATGTGATGGGGTGGAGTGGTAAAGGAGGCTATGCACGAGAGTGAGGTTGGATGGTTCGATTCCTACCCATCGTGTAGTGTGCACAAAATGTCGCGACATGCAGGAGACGTGTGGGTGCAGCCTCCTCCAGTTAAGATAATATTTTGCTATTTTTAAGACCGAGTTTATGTTTCTCGGAAAGGATTTGTACTCGTTGTTTCTCCAACCGCTATTGAAAATTCAGTTTCCACTGTCGATTTTCTTAGCTCAAACGTCAGTGAAAATCGATTTCACTGGCGGTTCTCAACTAACCACCCGCGAAAAGAATGATTTCTACATGCCTCTACCACCGGTGGTTCTAAAAATCACCTGTGAAAATTGGTTCCGAACCGCCTCTATAGATTTTATTTGTACAAGTGACAAAAGAGATACTCATGTGCTACAATTATACTTTAGAGAAGTGGCCAAAAAACCTGCTACAAGTTATATAATAAAAATATAGCACAAAGTTATATAATAAAACTAAGATATGATTATATATAAAGTTTAAGATCTAAATAATCTACTCTATTAAGTATATTACAATTTCTTGAGCTCTAAGTGTTTTATGCCAGGTCGCCAGCAACCTATTTTATGTACAGAAAAAACTTTGTGTACAATGAGATATAAAATGCATCAACGGTCCTCAAACTTGACATGATATGTCACTTAGGTCACTAAACTCTCAAAACCAGGAAAGTGGATCCTCAAACTTGGCCGGACATCCAAAACCGGATTTGCTCAAATCGAATGCAGACGTGGCATGCCATTAAACCTATCATCTACCTTCTATGGTTCTTGAGATGTTCTAAGGTTCATTTTACTGTTTTGGTACTTAGCCAGTAGTGTTAAGATTTTCTATCTCTTCTTAAGGACTTGTGTTATGTTTGGCTGTGTTGAGCCATTACATGTGTCTTTTGAGGAAAATCTTTGCTTATTTCAAATGACCCTGCTTTGGGTTTTCCATTGGCTTTTGGTCATTTTGTCGAATACTTAGTTTTTCTTTTGTTTCCTATCCATCTCTTTGTATTGGTGTTGACAAATACTCATCAAGGAGAGATTGCGAACACATATATTGTTGAGATATGTCCATGGTGTTCATAATCTCGACCTCAGGTCGCTTTTATTATCTGAGATGAGCAAAATACAGTAGCGGTCATCAAATGTGACATTGTTGTGTCACTTGGATTCCCTGAACTAAAAAACAAGCACTCTAACTTAGCCAACCCATGCAAAACCGTCCGAAACAAGATTTGCTCAAACCGCTTGCCGACGGCGTGCCATGTTGGATCACACTAATTAAAGTTCGGGGACCCAAGTGACACAACATACCAAACTCAAAGACCCAAGTGACTCCAACGTGGCACGCGACACACCACATCGACATTGGGTTCGAGCAAACATGATTTTGGACGGTTTTTATATAGATCGATTAAGTTAGAGGACCCATTTTTGCAGGTTTTTCGAGTTCGGGCCGGGGACCCAAATAACACAACGTGCCAAATCCTACCACTAATGCATTTTACTCATTTGAGATATATATGCTACGTGATCTAGTGGAACCTTGTCTGAAATCGTAGCTTGGTTGGATTTGAATTAATCTAGCTAGTTCAGCTCTGTCTTGTGGAACCTGTGGGGGATAGATATCCCCCGGGTCCACTAAAGGAGTAAAAGACCTCACGAAAGGCCCAAGGGCCCAATAAATTGTAAGGTCATTCTTTCGTGGGCCTGGGGAGAAACAACCAACAAAGCAGAGCGACGTGAGACCGGATTGGTGCAAACCCGGACGGCCCACAACGTCGAGCGAGTAAGTCGCAACAGAGACCCGACTTTCCCGCGCTGAAGCCCCCATGCAACGGAGCCATGCGAGGATAAGTCAGCGAGGGTTATGTAGGGATAAACTCAAGAGGTTCACTACTTTTTAGCTACTTGTTGCTATCATATCCACGTGTACTGCCCCACGGTCGAGTATATAAGGCCTAGGGGGCACCCCTTCAGATCGATCGACCCTATCTTACTTAGCCACCCACATCAACTCTCTGTGTCTTCAGTCCAGAGAGCCCTCTTGTAACCACGCTCACCAAGCATACTCACCAGGACGTAGGGTGTTACGCATCTCTAAGCGGCCCGAACCTGTAAATCTTGTCCACTGTCCCTCGTGCGATCGGCACGAACCATTTTGCTACAGTCGTCGACACCGTCCTACTCCTAGAAACACCTTGAGGGGCAACCCCGGGTGTGCGGTCGGACCCAAAACACCGACAGCTGGCGCGCCGGGTAGGGGGTGTGTCGACGATCCAAGCTAGCTCAATGGCCATCACCTTCTACAACAAGATCACCATGCGTCCCGGATCCATATTCTGCTTCGGGACAATCTCATTTGTAGTGGATGAAGAGGGAATTCTACACCGTATCGCGGATCCGCCGGAAAAGAAGTCTCCTCCAATGAACTCCGAAAATGCCGGAGAGGCGCAACCTCCAGCTCTTCGGAAAAAGATCGTCTCCGGAAAGTCGGGGGCCGAGGGCTCGCTGACCCGGAAGACTCCGCTGTCTACTTCCCCGACAAAAGAATGGACACGGATCGCGAGGAAGAAGGGGACCAGGGAAAAGCAAGTCGTTCTTTCCGTTCCTCCGGCCTCAAAGGAGAACAGAAAGAAAGTCGCTACGACAGCAGTTCCATTCTACCCCGACGTCCTCTTCATCGGGAGAGTGGAATCGCCTACCGTCTCCGACGACGAGCTGACCGTACCCGGAGAAGAACCGCCTCAACGAGAATCCCGCCGATGGAGGAATCGGCGCAGGAACGTTCGACGACATCACGCGGCCGGAGAACGGGATCCGGAGCAGCCTGTCTCGCGAGACGAGGTCTCGGAGATAGGAGAAACTCCGGAAGAACGCGTCTTCAGAGAACGAAGGAACTCCCGACGACGTGATCGCCGACGGGCTGAGGAACAAGCTGAGCAAGATGCAAGGCAACGCCGGGAGAATCCGCTCTTCGGGCGCAACCTGAATCCCGACTTCGCCCGAGCTATGAACACGCCAAGCGAAGTCGGAGGGGTACTAGCTCGGATAGCTGATGGACTTCCTCGGACTCCCGACGCCGAGGGATACCGACGCCTGTTCACCCAGGCAGCCAACCATCTTCTACCGCTCGCTCACCCGCCGAACGATCTACGACACGCCATCAACAGTCGCCGAGACGCGCGAAGCTCCATCAATGCTTCGCGTGAACGGCGGCATGAGAACGAGATTCGCCGTCGGGAGGAGTACGACCGGGATCATGGCATCCCGACTCAGAGCCAGGCCACCAGGACTGAGTCGGCAACGGCCTCAACTGGCGGTACCACCCGGGGACGGTCGAGGAACCACAATCACAACTCCCCTCCCCAGGACAGACATCGTCCCCGACGACAGGAGGACACGTGCGGAGTGTCCGCTCTTACTCCGCGCCTTAGGGCCATCCAATGGCCTCCCAACTTCAAGGTATCCAATGTCGACAAATATGAACCTAAGCAGGATCCAGGGGGTTGGCTAGCTGTCTACACCACCGCTGCTCGAGCTGCCGGGGCATCTGAGGACGTTATGATCGCGTATTTGCCCATCGTCCTTGGGCAAGATGCGCTACAGTGGCTACGACATCTACCCCGACACTGCATCGACGTCTGGGGAGACTTCAGTCGACGCTTCACCGCCAACTTCCAGTCCCTCTCCGACAAGCCAGCGCAACCGTGGGACCTCAAATCCATCAAGCGCCGGGGGGATGAGACTTTCCGGTCGTACCTCAAAAGGTTCCAGACCATGAGAAATCGCATCCCCGAGGTCACGGAGGCGGCCGTGATCGAGGACTTCTACAGAGGATCCAACGACTCGGCTTTTGTCCGAGCCATACTACAGAAGGCGCCGACTACTTCCGAGGAGCTGTTCCGGGAAGCCGACCTCTACATCACCGCCGACGAGCGAGCTCAGGACCTCATCGGAGGAGCAAAGCCTGCACCGGCAGCACCACGACGCGACGCGAACCAGCCACCCGACAAACGCTGGGAGAAGAGGCCTCGCGAAGAAGTACACGCCGCCGGACCACCTGCCTCTCGCGCCCGAGGAGGACCTCGCGGAGGCGAACGCACGCTGGACGACATCCTCGACGCCCAGTGCCCATACCACAAGGACATGCGCCACACTCTTCGCAACTACCGGGACTTCAAGCACTCCGTTGGGCATGGCCGACCCTTCCAACCTCTACCTCCTCCTCCGCCGAGGGGAGGACCGGATGAACCACGACAACCTCATCAGCCGGAGGAGGGAGGAGGAGGAGCTTTCCCACGCATCGACAGGGAGGTCAACGTCATCTTTGGTGGACATGGGTCGCAGGAGAACAAGAGACAACAAAAGCTCAACGACCGCCAGATACTGGTGGCGACCACCGGTCCTCCCGCCCCATACCGGTGGTCAAAACACCCGATCACCTTCACTCGGGAGGATCAATGGCTCAACTTCGACCATCCGGGCAAATACCCGCTCCTCGTCGATCCGGTGATCCGAGAGAGCCGGGTGAAGAAGGTGCTAGTGGACGGGGGGAGCAGCATCAACGTCACCTTCCCTCGGACACTCCAAGGCTTGGGAGTTCACCTCAAAGAGCTCCACGAGTCGGACACTCCCTTCTTCGGCATCGTGCCGACTGAAGGGGAATACCCGCTGGGCCACATCTACATGCACGTCACCTTCGGAACTCCAGAGAACTACAGAACCGAGTTCCTGAGGTTCGAAGTGGCGAACTTCGACTACGGGTACAACGCCATCATCGGGAGGCCGGGATTGGCCAAATTCATGGCCATTCCTCATTACACGTACATGATACTGAAGATGCCAGGACCACAAGGAATCATAACTGTGCGCGCCGACTTCCAAGGCGCCGCAGAGTGCTTCCGAGTGGCCATCCAAGCGGCCCTCACCACCAAGCCGTCGACGATTTCTTCAACACAGGCGAACTCTAAGCCTGAGGAGGACCTTGCAGTACCGGCAAACGAAGCTCAGGCCGCGACCTCTATGCGGCCGACTGAAGAAACCAAGCGAATCAACCTGGGGTTCGCTGATGAGCACAAGACAACCATCATCAGCTCCAGCTTGGACGACAAATAGGAAAGCGCGCTCATCCAGTTCCTGCAAGATAACCGAGATGTATTTGCATGGCAACCTGCGGATATGCCGGGAGTCCCAAGAGAACTGGCCGAGCACAAGTTGAAGGTTTATCCCCAGGCGAGGCCGATCCGGCAAAAGCTACGTCGTTTCACGCCCGACAAGAGAGAGGCCATTCGCGCCGAGTTAACTCGCTTGGTTGCGGCTGGATTTATTAGAGAAGTATTACACCCCGAGTGGTTAGCCAACCCTGTTCTTGTACTAAAAAAGAATAAAGTGGATTGGCGCATGTGCGTCGACTATACTGATCTCAACAAACACTGTCCGAAGGATCCCTTCGGGCTCCCGAGGATAGATCAGGTGGTGGACTCCATCGCTGGATGTTCTGTGCTGTCTTTCTTAGATTGCTACTCCGGGTATCATCAGATTAGTTTGGCAAAAGAAGACGAGGAAAAAACGGCATTCATCACTTCGTTTGGTGCTTTCTGTTATACCTCCATGCCGTTCGACCTCAAAAACGCTGGAGCGACTTATCAGAGAGCCATTCAAACATGCTTAGCCGATCACTGGGGCAAGCGTGTGGAGGCTTACGTAGATGACGTGGTAATCAAAACAGAGAATTCGGAAAACTTCATCGAAGATTTACAGCTGGTTTTCAACAGCCTGAGACGATATAGATGGAAGCTCAACCCTGAAAAATGTGTTTTCGGGGTACCAGCAGGAAAGTTGCTCGGGTTTATCGTCAGCCACCGGGGAATTGAGGCTAATCCAGATAAGATTGAAGCTATCATGAAGATGGAAGCTCCTCGGTCACAAAAGAAGGTTCAGCGACTTACTGGATGTATGGCAGCTCTGAGCAGATTTATATCCAGGCTGGGAGAAAAAGGTTTGCCATTTTACAAGCTACTCAAGAAGGTGGATAAGTTTCAATGGACTTCAGAAGCACAAGAAGCTCTAGATGCACTGAAGAAATTCTTGACAACACCACCAGTACTGAAACCACCCCGGCGAGCTACGTCGACTCAACCAGCTGAAGATTTGCTACTGTATATCTCTTGCACGACTCATGTGGTAAGCACCGCGTTGGTAGTCGAGCGAGTAGAAGAAGGACATGCCTATCCAGTACAACATCCTGTTTACTTCATCAGTGAAGTTCTAGGCCCCTCGAAGAAAAAGTATCCTCAGGTTCAGAAGCTATTATATGCAGTACTTCTAACTGCCCGCAAGCTGCGTCACTACTTTGACGACCACAAAGTCATAGTAGTCACTGGTTTTCCAATAGGGGATATTCTTCACAACAAGGAAGCCATTGACCGAATAGCCAAGTGGGCTTGTGAGCTAGGATCCCACGACATCGAGTTCCGACCTCGCACTGCCATCAAAACTCAAGCACTGGTTGACTTCGTATCAGAGTGGACAGAACAGCAAGTACCGGATAATCCAGAAACTGCAGAAGTATGACGAATGTATTTTGATGGCTCGCTAAAGCTGCAGGGAGCAGGAGCAGGGATTCTCTTCACCGCACCTGGAGGTGAACACCTCAAGTACGCCCTCCAGTTGCTATTCCCGGCCTCTAACAATGCAGCCGAGTATGAAGCTTTGATACACGGATTGAACATCGCCATATCACTGGGCGTCAAGAGATTGATGGTATACGGAGATTCTCTGGTAGTCATCAGCAAGATAAACAAGGAATGGGATTGTTCAAGCGATTCAATGGGAAAATACTGCGCTGTCGTCCGAAAGCTGGAAGATAAATTCGAGGGTCTGGAATTTCATCATATAGAAAGAGATAGGAACACAGCAGCCGATGTGCTGTCCAAGCTCGGATCCAGTCGAACTCAGGTCCCACCCGGAGTCTTCGTGCAAGAAATTCTGCAGCCGAGTATTTCAATGGATCAAATAGAAGAGTGCAACATCATAGATCAACCCGAGTCAGACTCTGATGACTGGAGAAGGCTGATTATTAAGTATATAAAGAATGAAGAAGAACCAGACGACAAGAACTCGGCAGAGCACATTGCCAGGCAGTCGGCTCACTATACACTCATTGGGGAGATATTGTACAGAAGGGGCGCATCAGACATCCTCATGAAGTGCGTTCTCCCGTCCACTGGGAAGCAACTTCTGGAGGAGGTCCATGCAGGGCAATGTGGAATACATGCAGCATCCAGAACACTAGTCGGGAAGGTTTTCAGGTCAGGATTCTATTGGCCGACAGCGAAGAACGATGCAGCCGAGTTAGTTCAAAGGTGCGAAGCTTGCCAATACTTGTCAAAGCAACAGCACATGCCAGCACAGCAACTACAGACCATACCAGTAACCTGGCCTTTTGCATGCTGGGGACTGGATATGATTGGACCTTTCAAGAAAGCTCAAGGGGGATATACTCATGTATTGGTGGCGATTGACAAATTCACTAAATGGATAGAGTTCAAGCCCATTGCTTCTTTAACCTCTGCTAAGGCCGTGGAATTCATACAAGACATAATATTCAGATTCGGGATACCAAACAGCATCATCACTGACTTAGGATCCAACTTCACCAGTTCAGAATTCTTCGATTTCTGCGAGCAAAAGAGCATTCAGATCAAGTACGCATCTGTAGCACATCCAAGAGCCAACGGGCAGGTTGAACGAGCCAACGGAATGATATTGGAGGCACTCAGGAAAAAGGTCTTCGATAAGAATGAAAAATTCGCAGGAAAGTGGATAAGAGAATTGCCTTATGTTGTTTGGAGCCTAAGAACCCAACCTAGCCGAGCCCTGCATGGAAACACTCCTTTCTTCATGGTCTATGGGTCGGAGGCAGTGCTACCTGCTGATCTCAAGTTTGGGGCACCAAGGTTGATCTTCGAAAGCATAGCAGAAGCTGAGGCCACCATGCTGGAGGACATTGATATACTTGAGGAAGAACGGCTGAATGCGGTAATCCAATCAGCACGGTACCAGCAGACTCTAAGGCGCTATCACGACAAGGCTGTGCGGCAACGGTTCTTTTCAGTAGGAGACCTCGTCCTCCGCCGAATTCTAACGGGGGAGGGACGGCACAAGTTATCACCCTTATGGGAAGGACCCTTCATGGTAGCAGAAGTCACTCGGCCCGGCTCGTATCGCCTCACTCAGATGGATGGCACAGAAGTTGGGAACTCCTGGAACATAGAGCACCTCAGAAAGTTTTACCCCTAGCTGTATTTCAAAACTGTTGGGGCGACAATGTATACTGTAAAGTGGAAATATGTCATCAATAAAGAGAGATTTCAAAGATACTCAGATCGTTTACGATTGACTTGCATTCTTACTTAACTCGAGGTGACCACTATGCCCTACAAACGGAGCAATCGACTTAAGTCGGCAACGACTTAAGGTGGTGCAACATGCTCACGCTTACTTAACTCGGGGTGACCACTATGCCCTACAAACGGAGCAATCGACTTAAGTCGGCGACGACTTAAGGCGGTGCAACATGCTCACGCTTACTTAACTCGGGGTGACCACTATGGCCTACAAACGGAGCAATCGACTTAAGTCGGCAACGACTTAAGGCGGTGCAACATGCTCACGCTTACTTAACTCGGGGTGACCACTATGCCCTACAAACGGAGCAGTCGACTTAAGTCGGCAACGACTTAAGGCGGTGCAACATGCTCACGCTTACTTAACTCGGGGTGACCACTATGCCCTACAAACAGAGCAATCGACTTAAGTCGGCAACGACTTAAGGCGGTGCAACTTGCTCACGCTTACTTAACTCGGGGTGACCACTATACCCTACAAACGGAGCAATCGGCTAAAGTCAGTGGCGACTTAAGCCGGTGCAACATACTCGCGCCTACGGAATTCAGGGGATGACTTCCATATCCCGCAAACAAATTTCATAATCATCATGCGTCATTACATTACCGCAAATTTACGAACTGATGAATTCTGATACAATAAGAGAGTAACTATATCATTCGAATGCTGAACTGATGTCCTCTAACAAATACTCGATCATGCTAACCGCGCGCTCAAAGCACGCAAAATGTTTCTCTATTTCGCAATGTCTTTTTCAGGGGCAACCGACGAAGAAGGGCGACTTGAAGAATCGGGGGCAGCATTCACGTCAGCCCTTATGTCTTCAGGAACAGTCACGCCGGGTCTCCTCATCAAGATTCTTCCCGCCCGAATAGCCTTGTCCATGGCTTTATTGCGCTGGGCTTTGAGGGTAGCAGCAGTTTCTTCGACAACTTTAGCAGCCAGCCGAGCAGCCTCTAACTCCTGGGCAATGGATTTCTTGGAAGCCCGGAGTTCTTTGATGGTGGCATCCTTTGCTGATATCAATTGCTTAAGGCGGGTCACTTCGTCCGCAGATTCCTGCAGCTTACAACGTTGATTGTCCAGTTCCTCCATTGTAAAGCGGTGACTCCTCTCCAAGATTGACAGCGAGTTGCTAGAATCACGATACAATCTGTCAAGATTGTCACGAGAAGCAGCAAGGATACGCTTTTCTTCCTGCAAACAAAAATCAACTCCTTCAGAAACCAAGCAAGTAATAGGAACATATCAAGGCAAGGCACAATTTTGTAAGTTACCTTTTCAGAGTCAAGCCGAGCATGAAGAGAAGAACTCAGGGCATTGGCGTCATCCAAGGCAGCGGAGACCTGATTTAGTTCAGTTTGGCTCTGAGAGTACTTCTCCTCGAAGTCAGCGCACCGTTGAACCATTTCAGCCTGATCTCGGGAATATTTTTCCTCAACAATTGCAATCTGCCGAGTCATTCCTAGCAGGAGGTAATCAAACAAAACGAGGTCAGAAGGTAAAACAGTCCACAACAAAGGCGACGAGAAGAAAAAGGGCACTAACCAGCGTTAGTTGCCTCCAACTCGGATACACGACGATGAAGTGACACTGGATTCCAACACGCAAGAGACGAAGCCACTTCTGGGACGGAAACACCCTGCAATCTCAGCTGGCTGGCCATCCCATCCACCAAAGCCTGATGAGAAGAACAGATGAACATAATGACAAAAGTTCATGCAATGTAGAGATCAAGCTAAAATACAGCACAGTACCTGGAGGTTGGAAAAGAACGAAGGGATCCCCAAATCAGGAGAAATCAGCTGATAACCAGGCGCAAGGCCACCACTCGAAGCAGCTTGCAACGGACCAGTAGGAATCAGCTCAGTGCCTTCAACAGAGCCAAACGCCCGATCAGCGGGGACGCTGCCCTCTAAAGCGACTCCTTGGTCCAAAGTTTGGGCTACCACCATGCAACCAGAGTGTGGAGGTGATCCCGCGTGAACGTCCATGGAAGTGCAGGAAGGAGACCCTGCTTGGGCACCCTCGGGGGCTGGGTCATAGTTGGCACTGCCCACTTGAGCCGGATCATCCCCGGCAGCACCCTCGGGGGCTGGGCAGTGGCTTACACTCTTCACCCGAGCTAAGTCATCCCCGGCGACATCCTCGGGGGCTGGGCATGTGTCAGCACCATTCTTGAGGTCCAGGCTCTCCGCAGTAACCACCTCTAAGGTTGACGGGCCTTCAGCCACTTCCATGGGACCAGGACAATCCAAGTCAGCATCCCGACCCTCGAGATCGCGCTCTAAGGTCGACGAGGCACGAGATGACCTCAACCCAGCATCAGGCACGGCAGCGCAAGCCTCCGTTGCATCATCATCCACTGGCTCTGATAACATGTCCTCTGGGACCATATCCTCAAGAGTTTGATCAAAGTTGGCCAGGGACAGTTCTTGCAGACCAATGAGGACAGACAAAGCAGGAGAAGGAACTCCACTACTTTCACCGCTGGCGATGAACTGCCGACTGTTTTTCCGAGTTAAAGGAGCCTCATTTTCTTCCTCCTCATCTTCCACAGTGACAACACAAGCAGCACCCCCATTGGGATCAGCAACACAAGCAGCACCCCCATTGGGATCAGCAACAGATGGAGCACCCACATTGGGATCAGTAGTAGTTTGGGTACGCCCATTGGGGTCAGCGTCAGTAAGCCCAGTCGCAGGCACTTCTTCAGTAACAGGAACTGAGGTACCAGCGTCCTCATCAAAACTGGATACTCGCCGGAGGCGTCTTCTTTTCTTCTTTTGCTCATCAGCAGAAGGCTCAGGCTGACTGGTTCGGCTAGGGCGCCTCGGGCGAGTACTGACAGGTTTCTGGACATCCAAAGCTGTATCAACCTCTAGAAGGGGCACCACTGCCAGCGTACCAGTAGGAGCAGCATCGGAGGAATCCTCAGCTAGCAGATCAAGCATGGCATTTATATCCGCATCACTAGGGTTCAGGGGCACCTCAAAATGGACCTGCCGTTCGTCATCAGGAATCTCCCCAAGTGAAGCAACCAAAGTACTGACTTCTTCAGCAGAGGGTCGCACTCTAAGGCCCAAATTGCCATCAGTCACGGGCGGATTTGACACAAAAAGGGTGAAGGCTTTGGGAGGAGGCAGGTTCCAGGCTGAGTATGCCACTGGAGCACCAACATTTGACACCTTACCCCTGAGGATCATTTCAAGTCGGCTTACCAAGTCTACAGAAGGAATTCTCCTATTGGTAACCCGAGTTGAGTCGGCTAGCCCTCGATACAGATATGCTGGATAGGCCCTGTCTTTCAGTGGCTGAATGTTCTTGAAAACAAAGTCAGCAACCACAACTTCAGCAGTTAGACCTCTCTCTTTCAGCAGTCCAACTTCAGTTAGCAACACACCCGCCTCAGCCACTTCCTGATCTGTGGGAGACTCGGTCCAGCTCGGAGTGCGAACGTCTGGCTGTCTTCCCGACCGGGAGGGGAGAGAATTTCCATAATTATCAACTATGAACCACTCTAAACGCCACCCCTTAATACTGTCCTTGAGGGGAATCTCAAGATACTCAGTTTTCCGCCCGCGGCGCATCTCCAAACTGGCACCTCCGACCAACTGATGTTGTCCCCCGGCCATCCCAGGGCGACAATGATACAGATACTTCCATAAACCGAAATGCGGCAGCACGCCAAGAAAGGCTTCGCATAGGTGAACAAAAATGGAGATTTGCAGAATGGAATTAGGGTTCAAATGGGTCAAGTTAATGTGGTAGAAATCAAGGAGGCCACGGAAAAAGGGAGAGATGGGAAGGCCGAGGCCGCGGAGAAGAAAAGGAGCGTAAACTACAGACTCGTGGGTATCCTCTGTCGGGACAGTAGTCCCGTGGCAAATCTGCCAAGAACAAAGTTCCCGCGGAGGAAGAACCCCGATTGATACGAGGTGGAGAAGTTCAGCTTAGGAAATGATGGACATATGGTTACCTACGAAAGGCAACTGGCTGTTGGGGTCGATCGTAGGGATCACCGCAGCAGACGAGCTCACAGTCTTCCTCTTGGGCGCCATCTCGATTTCACCAGCGAGCAGAGTAGGAGGCGAATGGCAGAGAGGATTCGGAAGCGGGAATGCAAGAACTAGGGCACGGAAAGCAAAGGCGGCTAAAAGCGCAGCTCTTATGGGATATTCTCGAGCCAGATACCATTTCAAAAAGTGCCCAGTCATCACCCGGCGGTTATTTCCAAAACCCCAGCAGGCCACGTGGTCATCCGGCAGTTATTTCCAAAAAGCCGATGCGCCACCTCATCACTCGGTCATTATCCTCAAAATAGCTCATGCGGCCTGCTATCACTCGGCGTTGACTCTAAAACGCTGATTTCATATTCAGTCGCTCGGCATTACCTCTAAAATACCGACGTCACCATCCAGTCACTCGGCGTTGACTCTAAAACGCTGTTTTCGTATTCGGTCGCTCGGCATCACCTCTAAAAAACGCCAACATCACCCTCCAGTCACTCGGCGTTGCCTCTAAAACGCTGATCTCGTGTTCAACCGCTCGGCATTACTTCTACAATGCCGACGCCGACCTTCAATCACTCGGCGTTGCTTCTAAAACGCTGATCTCGTGTTCAATCGCTCGGCATTACTTCTACAATGCCGACGTAGACCTTCAATCGCTCGGCACTACTTCTAAAATGCCGACGTCGACCTTCAATCACTCGGCATTGCCTCTAAGACGCTGATATAGCGTTCAGTCGCTCGGCATTATTTCTAAAACGTCGACACAGACTACAAGATTACTCGGCAGCTACTTCTAGAAGCGTCAGTGTGATGCCCAAGTTATTCATCTACTATCTCAAAAGAATCAGTTTTATAATCAAGCAAAGCGAGTCATCAAGAAGAAGCCAACGTCATTCTTTCATTAAGGGAAGACAATAAGCTTACAAATCAACTCTTTGCGAGTTGATGCTTCCCTACTATTACTACATTACATTACTACTACTACTATACTACACTATACTACTCTACATTACTACTACATTATTCTAACTACACTATACTAATATCTAAAGACCAGTGGCGTTTAGCCACTGGCCTTGCTGCTGCTGCCACCGCCGCCGCCCTTGCTGCTGCTGCCACCGCCGCCGCCCCTGGTGCTGCCCTTGCTGCTGCCGCCCCTGGTGCTGCCCTTGCTGCTGCCGCCTCTGGTGCTGCCCTTGCTCCCGTCGCCGCCGCCGCTGCCCCCGCCGCTGCCGCTGCCATCACCGTCGCCGTCGCCACCGTCGTCGTCGTCGCCGTCGTCGTCGTCGTCATCCTCGTCCTCGCCGCCGTCCGAGTCCTCCTCATCCGAGGAGTACTCCGACTCATCCAAGCCCTCGAGCCCGGAGCGCTCGATGGCCCGGATGTACGTCCAGACTTCCGCGGCAATCCCCTGGGAGTCGTCTGAATCATCAGACGACGCCGGGGGAGAGACGGGAGCCGGAGACCCCTCGGACTCGGAGGAGAACTCCTCCTCCGAGTATTCCGAGTCGCCGAAGTCCTCAGATGGAGGAGTCGGCTCGCGCTTGCGTTTGTTACATTTGCCCATGGCGGAAGCAGACGGGAGAGAAGAGAAGGATGCAGTAAAGAACAGCGAAGAGATGTGAAAAAACCAGAGGGGCAACGACGTTATTTATAGAAGGGAAAGGCAACCGCTCACCTCCAACCACGGTCACTGAACAGTCGCAAAGCATTCAATAAGCACTTCCACCCGTCTGAAGACACGTCAGGCGGCTGACGGCGTTTGATGCAACACTACGCCCATTGGGACTCCAGTCAACGGTGCAAAGGATATGATTACACTCGCCGTCCCATCACATTACTACTCAGAAGCAGCCGGCTAAAACACTCAGCGTACCAAGCCGTCCCTTGCCCACACCCATTGGGGGGGACGCCCAGGAATTATCAGTATATTTTTCAAAACGGTCACATCTGTGCAGGGCACGCAGTGAATACCTCAAGACAAAAATGAGATATCAGTAAGGATCAGAGGAAAGCCAAATATAGCTAGCGAAGTACAAGATATGGCCAACAGAAGCGACATGAAGACTAGACAGAGAACGTCCAATCAGTCGCAGAAGCAAATAAATTGCACTACCTAGCAAGATATGGATGGATTGCAAACTCGGCCGCTAAAGACAAAATATATGCTGACCTCTGCAGCAAAATATTGATGACATAATGCTGACCTCCAAAGCATAATGCAAATAGCTTCACGCCATTTTCTACAAACGAAAGGGATAATTTTCAGCAAAGAGGCACGAAAGGAAGACCTTCGAATGGATTATCCTTAAAAAATCCATTTGAAGGTCGGGGGCTACATCCATTGGGTGCACCTCTGGTGCACCCCATGGATTATCATTCCAAGCTGAGATAGCGCCGACTTCTAAGGCGTGGGACAAGATTAAAAGACCAACCCTCAACCAAGATGCAGGAGCACAAATGGAGATAATTTCTGGGGAAGACCTTCGAGTAGATTATTTTCTAAAATCTACTCAAAGCTCGGGGGCTACACCCATTGGGTGCACCTCCGGTGCACCCAATGAAGTCCAGAACCCTACAAATTGAAATGCCGACCTCTAAGGCACAAGCATGAAACTAAGCTTCGGTCAAATGGGTGATTGGAGCAAGAGAAGACAGCAGGAAGTCATTTTTCTTCAAAACACCCGCAAGTTGGACCTGGGATCTTTGGGCTGATTACCTCTAAATTAACCCAAAGATCGGGGGCTTGTGGGGGATAGATATCCCCCGGGTCCACTAAAGGAGTAAAAGACCTCACGAAAGGCCCAAGGGCCCAATAAATCGTAAGGTCATTCTTTCGTGGGCCTGGGGAGAAACAACCAACAAAGCAGAGCGACGTGAGACCGGATTGGTGCAAACCCGGACGGCCCACAACGTCGAGCGAGTAAGTCGCAACAGAGACCCGACTTTCCCGCGCTGAAGCCCCCATGCAACGGAGCCATGCGAGGATAAGTCGGCGAGGGTTATGTAGGGATAAACTCAAGAGGTTCACTACTTTTTAGCTACTTGTTGCTATCATATCCACGTGTACTGCCCCACGGTCGAGTATATAAGGCCTAGGGGGCACCCCTTCAGATCGATCGACCCTATCTTACTTAGCCACCCACATCAACTCTCTGTGTCTTCAGTCTAGAGAGCCCTCTTGTAACCACGCTCACCAAGCATACTCACCAGGACGTAGGATGTTACGCATCTCTAAGCGGCCCGAACCTGTAAATCTTGTCCACTGTCCCTCGTGCGATCGGCACGAACCATTTTGCTACAGTCGTCGACACCGTCCTACTCCTAGAAACACCTTGAGGGGCAACCCCGGGTGTGCGGTCGGACCCAAAACACCGACAGAACCCGCCGTTCACCTTGTGCGCTCTCGGTAGTATACATATTTGTAAATTTATAGGGTGTTTGGTTTGAGTAATAAGCTAGTCCATTATCTTTCCACTGCTCACTTTTTTTTGTTTGGTTTGTGGAATGGAATTAGTTGATTCATCGCCTACTCATTCCTCACAGTTAGTTAGTTAGCACTAACATTAGTAATTGTTTGAATCATCCCACTAAATTTGAAGAATAGACTCGTAATGCATCATCTCATCTTAAATGGAGTGATTCCTGAAACCAAACTCCCCTTTATATATTACAAACCTTTATATATTACAAGTGTGCGGCATATATATGCATGCGACATCAGCAGTCGGGGAGGCAGGCACAATTTTTCTCCCTTTCTTCCCTTCAAGTAGGTTACTATTTGTACTGATCTCTTGTGTAATACTACTAGCTACATTACACATATCACATTTGTAGTGTTGTGCATTAGGAGTATATGTATATTATTATTATGTTGTCTGCTTGACCTCTTAGTACGATGGCCGTGCCTGTGTATGTATATATTAATTGTACATAATAATGACCAAATTAAGCTAGCTTCGAGTTAGAATTAGAACTGCGAGAGAAACTGGAGCTGCTTGAGGATGGGGCTGAGCGCTTCCATGAGCTTCTCGCAGTGGTGGTTATGGACGCCCTCGTTCTACATGCCTCTAGCACCGGTGGTTCTAAAAATCACCTGTGAAAATTGGTTCCGAACCGCCTCTATAGATTTTCTTTGTACAAGTGACAAAAGAGATACTCATGTGCTACAATTATACTTTAGAGAAGTGGTCGAAAAACCTGCTACAAGTTATATAATAAAAATATAGCACAAAGTTATATAATAAAACTAAGATATGATTATATATAAAGTTTTAAATCTAAATAATCTACCCTATTAAGTAGATTTCAATTTCTTGAGCTCTAAGTGTTTTATGCCAGGTCGCCAGCAACCTATTTTATGTACAGAATAAACTTTGTGTACAACGAGATATAAAATGCATAAACGGTCCTCAAACTTGACATGATATGTCACTTAGGTCACTAAACTCTCAAAACCAGGAAAGTGGATCCTAAAACTTGGCCGGACATCCAAAACCGGATTTGCTCAAATCGAATGCAGACGTGGCATGCCATTAAACATATCATCTACCTTCTATGGTTCTTGAGATGTTCTAAGGTTCATTTTACTGTTTTGGTACTGTCGGCGTTTCGAACCCCGGGGGTCCCTGGACCGACGAGTAAATTATCGCCGCGTGCCCCAGCCCAGATGGGTCGGCGCGAGATGGAGCGCGGAGGGGGGAAGAAGCCGGAGGGAGACAGGCATGAGAGGTGAAATCCCACGGCCTTCGTGTTTGTCCCGCGCCCAGGTCGGGTGCGCTTCCAGTAGGGGGTTACAAGCGTCCACGTGGGAGGGAGCGAGCGGCCTCACGCAAGCGCCGTCCCGTCCTTCCCCGCGCGGCCAACCCTATGTAAGAGGGCCCTGGACCTTCCTTTTATAGGCGTAAGGAAAGGATCCAGGTGTACAATGGGGGGTGTAGCAGTGTGCTAACGTGTCTAGCGGAGGAGAGCTAGTGCCCTAAGTACATGCCATCGTGGCAGCCGGAGAGGTTTTGGCACCCGGTTCGTGTGGTGTCGTGGCCGTCGGAGGAGCGCTAGAACCTGGCGGAAGGACAGCTGTCGAGGCTGTCGGGTCCTTGCTGACGTCCTCTTGCTTCCGTAAGGGGGCTGAGAGCCGCCGTCGTCATAGAGCGTGCGGGGCGCCATCATTACTTGTTTGGCGGAGCGAGCCAGATGGGACGCCGGTCTTGTTCCCTGTAGCCTGAGTCAGCTTGGGGTAGGGTAATGATGGCGCCTCCTGTGACATGGTCGGTCTGAGCCCTAGGTTGGGCGAGGTGGAGGCTCCTCCGAGGTCGAGGTCGAGTCTGTCTTCCGAGGCCGAGGTCGAGTCCGAGCCCCTGGGTCGGGCGAGGCGGAGACCGTCGGCTGAGGCCAGGGCTGAGTCCGAGCCCTGGGGTCGGGCGAAGCGGAGTTCGTCGTCTTCCGGGGCTGAGCCTGAGTCCGAGCCCTGGGGTCGGGCGAAGCGGAGTTCATCGTCTTCTGGGGCTGAGCCCGAGTCCGAGCCCTAGGGTCGGGCGAAGCGGAGTTCGTCGTCTTCCGGGGCTAAGCCCGAGTCCGAGCCCTGGGGTCGGGCGAAGCGGAGTTCGTCGTCTTCCGGGGCTGAGCCCGAGTCCGAGCCCTAGGGTCGGGCGAAGCGGAGTTCGTCGTCTTCCGGGGCTGAGCCCGAGTCCGAGCCCTGGGGTCGGGCGAAGCGGAGTTCGTCATCTTTCGGGGCTGAGCCCGAGTCCGAGCCCTAGGGTCGAGCGAAGCGGAGTTTCCTATGGCGCCTGGGGCCGGACTTGGCTGCTGTCAGCCTCACTCTGTCGAGTGGCATAGCAGTTGGAGCGGCGCAGGCGGCGCTGTCCTCTTGTCAGGCCAGTCAGTGGAGCGGCGAAGTGACTACGGTCACTTCGGCTCTGTCAACTAGAGGGCGCGCGTCAGGATAAAGGTGTCAGGCCACCTTTGCATTAAATGCCCCTGCGATTTGGTCGGTTGGCATGGCGATTTGGCCAAGGTTGCTTCTTGATGAAGATTGGGCCTCGGGCGAGCCGAAGGTGTGTCCGTTGCTGGAGGGGGTCCTTGGGCGAGACGTAAATCCTCCGGGGTCGGCTGCCCTTGCCCGAGGCTGGGCTCGGGCGAGGCGTGATCGCGTCCCTCGAATGGACCGATCTCTGACTTAGTCGCACCCATCAGGACTTTGCAGCTTTGTGCTGATGGGGGTTACCAGCTGAGATTTAGGAGTCTTGAGGGTACCCCTAATTATGGTCCCCGACAGTAGCCCCCGAGCCTCGAAGGGAGTGTTAATACTCGCTTGGAGGCTTTTGTCGCACTTTTTTGCAAGGGGACCAGCCTTTCTTGGTTGCGTTTTGTTCCGGTGGGTGCGCGCGAGCGCACCCGCTGGGTGTAGCCCCCGAGGCCTCGGAGGAGTGGTTTGACTCCTTCGAGGTCTTAGTGCGTTTCGCAACACTTTGGCTGGTCTGGTTGTTCCCTCATGCGAGCTGGCCGTAGCCCGGGTGCACGGTCGGGTCCCAAGTTCTTGGGCTGGTATGCTGACGCTGTCAACGGTTTGGCCGGAGCCGGGTTTGCAAGAGCAGCCCCCGAGCCTTTGCACAGGGCGAGAGGACGGTCAAGGATAGACTCGACTTTTTTACATACGCCCCTGCGTCGCCTTTCCACAAGGAGGAGGGGGAAAGCGCCATGTTGCCCTTGGAGGGCGCCGAACATGGTGTCTCCAGCGAGCTGCTGATGGGTAATTCGAGTGGACGCCCGTGTCCCATTTGTTAGGGGTCGGCTAGAGGCCAGAGGCGCGCTCCAAAAGTACCTGCGGGTGATCTGCCGGACCCGGTCCCCTTTTGACGGGGTCCGAGGGCTCGATGCCTCCCTCTGATGGGATTCCATTACAAGATCGTTCCCGCTGGTCTCGGAAATGTCCTAGGGTACCTCGAGAGCGTAGCCCAAGCCTTGGTTATGTATCGAACGTACCCAGGGTCATCCCTCGCTCTGTGTCTGAGGCGGCTGTGAACCCTTCGAGGGCCAGCCTACGAACCCCTGATCAGTAGTGGGCGCGGAGCCCGGGTGGCCTGAGGCGGCCGTTGAACCCTTCCGAGGGGCCGGCCTTCGAACCTCTGATCAGTAGTGGGCGCGGAGCCCAAGCGCTCTGAGGCGGCTGTTGAACCCCTCCGAGGGACCAGTCTTTGAACCTCTGATCAGTAGGGGGGGCTCGGGGCCCATTTCCTTCGCGGAGAAGGATCCTTTTCGGGGTATCTCCCTTTCCCGGTCCCTGTTGTAAGAGAGAGAAAGAGGAAAAAGGGAAAGAATACGAAATCGAGATGACGTGGCGCACCTTTTTTGACGCGGTCATTATGGCGAAGGCGAAGCGTCGCTCGCTTCTCCTGCCAAAGGCGCCGCCTGTCCCGCCGCAGAGTTAATGCGACGGGGCGAGTGGTTCGCGGGGCAGCCGTTGCGCGAGCCGTTCGAGGAACGGCCGTTTCGCTTTGAGTTTTGAATCCCGCGGTGGGTTCGGGCGACGCGTTGAACGGGTCTCGCCGGGGTCTTTATATACTCGGGGGAGAGTCCGGTGACGGTTCTTTGCTCTGCTACTTGCCTCCTTCTTAGGTTTTCGCGACCTGAGGTATTAGCCAGAGAAAAGGAATCTACCCACCCAGTCCTTTCCGCCACCACCTCCTCTGCTTGGTGATGGTCGACCGGGTGACCATTATTCCGCCGCGTGACCCATGGCCCTTCTCCACAGTCACGGCGGATGGCCTGGAGGACCTCGTTGCTGAGGGTTTACTTCGCCCTCTCTCTGATGAGAGGCAGCCGGAGTGGATCCCCCCCCCCCCCGAGCGGAGCCGCCCCGTCCCCGCCGTCGGGGTACGTCGTGAGCTTCGTCTCCTTCCACGAGCGGGGATTTGGAGTGCCGGCAAGCCGCTTCATGCGGGCGATTATGCATAACTATGGGGTGGAGCTGCACAACCTCAGCCCCAACTCCATCTCGCAAGCCGCCATCTTCGCAGTGGTTTGCGAAGGATACTTGGGGATCGACCCCCACTGGGACCTGTGGACTCATTTCTTCTCCGTGGAGCTCTTTGCTTCGCCGACGGGGCAGAGAAGGGTCCGCGCGACAGTGCGGGCCGGCGGCTGCATCCTCCAGCTGAGGCAGGCGCGGGCGTCGCAGTATATTCCCGCTGTCCTTGCGTCCTCGAATAAAGGGTGGCAGCGCCAGTGGTTCTATCTCCGGAATGACGACGGGAGGCTCCCGTCGTTTTCTCAGCGAGTGGTCACCGTCGCCGCCGATGCTTGGCGCTACGGGACCCCGCACGACAGACAGAAGAATCTCTAGCCCCTTCTCAAGGCCCTGGAGGTGTTGCGGAAAGGAGGGCTCACCGCTGCGGGAGTGATTGCCGCCATTCATCGCCGGAGGGTGCTTCCCTTGGTGGACCGGCGGTTGCCGCTTTGGGAGATGACGCCAGAGGCTGACTTGGAGGGCTCACGGATGTCCTCGGATCCCCTTCCCGTCAACGTTCTCCACGGGTGGGTGGCCGTCGCGTTGGGAAAACCGGACGCCAGCGCCCTCTCTCAGCCCTTGATGCGTCCCGACCGCGGGTGTGTGTCCCTGGTGAGTGTCCGCTCCTTCTTTCTCCTTGCGTCGGATTGCCCTTGGTCCTTACGGCCGAGACTTTTCATCTGTCTCCAGGAGGTAGGGTGTCACAAGCCTTCCCGGCCACGAGTCCCGGAGGACGCGGTGGACCGAGCAGCGCGACGGGTTGCCGCGGAGGAGAAGAAGAAGAAAAAGGATGCGAAGAAGGCTCGGGCCTGCGAGCGGACGCGGGCCCGAGACACCTTGGAAAAGCTCCATCGTCGGCAGGAGAGGGATGGACTCCCGAGGGAGCCGTCGCCGAAAACGCCCGACGACAACGACGATGATGAAGACGATGGCGAGGATGACGACATGGCTGCCCGCCTTGGCCTCAGCCCGGGTTTGAGGCTAGGCTAGGAGTCGTCAAGCCAACCCCCGAGCGGGCTGGCGCCGTTAGTTCCCGGGGTCGGGACGCCGAGGTCCCGGCCCGAAGAGCGGGGGCAGACCGAGGGGGTACTCGACCCCTCAGCTGGGGAAGTTGAGGTGACCCCGGGGAGTCAGGCCGAGGTGCCTGTTCCCCGAGAACCGTCGCCCAAGCCGGCAGCGCAGGTGAGCGACCCTCAGGTCGCCGTGGCAGCGCCTGGGCAGTCCGTCTCCCGGGCGTCCAAGGTGCCCAAGGCGAGGATGGTACCGAAGTTGGCGGCGAGGCGGACCTCGGCGGTACCTTCGGGGGTCGAGATCCGAGAGACCTCCCCACAGGCACGGTTGATCATGGCCCGGAGCGGGTAAGTACCTTAGAATGTCTTCGTCCTGGCTCCTCATTTGTATGTCCCGACCGCGACTTTCCTTTCCTCCTCAGCAAGCGGAGCCATGGCCTGACTGATCTGGCTCCCCGGAAAGTCCTCAAGACGGCGTCGGCTTCCGCAGCCGGTGCCGCGCCGGGCCTCGCCGTTCAGCTGACCTTCTCGCAAGACCCCCCACAGCGGGGGGCTCAGGCGGCACCAGTTGTCGTGGAGCGAGTTCCCGAGGCCGGCTCTTCTATCGAGGTGGCCGTCGCGCTGGGGGAGGCGGCTGGCGCGGACGTGGCCTCGGGCCCACCAGACATGCCGCCGACGCTAGCGCCAGCTGCTGCTGAAGCCTCTGCCGTCCTGGTCGTGGAGCGACCTATCGCCGCCGACGCTGAGATGGCCGAGGCGTCGCCTCTTGGTGCATCGGAGGAGGGGGCGTGGAAACGCGACCCGTCCCGCCGAGCGGCAGCCTTGTCCCTGCGCGGCGGAGCTCCGAGGGGCGGCGCCAGTTGCTCCGGTTCCGGACCCATGAGGCTTCGGATCCCTTCTTCGTTCTTGACGATGAGCGGGAGGAGCAGTCTTGGGACGAGCTCCGCGAGTGTGCCGAGGCAACGGTGGGGTCGCTCCGGTCATCCTTGGAGGTCTTTTGCACGGACGTCCCCAAGATCCTCCAGGTGACGATTTCAGGCATACCTCTTTTTTTGTGATCAAGGCGTCCTTTGTGACGCCCCGCTTCCTTCCCTCAGGATCTGACGGATCTGAGCGCCGCCAAGTCGTCGTTCATCCGCCGCGAGGTCGATGTCTGGGGCTCGCTGCGATCCCTGAGGACCTCGCTTGCCAGGGCTACCACGCGCCTCTCCCAGCAGGGCGCCGAGGTGGCGGACCTCCGGTTGCTCTGCGCCGATCTGAGAGCAGAGGCGGCTGCAGCACGCGCAGAGGTGCAGCGACGACAGTCGGAGTTTGACCAGGTCACAGATGAGCAGGATCAATCTCGGGGCCGGGCCGCCGAGGCCGAAAGCCGGGCCGGAGCCCTTGCAGCAGACCTAGCCGTAGCCCAAGCCGCATCCTCGGAGCAGCGTGCCCGAGCCAGAGGTATGTCCTGGCTGTTTTTGGTTTTCGTTTCAGCTCGTTTCCTCCACTTGTGCTTGAGGCCTTGCGCTCTGGCTGTTCGCAGAGCTCGAGTCTGCCCTTGATGAGTCCACCAGGGCGCTTGCCCAGGCGGCCGAGCAGAGGGAGGCCGACCACGCGGCCATGTCCGAGGCCATCTCGGACTTCTGCCGGGTCTTTGGCTTCGACGATGTCCCCTCAGGAAGCTCCCCTCAAAGTCGCCTGCAAGCCTTGGGTGACCATGTGCGCGGCAGACTCCGCGAGGCGCTACATCACGGCGTCAGGCGGGCCTTCGCCGTGCTTGCTTCCCACTACGTCGTGGATCTGGAGCGGGTCAGCGAGGGGTATTGCCTCCCTGACGAAGATGAAGCTGCCCTGGCTGAAGTCCAGAGGCTCGACGCGGCCGCCGCGGGCCCGAGCGCGGTGCTGGCAACCACCTTCGAGGCAGAGATCCTCCCGCCCGCGCCGTCGTCCGAGGCCGGGGTGGACTTTGCCGAAGGCGGGGACGAAGCCGAGGGCGCGGCTCCTTCTCCGGGCGACGCCTAACTCTGCCGGAGCAGTTTTCCTTGAATGCACGTGTGTCTTTTGCGGCCGCTGAGGCCCGAACACTTTATTATCGTAGTATAAAGTCGTGCTCCTTTTCCTTCCATTTTGCGTGTCCGGCCTCGTTCGTCAGTAGCAGGGTGGCTTGCCCAAGTAGGAGTCATTTTTCGTGGCAGGTGACGAGTGAGGTATCCGTATCCCAGGGGCGTAGGAGTCCCTCGGCTCAGTCAGCCTTGCCACTTGCATGCGCCCACGTTCGCTTCTTGGGGTCCTGCTACTGATATAGCCGGGGAACGCAGAAGCCTTTTTGATTGAAAATTTCGGCGCATAGGGGGTTCCCCCCTTTTAGCCCCCGAGGGAGGGTCGGGCTTCGCCGAGGCAAGGCTGACCCTTCCTTGATGACTAGACTTTGTGTGTGAACGAGGCGTATGAACGACTTGAAAGCATCTTAAGGGTAGAAGCGACGTAGCTGTTGGATGTTCCAAGCGTTGCTGTAGACCTCGCCTTGACTGTTGGCCAGCTTGTACGTTCCGGGCTTCAGAACCTTGGCGACGACGAACGACCCTTCCCAGGGAGGCGTGAGCTTGTGCCGCCCTCGGGCGTCTTGTCGCAGCCGAAGCACCAGGTCGCCCACCTGGACATCTCGGGACCGAACCCCTCGGGCATGGTAGCGTCGTAGGGACTGCTGGTACCGCGCCGAGTGTAGTAAGGCCATGTCCCGAGCCTCTTCCAGCTTGTCCAGTGAGTCTTCTCGATTAGCTTGATTGCTTTGGTCGGCGTAGGCCCTCGTCCTCGGGGAACCGTATTCTAAGTCTGTGGGCAAGATGGCCTCGGCCCCATAGACTAGAAAGAACGGTGTGAAGCCCGTGGCTCGGCTCGGCGTTGTCCTCAGACTCCAGACCACCGAGGGGAGTTCCTTCATCCATCGCTTGCCGAACTTATTGAGGTCGTTGTAGATCCGAGGCTTGAGTCCTTGCAGAATCATGCTGTTGGCACGTTCTACCTGCCCATTCGTCATGGGGTGGGCCACGGCGGTCCAGTCCACCCGGATGTGGTGATCCTCGCAGAAGTCCAGGAACTTTCTGCCGGTGAACTGGGTGTCGTTGTCGGTGATGATGGAGTTCGGGACCCCAAAGCGATGGATGATGTTGGTGAAGAATGCCACCGCCTGTTCGGACCTGATGCTGTTTAGGGGTCGGACCTCGATCCACTTGGAGAATTTGTCGATGGCGACCAACAGGTGTGTGTAGCCCTCGGGTGCCTTCTGCAAGGGGCCGACTAGGTCCAGACCCCACACAGCAAACGACCAGGTGATGGGTATGGTCTGTAGGGCCTGAGCGGGCAGGTGGGTCTGCCTTGCGTAGAACTGACACCCTTCGTAGGTGCGGACAATTCTAGTGGCGTCGGCCACCGCCGTCGGCCAGTAGAAACCTTGTCAGAAGGCGTTTCCAACAAGGACTCGAGGTGCTGCGTGATGGCCGCAAGCCCCCGAGTGTATCTCTTGTAGGAGCTCCTGGCCTTCGGCAATGGAAATGCATCGCTGGAGGATGCCTGAGGGGCTGCGGTGGTAGAGTTCCTTCCCGTCTCCTAACAAGACGAACGACTTGGCGCGCCGCGCCAACCGCCGAGCTTCGGCTTGGTCGAGGGGTAGCTCTCCTCGGTGGAGATATTGCAGGTACAGGGTCTGTCAGTTTCGATTAGGCGTGACCCCGCTCCGCTCCTCCTCGATGCGCAGTGCCTCACCCTCGAGGGTCGAGGGTACCTCAGGCCGAGCCGAGGGTGCCTCGGGCCGAGCCGAGGGTGCCTCGGACTGAGCCGAGGGTGCCTCGGGCTCGGGCGTGTCGTCGGTCTTGACGGAGGGTTGATGCAAGTCTCGGCAGAAGACGTCCGGGGGAACCGTTGTTCGCCCCGAGGCTATTTTAGCCAGCTCGTCCGCAGTCTCGTTGTAGCACCGGGCGACGTGGTTGAGCTCAAGCCCGTAGAACTTGTCTTCCAGGCGCCGAACCTCATCGCAGTAGGCTTCCATCTTTGGGTCGCGGCAGTGGGAGTTCTTCATGACTTGGTCGATGACGAGCTGCGAATCACCGCGAGCGTCGAGGCGTCGGACCCCTAGCTCGATGGCGATGCGCAACCCATTGACCAGAGCCTCGTACTCGGCCACATTGTTGGATGCCGGGAAATGGAGGCGTAGCGCGTAGCGTAGGTGCTTCCCGAGGGGCGAGATGAAGAGCAGGCCTGCGCCTGCTCCTGTCTTCATCAGCGACCCGTCGAAGAACATGGTCCAGAGTTCCGGTTGGATCGGAGCTGTCGGGAGCTAGGTGTCGACCCATTCAGCCACGAAGTCCGCCAAGACCTGGGACTTGATGGCCTTCCGAGGGGCGAACGAGATCGTTTCGCCCATGATTTCCACCGCCCACTTTGCAATTCTACCCGAGGCCTCTCGGCACTGGATGATCTCCCCCAGGGGGAAGGATGACACCACAGTTACCGGATGAGACTAGAAGTAGTGTCGCAACTTCCGCCGCGTCAGGATCACCGCGTACAGCAGCTTCTGAATTTGTGGGTAGCGGATCTTGGTCTCGGACAGTACTTCACTGATGAAGTAGACTGGCCTCTGAACGGGCAATGCATGCCCCTCTTCTCGTCTCTCAACCACAATCACGGCGCTAACCACATGAGTGGTCGCGGCGACATAGATCAAGAGGGCTTCTCCGGCAGCGGGGGGCACCAAGATGGGCGCATTCGTGAGGAGCGCCTTCAGGTTCCCGAGGGCTTCCTCGGCCTCAGGGGTCCAAGTGAAGCACTCGGCCTTCCTTAAGAGGCGGTATAGAGGCAGGCCTCTTTCACCGAGGCGCGAGATGAAACGGCTTAGAGCCGCAAGACATCTCGTGACTCTCTGTACGTCTTTCAAGTCCTTGATGGGCCCCATGCTGGTGATGGCCGCGATCTTCTCCGGGTTGGCCTCGATGCCCCACTCAGAGACGATGAACCCCAGGAGCATGCCTCGGGGAACCCCGAAGACACACTTCTCGGGATTGAGCTTCACGCCTTTCGCCTTGAGACATCGGAATGTCGCTTCAAGGTCGGAAAGGAGGTCGGAGGCTTTCCTCGTCTTGACTACGATGTCATCGATGTAGGACTCGACCGTTTGGCCAATGTGTTCGCCGAACACGTGGTTCATGCACCTTTGGTATGTCGCACCCGCATTCCTCAAACCGAACGACATGGTAACATAGCAGTACATACCGAAAGGTGTGATGAAAGAAGTCGTGAGCTGGTCGGACTCTTTCATCCTAATTTGGTGATACCCTGAGTAGGCATCGAGGAAAGACAGGGTTCGCACCCAGCAGTGGAACCCACGATTTGATCAATGCGAGGCAGAGGGTAGGGAACTTTCGGACATGCTTTGTTTAGACCAGTGTAGTATACACACATCCGTCATTTCCCTCCTTTCTTTCTCACAAGCACAGGGTTGGCAAGCCATTCGGGATGGAATACCTCTTTGATGAACCCTGCCGCCATTAGCTTGTGGATCTCCTCGCCTATGGCTCTGCGCTTTTCTGCGTCGAATCGGTGCAGAGGCTGCTTCACGGGTCGGGCTCCAGCTCGGATATCCAGCGAGTGCTCGGCGACATCCCTCGGTATGCCGGGCATGTCCGAGGGACTCCACGCGAAAACATCGGCGTTCGCGCGGAGAAAGTCGACGAGCACTGCTTTCTATTTGGGATCGAGCTCGGAGCCGATCCAGATTTGCTTGGAGGCGTCGTTGCTGGGGTCGAGAGGGACGGATTTAACCGTCTCCGCTGGCTCGAAGTTGCCGGCGTGGCGCTTCACATCTGGCGCCTCCTTAGAGAGGCTCTCCAGGTCGGCGTTGAGGGCCTCGGATTCGGCGAGGGCCTCGGCGTACTCCACGCACTCCACGTTGCATTCGTACGCGTGTCGATACGTGGGGCCGAAGGTGATGACCCCGTTGGGGCTCGACATCTTGAGCTTGAGGTAGGTGTAGTTGGGGACGGCCATGAACTTAGCGTAGCATGGCCTCCCTAGTACTGCATGGTAGGTTCCTCGGAACCCGACCACCTCAAACGTGAGGGTCTCCCTTCGAAAGTTGGAGGGTGTCCCAAAGCAGACGGGTAGATCGAGTCGTCCGAGGGGCTGGACGCGCTTCCCAGGGATGATCCCGTGGAAAGGCGCAGCGCCTGCCCGGACGGAGGACAGATCGATCCGCAGGAGCCCGAGGGTCTCGGCGTAGATGATGTTGAGGCTGCTGCCTCCGTCCATGAGGACCTTGGTGAGCCTGACGTTGCCGATGACGGGGTCGACGACGAGCGGGTATTTCCCCGGGCTCGACACGCGGTCGGGGTGGTCGTTTTGGTCGAAGGTGATGGGCTTGTCGGACCAGTCTAGGTAGACTGGCGCCGCCACCTTTACTGAACAGACCTCTCGACGCTCTTGCTTGCGGTGCCAAGCCGAGGCGTTCGCCACTTGCCCACTGTAGATCATGAAGCAGTCGCGGACCTCGGAGAACTCTCCTGCCTGGTGATCTTCCTTCTTATCGTCGTCGCGAGCCCTGCCACCCTCCGCGGGTGGCCTGGCCTTGTGAAAGTGGCGCCGAAGCATGGCGCACTCCTCAAGGGTGTGCTTGACGGGCCCCTGATGATAGGGGCACGGCTCCTTGAGCATCTTGTCGAAGAGGTTGGCACCTCCGGGAGGTTTCCGAGGGTTCTTGTACTCGGCGGCGGCGACAAGGTCCACGTCGGTGGCGTCGCGTTTCGCGTGCGACTTCTTCTTGCCTTTCTTCTTGGCGCCGCACTGAGTTGATGCCTCGGGGACATCTTCCGGTGGGCGGCTCTGGGGCTGCTTGTCCTTCCGGAAGATGGCCTTAACCGCCTCCTGGCCAGAGGCGAACTTGGTGGCGATGTCCATCAGCTCGCTCGCCCTGGTGGGGGTCTTGCGACCCATCTTGCTCACCAGGTCGTGGCAAGTGGTGCCGGCGAGGAACGCGCCGATGACATCCGAATCGGTGATGTTGGGCAGCTCGGTGCGCTGCTTCGAGAATCGTCGGATGTAGTCCCGGAGAGACTCTCCCGGCTGCTAGCAACAGCTTCGGAGATCCTAGGAGTTTCCAGGGCGCACGTACGTGCCCTGGAAATTGCCGGCGAAGGCTTGGACCAGGTCGTCCCAGTTGGAGATCTGCCCCGGAGGCAGGTGTTCGAGCCAGGCTCGAGCGGTATCGGAGAGGAACAGGGGGAGGTTGCGGATGATGAGGTTGTCATCGTCCGTTCCACCCAGTTGGCAGGCCAGCCGGTAGTCCGCGAGCCACAATTTCGGTCTCGTCTCCCCCGAGTACTTTGTTATAGTAGTCGGGGTTCGAAACTGGGTCGGGAACGGCGCCCATCGTATGGCGCGGCTGAAAGCCTGCAGACCGGGTGGTTCGAGCGAAGGACTCTGATCCTCCGCGCTGTCGTAGCGTCCCCCACGCCTGGGGTGATAGCCTCGGCGCACCCTCTCGTCGAGGTTGGCCCGACGGTTGCGGTGATGGTGCTCGTTGCCGAGGCGACCCGGGGCCGCAGGCGCTGTGTTGCGCGTGCGCCCGGCATGGACCGAGGCTTCCCGCATGAATCGGGAAGTCGCGGCGCGATGTTCCGAGGGGTACCCCTGCCTTCGGGAGGTGGAGCTTTCGGCCCGTCGGACCGCGGCATCCTCCAGGAGATTCTTGAGCTCTCCCTGAATTCGCCGCCCCTCGGTGGTCGATGGCTCCGGCATCGCGCGGAGAAGTATTGCCGCTGCAGCCAGGTTCTGGCCGACTCCACTGGAAGTCGGTGGCGGCCTTACCCTGACATCGTCGGCGATGCGGTGCTGGATACCCTGGGGTAGATGACGCACTTCTCCGGCCGGAGGTTGGCCCGCCCATTCCTGCCCGATGTCCCGGCGGATCGGCTCAAGTGTTCCTGCCCCCTCGTCGAGCCTGGCCTGCAACTCGCGGATTTGCTCGAGCTGTGGGTCATGACCCCCTGCCGGGACGGGGACCACAGCTAGCTCCCGAAGGATGTCAACGCGAGGCACAGGCCTAGGGAGATCACTGTTCTCTGGCATACCAAGATGGTTGCCTTTGTCGGGACCCCCTAGATCGACATGGAAACATTCACGACTTGGGCCGCAGTCCTCGTCGTCGAGGCTGCGGCTACCGTCGGAACAGTCGGAAAGGCAGTAGTCGCACGCGGTCATAAAGTCCCGCATGACACTGGGGTTACCAAGTCCGGAGAAATCCCAATAGAAGTCGGGCTCGTCATCTTCCTCGGACCCCGAGGGCCCGTAGGTCGAGACGACCGTCAGCCGGTCCCAGGGTGACCGCATACGATACCCCAAAGGGTTTGGACTCGCCTCTACGAGAGCGTCCACCAAAGCGAAGTCGCTTGGTGGGTCGAGGCTGAATCCAAAAGGCGCGAGATGGGAATCCGTCGGTACCTCTTGGTCGACGGGCGGTGACGAAGTCACGTCAGGGGCTGACTGCACCGTCGTCTCAGGTACGAGGGTGACGCCCAACAAGTCCTTCGCGAGCGTGCTGGCGTCGTCCGTTTGCTTGGGATTGGCGTGTTGCGGGGTGACGGCGCTCGTCTTCGTCTCAGACGCGAGGTCGATGCCAGATGTGCCCCCCGTTGGGGCACCGACGCCGTCGACTCGCTCGACAGCCGACGAGGTGCCGCCTCCTGCTTGGCCTTGGTTGCCCCGCCTCCTCCTCCGTCGGCGGGGGAGGGGACAGGGCGAGCCCGAATGTTGCTCTTCCACCATGCGGGGAAGACGTCGTCGATTCCGCCGCCGACGGGCGGGTTGTCGGCCGCCATTGTCGCTGTCGCGCGGCGGGGGAAGGAGTATCATGTCGTAGCTGCCGTCGAGGGACATGAACTCAAGACTCCCGAAACGGAGTACCGTCCCGGGCTGGAAAGGTTGCTGGAGACTGCCCATCTGGAGCTTGACGGAAGCTGTTCGTCAACACGCAGCAGGCCCCTACCTGGCGCGCCAACTCTCGGCGTTTCGAACCCCGGGGTCCCTGGACCGACGAGTAAATTATCGCCGCATGCCCCAGCCCAGATGGGTCGGCGCGAGACGGAGCGCGAAGGGGGGAAGAAGCCGGAGGGAGACAGGCGTGAGAGGTGAAATCCTGCGGGCTTCGTGTTTGTCCCGCGCCCAGGTCGGGTGCGCTTGCAGTAGGGGGTTACAAGTGTCCACGCGGGAGGGAGCGAGCGGCCTCACGCGAGCGCCGTCCCGTCCTTCCCCGCGCGGCCAACCCTCTGTAAGAGGGCCCTGGACCTTCCTTTTATAGGCGTAAGGAAAGGATCCAGGTGTACAATGGGGGGTGTAGCAGTGTGCTAACGTGTCTAGCGGAGGAGAGCTAGTGCCCTAAGTACATGCCATCGTGGTAGCCGGAGAGGTTTTGGCACCCGGTTCGTGTGGTGTCGTGGCCGTCGGAGGAGCGCTGGAGCCTAGCGGAAGGACAACTGTCGGGGCTGTCGGGTCCTTGCTGACGTCCTCTTGCTTCCGTAAGGGGGCTGAGAGCCGCCGTCGTCATAGAGCGTGCGGGGCGCCATCATTACTTGTTTGGCGGAGCGAGCCAGATGGGACGCCGGTCTTGTTCCCCGTAGCCTGAGTCAGCTTGGGGTAGGGTAATGATGGCGCCTCCTATGACGTGGTCGGTCCGAGTCCTAGGTTGGGCGAGGTGGAGGCTCCTCCGAGGTCGAGTCCGAGCCCCTGGGTCGGGCGAGGCGGAGACCGTCGGCTGAGGCCAGGGTTGAGTCTGAGCCCTGGGGTCGGGCAAAGCGGAGTTCGTCGTCTTCCGAGGCTGAGCCTGAGTCCGAGCCCTGGGGTCGGGCGAAGCGAAGTTCGTCGTCTTCCGGGGCTGAGCCCGAGTCCGAGCCCTGGGGTCGAGCGAAGCGGAGTTCGTCGTCTTCCGGGGCTGAGCCCGAGTCCGAGCCCTGGGGTCGGGCGAAGCGGAGTTCGTCGTCTCCCGGGGCTGAGCCCGAGTCCGAGCCCTGGGGTCGGGCGAAGCGGAGTTCGTCGTCTTCCGGGGCTGAGCCCGAGTCTGAGCCCTGGGGTCGGGCGAAGCGGAGTTTCCTATGGCGCCTGGGGCCGGACTTGGCTGCTGTCAGCCTCACTCTGTCGAGTGGCATAGCAGTCGGAGCGGCGCAGGCGGCGCTGTCCTCTTGTCAGGCCGGTCAGTGGAGCGGCGAAGTGACTACGGTCACTTCGGCTTTGTCAACTGGAGGGCGCGCGTCAGAATAAAGGTGTCAGGCCACCTTTGCATTAAATGCCCCTGCGATTTGGTCGGTTGGCGTGGCGATTTGACCAAGGTTGCTTCTTGATGAAGATTGGGCCTCGGGCAAGCCGAAGGTGTGTCCGTTGCTGGAGGGGGTCCTCGGGCGAGACGTAAATCCTCCGGGGTCGGCTGCCCTTGCCCGAGGCTGGGCTCGGGCGAGGCGTGATCGCGTCCCTCGAATGGACCGATCTCTGACTTAGTCGCACCCATCAGGCCTTTGCAGCTTTGTGCTGATGGGGGTTACCAGCTGAGATTTAGGAGTCTTGATGGTACCACTAATTATGGTCCCGACAGGTACTTAGCCAGTAGTGTTAAGCTTTTCTATCTCTTCTTAAGGACTAGTGTTATGTTTGGCTGTGTTGAGCCATTACATGTGTCTTTTGAGGAAAATCTTTGCTTATTTAAAATGACCCTGCTTTGGGTTTTCCATTGGCTTTTGGTCATTTTGTCGAATACTTAGTTGTTCTTTTGTTTCCTATCCATCTCTTTGTATTGGTGTTGACAAATACTCATCAAGGAGAGATTGCGAACACATATATTGTTGAGATATGTCCATGGTGTTCATAATCTCGACCTCAGGTCGCTTTTATTATTTGAGATGAGCAAAATACAGTAGCAGTCATCAAAGGTGACATTGTTGTGTCACTTGGATTCCCTGAACTAAAAAACAAGCCCTCTAACTTAGCCAACCCATGCAAAACCGTTCGAAACAAGATTTGCTCAAACCGCTTGCCGACGGCGTGCCATGTTGGATCACACTAATTAAAGTTCGGGGACCCAAGTGACACAACATGCCAAACTCAAAGACCCAAGTGACTCCAATGTGGTACGCGACACACCACATCGGCATTGGGTTCGAGCAAACATGATTTTGGACGGTTTTTATATAGATCGATTAAGTTAGAGGACCTGTTTTTGCAGGTTTTCCGAGTTCGGATAACACAACGTGCCAAATCCTACCACTAATGCATTTTACTCATTTGAGATATATATATGCTACGTGATCTAGTGGAACCTTGTCTGAAATCGTAGCTTGGTTGGATTTGAATTAATCTAGCTAGTTTAGCTCTGTCTTGTGGAACCCGCCGTGCACCTTGTGCGCTCTGAGTAGTATACATATTTGTAGATTTTTAGGGTGTTTGGTTTGAGTAATAAGCTAGTCCATTATCTTTCCACTCCTCACTTTTTTTTGTTTGGTTTGTGGAATGAAATTAGTTGATTCATCGCCTACTCATTCCTTATAGTTAGTTAGTTAGCACTAACATTAGTAATTGTTTGAATCATCCCACTAAATTTGATTCTTTATAGACTCGTAATGCATCATCTCATCTTAAATGGAGTGATTTCTGAAACCAAACTCCCCTTTATATATATTATAAACCTTTATATATTACAAGTGTGCGGCATATATATGCATGCGACATCAGCAGTCGGGGAGGCAGGCACAATTTTTCTCCCTTTCTTCCCTTAAAGTAGGTTACTATTTGTACTGATCTCTTGTGTAATACTACTAGCTACATTACACATATCACATTTGTAGTGTTGTGCATTAGGAGTATATGTATATTATTATTATGTTGTCTGCTTGACCTCTTAGTACGATGGCCGTGCCTGTGTATGTATATATTAATTGTACATAATAATGACCAAATTAAGCTAGCTTCGGGTTAGAATTAGAACTGCGAGAGAAACTGGAGCTGCTTGAGGATGGGGCTGAGCGCTTCCATGAGCTTCTCGCAGGGGTGGTTATGGACGCCCTCGTAAGTAGTGACCACGATGCTCGTATCCTTGGCCAGCCGCTGCACCTGCTTCTTCACATTGCACGTGTGGTGGGTGCACCGATAGTAGCTCCTGCATGCATGCACGCACGCACGTATCAGCAGCGACGTTTTACAGTACGTGTTAGCATGGACGGAGAGCTAGGTTCGAGTGAGTTCACGGGAACAAGCTAAGCTATCTAGTACGTGATCCGAGATGCGAGTATACTCTATGTTGCATGTTCGTTTCGATGCCAATCCAAGTGAATTAGACATTTAATTTGGCGAACAACAAATCTAGGGGAGTTATAGACATGTATATGGCATTATGCATGCGCACACCTGCCATATCCAACTAATTAAACAACCAGGGGATATATATCATCAGCAGTATAATTGCAATACAAGCTGACGATCACGCACACCAATTGCACACGCGGGATATATATCATTATGCATGCTGCCATATGCAAGTTAGTTTGGGAGCGTTGAACCTCCCTTGTTTGTTTTGATTTCTCAATTGTACGCGAGATGGTACGGATGACATTTGGATGCGTGCATGCCAATGGAAACGCACGTGTTACATGCATGTGCAAATTAAAGAGAAGCGCATCTTTCAGCAAGTTTGTATGTTCATGCAAATCGATCGTCCGCGACGTGGTTTGAATTGGAATGTGGAATGAAATGATGAGGGGGGAAAACCGAACGAACCTGGGGTGTTCGCTGTTCTTGACGGCCTTCTGCCCGTACTTCCTCCACCGGTAGCCGTCGTCCAGGATGTCGTTTACGCTCCTCGTCTGGAATGCGAACCGCGGCCTGCTCGCCTTCTTCTTCCTCCCCGCCGCCGCGCCGCCCTTCTCCTTGCTGCTGCTACTCCCTGCGTTCTCCGCGCTCTGGTCGTCCAGGGGCGCCGGCGGTTGCTGCAGTAGTAGTCCCGGCAAGAGGGGACCCATCAAGCTGGCATGCTGCTGAAGCAGCGCCGACCAGTCCACCGTAGCCGCCCCCAGCTGCAGGTCGTTATTATTGCACGCCGATGACGGTTGCTGCTGAAGCGCTGTGGCGAGGGTATTGCGCTGGTCATCCGATTCCGATGGTGGCGGTAATAAGCTCGGCTGCGGCGACGGCACGGTGAAGTAGGGGAAGCTGGGGAGCGTGTGCGACGACGACTCGTCGTCTCCTTGCAGCTGCTGCTGGTTCTCCATCGATGATCTCGTTCTATGGGCGCCTGCTAGCTGTTCCTTCTAGCTAGCTCTAGTGGGCCGACGACGTGCAGTGTCACGTTGAGACAACATGTCTATCTCTTGTGATTTATATATAGAGGCAATTCATCACTACGGTCCTTAATTTGCAGGGTTAGAGCTGAAGTGTGAGTGAACGAGAAGGCACCAGAAGATGCATGAGAGGAGATTTAGTTGGGTAAACGTGCACGCGCAAAGCCAGCAGAGAGAGAGAGAGAGAGAGAGAGAGAGAGAGAGAGATGATCAATCAAGGTGAGCAACCATATATCTCTCTCAACTACCCCCTGATGCTGGAATGCTGGTGGTGGCTGCAGATCCGTTCAACCGCCCCGTCCGCCCGGCTAGCCATTTACCCCTTTCCCGTCCGGCCCGCCGATGCATGCATGGAGGCTTGCTCGAGACTGCTACCGGCCCTTTATATAAAATAAAATTAAAAAAAGGAGATGATGCATGAGCAGCGCGCACGTTTCACGCCAAGTAGTAAAGCTTGGAACACAGGTTTCCTTGATTCGTGCAGGTGCAGCTTAATTAGACTTCTGTATGCGACGGGATAGAAGCATCCATCCTGTGAACTGGTAGTTCGTGTTTGGTGATCGAGGTGCCGCATGTCCTTCCTTCGGTTCTTGCCTAAAAAATGATGCATGTAAATTTTAGTATTGTCCGATCAATATAAATTGAGACGGAAATTAAATTAATTTACATCTCAATCCACCTCAATAAATATAAATTAAGATCAATAATACTAATTATCCAAACAAGATAGTAGAGAAGAAGAAATTATGCTGCGAGGGCAGGTATGTTCGATGCAGCTCAACTCCAAAGTAAAACAATTTTTTGTTTTACTTCTATAAAGCAGCTTCACTAATAAAGCTAACTTTTTTAAAGGTAAAATAGCTTTTTAGAAAAGATAGAAGAGAGGAAGCTAATACTCCCTTTGTCCCAAAAAATAAGGCATGTTTTTTTTTGAAAAAAAATCTTTAAAGTGAAATTTTGACCACTAATTCGTTTAAAATATGACATCAAAAAATATAAATTAATCATTATAATAAAGTATTTTTAAATACAAATTTAAGTATATAACATGCATACGCTATCACACCCGGATTTAAGGTGTAAAGCCGAGTGCATCTCATATGTGCGCCAAAAAAAACAACACATATAATAACCAAATGTATAGAGATAAATGTCACAAATACTATTATATAGCGGAAGTATCTTACAAAAATAAATAATAACAATAAAACAAACTAATAATTATTTCTTGGCGCCATCAAGCTGACTCGGAGACACTACCTAGACCAACTCGTACTCCTCATTGTAGACCTCCTCTTGGACTACCTGCTCTTCATCTGTGGAGGGGGGGTTATATATCGCAAGGGTGAGCTTACAAAAGATCATAACTCAACAAGTTCTGTGGAATAATGTGCATGAACTTACCAAAGGTGAGAGCTGAAAGTCGCCTAGAGGGAGGGTGAATAGGCAAATCTGAAATTTATAAACTTTAAGCACAACTACAAGCCGGGGTTAACGTTAGAAATAAAGTCGAGTCCAAAAGAGAGTGCGAAAACAAATCACAAGAAAATGAAGAGTGTGACACGGTGATTTGTTTTACCGAGGTTCGGTTCTTGCAAACCTACTCCCCGTTGAGGTGGTTACAAAGACCGGTTCTCTTTCAACCCTTTCCCTCTCTCAAACGGTCACTTAGACCGAGTGAGCTTTTCTCCTCAATCAATTGGGACACTTAGTCCCCACAAGGACCACCACACAATTGGTGTCTCTTGCTTTGATTACAAATGTCTTGAAAACAAGAAATGGGGAAGAAGAAAAGCGATCCAAGCGCAAGAGCTCAAAGAACACGGGCAAAACTCTCTCTTCTAGTCACTAATTGCTTTGAGTGGAATTGAGACTTTGGAGAGGTTTTGATTCAATCTAATTGTGTCTTGTATTGAATGCACTAGCTCTTGTATTGAATGTGTTGGCTGAAAACTTGGATGCCTTGAAGTGTGGTGGTTGGGGGTAGCCCCAACCAACAAAGTGGTCGTTGGGGAGGCTGTCTGTCGACGGGCGCACCGGACAGTCCGGTGCGCCACCGGACACTGTTCGGTGCGCCAGCCACGTCACCCAACCGTTAGGGTTCGACCGTTGGAGCTCTGACAAGTGGGGCCACCGGACAGTCCGGTGGTGCACCGGACAGTCACTGTTCAGTGTCCGGTGCGCCTTCTACCGCCTGCTCTGACTCTGCGCGCGCTGTCCGCGCACAGTAGCTTCACTGTTCACTTTTGCAGACGACCGTTGGCGCTGTAGCCGTTACTCCGCATGGCACACCGGACAGTCCGGTGCTACACCAGACAGTTCGATGAATTTTAGCGGAGTGGCATTTCTAGAAACCCGAAGGTGGCGAGTTCGGAGTTGATCTCCCTGGTGCACCGGACACTGTTCGGTGGCACACCGGGCAGTCCGGTGCGCCAGACCAAGGCAGCCTTCGGTTGGTTTTGCTCCTTTCTATTTGAACCCTTTTTTGGACTTTTTATTGGTTTGTGTTGAACCTTTGGCACCTGTAGAACTTATAATCTAGAGCAAACTAGTTAGTCCAATTATTTGTCTTGGGCAATTCAACCACCAAAATCATTTAGGAAAAAAGGTTTGAGCCTATTTCCCTTTCAATCTCCCCCTTTTTGGTGATTGATGTCAACACAAACCAAAGCAAATATATAAGTGCAGAATTGAACTAGTTTGCATAAGGTAAGTGCAAAGGTTGCTTGGAATTAAACCAATTTACATTTTCATAAGATATGCATGGATTGCTTTCTTCATTTTAACATTTTGGACCACGCTTGCACCACATGTTTTGATTTTGCAAATGTTTTGGAAATTCTTTTCAAAGTCTTTTGCAAATAGTCAAAGGTATATGAATAAGATTTCGAGAAGCATTTTCAAGATTTGAAATTTTCTCCCCCTGTTTCAAATGCTTTTCCTTTGACTTAAACAAAACTCCCCCTCAATGAAATTCTCCTCTTAGTGTTCAAGAGGGTTTTAGATATTAATTTTGAAAGAGGTCATACCAATTTGAAATTATATCAAAAAATAAGATACAATTTAAAAACATCATTTAAAACTTAAACGTGTTTCGAAAAACTTTGAAATTGGCGTGGTGGTGCAATCCTTTTGCTTTGGGCTAATACTCTCTCCCCCTTTGGCATGAATCGCAAAAAACGGAGTCTTTAGAGCTCTTTTTGAACTCTCTCCCCCTTTCGTAAATAATATAGGAGTGAAGGATTATACCAAGGTTGGAGAGCGATGCGGAGTGACGGCGAAGGATAATTAATACGATGGAGTGGAGTGGAAGCCTTGTCTTCGCCGAAGACTCCATTTCCCTTTCAATCTATGACTTAGCATGAAATACACTTGAAAAACACATTAGTCATTAGCCCCATGCCGAGCACCACTCAAACCGACCGCTCTCGGGTTTTTCCAAAGGACGGTCCGCTATAATTCACCGGACTGTCCGGTGTGCACTGGACATGTCCGGTGAGCCAACGGAGCCACGGACAACTGAGGGCAACGGTTGACTGTGATGTCAGATCAATAGTGCACAGTATAGAAGTCAGATGTCAGGCTGCGAAGTCAGAACGCATCGGACATGTCCGGTGTGCCACCGGACTGTCCGGTGCAGGTAGAAGACAAAGGACTTCAACGGTTAACCGCTTCAAACCCCAACGGTATGCTGACGTGGCACGCACCGGACAGTGAATAGTGCCATGTCCGGTGCACCACCAAACTGTCTGGTGCGACATCGACAACAACGGCTGGAATAGTGGTTGGGGCTATAAATACCTTCCAACCACCTCCTTTCAAGTCATCCAAGTTTTCTGAACTTCACATTCATTGCAAGAGCAAAAGCAAACACTCCAAAGACATAATCAAAGCATTCAATCCACTTTAAGCTCCAAAATCAACTCTATTGCTTAGAGACTTGTGAGAGGATCATTTGTGTTCTTTTGTTGCTCTTGTCGCTTGGATTGCTTTCTCCTTTCTATTCTCATTCTTCTAAGTGCTTTGTAAAGCTAGCAAGAGACACCTAAGTGTGTGGTGATCCTTGCGGGGTCTTAGTGACCCAAGTGATTAAGGAGAAGTCTCGACCGGTCTGTGTGACCGATTGAGAGAGGGAAATGGTTGGAATAGACCCGGCCTTTGTGGCCTTCTTAATAGGGACTAGGTTCTTCGGAACCGAACCTCGGTAAACAAATCACCGTGTTCACTTGTTGATCCTCACTTGATTTGTTTCACCTCTTTCCTCTCTCTAAAAGTTCCCTTGCTCATATTGTTTGAGTTTGCTCCCAACGTTATCCGCATTGTCTGAGCAACTCTTAGCAAGGAGAACTACCTTTCGAACTCGAATTTAATTCTAACGCTGTCGGCGTTTCGAGACCGGGGGGTCCCTGGGCCGACGAGTGAATGTCGCCGCGTGCCCCAGCCCAGATGGGTCGAGCGCGAGGGCGAGCGCGAAGGGGGAGACGAGGCGGCCGGAGACCAGCGTGAGAGAGGTGGGAATCCCGCGGCCTTCGTGTTTGTCCCGCGCCCAGGTCGGGTGCGCTTGCAGTAGGGGGTTACAAGCGTCCACGCGGGAGAGGGAGCGAGCGGCTTCAGGCGAGCGCCTGTCTCGTCCTCGTCCCCGCGCGGCCAACCTTCTCTAAGAGGGCCCTGGTCCTTCCTTTTATAGGCGTAAGGAGATGATCCAGGTGTACAATGGGGGGTGTAGCAGAGTGCTACGTGTCTAGCGGAGGAGAGCTAGCGCCCTAAGTACATGCCGTTGTGGCAGCCAGAGAGATTTTGGCACCCAGCTGGTGTGATGTCGTGGCCGTCGGAGGAGCGATGGAGCCTGGTGGAGGGACAGCTGTCGGAGCGGTTGAGTCCTTGCTGACGTCCTCTTGCTTCCGTAAGGGGGCTGAGAGCCGCCGTCGTCACAGAGTATGCGGGGCGCCATCATTGCCTATCTGGCGGAGCGAGCCAGATGGGGCACCGGTCTTGTTCCCTGCGGCCCGAGTCAGCTCGGGGTAGGGTGATGATGGCGCCTCCTGTTGACGTGGCTGGCCTGCGCCCTAGGTTGGGCGATGTGGAAGCTCCTCCGAAGCCGAGGTCGAGTCTGTCTTCCGTGGTCGAGGTCGAGTCCGAGCCCCTGTGTCGGGCGAGGCGGAGTTCGTCGTCTTCTGGGGCTGAGCCCAAGTCCGAGCCCTGGGTCGGGCGGAGCGGAGTTCGCCGTCTTCCGGGGCTGAGCCCGAGTCCGAGCCCTGGGTCGGGCGGAGCGGAGTTCGCCGTCTTCTGGGACTTAGCCCGAGTCCGAGCCCTGGGTCAGGCGGAGCGGAGATCGCCGTCTTCCGGGCTGAGCCCGAGTCCGAGCCCTGGGTCGGGCGAAGCGGAGTTCGCCGTCTTCCGGGACTTAGCCCGAGTCCGAGCCCTGGGTCGGGCGGAGCGGAGTTCGCCGTCTTCCGGGACTTAGCCCGAGTCCGAGCCCTGGGTCGGGTGAAGCGGAGCTTCCTATGATGCCTTCGGCAGGGCCTGACTGCCTATCAGTTTCACTCTGTCAAGTGGCACCGCAGTCAGAGTGGCGCAGGCGGCGCTGTCCTTCCGTCAGGTCGGTCAGTGGAGCGGTGAAGTGACGGCGGTCACTTCGGCTCTGCCGGCTGGGGGGCGCGCGTCAGGATAAAGGTGTTAGGCCACCTTTGCATTAAATGCTCCTGCAATTTGGTCGGTTGGTGCGGCGATTTGGTAAGGGTTGCTTCTTAGCGAAGGCAGGGCCTCGGGCGAGCCGGAAATATGTTTGCCGTTGGAGGGGGGCCTCGGGCGAGACGGAAATCCTCCGGGGTCGGCTGCCCTTGTCCGAGGCTAGGCTCGGACGAGGCGTGATCAAGTCCCTCGAATGGACTGATCCCTGACTTAATCGCGCCCATCAGGCCTTTGCAGCTTCATGCTGATGGGGGTTACCAGCTGAGAATTAGGAGCCTTGAGGGTACCCCTAATTATGGTCCCCAACAGTAGCCCCCGAGCCTCGAAGGGAGTGTTAGCACTCACTTGGAGGCTTTCGTCGCACTTTTTTGCAAGGGGACCAGCCTTTCTCGGTTGCGTTTTGTTCCGGTGGGTGCGTGCGAGCGCACCCGCCGGGTGTAGCCCCCGAGGCCTCGGAGGAGTGGTTTCACTCCTTCGAGGTCTTAATGCCTCGCGTAATGCTTCGGCTGGTCTGGTTGTTCCCTCATGCGAGCTGGCCGTAGCCCGGGTGTACGGTCAGGTCCCAAGTTCTCGGGCTGGTATGTTGACGCTGTCAACGGTTCGGCCGGAGCCGAGTTTGCGAGAGCAGCCCCCAACCCTCTGCACAGGGCGAGAGGGCGATCTGGGACAGACTCGGCTTTTTTACATACGCCCCTGCGTCGCCTTTCCACAAGGAGGAGGGGGGAAAGCGCCATGTTGCCCTCGATGGGCGCCGAACATGGTGTCTCCGGCGAGCTGCAAGCGGGTAATCCGAGTGGACGTCCGTGCCCCGTTCGTTAGGGGTCGGCTAGGGGCCCAGAGGCACGCCCAAAAGTACCTGCGGGTGATCTGCCGGACCCAGTCCCCTGGCAACGGGGTCCGAGGGCTCGATGCCTCCCTCTGATGGGATTCCGTTACAAGATCGCTCCCGCTGGTCTCGGAAATGTCCTAGGCTACCTCGGGAGTGCAGCCCGAGCCTTGGTTATGTATCGAACGTACCCATGGTCATCCCTCGCTCGGCGTCTGAGGCGGCTGTGAACCCTTCGGGGGCCAGCCTTCGAACCCCTGATCAGTAATGGGCGCGGAGCCTGAGTAGCCTGAGGCGGCCGTGGAACCCTTCCGAGGGGCCGACCTTCGAACCTCTGACCAGTAGTGGGTGTAGGGCCCACGCGATCTGAGGTGGCTGTCGAACCCTTCCGGGGGGCCAGCCTTCAAACCTCTGATCAGTAGGGAGGCTCGGAGCGTGGTTCCTTCACGGGGAAGGATCCTTTTCGGGGTTTCCCCCTTTCCCGATCCCTGTTGCAAGAGAGAGAAAGAGGAAAAAAGGAAAAGGATACGAAATCGAATGACGCGGCGTACCTTTACTGACGCGGTCATTATGGCGAAGGCGAAGCGTCGCCCACTTCTCCTGCCAGAGGCGCCGCCTGTCCCGCCGCGGAGTTAATGCGACGGGGCGAGTGGTTGGCGGGGCGGCCGTTGCGCGTGCGCGAGCCGTTCGAGGAACGGAACACGGGCGTGTTGTCTTCACGCCGTGAGAGAGGGTTCTCTCGCTGCCCCCGGATGGGACGTGAGCTTGGCTGACGACGTGACCGCTGCTCCTGCCCGCCTGCCACCGTCATTACTGCCGGCCCATTTTTGGCCGCACTGACCGCCACGCCAGGCTGGCGCTGCTGGGTCGTGCGCTGGGTCGCCTCGAGTCGCGGTATTGGTTCCGCAGTCGAGGAGGCGCGGTGGTGGCGCAAGTGGCAGTGCAGTTGCATGCACGAAGCATTCGGCGCGCCGGTTGCATGACGCGTGGGCCTGGGCCTCCATGCTGGGCGTGTTGGGAGTCGGAGAAGCGCGCCCACTTGGCGCAGTTGCATGCCGCCTGCATGGCTGCCCGCCCCTTTCGCCCGTTGATCTGGGCAAAAGTGGAGGGTCACTTGTAACCGCTGGGCGGTTGCGCGCACCGCGCACGGCGGTTTGGCTTCTTCTGCTCTGAGCCGGTTTGCATGACGTGTGGGACCCAGCCCTCGCGCCACAGGGGAGGACCTTGGAGTGTGTTGGAGAAGACTCGGCCCGCGACGGTTGGGGGCGCAAGTAGGGAGAGTCGCCTTTAAAAGGAGGGTGACCCCCTTTGGAAGGCGACCATGTCTTCGCGCTCCCTTATGCATCGTGTGTTTCCACCTTCCAAGCCCCCGGATGGGGGATACCCACCGTCTTTCTGCCTCATCGTTGGAGGAACGCAACTCCGTGGGAGTTGGTACCTTTCAGCCATCGTTCGGCTTCAAGGATTTTCATCATGCAGCCCGGCTGCACCCCTCCGCCGGCGGTCACCCAAGATGGTGACCTCCAGTTTGATGGTGGGGGAAAGCGAGCCGGGCTGCGGCCTCTGCCCCCCCCCCTCAGCCTCAAGGATTTTCATCACCAGGGCTGGGGAGGGGAGTGTGCCGAGTTGGGGTCAGCCCCTGCGTGGGCGGTGGCCTGCTCCTTCCCTCAGTGATCGGAGGGAAGGGCAGTCGTCGTCCGTGGCGCCGGCAGCTGCAGCGTGCCTGGCTCTCGGACGCGAGTGGCTTCGGAGCCGCTCCCGGCGCCGGCGTCTGCCACGACAGCTGGAAGAGGTTCTTCCGCCGACGAGATAGCCAGGGCCGCCCACGGACCGACCTCCAACTCTACGGCCTTCTGCCCGTCCTTGCCTCACGAGTTTGGGCATGGGCGGGGGCCTCTTGGCAGCAGCATCCGCCCTGAGGTCAGTGCTGCCGCTGTTCGGCCCCCCCGGAGCAGAAGTCGTCGTCGTCGCCGCTGCTGGAGCGGGCGACGGCGCGCCGTTCGTCGGTCTTCTGTTGCTCCGCAGACCCTCCCCCATCGAGTGGGGTTGTTCGTACCTGCGGAGGTGGAACCGGAGTTCCGTTTGTAATGGCACTTTGAATGCCAGTGTTTTTGTTCATTGTGGCTGTCGAGGCCTGAACATGTATGTAATTTTGGCACCGAGCCGTGTTTTTTCCTCATTTTCGAGCACTAAGACTCGCCTGTTGATTGTCTGAATCGCTTCACCAAGCGTGAGTCGCCCCGTGTAAAGGTGACGAGTGAGGTATCCGTATCCCGGAGGCGTAGGAATCCCTCGGCTTGGTAGGCCTTGTTGTCCGAGGCTTCTCTAGCTTAGTTAAAGGGACCCCTTGGCCACTCTTCGATGAGCCGAGGCCAGGGGTAGCGATATCAGCATGAACAGGGGCAGAGTTGGCTCGAAAAGGAAACCTGGTTGGCCGGAGCCTAACCGGGTCGTCCGTTAGCGGGACCGACGCCGGAGTTGACCAGCCGAGGCCTCGGGTCGGGCTGACGTCCTTGGAGGACGGCTGGCCGAGGCCCCGGGGTGACCGGCCGAGCCGCCTGCTGGGCCGGGTTCCCGGAGAAGACCCTGGCAGCGATTGCCCAGGCGTGGCGATGACGTCGTCCTTCGGAGTGGAGATCTTCGGACCTCGTCGCCGTCCGAGGCTAGGTCGGACCTCGCCAAAAGTGTTGTCGATGCCGAAGGTGCTGCTGCTCCCTTCCAGCGTCAAGACCCGAGCCTGCAGGATCAGATTGTCTTGTAGCGCGTGTTTCCTGCGGCCGCCGAGGCCAGAACACACCCTCGTCGTGTTGTAAAGCTGCGTCTCTTTTCCTCTTGTTTCGAGTATCTGGACTTTTTTGTTGGTAACAGGGATGTTTGTGCGAGCGAGAGTTGCTTCTCGCGGAAGGTGATGAGTGAGGTATCCGTATCCCGGAGGCGTAGGAGTCCCTCGGCTCGGTCGGCCTTGCCGCTTACGCGCACTCTTACCCCTCCATGGGGCTCTGCCACCGACTCAGTCGAGAAGGCTCAAAGGATCGCTTCGGCAGAAGAACTTCCGAACGTGAAGACTTGTTCGGTCCGCGGAATCACTTATCCGAATGTGAGTTACTTATCGCAGAAGGTGATGAGTGAGGTATCCGTATCCCGGAGGCGTAGGAGTCCCTCGGCTCGGTCAGCCTTGGCTGCTTACATGTACTCCGTCGTTTTCAGGATCCACTTTTCGAAGTAGTCAAAAAGCACGAAAGACATTCTGGCAGAAGAGATCTTTTTTCGAGGAAAATTTCAACGCAGAGGGGGTTCCCCCCCTTTTAGCCCCCGAGGGAGGGTCGGGCTTTGCTGAGGCGAGGCCGACCCTTCCTTGATGACTAAAATTTGCGTGGGTGCGAGGTATATGAACAACTTGAAAACATCTTAAGGGTAGAAGCGACGTAGCTGTTGGATGTTCCAAGCGTTGTCGTAGACCTCGCCTTGACTGTTGGCCAGCTTGTACGTTCCGGGCTTCAGAACCTTGGCGATGACGAACGGTCCCTCCCAGGGGGGCGTGAGCTTGTGCCTCCCTCGGGCGTCTTGTCGCAGCCGAAGCACCAGGTCGCCCACCTGGAGGTCTCGGGACCGGACCCCTCGGGCGTGGTAGCGTCGCAGGGACTGCTGGTACCGCGCCGAGTGTAGTAAGGCCTTGTCCCGAGCCTCTTCCAGCTGGTCCAGCGAGTCTTCTCGGCTAGCTTGGTTGCTTTGATCGTTGTAGGCCCTCGTCCTCGGGGAGCCGTATTCCAGGTCTGTGGGCAAGACGGCCTTGGCCCCGTAGACTAGGAAGAACGGCGTGAAGCCCGTGGCTCGGCTCGGCGTTGTCCTCAGGCTCCAGACCACCGAGGGGAGTTCCTTCATCCATCGCTTGCCGAACTTGTTGAGGTCGTTGTAGATCCGAGGCTTGAGCCCTTGTAGAATCATGCCGTTGGCACGCTCTACTTGCCCATTTGACATGGGATGAGCCACGGCGGCCCAGTCCACCCGGATGTGGTGATCCTCGCAGAAGTCCAAGAACTTTCTGCCGGTGAACTGGGTGCCGTTGTCGGTGATGATGGAGTTCGGGACCCTGAAGCGATGGATGATGTTGGTGAAGAACGCCACCGCCTGCTCAGACCTAATGCTGTTCAGAGGTCGGACCTCGATCCACTTGGAGAATTTGTCGATGGCGACCAGTAGGTGCGTGTAGCCCCCGGGTGCCTTCTGCAACGGGCCGACGAGGTCCAGACCCCACACGGCGAAGGGCCAGGTGATGGGTATCGTCTGCAGAGCCTGAGCGGGCAGGTGGGTCTGCCTCGCGTAGAATTGACACCCTTCGCAGGTGCGGACAATTCTAGTGGCGTCGGCCACCGCCGTCGGCCAGTAGAAGCCTTGTCGGAAGGCATTCCCGACAAGGGCTCGAGGCACTGCGTGATGGCCGCAAGCACCCGAGTGTATCTCTCGCAGGAGTTCCTGACCTTCGGCGACAGAGATGCATCGCTGGAGGATGCCAGAGGGGCTGCGGTGGTAGAGCTCCTTTTCATCGCCCAGCAAGACGAACGACTTGGCGCGCCGCGCCACCCGCCGAGCCTCGGCTCGGTCGAGGGGTAGCTCTCCTCGGTGGAGATATTGCAGGTACGGGGTCTGCCAGTTTCGATCAGGCGTGGCCCCGCTTTGCTCCTCCTCGACGCGCAGTGCCTCACCCTCGGGGGCCGAGGGTACCTCGGGCTGAACCGAGGGCGCCTCGGGCCGAGCTGAGGGTGCCTCGGGCTGTGCCGAGGGTACCTCGGGCTGGGCCGAGGGTGCCTCGGGCCGAGCTGAGGGTGCCTCAGGCTGTGCCGAGGGTACCTCGGGCTGGGCCGAGGGTGCCTCAGGCTCGGGCGTGTCGTCGATCTTGACGGAGGGTTGATGCAGATCCCGGGAGAAGACGTCCGGGGGAACCGTTGTTCGCCCCGAGGCTATTTTAGCCAGCTCGTCCGCAGTCTCGTTGTAGCGCCGAGCGATGTGGTTGAGTTCGAGCCCGTAGAACTTGTCCTCCAAGCGCCGAACCTCATCGCAGTAGGCCTCCATCTTCGGGTCGCGTCAGTGGGATTTCTTCATGACTTGGTCGATGACGAGCTGCGAGTCACCGCGGGCGTCGAGGCGCCGGACCCCTAGCTCGATGGCGATCCGCAACCCGTTGAACAGAGCCTCATACTCAGCCACATTGTTGGACGCCGAGAAATGGAGGCGTAGCACATAGCGTATGTGTTTCCCGAGGGGCGAGATGAAGAGTAGGCCTGCGCCGGCCCCCGTCTTCATCAACGACCCATCGAAAAACATGATCCAGAGTTCCGGTTGGATCGGAGCCGTCGGTAGCTGGGTGTCGACCCATTCGGCTACGAAGTCCGCCAAGACCTGGGACTTGATGGCCTTCCGAGGGGCGAACGAGATTGTCTCGCCCATGATTTCCACCGCCCACTTTGCAATCCCACCCGAGGCCTCTCGGCACTGGATGATCTCCCCCAGGGGGAAGGATGACACCACAGTTACCGGATGAGACTCGAAGTAGTGTCGCAACTTCCGCCGCGTCAGGATCACTGCATACAACAGCTTCTGAACTTGTGGGTAGCGGATCTTGGTTTCGGACAGTACCTCGCTGACGAAGTAAACTGGCCTCTGAACAGGCAATGCATGCCCCTCTTCTTGCCTCTCGACCACAATCGCGGCGCTAACCACCTGGGTGGTCGCGGCGACGTAGACCAAGAGGGCTTCTCCGGCAGCTGGAGGCACCAAGATAGGCGCCTTTGTGAGGAGCGCCTTCAAGTTCCCGAGAGCTTCCTCGGCCTCAGGGGTCCAAGTGAAGCACTCGGCCTTCCTTAAGAGGCGGTACAGAGGTAGACCTCTTTCGCCGAGGCGTGAGATGAAACGGCTCAGAGCCACGAGACATCCCATGACCCTCTGTACGCCTTTCAAGTCCATAATGGGCCCCATGCCGGTGACGACTGCGATCTTCTCTGGGTTGGCTTCGATGCCCCGCTCGGAGACGATGAACCCCAAGAGCATGCCTCGGGGCACCCCGAAGACACACTTCTCGGGATTGAGCTTGACGCCTTTCGCCTTGAGACATCGGAATGTCACTTCAAGGTCGGAAAGGAGGTCGGAAGCTTTCCTCGTCTTGACTACGATGTCATCGACGTAGGCCTCAACCGTGCGGCCAATGTGTTCGCCGAACACATGGTTCATGCACCGCTGGTGCGTCGCGCCCGCATTCTTCAAGCCGAACGGCATGGTGACATAGCAGTACATGCCGAAGGGTGTGATGAAAGAAGTCGCGAGCTGGTCGGACTCTTTCATCCTGATTTGATGATACCCTGAGTAGGCATCGAGGAAAGACAAGGTTTCGCACCCAGCAGTGGAATCCACGATTTGATCGATGCGAGGCAGAGGATAGGGAACCTTCGGACATGCTTTGTTGAGACCAGTGTAGTCTACACACATCCGCCATTTCCCCCCTTTCTTTCTCACAAGCACAGGGTTGGCAAGCCATTCGGGGTGGAATACCTCTTTGATGAACCCTGCCGCCATTAGCTTGTGGATCTCCTCGCCTATCGCTCTGCGCTTCTCCTCGTCAAATCGGCGCAGAGGCTGCTTGACGGGTCGGGCTCCGGCTCGAATGTCCAGCGAGTGCTCGGCGACATCCCTCGGTATGCCGGGCATGTCCGAGGGACTCCACGCGAAGACATCGGCGTTCGCGCGGATAAAGTCGACGAGCACTGCTTCCTATTTGGGATCGAGCCCGGAGCCGATCCGGATCTGCTTGGAGGCGTCGCCGCTGGGGTCGAGGGGGACGGCCTTAACCGTCTCCACTGGCTCGAAGTTGCCGGCATGACGTTTCATGTCTGGCACCTCCTTAGAGAGGCTTTCCAGGTCGGCGATGAGGGCCTCGGACTCGGCGAGGGCCTCGGCGTACTCCACGCACTCCACGTCGCATTCGAACGCGTGTTTGTATGTGGGGCCGACGGTGATGACCCCGTTGGGGCCCGGCATCTTGAGCTTCAGGTAGGTGTAGTTGGGGACGGCCATGAACTTCGCGTAGCATGGTCTTCCCAGTACCGCGTGGTAGGTTCCTCGGAACCCGACCACCTCGAACATCAGGGTCTCCCTTCGGAAGTTGGAGGGCGTTCCGAAGCAGACAGGAAGGTCGAGTTGTCTGAGGGGCTGGACGCGCTTCCCGGGAATAATCCCATGGAAGGGCGCAGCGCCAGCTCAGACGGAGGACAGATCGACACGCAGGAGCCCGAGGGTCTCGGCGTAGATGATGTTGAGGCTGCTGCCTCCGTCCATAAGGACCTTGGTGAGCCTGACATCGCCGATGACGGGGTCGACGACGAGCGGGTATTTCCCTGGGCTCGGCACGTGGTCGGGATGGTCGGCTTGGTCGAAGGTGATGGGCTTGTCGGACCAGTCTAGGTAGACTGGCGCCGCCACCTTCACCGAGCAGACCTCCCGACGCTCTTGCTTACGGTGCCGAGCTGAGGCATTCGCCGCTTGCCCACCGTAGATCATGAAGCAGTCGCGGACCTCGGGGAACTCTCCTGCTTGGTGATCTTCCTTCTTGTCGTCGTCGCGGGCCCTGCCACCCTCCGCGGGTGGCCCGGCCCTGTGGAAGTGGCACCGAAGCATGACACACTCCTCAAGGGTGTGCTTGACGGGCCCCTGGTGATAGGGGCATGGCTCCTTGAGCATCTTGTCGAAGAGGTTGGCACCTCCGGGGGGTTTCCGAGGGTTCTTGTACTCGGCGGCGGCGACAAGGTCCGCGTCGGCGGCGACAAGGTCCGCGTCGGCGGCGTCGCGTTTCGCTTGCGACTTCTTCTTGCATTTCTTCTTGGCGCCGCGCTGAGTCGACGCCTCGGGAGCATCTTCCGATGGGCGGCCCTGGGGCTGCTTGTCCTTTCGGAAGATAGCCTCGACCGCCTCCTGGCTGGAGGCGAACTTGGTGGCGATGTCCATCAGCTCGCTCGCCCTGGTGGGGGTCTTGCGACCCAACTTGCTCACCAGGTCGTGGCAGGTGGTGCCGGCGAGGAACGCGCCGATGACATCCGAGTCGGTGATGTTGGGCAGCTCGGTGCGCTGCTTCGAGAATCGCCGGATGTAGTCCCGGAGGGACTCTCCCGGCTGCTGCCGGCAGCTTCAGAGGTCCCAGGAATTCCCGGGGCACACGTACCTGCCCTGTAAATTGCCGGCGAAAGCTTGGACTAGGTCGTCCCAGTTGGAGATCTGCCCCGGAGGCAGGTGCTCCAACCAGGCACGAGCGGTGTCGGAGAGGAACAGGGGGAGGTTGCGGATGATGAGGTTGTCATCGTCTGTTCCACCCAGTTGGCAGGCCAGACGGTAGTCCACGAGCCACAGTTCCGGTCTCGTCTCCCCCGAGTACTTTGTGATAGTAGTCGGGGGTCGGAACCGGGTCGGGAACGGTGCCCGTCGGATGGCCCGGCTGAAGGCCTGCGGACCGGGTGGCTCGGGCGAGGGACTCCGATCCTCCTCGCTGTCGTAGCGTCCCCCACGCCTAGGGTGGTCGCCTCGGCGCACCCTCTCGTCGAGGTGGGCCCAACGGTCGCGGTGATGGTGTTCGTTGCCGAGGCGGCCCGGGGCCGCAGGCGCGGTGTTGCGCGTGCGCCCAGTGTAGACCGAGGCTTCCCGCATGAATCGGGAAGTCGCGGCATGAGGTTCCGAGGGGTACCCCTGCCTTCGGGAGGCAGAGCTCTCGGCCCGTCGGACCGTAGCGCCTTCCAGGAGATTCTTGAGCTCCCCCTGGATTCGCCGACCCTCGGTGGTTGATGGCTCCGGCATCGCGCGGAGAAGCATCGCTGCTGCAGCCAGGTTCTGGCCGACCCCACTAGATGCGGGTGGTGGCCTGACCCTGACGTCGTTGGCGAAGCGGTGCTGGAAGCCATGGGGCAGATGACGTATTTCTCCGGCCGGGGGTTGGCCCGCCCATGCCTACCCGACTTCTCGGCGGATCGGCTCAAGCGCTCCTGCTCCCTCGTCGAGCCTGGCCTGCACCCCGCGGATTTGCTCGAGCTGTGGGTCATGGCCCCCCGCCTGAACGGGGACCACAGCTAGCTCCCGTGGGATGTCAACGCGGGGCGCCGGCCTAGGGAGATCACCGTCCTCCGGCATGCCGAGATGCCCCTAGATCGACGTGGAAACATTCGCGGCTTGGGCCGCAGTCCTCGTCGCTGAGGCTGCGGCTACCGTCGGAACAGTCGGAGAGGCAGTAGTCACATGCGGTCATGAAGTCCCGCATGGCACTGGGGTTGCCAAGTCCAGAGAAATCCCAACAGATGCTGGGCTCGTCGTCTTCCTCGAACCCAGAGGGCCCGTAGGTCGAGACGTCCGTCAGCCGGTCCCAAGGCGACCGCATGTGAAACCCCAGAGGGTTTGGACTCGCCTCTACGAGAGCGCCCGCCAAAGCGAGGTTGCTAGGCGGGTTGAGGCTGAATCCAAATGACGTGGGATGGGAATCGGTCGGTACCTCTTGGTCGACGAACGACGATAAAGTCACGTCGGGGACTGACCGCACCGTCGTCTCAGGTACGAGGGTGACGTCCAGCAAGCTTTTCGCGAGCGCGCTGGCGTCGTCCGCTTGCTCGGGATTGGCGTGTTGCGGGGAGACGACGCTCGTCTTCGTCTCAAGCGTGAAGTCGATACCCGGTGCGCCCCCCGTTGGGGTGCCGGCACTGTCGACTCGCTTGACAGCCGGCGAGGCGCTGCCTCCTGCTTGGCCTTGGTTGCCCTACCTTCCCCTCCGTCGACGGGGAAGAAGGCGGGATGAGCTCGAAGGTTGTTCTTCCATCACGCGGGGAAGACGTCGTCGATTCCGCCGCTGGCGGGCGGGCTGTCGGCCGCCATTGTCGTTGTCGTGCGGCGGTGAAAGGAGTATCATGTCGTAGCCGCCGTCGAAGGACATGAACTCAAGACTCCCGAAACGGAGCACCGTCCTGGGTTGGAGAGGTTGCTGGAGACTGCCCATCTGGAGCTTGACGGGAAGCTGTTCGTCAACACGCAGCAGGCCCCTACCTGGCGCGCCAACTGTCGGCGTTTCGAGACCGGGGGGTCCCTGGGCCGACGAGTGAATGTCGCCGCGTGCCCCATTCTAGATGGGTCGAGCGCGAGGGCGAGCGCGAAGGGGGGAGAGCGAGGCGGCCGGAGACCGGCGTGAGAGAGGTGGGAATCCCGCGGCCTTCGTGTTTGTCCCGCGCCCAGGTCGGGTGCGCTTGCAGTAGGGGGTTACAAGCGTCCACGCGGGAGAGGGAGCGAGCGGCTTCAGGCGAGCGCCTGTCTCGTCCTCGTCCCCGCGCAGCCAACCTTCTCTAAGAGGGCCCTGGTCCTTCCTTTTATAGGCGTAAGGAGAGGATCCAGGTGTACAATGGGGGGTGTAGCAGAGTGCTACGTGTCTAGCGGAGGAGAGCTAGCGCCCTAAGTACATGCTGTTGTGGCAACCGGAGAGATTTTGGCACCCAGCTGGTGTGATGTTGTGGCCGTCGGAGGAGCGATGGAGCCTGGCGGAGGGACAGCTGTCGGAGCGGTTGAGTCCTTGCTGACGTCCTCTTGCTTCTGTAAGGGGGCTGAGAGCCGCCGTCGTCACAGAGTATGCGGGGCGCCATCATTGCCTATCTGGCGGAGCGAGCAATATGGGGCACCGGTCTTGTTCCCTGTGGCCCGAGTCAGCTCGGGGTAGGGTGATGATGGCGCCTCCTGTTGACGTGGCTGGCCTGCGCCCTAGGTTGGGCGATGTGGAAGCTCCTCTGAAGCCGAGGTCGAGTCTGTCTTCCGTGGTCGAGGTCGAGTCCGAGCCCCTGGGTCGGGCGAGGCGGAGTTCGTCATCTTCTGGGGCTGAGCCCAAGTCCGAGCCCTGGGTCGGGCGGAGCGGAGTTCGCCGTCTTCCGGGGCTGAGCCCGAGTCTGAGCCCTGGGTCGGGCGGAGCGGAGTTCGTCGTCTTCCGGGACTTAGCCCGAGTCCAAGCCCTGGGTCGGGCGGAGCGGAGATCACCGTCTTCCGGGGCTGAGCCCGAGTCCGAGCCTTGGGTCGGACGGAGCGGAGTTCGCCGTCTTCCGGGACTTAGCCCGAGTCCGAGCCCTGGGTCGGGCGGAGCGGAGTTCGCCGTCTTCCGGGACTTAGCCCGAGTCTGAGCCCTGGGTCGGGCGAAGCGGAGCTTCCTATGATGCCTTCGGCAGGGCCTGACTGCCTGTCAGTTTCACTCTGTCAAGTGGCACCGCAGTCGGAGTGGCGCAGGCGGCGCTGTCCTTCCGTCAGGTCGGTCAGTGGAGCGGCGAAGTGACGGCGGTCACTTCGGCTCTGCCGGCTGGGGCGCGCGCGTCAGGATAAAGGTGTCAGGCCACCTTTGCATTAAATGCTCCTGCGATTTGGTCGGTTAGTGCGGCGATTTGGTCAGGGTTGCTTCTTAGCGAAGGCAGGGCCTCGGGCGAGCCAGAAATATGTTCGCCGTTGGAGGGGGGCCTCAGGCGAGACGGAAATCCTCCGGGGTCGGCTGCCCTTGTCTGAGGCTAGGCTCGGACGAGGCGTGATCGAGTCCCTCGAATGGACTGATCCCTGACTTAATCGCGCCCATCAGGCCTTTGCAGCTTCATGCTGATGGGGGTTACCAGCTGAGAATTAGGAGCCTTGAGGGTACCCCTAATTATGGTCCCCGACAAACGCTAACCACGACCTTAGTGCGTGTTTAAAGTTTATAAATTTCAGATTTCTCCTATTCACCCCCCTCCCGGTGACTTTCAAGCTCACACTTGTTGTACTCACATCCCCCAGGTCAAGAACAGGTACCACTGGATGAGGCGCATGAAGGATGCTGTGATGAGTTCGTGAGTGGTCTAGGCCGTCGTCTCCCAGTCAAATTTGTGTTGCTGGATCGTTGTCATCGCATGATGTAATTATTTAACTATTTTGTACAGAACTCTTTTATATATTAATGATGTGACATTCGTTCCTGTAGCATGAGTCATGATATGTGTGAAGACTTGATCCCAGCACACTTGGTGATTATTTTCGCGCCTGGGTTTTGGTGCCCCTAGAACCCGGGTATGACAATATTCTGGGAATGCAGCAGGTAACTAGGGGCATAACAGTACATAGGGACCCATTGCCCCTCCTGGTTACTGAAAGTCGCCTAGAGGGGGGGTGAATAGGGCGAAACTGAAATTTACAAAATTAATCACAACTACAAGCCGGGTTAGCGTTAGAAATAGAAACGAGTCCGAGAGAGAGGGCGCAAAACAAATCGCAAGCGAATGAAGAGTGTGACACGCAGATTTGTTTTACCGAGGTTCGGTTCTTGCAAACCTACTCCCCGTTGAGGTGGACACAAAGACCGGGTCTCTTTCAACCCTTTCCCTCTCTCAAACGGTCCCTCGGACCGAGTGAGCTTTTCTTCTCAATCACTTGGAACAAAAAGTTCCCACAAGGATCACCACACGATTGGTGTCTCTTGCCTCAATTACAAGTGAGTTTGATCTCAAGAAAGAATGAGAAAGAAACAATCCAAGCGCAATAGCTCAAAAGAACACAACAAATCTCTCTCACTAATCACTAATGCTTTATGTGGAATTGGGAGAGGACTTGATCACTTGGATGTGTCTAGAATTGAATGCTAGAGCTCTTGTAAGTGGTTGGAAGTTGGAAAACTTGGATTACTTGAATGTGGGGTGGTTGGGGGTATTTATAACCCCATCCACCAAACTAGCCGTTTGGTGGAGGCTGCTGTCGCATGGCGCACCGGACAGTGTCCGGTGCGGCAGCCACGTCGCTAGGCCGTTGGGTTTCGACCGTTGGAGCTCTGACGTGTGGGCCCGCCTGGTTGTCCGGTGGTGCACCAGACAAGTCCTGTAGACTGTCTGGTGTGCCACCCGCGCGTGCTCTGCTCCTCTGCGCGCTGGCGCGCATTTAATGCGTTGCAGACGACCGTTGGCGCGAAATAGCCGTTGCTCCGCTGGCTCACCGGACAGTCCGGTGTGCACCGGACATGTCCGGTGAATTATAGCGGAGCGGATTCCCGAAGCTGGCGAGTTCAGAGTCGCTCTCCTCTGGAGCAATGGACACTGTCCGGTGGTGCACCGGACAGTCCGGTGAATTATAGCGAAGCGCCTCTGAAAATTCCCGAAGGTGCGAAGTTTGGCTTGGAGTTCCCTGGTGCACCGGACACTGTCCGGTGGCACACCGGACAGTCCAGTGCGCCAGACCAGGGCTGCCTTCGGTTATCCCTTGCTCTTTTTGTTGAACCCATTTCTTGGTCTTTTTATTGGCTAAGTGTGAACCTTTGGCACCTGTACAACTTATAGACTAGAGCAAACTGGTTAGTCCAATTATTTGTGTTGGGCAATTCAACCACCAAAATCAATTAGGAAATAGGTGTAAGCCTAATTCCCTTTCAATCTCCCCCTTTTTGGTGATTGATGCCAACACAAACCAAAGCATGTGTGGAAGTGCATAATTGAACTAGTTTGCATAATGTAAGTGCAAATGTTACTTGGAATTGAGCCAATATAAATACTTATAAGATATGCATGGATTGTTTCTTTGATTTTTGACATTTTGGACCACGTTTGCACCACTTGTTTTGTTTTTGCAAATTCTTTTGTAAATCCTTTTCAAAGTCCTTTTGCAATATAGTCAAAGGTAAATGAATAAGATTTTTGAGAAGCATTTTCAAGATTTGAAATTTTCTCCCCCCTTTTCAAATGCTTTTCCTTTGACTAAACAAAACTCCCCCTTGATAAATTCCTCCTCTTAGTGTTCAAGAGGGTTTTAAGATATTGATTTTGAAAATACTACTCTCTCCCCTTTTTTGAACACAATGAGATACCAATTTGAAAAATCATACCAATTGAAAAACTCTTTTAAAATTAGGTGGTGGTGCAGTCCTTTTGCTTTGGGCTCATGCTCTCTCCCCCTTTGGCATAAATCGCCAAAAACGGAATCATTAGAGCCCTTAGAATTACTTTCTCCCCCTTTGGTCATAAATAAATGAGTGAAGATTATACCAAAGACGGAGAGTTGCTCGGAGCGACGGCGAAGGATGAGTTACGGAGTGGAAGCCTTTGTCTTTGCCGAAGACTCCAATTCCCTTTCAATACACCTATGACTTGGTTTGAAATTCACTTGAAAACATATTAGTCATAGCACATGAAAGAGACATGATCAAAGGTATATGAATGAGCTATGTGTGCAAATCAACAAAAGAAGTTCCTAGAATCAAGAATATTTAGCTCATACCTAAGTTTGTTAAAAGTTTGTTCATCAAGTGGCTTGGTAAAGATATCGGCTAATTGATCTTTAGTATTAATGTATGAGATCTCGATATCTCCCTTTTGTTGGTGATCCCTTAAAAAGTGATACCGAATGGCTATGTGCTTAGTGTGGCTATGCTCAATGGGATTATCCGCCATGCGGATTGCACTCTCATTATCACATAGAAGAGGAACTTTGGTTAATTTGTAACCATAGTCTCTAAGGGTTTGCCTCATCCAAAGTAGTTGCGCGCAACAATGGCCTACGGCAATGTACTCGGCTTCGGCGGTAGAAAGAGCGACGGAATTTTGCTTCTTTGAAACCCAAGACACCAAGGATCTTCCCAAGAACTGGCAAGTCCCTGATGTGCTCTTCCTATTAATTTTACACCCCGCCCAATCGGCATCCGAATAACCAATCAAATCAAAAGTGGATCCCCTAGGATACCAAAGCCCAAACATAGGAGTATAAACTAAATATCTCAAGATTTGTTTTACGGCCGTAAGGTGAGCTTCCTTAGGGTCGGCTTGGAATCTTGCGCACATGCATATGGAAAGCATAATATCCGGTCGAGATGCACATAAGTAGAGTAAAGAACCTATCATCGACCGTATACCTTTTGATCTACGGATTTACCTTCCGTGTCGAGGTCGAGATGCCCATTGGTTCCCATGGGTGTCTTGATGGGCTTGGCATCCTTCATTCCAAACATGTTTAAAATGTCTTGAGTATACTTTGTTTGGCTGATGAAAGTGCCCTCTTGGAGTTGTCTCACTTGAAATCCTAAGAAATACTTCAACTCCCCCATCATAGACATCTCGAATTTTTGTGTCATGATCCTACTAAATTCTTCACATGTAGACTCGTTAGTAGACCCAAATATAATATCATCAACATAAATTTGGCATACAAACAAGTCATTTTCAAGAGTTTTAGTGAAGAGTGTAGGATCGGCTTTTCCGACTTTGAATTCATTAGTGATAAGGAAATCTCTAAGGCATTCATACCACGCTCTTGGGGCTTGCTTGAGCCCATAAAGCGCCTTAGAGAGTTTATACACATGGTTAGGGTACTCACTATCTTCAAAGCCGGGAGGTTGCTCAACATAGACCTCTTCCTTGATTGGTCCATTGAGGAAGTGAGACCACCTAGAGGGGGGGTGAATAGGTGATCCTGTAAAACTTAAACTTAAAGCCACAAAAACTTGATTAACGTTAGCACAATAATTGCCAAGTGGCTAGAGAGTAATCTCAACAAAACACAATAACCACAAGATATCAATCACAGAGATGGCACAGTGGTTTATCCCGTGGTTCGGCCAAGACCAACGCTTGCCTACTCCACGTTGTGGCGTCCCAACAAACGAGGGTTGCAATCAACCCCTCTCAAGTGGTCCAAAGACCCACTTGAATACCACGGTGTTTTGCTTTGCTTTTCTTAATCTCGTTCGCGAGGAATCTCCACAACTTGGAGTCTCTCGCCCTTACAAAGATGTTCACAAAGAAGCATGGAGTAAGGGAGGGATTAGCAACTCACACAAGTCACAAAGATCACAGCAAATACGCACACACAAGACCTAGACTTAAGCTCAAAAGACTAGGACACTAGAACAGAGCTCAAATCACTAGAATGTCAAATAAGTGCGCAAGAATGATGTGTGAGTGATCAATAGTGCTCAAGGAATGCTTGGTGTTCTCCTCCATGCGCCTAGGGGTCCCTTTTATAGCCCCAAGGCAGCTAGGAGCCGTTGAGAGCAATCTGGGAAGGCAATCCTTGCCTTCTGTCGCATGGCGCACCGGACAGTCCGGTGCACACCGGACACTGTCCGGTGCCCGATTTCTTTCCTTAACTGGCGCAGCCGACCGTTGGCAGCCAGAGAACCCGGACAGTCCGGTGCCCCCTTCTAGCCGTTGGCTCGGCCACGTGTCCCACGCAGATCGCGCGGCCGACCGTTGGCTCACCGGACAGTCCGGTGCACACCGGACAGTCCGGTGCACACCGGACAGTCCGATGAATTATAGCCGTACGTCGCCGGTAAATTCCCGAGAGCGACCACTTCGCTCGAACCAGCCTGGCGCACCGGACACTGTCCGGTGCACCACTGGACAGTCCGGTGCTCCCAGATTGAGCAGATTCTTGGCTGCTCGAGCCAAGACATTTCCAATTGGATTTTTCCTGTTTCCAGCACTTAGACACAATACATTAGTCCATAAAACAATGTACTAAGTCTGAGAAACATACCTTTATCCTTGGTTTGTACTTTGTCTACCATTTTACATTTAAGCATTTGTGTTAGACACTAAATCACCAAAATACTTAGAAATGGCCCAAGGGCACATTTCCCTTTCAATCTCCCCCTTTTTGGTGATTTATGCCAACATAATATAAAGCAAGTAGAACAAGTGCAAAATCACTTCAAATAAAACTCAAATTTGTTTTGAATCAGATTTGAACATATATGGATCACCCTTTGCCACCACTTGGTTTGTTTTTGCAAATCAAACTCAAATTTCTATCCCTAAGTCAAACACACATGTTAAGACATACATAGTGTCGGGGACCATAATTAGGGGTACCCTCAAGACGCCTAATTCTCAGCTGGTAACCCCCATCAGCATAAAGTTGCAAAGGCCTGATGGGTACGATTAAGTCAGGGATCAGTCCACACGAGTGACTCGGTCACGCTTCACCCGAGCCTAGCCTCGGCCAAAGGCAGCCGACCTTGAGAGACTTCCGTCTCGCCCGAGGCCCCCCTTTTAACGGCGGACGTACCACCGGCTCGCCCGAGGCCTTGGCTTCGCTTAGAAGCAATCTTGACTAAATCGCCGCGCCGACCGACCGAGTCGCAGGGGCATTTAACGCAAAGGTAGCCTGACACCTTTATCCTGACACGTGCCCCCCGGCAGAGCCGAAGTGACCGCCGTCACTTCGCCGCTCCACTGACCGGTCTGACAGAAGGACAGCGCCGCCTGCGCCACTCCGACTGCAGTGCCACTTGACAGAGTGAGACTGGCAGGCAGTCAGGCCTTGCCAAAGGCGCCATAGGAAGCTCCGCCCGACCCAGGGCTCGGACTCGGGCTAAGGCCTCGGAAGACGGCGAACTCCGCTCCGCCCGACCCAGGGCTCGGACTCGGGCTAAGGCCCCGGAAGACGGCAAACTCCGCTCCGCCCGACCCCAGGGCTCGGACTCGGGCTAAGGCCCCGGAAGACGGCGAACTCCGCTCCGCCCGACCCTAGGGCTCGGACTCGGGCTAAGACCCGGAAGACGGCGAACTCCACTCCGCCCGACCCCAGGGCTCGGACTCGGGCTAAGACCCGGAAGACGGCGAACTCCGCTCCGCCCGACCCCAGGGCTCGGACTCAACGACGAAACTTCGCTCCGCCCGACCCCAGGGCTCGGACTCAACGACGAAACTACGCCTCGCCCGACCCCGAGGCTCGGACGCCGCCCTGGCCTCGGCCAAACGATCTCCGCCTCGCCCGACCCGGGGGCTCGGGCTCGGCCTCGGCCGCGGAAGACAGGATCGACCTCGGCTTCGGAGGAGCCCCCACGTCGCCCGACCTAGGACTCGAGCCCGCTACGCCAACAGGGAGCGCCGTCACCATCCTACCCCGAGCCGACTCGAGTCACGAAGAACAAGACCGGCGTCCCATCTGGACAGCATCGCCAGATGGGCAATGATGGCGCCCCACAAGCTCTATGACGACGGCGGCTCTCAGCTCTCTTACGGAGGCAAGGCGACGTCAGCAAGGACTCGACCGCTCCTACAGCTGTCCTTCCGCCAGGCTCCGTTGCTCCTCCGACAGCCACGACATCACGCCAGCAAGGTGCCAAGACCTCTCCGGCTGCCACATTGGCATGTACCCAGGGCGCTGGCTCCCTCTCCGCCAGACGCATAGCACTCCGCTGCACCCCCCATTGTACACCTGGATCCTCTCCTTACAACTATAAAAGGAAGGACCAGGGCCTTCTTAGAGGAGGTTGGCCGCGCGGGGGCAAGGACGAGACAGGCGCTCTCTTGGGGCCGCTCGCTTCCCTCACCCGCGTGGACGCTTGTAACCCCCCTACTGCAAGCGCACCCGACCTGGGCGCGGGACGAACACGAAGGCCGCGGGACGTTTCACCTCTCTCACGCCCGTCTCCGACCGCCTCGCCTCTCCCCCCTTCGCGCTCGCCCACGCGCTCGACCCATCTGGGCTGGGGCACGCAGCACACTCACTCGTCGGCTTGGGGACCCCACGGTCTCGAAACGCCGACAGTTGGCGCGCCAGGTAGGGGCCTGCTGCGTGTTGACGAACAGCTTCCCGTCGAGCTCCAGATGGGCAGTCTCCGACGACCTCTCCGGCCCGGGACGGTGCTCCGTTTCGGGAGTCTCGAGTTCATGTCCTTCGATGGCAGCTACGACTTGATACTCCTTCCACCGCCGTGCGACAGCGACAATGGCGGCCGACAACCCGCCCGCCGGCGGCGGAATCGACGACATCTTCCCCGCGCGGTGGAAGAACAACATTCGAGCTCGCTCCGTCCTCTCCCCCGCCAACGGAGGAGGAGGCGAGGCAAGCAAGGCCAAGCGGGAGGCCGCGCTTCGTCAGCCGTCGAGCGAATCGACGCCCCCGACACCCCGACGGAAGGCACGCTGGGCGTCGACCTCGCGTTCGAGACGAGGACAAGCGCCGTCCCCCCGCGACACGCCGATCCCGAGCAAGAAGACGACGCCAGCGCGCTCGCGAAAAGCCTGCAGGACGTCGCCCTCGTACCTGGGACGACGGTGCAACCAGTCCCCGATGTGACTACGTCGCTCCTCGTCGACCCAAAGGTACTGACCAACTCCCATCTTACGTCATTTCGACTCGGCCTCAACCCGCCAAGCGACCTCGCCTTGGCGGGCGCTCTCATTGAGGCGAGTGCAACCCCACTGGGGTTTCGTATGCGGTCGCCTTGGGACCGATTGACAGACGTCTCGACCTACGGGCCCTCTGGGTCCGAGGAAGATGACGATCCCAGCATCTGTTGGGATTTCTCTGGACTTGGCAACCCCAGTGCCATGCGGGACTTTATGACCGCATGTGACTACTGCCTCTCCGACTGTACCGATGGAAGCCGCAGCCTCGACGATGAGGATTGCGGCCCAAGCCGCGAATGTTTCCACGTTGAGCTGGGGGATCCCTCCGAAGGCAACCATCTTGGCATGCCGGAGGACGGTGATTTTCCTAGGCCCGTGCCTCGCACCGACATCCCGCGGGAGCTAGCTGTGGTCCCCGTTCCGGCGGGGGGTCACGACCCACAGCTCGAGCAAGTCCGCGGGGCGCAGGCCAGGCTCAACGAGGGAACAGGAGCGCTTGAGACGATCCGCCGGGACGTCGGGCAGGTATGGGCGGGCCAACCCCCGGCCAGAGAAATACGTCACCTGCCCCAAGGACTCCAGCACTGCATCACCCACGATGCCAGGGACAGGCCGCCTCCCGCATCCGGTGGAACCGGTCAGGACCTGGCAGCGGCGGCGATGCTCCTCCGCGCGATGCCGGAGTCATCGACCACCGAGGGTCGGCGAATCCAGGGAGAACTCAAGCACCTCCTGGAAGGCGCTGCGGCCCGGCGGGCCGAGAGCTCTGCCTCCCGAAGGCAGGGGTACCCCTCGGAACCTCGAGCCACGACTTCCCGACTCGTGGGGAAACCTCGGTCTACACCGGGCGCACGCGCAACACCGCGCCTGCGGCCCCGGGCCACCTCGGCAACGAGCACCCTCATCGCGACCGTCGGGCACGCCTCGACGAAAGGGTGCGCCGAGGCTATCACCCCAGACGTGGGGGACGCTACGACAGCGGGGAGGATCGGAGCCCCTCGCCCGAACCACCCGGTCCACAGGTCTTCAGCCGGGCCATTCGGCGGGCGCCGTTTCTGACCAGATTCCGACCCCCGACTACTATCACAAAGTACTCGGGGGAAACGAGACCGGAATTGTGGCTCACGGACTACCGCCTGGCCTGTCAACTGGGTGGAACGGACGACGACAATCTCATCATCCGCAACCTCCCCCTGTTCCTCTCCGACACTGCTCGCGCTTGGTTGGAACACCTGCCTCCGGGGCAGATTTCCAACTGGGAGGATTTGGTCCAGGCCTTCGCCGGCAATTTCCAGGGCACGTACGTGCGCCCCGGGAATTCTTGGGACCTCCGAAGCTGCCGACAGTAGCCCGGAGAGTCTCTCCGGGACTACATCCGACGATTCTCGAAGCAGCGCACGGAGCTGCCCAACATCACCGACTCCGATGTCATCAGCGCGTTCCTTGTTGGCACCACCTGCCGTGACCTGGTGAGCAAGTTGGGTCGCAAGACCCCCACCAAGGCGAGCGAGCTGATGGACATCGCCACCAAGTTCGCCTCCGGCCAGGAGGCGGTTGAGGCCATCTTCCGAAAGGACAAGCAGCCCCAGGGCCGTCCCTCGGAGGAGGCTCCCGAGGCGTCTACCCCGCGCGGCGCCAAAAAGAAAGGCAGGAAGAAGTCGCAAGCGAAACGCGACGCTGCCGACGCAGACCTTGTCGCCGCTGCCGAGCACAAGGACCCTCGGAAGCCCCCTGGGGGTGCCAACCTCTTCGACAAGATGCTCAAGGAGACGTGCCCCTACCATCAGGGGCCCGTCAAGCACACCCTCGAGGAGTGCGTCATGCTTCGGCGTCACTTCCACAGGGCCGGGCCACCCGCCGAGGGTGGCAGGGCCCGCGACGACAACAAGAATGAGGATCACCAAGCGGGAGAATTCCCCGAGGTCCGCGACTGCTTCATGATCTACGGAGGGCATGCGGCGAATGCCTCGGCTCGGCATCGCAAGCAAGAGCGCCGGGAGGTCTGCTCGGTGAAGGTGGCGGTGCCAGTCTACCTAGACTGGTCCGACAAGCCCATCACCTTCGACCGAAATGACCACCCCGACCACGTGCCGAGCCCGGGGAAGTACCCGCTCGTCGTCGATCCCATCATCGGCGACGTCAGGCTCACCAAGGTCCTGATGGATGGGGGCAGCTGCCTCAATATCATCTACGCCGAGACCCTCAGGCTCCTGCGCGTCGATCTGTCCTCTGTCCGAGCAGGCGCTGCGCCCTTCCACGGTATCATTCCTGGGAAGCGCGTCCAGCCCCTCGGACGGCTCGACCTTCCTGTCTGCTTCGGAACACCCTCCAACTTCTGAAGAGAGACCCTGACGTTCGAGGTGGTCGGGTTCCGAGGAACCTACAACGCTGTGCTGGGGAGGCCATGCTACGCGAAGTTCATGGCCGTCCCCAGCTACACCTACCTGAAGCTCAAGATGCCGGGCCCCAACGGGGTCATCACCGTCGGCCCCACGTACAAACACGCGTTCGAATGCGACGTGGAGTGCGTGGAGTACGCCGAGGCCCTCGCCGAGTCCGAGGCCCTCATCGCCGACCTGGAGAATCTCTCCAAGGAGGTGCCAGACGTGAAGCGTCACGCCGGCAACTTCGAGCCAGCGGAGACGGTTAAGGCCGTCCCTCTCGACCCCAGTGGCGACATCTCCAAGCAGATCCGGGTCGGTTCCGGGCTCGAACCCAAATAGGAAGCAGTGCTCGTCGACTTTCTCCGCGCAAACGCCGACGTCTTTGCGTGGAGTCCCTCGGACATGCCCGGCATACCGAGGGATATTGCCGAGCACTCGCTGGATATTCGGGCCGGAGCCCGACCGGTCAGACAGCCTCTGCGCCGATTCGACGAGGAAAGGCGCAGGGTGATAGGCGAGGAGATCCACAAGCTGATGGCAGCAGAGTTCATCAAAGAGGTGTTCCATCCCGAATGGCTTGCGCTACGTGCTACGCCTCCATTTCCCGGCGTCCAACAATGTGGCTGAATACGAAGCTTTGATCAACGGATTGCGAATCGCCATCGAGCTAGGGGTCCGACGCCTCGACGCTCGCGGCGACTCGCAGCTCGTCATCGACCAAGTCATGAAGAACTCCCACTGCCGCGACCCGAAGATGGAGGCATACTGTGATGAGGTTCGGCGCCTGGAAGACAAGTTCTACGGGCTCGAGCTTAACCACATCGCTCGGCGCTACAACGAGACTGCGGACGAGCTGGCTAAGATAGCCTCGGGGCGAACAACGGTTCCCCCGGACGTCTTCTCCCGGGATCTGCATCAACCCTCCATCAAGATCGACGACTCGCCCGAGCCCGAGGCACCCTCGGCCCAGCCCGAGGCACCCTCGGCTCAGCCCGAGGCACCCGCGGTTCAGCCCGAGGTACCCTCGGCCCCCGAGGGCGAGGCGCTGCGCATCGAGGAGGAGCGGAACGGGGGCACGCCTGATCGAGATTGGCGGGCCCCGTACCTGCAATATCTCCGCCAAGAAGAGCTACCCCTCGACCAGGCCGAGGCACGGCGGGTAGTGCGACGCGCCAAGTCGTTCGTCTTGCTGGGCGATGAGAAGGAGCTTTACCACCGCAGCCCCTCAGGCATCCTCCAGCGGTGCATCTCCATCGCCGAAGGTCAGGAACTCCTACAAGAGATACACTCGGGGGCTTGCGGCCATCACGCAGCACCCCGAGCCCTTGTCGGGAACGCTTTCCGGCAAGGCTTCTACTGGCCGACGGCGGTGGCTGACGCCACTAGAATCGTCCGCACCTGCGAAGGGTGCCAATTCTATGCGAAGCAGACCCACCTGCCCGCTCAGGCTCTGCAGACGATACCCATCACCTGGCCTTTCGCTGTGTGGGGTCTGGACCTCGTCGGCCCGCTGTAGGAGGCGCCCGGGGGCTACACGCACCTGCTGGTCGCCGTCGAAAATTCTCCAAGTGGATCGAGGTCCGACCCCTGAACAACATCAGGTCCGAGCAGGCGGTGGCGTTCTTCACCAACATCATCCATCGCTTCAGGGTCCCGAACTCCATCATCACCGACAACGGCACCCAGTTCACCGGCAAAAAATTCTTGGATTTTTGCGAGGACCACAACATCCGGGTGGACTGGGCTGCCGTAGCTCATCCCATGTCGAATGGGCAAGTAGAGCGTGCCAACGGCATGATTCTGCAAGGGCTCAAGCCTCGGATTTACAATGACCTCAACAGGTTCGGCAAGCGATGGATGAAGGAACTCCCCTCGGTGGTCTGGAGCCTGAGGACAACGCCGAGCCGGGCCACGGGTTTCACGCCATTTTTCCTGGTCTACGGGGCCGACAGTCAATAGCACTGTGCCAGAATCAAAGCACATCTATTGACGAATATCCTACTTTGATAGCAGTCTTTTCCATTTAGTTCTATTTTCTGTGTAATGAAGTACATTTCAGTTTTCATGTAATAGTTTCGTGGTTTGTTATAAGGGAAATCTATTTTCTCCACAGGTTTAAGTTGCCGAAGCTTGAAAGTTTGCGGAGGACTTTCGAATTATTAAAAATCCTTCGAAGTAACAAAAAGTCGTTCTAAGGAACGCAGAGTAAGTTGCTGAAGTTACAAAAATCCGTTCCAAAGGGAGCGCAGTGTAAGTTTTTTGCTCCAAAGACGTTCCCAAGGGAATGCAGAGCATACAGCGAAAAGTCAACGCTGATACCGCCTAAGTAAAAGGCGAAGAAGCTCCAAAGACGTTCCTAAGGGAATGCAGAGCTTATACCGCCTAAGTAAAAGGCGAAGAAGCTCCAAAGACGTTCCTAAGGGAATGCAGAGCTTATACCGTCTAAGTAAAAGACGAAGAAGCTCCAAAGACGTTCCTAAGGGAATGCAGAGCTTATAAATATATTTTGTGTGTATCTTCGGAACAAATGTCATTTGCATAACATAACATCATTACATCATATTGCATAGCATAAGCATCATACATCATGTTGCATATGGCTTCGGAGAATACAATGATACTCTTCGGCATATAGCTTCGGAGAAAGTACACAGTGTTAACCTTCGAACGGACGCTTTGAAAAAGTACAAATTGTGTAAAGTCACAAGGGAATACAATGATAATCTTCGGGATACAGCTTCGGAGCATGTTTTCACGAAGCATGGATGAGCTTCATCAGGGTAATGTCGAAATTGTACAGCTTCGAAGAATGTATTCTTCACGAAGCATGAAAAGAAGGGAAGGTGTTTTTTCGCCGAAGGCTCAAAAATTGGTATGTATAATTTCATGCATCGTAAAGAATTGACTAATGAAAAGGGACTTGTATATTACATTCCAATGTACAAAATATTACATAGATCACACTTCAAATGTTTTTTCTAATAACTTCTACTCTTCTCTTAATACTACTTCGGCAGCCTCATTTAAAAGTTGTTCAACAACTTTATCAATGATAACTTCGGCCATTTGTTTGATTTCATCATCCTCTATGGTGTGAGGATCAATAGACGATCCAGCAGGTTCTGAGGAAACAGAATAATTTTACATTACTAATACAAATCACGAGCGAAGTTTGAAATAAAAATTACAACACAATAAGAGTGACTAATTAATACCTATTTGCCCTTCGGCAACTTCTGTTACTTTCCTAGCATCATGGATGCCTTTTTCACTTCTTTGAATAATATCTCGCGCCATTTCTCGACCGCCGTTGTTCCAGACATCAGTAAAGAATTTGCCACCAACCATGCTCGCTTCGGCCGAGGGGTCTTTGATGTCTTTGGAGGATAAGGCAGCTTCGGACTGAGCTAAAGATTTTACATGTTCACAACCCTTTTTCTCCAAGATAGTAGCAATTCCTCTGGCGCCTGAAAAAGCGCAGATATCACCGCGACTACTCAGGATTTCCTCGAAGGCCTCTGCTTCGTGACTGATCCATTCTATTGGACCTTCGGGATTGCCTCTTGAAAAGTTCTCTTCACTGGAAAATGCGCCCACGCTGGCGAAGCTGCTTTTAATTTTCTTTACGCATTCTATGGATTTTTCGTAGCATTTTTTCTTAGAAGACCGAAGCTCTTCCACGGTTGCTTCCAAATGATCAGCCCATTGGTCGCTGCATTCGCGTCTTGTTTCTTCAAGAATGCGTTCTTCTTTTGCCCGGACCAATTGCTTCTGAAGATCCTTAATTTCGCGTTTGTAAGCTTCGGCTTGAACCTTTGCAGCAGTTTCGTCTTCCTTTATTTTATCTACCAATGAGTGTAATATTTTATCTTTTTCAAGGCCTTCGTTCCTCAGTTCAATTACTTCGGAACGAAGGTTGCTCAGGGCTATAGTACACCCTTCGTCTTCAGCATCTTTTTGTGCCCTGAGGGCATTACTAAGTATCAGGCCCTGCAAAGAAAAATATGTGTGTTTCAATGAAACAGAAAAAAGGTTTTTTGGTATCAACAAAGAATACAAGGATCCCATTTATCGCACCTTTAAGCTATTATAGGCCAGACTGTCGGCCAAATCGTTCTTCGATAGCACCGAGAGCCCGTCTTCTAAGGTTGGGAATCCGAAGCTCTTGCTCATCTCCCGGCAAACAGAAATTTCCTTGTTGTCAGGGAGACAATACAAAAAGTCTTCTTCTCCACTACCATTGAATATTAACGCCCCCTTTGGATACTTCAGCTTTTGGGCATAATGCTGGGCCTCTTGCTCCTCTTTTTCTGAAAGTTTTTTCCCCGAAGCATGACGAACAATATAATCACGAACCTTGAGTGATGCTTCGGGGGCAATGACTCCGATTTCTTCAACAAAAGTTGGCTTTGTTATTTTTTCTTTCTCAGTTTCCAAGGATTTTATCTTCGCGGTCTCTGAGGACCCAGCTTCGGCTTCGGCTTCAGCTTCAGCTTGTTGCTTCGAAGCTTCAGTAGATGCTTCAGCAAGTTCAACAGTCTTCTTTGGAGTTGTGCTTGTAGGCTTAATTGTCTCCAAAACATCTAGTACGTTCACCATTCTTTTTCTTTTTGGGGTCACCAATGGGCCCTTTTGGATTTTTCTTGTTTCGACATTTGCTGAAGGACTTAAGATCTCCAATATTTTTTGTTCTTCGATTATCGGTTTTTCTGCCTTCTCTGCTAAAGGCACTTCAGATTTCTCTTCTATCTTCGGCACTGGAGCTGATTCTGTAGCTTCAGAGGCCAAAGAAACTTTACCAATGAATTCTGGCACTGTGGCCGGCTCAATAAAGCGCGCTCGGTGGGTGAACACCTTCATCTTTTTCCTTTGCGGCGCTGGCTCACTAGAGGCACCTGCGGCAACTTCTGTTGCAGGAGAAGTATTTTTTCTTTTACGGCCCAGCACCGGATAATGGTAGTCTGGGTAGACAAACCCGATTGCATCAAATACCCGGTTGAGCCTTTTCTTCTTTCGGCCTCCGAAGGCTGCTGATAATGCAGTATTCTCGGCCTTCGAATATGCCCCAAGCAGTTCGTCACTTAATGTTTCAATGCTTTTCAACCAGTCGTCATCAGGTTCAACAAACTTATCCCCGTATTTGAATGTGTATTTTAGTCTGACCAGTCCGCCTTCGTCGGACTCTTTAATGGTCTCCTTCGGCATTTCCCACTTTCTTGCAAGTGGCCACACCCTGAAGGCAATATGTTCTTGAATCAAGTCCCGTGTCCCAATGAAAGAGCAGACTACGCCAAAGGCTCTTTGGCATTCCTCGGCTGCTTCATCCAATTCAACCTTCGGCCTTCGAAGTCCGAAGCGTTGCCAAATTGGGCGCATGATGATACTCTTCACATCTTCTTGCGCTGTTAGGTCATTCTTCACATAGAACCATTCAGTCATCCAGGCTCCGGGCCATCTCTTCCGAAAGGTTGGCACAGGGCAGCTTGATCCGGAGCGAGCAACGAAGCTGTAACACCCAAAGTTATTATGATATTGTTCTTTTCCCCAGGGCTTCGTCTCATATAACAACTCATGAATGTTGCAAAAGCTTTTAGCATTCGGTTCTAAACCTTGGCTTTTTACAGCCCAGACAAACATTCCCATTCTTATGATAGCTTCGGGAGTAATTTGATGAAGGTAGATTTGAAATGTTTTCAGAACTTCAACAACAAAGTTGCTTAGGGGGAATCGAAGCCCAGCCTTGAGAAAGCTTCGGAAGATTACAACTTCATCTTCTTCGGGGGTGGGGGAAGTTTTTTCTCCAGCATCAGCTCTCACAATAGATATATCTCGAAAATACCGCCCCCTCATATTATCAATATGACTCTGCTTAATGGTGGTTTTCCCGAAAACCGCGTGACTTGGCCGCCATGGCCGATCTTCGTACTCTTCCCCATCACTTTCTACATCATAACTGTCGCTGTCACCAGTATCTTCGGACAAGCCTTCCAGAATTTCCTTGGTAATTTTTTCCGTATTGGTCTCCGCCATCGCCTTGAGGAACCCCAGGTTCTTCTCTTCAGAAAGACTCAGCTTCATCTCGGGACCAACCTTTTTGTCTTCAGACATCTTCGGAAACACTAAAAAACTGTTTTCAAAGCCGAAGCTTCAAAACTAAAAGCTCAGCAAATCTTAGCGCACAAAAGCTAAAAATTGAGTAAGCGGGAGTGGTTGGCCAGGAAGCGTGCCAAATGAGTTTGCGGTATGACTGTATTTATACGCTCGGTGCGTTGAAAATTGAAAGACCCCACTTGTCAGTGAATGTTGCTATTCTAGCAAAGGGAAGGTGTTTTTTCGGACCTTCGGCGTAAAGCCTTCGTCCATATCGCAATCTAAATTTATTATTTCGAACAAATTAATATTGCGAGGGGCTACTGTTGGGGACCTTCGGCATCCGAAGGTCCTCAAAAACATGATTTAACAGTGTTTCTGGAGTATAATTTGTGAACAGGTATCTTCGGATTCGTATCGGTACCATAAAGGGAGAAGCTCAAAAGATACGAAGGTTGATACAGCGCCGAAGCTGTGAGCAGGAAAGCTTCGGCATGATCACAGAAAAGGGAACCGACTTAAAGATGAAAAGGCCATTTAGACCTCGATAGATTATTATAAAATTACCATCAAATGTAAAGGGCATGAATGTAATTTTGTATGGATTGTACCTCATGCCTATAAATAGGTGAACAGTACCCCCGTACTGTTCACGCTGACTGGGCATTCACTTTTTGCGTCACGCTTGTACTGTCTTCCTTTCTCGACGAAAGGTACACTTGTAATTCAATTATATTTCCGTTTATGCTTGATAATAATAAATAATCGTCCATATTGTCTTTTATATTCTTCGTCATTATTTAATGAATTTATGAAGGTACGTCTTTCATAACCTTCGTCCGAAAATCATTATATCCTAAGGGAAATAATGCTTCGGAGGACGAAGGACTTTAACGATTAACATTTTCTATGTTGCCTTGTTCTTAACTCTTAGCATTTGAGAGCAAGTCCCCAACATGGTCTCCACCAGAAATCCAAGAATGTGATCTACGGCAAGGAAGCATATGTGGGGTGAGGTGTATGAGCCTCTGGTCGACGATCAATGGCCACACAAGCCTAATTTTTGTCGAAAATAGCCATGAACGACCATTTTCAATGACACTTAAGGCTAACACCTACGGATTTTTGACCAAGAAATGGTCTCCACCATAAATCCAAGAATGTGATCTATGGCAAGGAAACATATGTGTAGTGAGGTGTATGAGCCTCTGGTCCAATATCAATGGCCACACAACCCCCATTTTTGTCGAAAATAGCCATGAACGACCATTTTCAATAGTTCCAAAGGCTAAAACATTCGGATTTTTGACCAAGAAATGGTCTCCACCAGAAATCAAAGAATGTGATCTATGGCAAGGAAACATATGTGGGGTGAGGTGTACGAGCCTTTGGTCGATGATCAATGGCCACACAACCCCCATTTTTGTCGAAAATAGCCATGAATGACCATTTTCAATAATACCGAAGGCTAACACGTACGGATTTTTGACCAAGAAATGGTCTCCACCAGATATCCAACAATGTGATCTATGGCAAGGAAACATATGTGGGTTGAGGTGTATGAGCCTCTGGTCGATGATAAATGGCCACACAACCCCCATTTCAGTCAAAAATAGCCATGAACGACCATTTTCAATAATACAGAAGGCTAACACCAACAGATTTTTGACCAAGAAATGGTCACCACCAGAAATCCAAGAATGTGATCTATGGCAAGAAAACATATGTGGGGTGAAGTGTACGAGCCTCTGGTCGATGATCAATGGCCACACAACCCCCATTTTGTCGAAAATAGCCATGAACGATAATTTTCAATGACACTGAAGGCTAACACCTATGGATTTTTGACCAAGAAATGGTCTCCACCATAAATCCAAGAATTTGATCTATGGCAAGGAAACATATGTGGGGTGAGGTGTATGAGCCTCTGGTCGATGATCAATGGCCACACAACCCTAATTTTTGTCGAAAATAGCCATGAATGACCATTTTCAAAAATACCGAAGGCTAACACATTCGGTTTTTTGCCCAAGAAATGGTTGTGGCAGAACCTCCCAAGTTATTAGGGCCACATGCACCTGTCCTTGTCTCAAAGACCTCAAACGGCCATGCATGTGCACCAGATAACTTAACAGGATCCGTCCGATTGCCTCAAGGACATCGGATAAACCACTTACAACCAGAACCGCGGGATTAAGTAAACACAAATCACACACATCAACATCTTTGCAGCGGAAATCTTATTACCAAATTTTACAGGTTACAAAAATTTTACTTTGTATGATCGGAGTGATTACAAAGGTGATTCAAAGAAATAACTTTAAACTGTTATAAATTATTTATAGTTTTGAAATATATGCTAGCTCAAATGACCATCCTCAATAAGAAGTATAGAAGAAGTACTTAGACTTATAAGAAGGCCGAGCCCACCGGCACTTAACATCATCACAGCAGCACAAAGTTATATCCTGAAAAACAACAGGGAATAAAACCCTGAGTATGGAATTACTCAGCAAGACTTACCCGACTAAAGAAAAGACTCTCAAGGGTATGCTGGATTTGGGAATCAAGGAGAGGCTTTAGCAAGAATCAACTTAGATACTTTTGCTGAAATAGCTTACTAAAGTAAGTCCTTACTTTCAATATATTAACGCCAGATTAAATATTAATAGACTCTATTTGCATCTAGTCTAATTTCACCATCTCATCCATACAACATCATTTTTATTCATAATGTTCACATCCTGACTTAGGTTGTAGGTCGGAGATCAAGTCTCCACTCTCCGGGGATATAACGGCGACCCGAATCGATTTACTCAGCTGAGGATCTCTAACCACACGACATATGTTTCTCGTAAACCTTGCATGTCTACCATTCCCACGGATCCTCCACTGCATGAACAGGTCTGCGCCACTCGAGAGCACACCACCGTTTTTAGGCGGTCCTTTGCCAGGAGGGTACGTGGCACTCTCGCCATCTCTCCACTCCCAGTGCGCGATTGTCTTTTCATGTATGGAATAGCTGGGTTCAAGCTTACCCTGTCCCATTTCCAGGGCATGTGGCTAGTTAAGATAGTCCTTGATCAACAGGCCTACATACGCATCCGATCCTTAACTAACCTGGGTAGAACATCACCTGTTCCTAGCCCAAGTCTCGATTTAAGTACTTCCATCCTTAGGATTGTTTATGTTCCTAAGATGAAAAGAGCATCAAAGGGAACTTTGCAGTAAGATCCCACCACGCTCTCAATGAAAATATTCTTGCAGGTAGAAGCCATCCTTCCTCAGGATAACCCCTGAGCTAGGCATTAACGCAAAGGACAACCTCTATCCACAAGATCTAAGCAGGGCTAAGCATTTTTGTAAATCATATTTTGATACTTCACCAGAAGTATCTATAAAGGTATGGATATCAAGGAAGGCAATGCATCAAAGGGTTTCCAAGCAACTCCTATAAACCTAATGCACATTTCACTAGACTTAAAGTGTGCGAAAAGTATTTAAAAACACAAGGAAGATGTTGCATGCACCGGGGCTTGCCTGGGTAACACTAGGTTAGTGTTGTTAGGTGACGTCCACTTGACGACCATCCTTTGTCTTGGCACGCACTCGTTCAGATTATCCATCTTCAGATTCGTCCATCAGTATCACCATGCGGAATAACCAACGCTTGGGGTCGACTTGGGGTCGTCTTCCGCATCACGTGATTAATTATCGCACCTGAATGAAATGCATTATGCACATGAATGCATATAGACAGGAATAGCACAAATCTAAATAGTGCTATACGATAGCGCATTAAACACTTAGTGGCAAGGCGTTGTATAATTTTATACGGAAACACTAGTTATCGATGTACGACTAAGCGCAATAATTACGCTTCTCGAACCTAACGCAAATATCACGAACAACAAACTATACACATGAAATACAATTAGCCTAATCACAACTTATCAATTAATTAACTAAATTCTAAACTTATCCCTTACTTTATAAATTATACTACATCTTTATAAGTGATTAAAATATTTCATCAACACACAGGCCTACTAATATTCTGCTCGGTACACTAATTCCGCTAATTGGCCGGAATAGCGAAATAACTCGCTATAACTGAACCTGGCTCGATAATCGCAAGAACTGCGAAGTCGACGAGGGTTTCGTGACTTACGTAATTTATCGAGCACCTTAATGAGCATCGCACTAGCACATTAATTTATTCATCGATCGAACTATTCTGAATAATTTATCGGCTTACCATTTCCACAGCTGACACGAATCCGCGAGATCGGTAGCGATTTTCCGATCTAGGCAATTTGTCGAGCGCTTGAGGAATATCGCGCTGCTAGCTTCGTCTTCTCCCGATTTTTTGGATTTCTTGATGACGCATAAAACGATGACGAGATCGTGTTTGGAGCGAGCTGTTGAGGTGGGGGTCGAACAAAGGATGACGGGTTCGACGACTTGACGGTAAACGCGAGCACAACAAAACGTGGATGATGTGCAGGGCTGGTAGAGTTTTCGCGACAACGGGAGCGCAGATGTAAAGCGAAGTTATTGGCAGAGACAAAATCGACGACGGCCGAGATTAGGCAAGGTCGACGACGAGTTGGGATGAGAGCACATGGAACTGCGGAACGGCGACAAACAGCCATGTCCAGGAGCCATGTGTGGGAGCAGGTACCGACGAGCAGAGGGTTGGTAATGGCTTGCGTGCTGGTGAGCCTCGGTAGGGACCAAGGCGAGGGTCGGCGCTGCTGTGCAGGATCGCGACATAGCCACGCAAAGTATTGAACACCCGGCAGGCGTCAACGGCGTTGCGCACGACTCGGCGATCAACTCAGACATTTTGTCGGACACCCTGCAAGCAGCGAAATGGAGCAAGAAAGTAGCTAGGGAAGGGTAGTGACTTTGCGAGCTCGACCAGGTAGGACTTAGGAGACGAACACAACAGGAAGGAAGATTTAGAACTCAAGCCGAGAGCAGGAAGTCAAGATCCGAGCTGGGGCTGGAACTGGAGCGCTGCGATGGACGAGATGGAGCATGGCCAGCGCGCGTCCACCAGAAGGACTCGCGCGCATAGGAGATGAACGCCGGCAGCGAAGAGAGCTCCGCGAGCTTAGGCGAAATCCGAACAGGGAGGCCGCTGGGGGCGAGCAGGGCACAGCGACTCGTGCACAGGGGCGAGCGCCATGAGAGAGAAGCTCGGTTCGACGGCCATGGAGGAAAGAGAGCCATGGGAGCTGAGGGAGAAACGAGCAGGGAGAAGGAGAGGCAGGGGCTGGACGCACCATGGAAGGGAGCTGGAAGGAAGTCGACCGCGCGTGGCTGGCTGGGAAACAGGGAGGGCGCGGGCGGCCAGATTTTCTGGGTTGCGCGAGTGGATGAGGACGACAGCGATGAGCGGCGCTTGGAGATAGGAACGGCTGAGCATGGACTGATATCCACGTATGGTGAAGAAGAAAGTATCAATGGCCTTCGGTGGCTGATAGGAGATATTTTCTATTTCTTTCTTTCTTTTTCTTCTACAAAAGAATACATATATATCCGTGTTTATATATATCCGTGTTTAGTGACTCAGATCTGAGCAAGATGCAAATAGATAGGATCAAAATGCTGTCCGAATATGTTATTATTCTCTCAGATTCTGGAATAGGAAACTGATTCGGCTAATCGTTGTTTTGGTTTCATTTAGTTTGGGTTCATTTTATTTAAACAGTCTACCCTTATTAGTGTCTACCGAATTCGTAGAGACCGCGCATAAGAGCGAAATATTTAGGGACGTTGCTAATTTGCCTTAATCGATTAATTTTAATTTTGCCTTCGTTTGAGTTAAATTTAGATGAATTTTGCCCGCCATTCGAACATTCGACTAATAACTCTACGCACGATTTCTCGGGTAGCGAGCGTGGTCCAGTTTATAAACGTTGAGGGCGTACTATTTCGTACTCGTATAATCAATTAATTTTTTTAGCAGACACAAGACTGGACATATCGCGAAATAACGCGCGATATCGATGCAACATCGAGATTGTGATCCAAATTATTTTGCACCGAGTATTTTAGTCATTAAGTTATAAATAATTTATTTGGGACACGGATCACAACGGTGGATCGAGCTTCCAAATTTCGGATTCGCGCGAGCGATGAATTTAAATAATCACTGGACGCACCGATTTTCGGAACAACTACGTTTCGAACATCACGAAAATTTCGGAAGAGCCCGAAGAGATAAAAATAAAAACGACGTCGCACTCGCGATCGACGAAACTGAAGCGATATTAAAATCGCGATAGGCGAAGATAATTAAAATTTAGCGTATGTTCACCCACTGATATTACGTGCTTAAATCCATACTCGTTGTCGAGCGGAATATACACACCTGGGGTGTTACAGCCCTCCCCCCTTAAAAAAATCTCGTCCCGACATTCGGAGCAAAAGAGTTTTAAGAGTAGAGAAGCATGTAACCCATGTTCATATCAGCGATAATCGTGAGACATTTCCAATTAAAGGTGAGTGTCTCCGGATGTGTTTCTCTAGTGTACATAACATGTATCGCCTTAGGCTAATTTAGAAATGTCCACCAATAAAGACGATATCTGCCAGAGGAACACATAAAGTTCCATGTGTGCAGTTTGCTTTTTCTGATGACACTGTACTATCTGAGTCTATTGGGCGAGCGACAAATACGCGATCTTACCCAAACAGAACCAGATGCAACCTCTTGGGTAAAACACACAGAAATAGGTTTACCAACAAGTGGTTACAGGAAATTCATAGCACAGGGGACGGGTGTGGATGTCGAATATTGTCGCGGTTAACATGGGGTTAACCCGAGAATTCAAGTCCACGAAAGATGGTATAGATTCGAGAGAATCACCAGCGGAGGGATATGTAGATACGGACTTTACAACCAGTCCATTGTGTCCAGCACTAGTCACGGCTCGACTGTATCACACACACTTGAAAAGCACGCGTGAGATGATCGAGGCATGACTAGAGCGATGACTAGGTGGTTTCTGGTCGACTTAATCTCGATTCTTGTAAATACTTCCTTAAGAAGGGTTGTTCAAAAGTGAGTTTAGACAACTCGATAAAACGATCTCTAAACTCAACCTTTGTTCACAATGCAGTTACAAGTTAGTAAAATCAACTTGTTGAACTACTTTTGACATTGAGCAGGTCCTCTCAGTACCATCGGTAAGCCAAGGGTTGAGAGTTCACTCAGGTCACCAGGTGATCATGCACTTGGGTAGAAATCCATTTGGTTAGGGAATACTTGGATTAATAAGAGAGCGAATGAACAAACTCCTGCATCTCAGCAGCAGGGAAAACATATCTCCATTTTGAGAGCTAATCAGTTGTCTCTCAACACTAAAAAGCTCCAAGGCTTCACCTTTACACAAAGGATGTAAAGGGAACTTGTATGAGTAGTCACTATCAAGATCAAAAGGAAAGAGACCACCCATGAAATTGGTATGCCTGTTTGATCCAACCGAGATGATAGATGTTGCTTGATCACTTGACAAACAACATAGAAATTGTTTCAAGGAAGTAGTTTATGGAAGATAACACATCAATGTAGTTCCACAATGGATCATGACCAGAGACCTTGATACCAGTATCTGACGAGTAGCATAGTCCTGTGTGCGCATTCACAGGAGCTCTCAGTTTCGCTGCGGCACCATAAGTCATTAATCGTGACACCATTACCAAACTGGCACCAATAACGAATCTTACGTAGCAAAAACAGATTGTGCCAAGATAACGCATTGATATAGTCTCATAATGGATCATAACTACTAACCGTGATACCAGCGCGTGCCGAGCAGCACAACCGTGTGTCGATCGTCCACAGGAGGCCCTCGGTTTCGTCACGGCACCATCGGTTTTAGTCACGACACCATTACCAGACGTAACCAATAAGAAATCTCACGCCACACCAATAGGTTGAGCAAGGATGACAATATACACAATAGACTCCACTTGTAATTATGGTTACAAGTAGAGAACCAAATAGATTATGACCCGATGAAACGAACAAGGCATGGCCATAACCTAAACTTGATGAAAGGAGTATGATGGGAGACTGTTAATTCAGACCCAAGCATATTTCTATGCTCATCATAGAGATTACAAGATCAAGGATTAGTATCAGATTAGATACAGAGGGAAAACAATCACAAGATTGAATTGGTATGTCTTCGATAGATGTGGGGAAACCAAAGGCATCAAATTCAAGAAAATGAGTGGACATGTCTTTCCTAGGTTAGGTTGATAAAACAACATGACGATTCTTAAGAACAGGCAAACTAGATCAGGGACATCAGCTTGTGCCAATCGAACCAGGGCATGGTTCTAGAAGGAGACATGACTCGAGGTTCTTGTTTTAAGCTTGGGTACACTTTATGTCCAATAAGGAAATTATCTACGCATTTATTTGCATGGGCTTGGTCATGGAGCGATAATGGTAAATTCAAATTTGGGTCTCGGTTCACCAACTAAGAACATGGCCTAATTCTAGATTTACGCAAACAAGTCACTAACCTTCTATCGACACATCAAGCACAAGAGCAAGCACAAAAAGCACCCTAAGAGGTCACCTAAAGAATGGAGGACACCTATTTCATCGAAGTTCATAATTCAGCATTACACCAGATTATCTACAATCACTGGTTTCTGGAATAAGGATGAGAGAAGCATTTTGGATGTATAGGTGACAAACATGATGCAACAATCAGGATGCATGCTCGTCCTACACGTCCTCACTGATTTTTGCCAACATAATGTGGCAATAACGTTCTATACCGGTGGCATACCTACGATTCTCACGGTATTTTATTAGTCGTCAGCTACACATACGTTTTCGAGGTTAGTGTACCTGCAGAAAAATCCATCACAACCCAATTTCCCAATGATGCAATTCACACATGACAGTTTATCACAGTTTATACTCCATACATCGCTATATGGAGGCCAGCTCATCATTAAGCGCCGAGCCACGCATAGGCGTCGTTGCCACACTTTAACCATAGGGCAACCCATTATGGTAACTTACCTTCTTACCTGAGCGTAGGTGCGTCGTTACAAGTACATTACAATTCTCAGTATTCCCATGTCTGTATACCCATACACATCCATGGGGTACTGAATTCCCGAAAAAGTAAATACGCCACATCGCAGCCTTCATATATACATATGTGGAACATGTATATAATCAAGCGCTACAATTAAGCACTTCCCTAGACCGACGGTTGTTCGGTCATGCTCTCACATCTCACCTTATTTCAAAATAACAGTACACATGTATGCAATACCCACCCGGTTCTGGGTTAGTGGTTTTAACTAAGCCACCTGATAGTCCTTAAATTTAGGGCTTAACAGAGGATGTCGCTATCATTATAGTTTTTCAAAACTGTTTTTCAAAGCCAAACAATGTGTTTAGTTGAAAATAAGTTTTTCAAAACCAAAACTTTTGTTTTGAAAATTCGTATGTGACCGTATATACTTAATCCAGCTCCGATACCAGCTATGGCAGAACCTCCCAAGTTACTAGGCCCACATGCACCTGTCCTTGTCTCAAAGACCTCACACGGCCATGCATGTGCACCAGATAACTTAACAGGATCCGTCCGATTGCCCCAAGGACATCGGATAAACCACTTACAACCAGAACCGCGGGATTAAGTAAACACAAATCACACACATCAACATCTTTGCAGCGGAAATCTTATTACCAAATTTTACAGGTTACAAAAATTTTACTTTGTATGATCGGAGTGATTACAAAGGTGATTCAAAGAAATAACTTTAAACTGTTATAAATTATTTATAGTTTTGAAATATATGCTAGCTCAAATGACCATCCTCAATAAGAAGTATAGAAGAAGTACTTAGACTTATAAGAAGGCCGAGCCCACCGGCACTTAACATCATCACAGCAGCACAAAGTTATATCCTGAAAAACAACAGGGAATAAAACCCTGAGTATGGAATTACTCAGCAAGACTTACCCGACTAAAGAAAAGACTCTCAAGGGTATGCTGGATTTGGGAATCAAGGAGAGGCTTTAGCAAGAATCAACTTAGATACTTTTGCTGAAATAGCTTACTAAAGTGAATCCTTACTTTCAATATTTTAACGCCAGATTAAATATTAATAGACTCTATTTGCATCTAGTCTAATTTCACCATCTCATCCATACAACATCATTTTTATTCATAATGTTCACATCCTGACTTAGGTTGTAGGTCGGAGATCAAGTCTCCACTCTCCGGGGATATAACGGCGATCCGAATCGATTTACTCAGCTGAGGATCTCTAACCACACGACATATGTTTCTCGTAAACCTTGCATGTCTACCATTCCCACGGATCCTCCACTGCATGAACAGGTCCGCGCCACTCGAGAGCACACCACCCTTTTTAGGCGGTCCTTTGCCAGGAGGGTACGTGCCACTCTCGCCATCTCTCCACTCCCAGTGCGCGATTGTCTTTTCATGTATGGAATAGCCGGGTTCAAGCTTACCCTGTCTCATTTCCAGGGCATGTGGCTAGTTAAGATAGTCCTTGATCAACAGGCCTACATACGCATCCAATCCTTAACTAACCTGGGTAGAACATCACCTGTTCCTAGCCCAAGTCTCGATTTAAGTACTTCCATCCTGAGGATTGTTTATGTTCATAGGATGAAAAGAGCATCAAAGGGAACTTTGCAGTAAGATCCCACCACGCTCTCAATGAAAATATTCTTGCAGGTAGAAGCCATCCTTCCTCAGGATAACCCCTGAGCTAGGCATTAACGCAAACGACAACCTCTATCCACAAGATCTAAACAGGGCTAAGCATTTTTGTAAATCATATTTTGATACTTCACCAGAAGTATCTATAAAGGTATAGATATCAAGGAAGGCAATGCATCAAAGGGTTTCCAAGCAACTCCTATAAACCTAATGCACATTTCACTAGACTTAAAGTGTGCGAAAAGTATTTAAAAACACAAGGAAGGGGTTGCATGCACCGAGGCTTGCCTGGGTAACACTAGGTTAGTGTTGTTAGGTGACGTCCACTTGACGACCATCCTTTGTCCTGGCACGCACTCGTTCAGATTATCCATCTTCAGATTCGTCCATCAGTATCACCATGCGGAATAACCAACGCTTGGGGTCGACTTGGGGTCGTCTTCCGCATCACGTGATTAATTATCGGACCTGAATGAAATGCATTATGCACATGAATGCATATAGACAGGAATAGCACAAATCTAAATAGTGCTATACGATAGCGCATTAAACACTTAGTGGCAAGGCGTTGTATAATTTTATACGGAAACACTAGTTATCGATGTACGACTAAGCGCAATAATTACGCTTATCGAACCTAACGCAAACATCACGAACAACAAACTATACACATGAAATACAATTAGCCTAATCACAACTTATCAATTAATTAACTAAATTCTAAACTTATCCCTTACTTTATAAATTATACTACATCTTTATAAGTGATTAAAATATTTCATCAACACACAGGCCTACTAATATTCTGCTCGGTACACTAATTCCGCTAATTGGCCGGAATAGCGAAATAACTCGCTATAACTGAATCTGGCTCGATAATCGCAAGAACTGCGAAGTCGACGAGGGTTTCGTGACTTACGCAATTTATCGAGCACCTTAATGAGCATCGCACTAGCACATTAATTTATTCATCGATCGAACTATTCTGAATAATTTATCAGCTTACCATTTCCACAGCTGACACGAATCCGCGAGATCGGTAGCGATTTTCCGATCTAGGCAATTTGTCGAGTGCTTGGGGAATATCACGCTGCTAGCTTCGTCTTCTCCTGATTTTTTTGGATTTCTTGATGACGCATAAAACGATGACGAGATCGTGTTTGGAGCGAGCTGGTGAGGTGGGGGTCGAACAAAGGATGACGGGTTCGACGACTTGACGGTAAACGCGAGCACAACAAAACGTGGATGATGTGCAGGGCTGGTAGGGTTTTCGCGACAACGGGAGCGCAGATGTAAAGCGAAGTTATTGGCAGAGACAAAATCGACGATGGCCGAGATTAGGCAAGGTCGACGACGACGAGTTGGGATGAGAGCACATGGAACTGCGGAACGGCGACAAACAGCCATGTCCAGGAGCCATGTGTGGGAGCAGGTACCGACGAGCAGAGGGTTGGTAATGGCTTGCGTGCTGGCGAGCCTCGGTAGGGACCAAGGCGAGGGTCGGCGCTGCTGTGCAGGATCGCGACATAGCCACGCAAAGTATTGAACACCCGGCAGGCGTCAACGGCGTTGCGCACGACTCGGCGATCAACTCAGACATTTTGTCGGACACCCTGCAAGCAGCGAAATGGAGCAAGAAAGTAGATAGGGAAGGGTAGTGACTTTGCGAGCTCGACCAGGTAGGACTTAGGAGACGAACACAATAGGAAGGAAGATTTAGAACTCAAGTCGAGAGCAGGAAGTCAAGATCCGAGCTGGGGCTGGAACTGGAGCGCTGCGATGGACGAGATGGAGCACGGCCAGCGCGCGTCCACCAGAAGGACTCGCGCGCACAGGAGATGAACGCCGGCAGCGAAGAGAGCTCCGCGAGCTTAGGCGAAATCCGAACAGGGAGGCCGCTGGGGGCGAGCAGGGCACAGCGACTCGTGCACAGGGGCGAGCGCCATGAGAGAGAAGCTCGGTTCGACGGCCATGGAGGAAAGAGAGCCATGGGAGCTGAGGGAGAAACGAGCAGGGAGAAGGAGAGGCAGGGGCTGGACGCACCATGGAAGGGAGCTGGAAGGAAGTCGACCGCGCGTGGCTGGCTGGGAAACAGGGAGGGCGCGGGCGGCCAGATTTTCTGGGTTGCGCGAGTGGATGAGGAGGACAGCGATGAGCGGCGCTTGGAGATAGGAACGGCTGAGCGTGGACTGATATCCACGTACGGTGAAGAAGAAAGTATCAATGGCCTTCGGTGGCTGATAGGAGATATTTTCTATTTCTTTCTTTCTTTTTGTTCTACAAAAGAATACATATATATCCGTGTTTATATATATCCGTGTTTAGTGACTCGGATCTGAGCAAGATGCAAATAGATAGGATCAAAATGCTGTCCGAATGTGTTATTATTCTCTCAGATTCTGGAATAGGAAACTGATTCGGCTAATCGTTGTTTTGGTTTCATTTAGTTTGGGTTCATTTTATTTAAACAGTCTGCCCTTATTAGTGTCTACCGAATTCGTAGAGACCGCGCATAAGAGCGAGATATTTAGGGACGTTGCTAATTTGCCTTAATCGATTAATTTTAATTTTGCCTTCGTTTGAGTTAAATTTAGATGAATTTTGCCCGCCATTCGAACATTCGACTAATAACTCTACGCACGATTTCTCGGGTAGCGAGCGTGGTCCAGTTTATAAACGTTGAGGGCGTACTATTTCGTACTCGTATAATCAATTAATTTTTTTAGCAGACACAAGACTGGACATATCGCGAAATAACGCGCGATATCGATGCAACATCGAGATTGTGATCCAAATTATTTTGCACCGAGTATTTTAGTCATTAAGTTATAAATAATTTATTTGGGACACGGATCACAACGGTGGATCGAGCTTCCAAATTTCGGATTCGCGCGAGCGATGAATTTAAATAATCACCGGACGCACCGATTTTCGGAACAACTACGTTTCGAACATCACGAAAATTTCGGAAGAGCCCGAAGAGATAAAAATAAAAACGACGTCGCACTCGCGATCGATGAAACCGACACGATATTAAAATCGCGATAGGCGAAGATAATTAAAATTTAGCGTCTGTTCACCCACTGATATTACGTGCTTAAATCCATACTCGTTGTCGAGCGGAATATACACACCTGGGGTGTTACAATGGTCTCCACCAGAAATCCAAGAATGTGATCTATGGCAAGGAAACATATGTGGGGTGAGGTGTACGAGCCTCTGGTCGATGATCAATGGCCACACAACCCCCATTTTGTCGAAAATAGCCATGAACGACCATTTTCAATAATACCGAAGGCTAACACGTACGAATTTTTGACCAAAAAATGGTCTCCACCAGAAATCCAAGAATGTGATCTATGGCAAGGAAACATATGTGGGGTTAGGTGTACGAGCCTCTGGTCGATGATAAATGGCCACACAACCCCCATTTTTGATGAAAATAGCCATGAACGACCATTTTCAATAATACCAGAGGCTAACACCTACGATTTTTTTACCAAGAAATGGTCTCCACTAGAAATCCAAGAATGTGATCTATGGCAAGGAAACATATGTGGGGTGAGGTGTATGAGCCTCTGGTCGATGATAAATGGCCACACAACCCCCATTTTTGTCGAAAATAGCCATGAACGACCATTTTTAATAGTACCGAAGGCTAAAACATTCAGATTTTTGACCAAGAAATGGTCTCCACCAGAAATCAAAGAATGTGATCTATGGAAAGGAAACATATGTGGGGTGAGGTTTACGAGCCTCTGGTCGATGATCAATGACCACACAACCCCCATTTTTGTCGAAAATAGCCATGAATGACCATTTTCAATAGTACTGAAGGCTAACACGTATAGATTTTTGACCAATAAATGGTCTCCACCAGAAATCCAAGAATGTGATCTATGGCAAGGAAACATATGTGGGGTGAGGTGTACGAGCCTCTGGTCGATGATAAATGGCCACACAACCCCCATTTTAGTCGAAAATAGCCATGAACGACCATTTTCAATAATACCGAAGGCTAACACCAACGGATTTTTGACTAAGGAATGGTCTCCACCAGAAATCCAAGAATGTGATCTATGGCAAGAAAACCTATGTGGGGTGAAGTGTACGAGCCTCTGGTCGATGATCAATGGCCACACAACCCCCATTTTTGTCGGAAATAGCCATGAACGACCATTTTCAATGACACTGAAGGCTAACACCTAAGGATTTTTGACCAAGAACTGGTCTCCACCATAAATCCAAGAATGTGATCTATGGCAAGGAAACATATGTGTAGTGAGGTGTATGAGCCTCTGGTCAAAGATCAATGGCCACACAACCCCCATTTTTGTCGAAAATAGCCATGAATGACAATTTTCAATAATACCGAAGGCTAACACCTACGTATTTTTGACCAAGAAATGGTCTCCACCAGAAATCCAAGAATGTGATCTATGGCAAGGAAACATATGTGGGGTGAGGTGTACGAGCCTCTGGTCGGTGATCAATGGCCACACAACCCCCATTTTGTCGAAAATAGCCATGAACGACCATTTTTAATAATACAGAAGGCTAACACGTACGAATTTTTGACCAAGAAATGGTCTCCACCAGAAATCCAAGAATGTGATCTATGCCAAGGAAACATATGTGGGGTTAGGTGTACGTGCCTCTGGTCGATGATAAATGGCCACACAACCCCCATTTTTGATGAAAATAGCCATGAACGACCATTTTCAATAATACCAGAGGCTAACACCTACGAATTTTTTTACCAAGAAATGGTCTCCACCAGAAATCCAAGAATGTGATCTATGGCAAGGAAACATATGTGGGGTGAGATGTATGAGCCTCTGGTCGATGATAAATGGCCACACAACCCCCATTTTTGTCGAAAATAGCCATGAACGACCATTTTCAATAGTACCGAAGGCTAAAACATTCAGATTTTTGACCAAGAAATGGTCTCCACCAGAAATCAAAGAATGTGACCTATGGCAAGGAAACATATGTGGGGTGAGGTTTACGAGCCTCTGGTCGATGATCAATGGCCACACAACCCCCATTTTTGTCGAAAATAGCCATAAATGACCATTTTCAATAGTACTGAAGGCTAACACGTGTAGATTTTTGACCAATAAATGGTCTCCACCAGAAATCCAAGAATGTGATCTATGGCAAGGAAACATATGTGGGGTGAGGTGTACGAGCCTCTGGTCGATGATAAATGGCCACACAACCCCCATTTTAGTCGAAAATAGCCATGAACGACCATTTTCAATAATACCGAAGGCTAACACCAACGGATTTTTGACTAAGGAATGGTCTCCACCAGAAATCCAAGAATGTGATCTATGGCAAGAAAACCTATGTGGGGTGAAGTGTACGAGCCTCTAGTCGATGATCAATGGCCACACAACCCCCATTTTTGTCGGAAATAGCCATGAACGACCATTTTCAATGACACTGAAGGCTAACACCTACGGATTTTTGACCAAGAACTGGTCTCCACCATAAATCCAAGAATGTGATCTATGGCAAGGAAACATATGTGTAGTGAGGTGTATGAGCCTCTGGTCAAAGATCAATGGCCACACAACCCCCATTTTTGTCGAAAATAGCCATGAATGACAATTTTCAATAATACCGAAGGCTAACACCTACGGATTTTTGACCAAAAAATGGTCTCCACCAGAAATCCAATAATGTGATCTATGGCAAGGAAACATATGTGGGGTGAGGTGTACGAGCCTCTGGTCGATGATCAATGGCCACACAACCCCCATTTTGTCGAAAATAGCCATGAACGACCATTTTCAATAATACCGAAGGCTAACACGTACGAATTTTTGACCAAGAAATGGTCTCCACCAGAAATCCAAGAATGTGATCTATGGCAAGGAAACATATGTGGGGTTAGGTGTACGAGCCTCTGGTCGATGATAAATGGCCACACAACCCCTATTTTTGATGAAAATAGCCATGAACGACCATTTTCAATAATACCAGAGGCTAACACCTACGAATTTTTTTACCAAGAAATGGTCTCCACCAGAAATCCAAGAATGTGATCTATGGCAAGGAAACATATGTGGGGTGAGGTGTATGAGCCTCTGGTCGATGATAAATGGCCACACAACCCCCATTTTTGTCGAAAATAGCCATGAACGACCATTTTCAATAGTACCGAAGGCCAAAACATTCAGATTTTTGACCAAGAAATGGTCTCCACCAGAAATCAAAGAATGTGATCTATGGCAAGGAAACATATGTGGGGTGAGGTTTACGAGCCTCTGGTCGATGATCAATGGCCACACAACCCCCATTTTTGTCGAAAATAGCCATGAATGACCATTTTCAATAGTACTGAAGGCTAACACGTATAGATTTTTGACCAATAAATGGTCTCCACCAGAAATCCAAGAATGTGATCTATGGCAAGGAAACATATGTGGGGTGAGGTGTACGAGCCTCTGGTCGATGATAAATGGCCACACAACACCCATTTTAGTCGAAAATAGCCATGAACGACCATTTTCAATAATACCGAAGGCTAACACCAACGGATTTTTGACTAAGGAATGGTCTCCACCAGAAATCCAAGAATGTGATCTATGGCAAGAAAACCTATGTGGGGTGAAGTGTACGAGCCTCTGGTCGATGATCAATGGCCACACAACCCCCATTTTTGTCGGAAATAGCCATGAACGACCATTTTCAATGACACTGAAGGCTAACACCTACGGATTTTTGACCAACAACTGGTCTCCACCATTAATCCAAGAATGTGATCTATGGCAAGGAAACATATGTGTAGTGAGGTGTATGAGCCTCTGGTCAAAGATCAATGGCCACACAACCCCCATTTTTGTCGAAAATAGCCATGAATGACAATTTTCAATAATACCGAAGGCTAACACATTCGGATTTTTGCCCAAGAAATGGTCTCCACTAGAAATCCAAGAATGTGATCTATGGCAAGGAAACATATGTGCGGTGAGGTGTACGAGCCTCTGGTCGATGATCAATGGCCACACAACCCCCATTTTGTCGAAAATAGCCATGAACGATCATTTTCAATAATACTGAAGGCTAACATGTACGAATTTTTGACCAAGAAATGGTCTCCACCAGAAATCCAAGAATGTGATCTATAGCAAGGAAACATATGTGGGGTGAGGTGTACGAGCCTCTGGTCGATGATAAATGGCCACACAACCCCCATTTTTGATAAAAATAGCCATGAACGACCATTTTCAATAATACCGAAGGCTAACACCTACGGATTTTTGACCAAGAAATGGTCTCCACCAGAAATCCAAGAATGTGATCTATGGAAAGGAAACATATGTGGGGTGAGGTGTAGAGCCTCTGGTCGATGATCAATGGCCAAAGAACCCCCATTTTTGTCAAAAATAGCCATGAACGACTATTTTCAATAATACCGAAGGCTAACACCTATGGATTTTTGACCAAGAAATGGTCTCCACCAGAAATCCAAAATGTGATCTATGGCAAGGAAACATATGTGGGGTGAGGTGTACGAGCCTTTGATCGATGATCAATGGCCACATAACCCCCATTTTTGTCGAAAATAGCCATGAACGACCATTTTCAATGACACTGAAGGGTAACACCTACGGATTTTTGACCAAGAAATGGACTCCACCATAAGTCCAAGAATGTGATCTATGGCAAGGAAACATATGTGGGGTGAGGTGTATGGGCCTCTGGTTGTTGATCAATGGCCACACAACGCCCATTTTTTGTCAAAAATAGCGATCAACGACCATTTTCAATAATACAGAAGGCTAACGCGTATGGATTTTTGACCAAGAAATGGTCTCCACCAGAAATCCGAGAATGTGATATATGGCAAGGAAACATATGTGGCGTGAGGTGTATGAGCCTCTGGTCGATGATCAATGGCCACACAACCCCCATTTTTGTCGAAAATAGCCATGAACGACCATTTTCAATGACACTGAAGGCTAACACCTACGGAATTTTGACGAAGAAATGGTCTCCACCATAAATCCAAGAATGTGATCTATGGCAAGGAAACATATGTGTAGTGAGGTGTATGAGCCTCTGGTCGAAGATCAATGGCCACACAACACCCATTTTTGTCGAAAATCGCCATGAATGACCATTTTCAATAATACCGAAGGCTAACACATTCAGATTTTTGCCCAAGAAATGGTCTCCACCAGAAATCCAAGAATGTGATCTATGGCAATGAAACATATGTGGGGTGAGGTGTACGAGCCTCTGGTCGATGATCAATGGCCACACAACCCCCATTTTTGTCAAAAATAGCCATGAACGACCATTTTCAATGACATTGAAGGCTAACACTCACGGATTTTTGACCAAGAAATGGTCTCCACCATAAATCTAAGAATGTGATCTATGGCAAGGAAACATATGTGTAGTGAGGTGTATTAGCCTCTGGTCGAATATCAATGGCCACACAACCCTTATTTCTGTCGAAAATAGCCATGAACGACCATTTTCAATAGTACCGAAGCTAACACATTCGGATTTTTGACCAAGAAATGGTCTCCACCAGTAATCAAAGAATGTGATCTATGGCAAGGAAACAAATGTGGGGTGAGGTTTATGAGCCTCTGGTCGATGATCAATGGCCACACAACCCCCATTATTGTCGAAAATAGCCATGAATGGCCATTTTCAATAATACCGAAGGCTAACACGTACGGATTTTTGACCCAGAAATGGTCTCCACCAAAAATCCAAGAATATGATCTATGGCAAGGAAACATATGTGGGGTGAGGTGTACGAGCCTCTGGTCAATGATAAATGGCCACACAACCCCCATTTTAGACGAAAATAGCCATGAACGACTATTTTCAATAATACCGAAGGCTAACACCAATGGATTCTTGACCAAGAAATGGTCTCCACCAGAAATCCAAGAATGTGATCAATGGCAAGAAAACATATGTGGGGTAAAGTGTACGAGCCTCTGGTCGATGATCAATGGCCACACAACCCCCATTTTGTCGAAAATTGCCATGAACGACCATTTTCAATGACACGGAAGGCTAACACCTACGGATTTTTGCCCAAGAAATGGTCTCCACCATAAATCCAAGAATGTGATCTATGGCAAGGAAACATACGTCGGGTGAGGTGTATGAGCCTCTGGTCGATGATCAATGGCCACACAACCCCCAATTTTTTCGAAAATAGCCACGAACGATCATTTTCAATAATATCAAAGGCTAACACCTACGGATTTTTGACCAAGAAATATTCTCCACCAGAAATCCAAAATGTGATCTATGGCAAGGAAACATATGTGGGGTGAGGTGTACGAGCCTCTGGTCGATGATCGATGGCCACACAACCCCCATTTTTGTCGAAAATAGACATGAACGACCATTTTCAATGACACTGAAGGCTAACACCTACGGATTTTTGACCAAGAAATGGTCTCCACTAGAAATCCAAGAATGTGATTTATGGCAAGGAAACATATGTTGGGTGAGGTGTATGGGCCTCTTGCCGATGATCAATGGCCACACAACGCCCATTTTTATCGATAATAGCAATTAACGACCATTTTCAAAAATTCGTACGTATTAGCCTTCAGTATTATTGAAAATGATCGTTCATGGCTATTTTCGACAAAATGGGGGTTGTGTAGGCATTGATCATTGACCAGAGGCTCGTACACATAACCCCACATATGTTTCCTTGCCATAGATCACATTCTTGGATTTCTAGTGGAGACCATTTCTTGGGCAAAAATCCGAATGTGTTAGCCTTCGGTATTATTAAAAATTGTCATTCATGGCTATTTTTTGACAAAAATGGGGGTTGTGTGGCCATTGATCTTTGACCAGAGGCTCATACACCTCACTACACATATGTTTCCTTGCCATAGATCACATTCTTGGATTTATGGTGGAGACCAGTTCTTGGTCAAAAATCCGTAGGTGTTAGCCTTCAGTGTCATTGAAAATGGTCATTCATGGCTATTTCCGACAAAAATGGGGGTTGTGTGGCCATTGATCATCGACCAGAGGCTCGTACACTTCACCCCACATAGGTTTTCTTGCCATAGATCACATTCTTGGATTTCTGGTGGAGACCATTTCTTAGTCAAAAATCCGTTGGTGTTAGCCTTCGGTATTATTGAAAATGGTCGTTCATGTCTATTTTCGACTAAAATGGGGGTTGTGTGACCATTTATCATCGACCAGAGGCTCATACACCTCACCCCACATATGTTTCCTTGCCATAGATCACATTCTTGGATTTCTGGTGGAGACCATTTATTAGTCAAAAATCTATACGTGTTAGCCTTCAGTATTATTGAAAATGGTCATTCATGGCTATTTTCGACAAAAATGGGGGTTGTGTGGCCATTAATCATCGACCAGAGGCTCGTAAACCTCACCACACATATGTTTCCTTGCCATAGATCACATTCGTTGATTTCTGGTGGAGACCATTTCTTGGTAAAAAATCTGAATGTTTTAGCCTTCAGTACTATTGAAAATGGTCGTTCATGGCTATTTTCGACAAAAATGGGGGTTGTGTGGCCATTGATAATCGACCAAAGGCTCATACACCTCACTACACATGTTTCCTTTCCATATATCACATTCTTGGATTTATGGTGGAGACCATTTCTTGGTCAAAAATCCGTAGGTGTTAGCGTTCAGTGTCATTGAAAATGGTCGTTCATGGCTATTTTCGACAAAAATGGGGTTTGTGTGGCCATTGATCATCGACCAGAGGCTCGTACACTTCACCCCACATATGTTTTCTTGCCATAGATCACATTCTAGGATTTCTGGTGGGGACCATTTCTTGGTCAAAAATCCGTTGGTGTTAGCCTTCGGTATTATTGAAAATGGTCGTTCATGGCTATTTTCGACAAAAATGGGGGTTGTGTGGCCATTTATCATCGACCAGAGGCTCATACACCTCACCCCACATATGTTTCCTTGCCATAGATCACATTCTTGGATTTCTGGTGGAGACCATTTCTTGGTAAAAAATCCATAGGTGTTAGCCTCTGGTATTATTGAAAATGGTCGTTCATGGCTATTTTCGACAAAATGGGGGTTGTGTGGCCAATGATCATCGACCAGAGACTCGTACACCTCACCCCACATAAGCTTCCTTGCCATAGATCACATTCTTGGATTTCTGGTGGAGACCATTCCTTGGGCAAAAATCCGAATGTGTTAGCCTTCGGTATTTTTGAAAATGCTCATTCGTGGCTATTTTCGACAAAAATGGGGGTTGTGTGGCCATTGATCTTAGACCAGAGCCTCATACACCTCACTACACATATGTTTCCTTGCCATCAATCAAATTCTTGGATTTATGGTGGAGACCATTTCTTGGTCAAAAATCCATAGGTGTTAGCCTTCAGTGTCATTGAAAATTATCGTTCATGGCTATTTTCGACAAAAATGGGGGTTGTGTGGCCATTGATCATCGACCAGAGGCTCGTACACTTCACCCCACATATGTTTTCTTGCCATAGATCATATTCTTGGATTTCTGTTGGAGACCATTTCTTGGTCAAAAATCTGTTGGTGTTAGCCTTCTGTATTATTGAAAATGGTCGTTCATGGCTATTTTCGACTGAAATGGGGGTTGTGTGGCCATTTATCATCGACCAGAGGCTCATACACCTCAACCCACATATGTTTCCTTGCCATAGATCACATTCTTGGATATCTTGTGGAGACCATTTCTTGGTCAAAAATCCGTACGTGTTAGCCTTCGGTATTATTGAAAATGGTCATTCATGGCTATTTTCGACAAAAATGGGGGTTGTGTGGCCATTGATCATCGACCAAAGGCTCGTACACCTCACCCCACATATGTTTCCTTGCCATAGATCACATTCTTTGATTTCTGGTGGAGACCATTTCTTGGTCAAAAATCCGAATGTGTTAGCCTTCGGAACTATTGAAAATGGTCGTTCATGGCTATTTTCGACAAAAATGGGGGTTGTGTGGCCATTGATATTGGACCAGAGGCTCATACACCTCACTACACATATGTTTCCTTACCATAGATCACATTCTTGGATTTATGGTGGAGACCATTTCTTGGTCAAAAATCCGTAGGTGTTAGCCTTTAGTGTCATTGAAAATGGTCGTTCATGGCTATTTTCGACAAAAATTAGGGTTGTGTGGCCATTGATCGTCGACCAGAGCCTCATACACCTCACCCCACATATGTTTCCTTGCCGTAGATCACATTCTTGGATTTCTGGTGGAGACCATTTCTTGGTCAAAAATCCGTAGGTGTTAGCCTTCGGTATTATTGAAAATGGTCGTTCAAGGCTATTTTCGACAAAAATGGGGGTTGTGTGGCCATTGATCAACGACCAGAGGCTCATACACCTCACCCCACATATGTTTCCTTGCCATAGATCACATTCTTGGATTTCTGGTGGAGACCATTTCTTGGTCAAAAATCCGTAGGTGTTAGCCTCTAGTATTATTGAAAATGGTCGCTCATGGCTATTTTCATAAAAAATGGGGGTTGTGTGGCCATTTATCATCGACTAGAGGCTCATAAAACTCACCCCACATATGTTTCCGTGCCATAGATCACATTCTTGGATTTCTGGTGGAGACCATTTCTTGGTCAAAAACTCGTACGTGTTAGCCTTCGGTATTATTGAAAATGGTCGTTCATGGCTATTTTCGGCAAAATGGGGGTTGTGTGGCCATTGAACATCGACCAGAGGCTCATACACCTCACCCCACATATGTTTCCTTGCCATAGATCACATTCTTGGATTTCTGGTGGAGACCATTTCTTGGGCAAAAATCCGAATGTGTTAGCCTTTTGTATTTTTGAAAATGGTCATTCATGGCTATTTTCGACAAAAATGGGGGTTGTGTGGCCATTGATCTTCGACCAGAGGCTCATACACCTCACTACACATATGTTTTCTTGCCATAGATCACATTCTTGGATTTATGGTGGAGACCATTTCTTGGTCAAAAATCCGTAGGTGTTAGCCTTCAGTGTCATTGAAAATGGTCGTTCATGGCTATTTTCGAGAAAAATTAGGGTTGTGTGGCCATTGATTGTCGACCAGAGGCTCATACACCTCACCCCACATATGTTTCCTTGCCATAGGTCACATTCTTGGATTTCTGGTGGAGACCATTTCTTGGTCAAAAATCCGTAGGTGTTAGCCTTCGGTATTATTGAAAATGGTCATTCATGGCTATTTTCGACAAAAATGGGGGTTGTGTGGCCATTGATCATCGACCAGAGGCTCATACACCTCACCCCACATATGTTTCCTTGCCATAGATCACATTCTTGGATTTCTGGTGGAGACCATTTCTTGGTCAAAAATCCGTAGGTGTTAGCCTCTAGTATTATTGAAAATGGTCGCTCATGGCTATTTTCATAAAAAAATGGGGGTTGTGTGGCCATTTATCATCGACTAGAGGCTCATAAACCTCACCCCACATATGTTTCCTTACCATAGATCACATTCTTGGATTTCTGGTGGATACCATTTCTTGGTCAAAAACTCGTACGTGTTAGCCTTCGGTATTATTGAAAATGGCCGTTCATGGCTATTTTCGGCAAAATGGGGGTTGTGTGGCCATTGATCATCGACCAGAGGCTCGTACACCTCACCCCATATATGTTTCCTTGCCATAGATCACATTCTTGGATTTCTGGTGGCGACCATTTCTTGGGCAAAAATCCGAATGTGTTCGCCTTTGGTATTTTTGAAAATGGTCATTCATGGCTATTTTCAACAAAAATGGGGGTTGTGTGGCCATTGATCTTCGACCAGAGGCTCATACACCTCACTACACATATGTTTTCTTGCCATAGATCACATTCTTGGATTTATGGTGGAGACCATTTCTTGGTCAAAAATTCGTAGGTGTTAGCCTTCAGTGTCATTGAAAATGGTCGTTCATGGCTATTTTCGAGAAAAATTAGGGTTGTGTGGCCATTGATCGTCGACCAGAGGCTCATACACCTCACCCCATATATGTATCCTTGCCATAGGTCACATTCTTGGATTTCTGGTGGAGACCATTTCTTGGTCAAAAATCCGTAGGTGTTAGCCTTCGGTATTATTGAAAATGGTCATTCATGGCTATTTTAGACAAAAATGGGGGTTGTGTGGCCATTGATCATCGACCAGAGGCTCATACACCTCACCCCACATATGTTTCCTTGCCATAGATCACATTCTTGGATTTCTGGTGGAGACCATTTCTTGGTCAAAAATCCGTAGGTGTTAGCCTCTAGTATTATTGAAAATGGTCGCTCATGGCTATTTTCATAAAAAAATGGGGGTTGTGTGGCCATTTATCATCGACTAGAGGCTCATAAACCTCACCCTACATATGTTTCCTTGCCATAGATCACATTCTTGGATTTCTGGTGGATACCATTTCTTGGTCAAAAACTCGTACGTGTTAGCCTTCGGTATTATTGAAAATGGTCGTTCATGGCTATTTTCGGCAAAATGGGGGTTGTGTGGCCATTGATCATCGACCAGAGGCTCGTACACCTCACCCCACATATGTTTCCTTTCCATAGATCACATTCTTGGATTTATGGTGGAGACCATTTCTTGGGCAAAAATCTGAATGTGTTAGCCTTTGGTATTTTTGAAAATGGTCATTCATGGCTATTTTCAACAAAAATGGGGGTTGTGTGGCCATTGATCTTCAACCAGAGGCTCATACACCTCACTACACATATGTTTCCTTGCCATAGATTACATTCTTGGATTTCTGGTGGAGACCATTTCTTAGGCAAAAATCCGAATGTGTTAGCCTTTGGTATTATTGAAAATGGTCGTTCATGGCAATTTTCGACAAAAATGGGGGTTGTGTGGCCATTTATCTTCGACCAGAGGCACATACACCTCACTACACATATTTTTCCTTGCCATAGATCACATTCTTTGATTTATGGTGGAGACCATTTCTTGGTCAAAAATCCGTAGGTGTTAGCCTTCAGTGTCATTGAGAATAGTCGTTCATGGCTATTTTCGACAAAAATGGGGGTTGTGTGGCCATTGATAATCGACCAAAGGCTCGTACACCTCACCCCACATATGTTTCCTTGCCATAGATCAGATTCTTGGATTTCTAGTGGACACCATTTCTTGGTCACAAATCCATAGGTGTTAGCCTTCGGTATTATTGAAATTGGTCGTTCATGGCTATTTTCGACAAAAATGGGGGTTGTGTGGCCATTTATAATCGACCAGAGGCTCGTACACCTCACCCCACATATGTTTCATTGCCATAGATCACATTCTTGGATTTCTCGTGGAGACCATTTCTTGGTCAAAAATCCGTACGTGTTAGCCTTCGGTATTATTGAAAATGGTCGTTCATGGCTATTTTCGACAAAAATGGGGGTTGTGTGGCCAATGATCATCGACCAGAGGCACGTACACCTCACCCCACATATGTTTCCTTGCCATAGATCACATTCTTGGATTTCTGGTGGAGACGATTTCTTGGTCAAAAATCCGTAGGTGTTAGCCTTCGGTATTATTGAAAATGGTCGTTCATGGCTATTTTCGACAAAAATGGGGTTGTGTGGCCATTGATCATCGACCAGAGGCTCATACACCTCATCCCACATATGTTTCCTGGCCATAGATCACATTCTTGGATTTCTAGTGGAGAACATTTCTTGGTCAAAAATTCTTAGGTGTTAGCCTTCGGTATTATTGAAAATGGTCGTTCATGGCTATTTTCGACAAAAATGGGGGTTGTGTTGCCATTGATCATAGACCAGAGGCTCATACACTTTACCCCACATATGTTTCCTTGCCATAGATCACATTCTTGGATTTCTAGTGGAGACCATTTCTTGGTCAAAAATCCGTAGGTGTTAGCCTTCGGTATTACTTAAAATGGTCGTTCATGGCTATTTTCGACAAAAATGGGGGTTATGTGGCCATTGATCATCGACCAAAGGCTCGTACACCTCACCTCACATATGTTTTCTTGCCATAGATCACATTATTGGCATTCTCGTGGAGACCATTTCTTGGTTAAAAATCCGTACGTGTTATGCTTCGGTATTATTGAAAATGGTCGTTCATGGCTATTTTCGACAAAAATGGGGGTCGTGTGGCCATTGATCATAGACCAGATGCTCGTACACCTCGCCCCACATATGTTTCCTTGCCATATATCACATTCTTGGATTTCTGGTGGAGACGATTTCTTGGTAAAAAATCCGTAGGTGTTAGCCTTCAATATTATTGAAAATGGTCGTTCATGGCTATTTTCGACAAAAATGGGGTTTTTGTGGCCATTGCTCATCGACCAGAGGCTCGTACACCTCACCCCACATATGTTTCCTTGCCATAGGTCACATTCTTGGATTTCTGGTGGAGACCATTTCTTGGTAAAAAATCCGTAGGTGTTAGCCTTCAGTATTATTGAAAATGGTCGTTCATGGCTATTATCGATAAAAATGGGGGTCGTGTGGCCATTTATCATCAACCAGAGGCTCGTATACGTCACCCCACATATGTTTCCTTGCCATAGATCACATTCTTGGATTTCTGGTGGAGACCATTTCTTGGTGAAAAATCCGTACGTGTTATGCTTCGGTATTATTGAAAATGGTCGTTCATGGCTATTTTCGACAACATGGGGGTTGTGTGGCCATTGATCATCGACCAGAGGCTCGTACGCCTCACCACACATATGTTTCCTTGCCATAGATCACATTCTTGTATTTCTGGTGGAGACGATTTCTTGGTCCAAAATCCATACGTGTTAGCCTTCGGTATTATTGAAAATGGTCGTTCATGGCTATTTTCGACAAAAATGGGGGTTGTGTGGCCATTGATCATCGACCAGAGGCTCGTACACCTCGCCCCACATATGTTTCCTTGCCATAGATCACATTCTTGGATTTCTGGTGGAGACCATTTCTTGGTCAAAAATCCGTAGGTGTTAGCCTTCGGTATTATTGAAAATGGTCGTTCATGGCTATTTTGGACAAAAATGGGGGTTGTGTGGCCATTGATTGTCGACCAGAGGCTCATACACCTCACCCCACATATGTTTCCTTGCCATAGATCACATTCTTGGTTTTCTGGTGGCGACCATTTAATGGTCAAAATTTCCGTAGGTGTTAGCCTTCGGTATTATTGAAAACGGTCGTTCATGGCTATTTTCGATAAAATGGGGGTTCTGTGGCCATTGATCATCGACCAGAGGCTCGTACACCTCACCCCATATATGTTTCCTTGCCATAGATTACATTCTTGGATTTCTGGTGGAGACCATTTCTTAGGCAAAAATCCGAATGTGTTAGCCTTTGGTATTATTGAAAATGGTCATTCATGGCAATTTTCGACAAAAATGGGGGTTGTGTGGCCATTTATCTTCGACCAGAGGCACATACACCTCACTACACATATTTTTCCTTGCCATAGATCACATTCTTTGATTTATGGTGGAGACCATTTCTTGGTCAAAAATCCGTAGGTGTTAGCCTTCAGTGTCATTGATAATAGTCGTTCATGGCTATTTTCGACAAAAATGGGGGTTGTGTGGCCATTGATAATCGACCAAAGGCTCGTACACCTCACCCCACATATGTTTCCTTGCCATAGATTAGATTCTTGGATTTCTGGTGGACACCATTTCTTGGTCACAAATCCGTAGGTGTTAGCCTTCGGTATTATTGAAATTGGTCGTTCATGGCTATTTTCGACAAAAATGGGGGTTGTGTGGCCATTTATAATCGACCAGAAGCTCGTACACCTCACCCCACATATGTTTCATTGCCATAGATCACATTCTTGGATTTCTCGTGGAGACCATTTCTTGATCAAAAATCCGTACGTGTTAGCCTTCGGTATTATTGAAAATGGTCGTTCATGGCTATTTTCGACAAAAATGGGGGTTGTGTGGCCAATGATCATCGACCATAGGCGCGTACACCTCACCCCACATATGTTTCCTTGCCATAGATCACATTCTTGGATTTCTGGTGGAGACGATTTCTTGGTCAAAAATCCGTAGGTGTTAGCCTTCGGTATTATTGAAAATGGTCGTTCATGTCTATTTTCGACAAAAATGGGGTTGTGTGGCCATTGATCATCGAACAGAGGCTCATACACCTCATCCCACATATGTTTCCTTGCCATAGATCACATTCTTGGATTTCAGGTGGAGAACATTTCTTGGTCAAAAATCCTTAGGTGTTAGCCTTCGGTATTATTGAAAATGGTCGTTCATGGCTATTTTCGACAAAAATGGGGGTTGTGTTGCCATTGATCATAGACCAGAGGCTCATACACTTTACCCCACATATGTTTCCTTGCCATAGATCGCATTCTTGGATTTCTAGTGGAGACCATTTCTTGGTCAAAAATCCGTAGGTGTTAGCCTTCGTTATTACTTAAAATGGTCGTTCATGGCTATTTTCGACAAAAATGGGGGTTATGTGGCCATTGATCATCGACCAAAGGCTCGTACTCCTCACCTCACATATGTTTTCTTGCCATAGATCACATTATTGGCATTCTCGTGGAGACCATTTCTTGGTCAAAAATCCGTACGTGTTATGCTTCGGTATTATTGAAAATGGTCGTTCATGGCTATTTTCGACAAAAATGGGGGTTGTGTGGCCATTGATCATCGACCAGATGCTCGTACACCTCGCCCCACATATGTTTCCTTGCCATATATCACATTCTTGGATTTTTGGTGGAGACAATTTCTTGGTAAAAAATCCGTAGGTGTTAGCCTTCAATATTATTGAAAATGGTCGTTCATGGCTATTTTCGACAAAAATGGGTGTTGTGTGGCCATTGCTCATCGACCAGAGGCTCGTACACCTCACCCCACATATGTTTCCTTGCCATAGATCACATTCTTGGATTTCTGGTGGAGACCATTTCTTGGTAAAAAATCCGTAGGTGTTAGCCTTCGGTATTATTGAAAATGGTCGTTCATGGATATTATCGATAAAAATGGGGGTCGTGTGGCCATTTATCATCAACCAGAGGCTCGTATACCTCACCCCAGATATGTGTCCTTGCCATACATCACATTCTTGGATTTCTGGTGGAGACCATTTCTTGGTGAAAAATCCGTACGTGTTATGCTTCGGTATTATTGAAAATGGTCGTTCATGGCTATTTTCGACAACATGGGGGTTGTGTGGCCATTGATCATCGACCAGAGGCTCGTACGCCTCACCACACATATGTTTACATTCTTGGATATCTGGTGGAGACGATTTCTTGGTCCAAAATCCATACGTGTTAGCCTTCGGTATTATTGAAAATGGTCGTTCATGGCTATTTTCGACAAAAATGGGGGTTGTGTGGCCATTGATCATCGACCAGAGGCTCGTACACCTCGCCCCATATATGTTTCCTTGCCATATATCACATTCTTGGATTTTTGGTGGAGACGATTTCTTGGTAAAAAATCCGTAGGTGTTAGCCTTCAATATTATTGAAAATGGTCGTTCATGGCTATTTTCGACAAAAATGGGGGTTGTGTGGCCATTGATCGTCGACCAGAGGCTCATACACCTCACCCACATATGTTTCCTGGCCACAGATCACATTCTTGGTTTTCTGGTGGAGACCATTTCATGGTCAAAAATCCGTAGGTGTTAGCCTTCCGTATTATTGAAAACGGTCGTTCATGGCTATTTTCGATAAAATGGGGGTTCTGTGGCCATTGATCATCGACCAGAGGCTCGTACACCTCACCCCATATATGTTTCCTTGCCATAGATTACATTCTTGGATTTCTGGTGGAGACCATTTCTTAGGCAAAAATCCGAATGTGTTAGCCTTTGGTATTATTGAAAATGGTCATTCATGGCAATTTTCGACAAAAATGGGGGTTGTGTGGCCATTTATCTTCGACCAGAGGCACATACACCTCACTACACATTTTTTTTGCTTGCCATAGATCACATTCTTTGATTTATGGTGGAGACCATTTCTTGGTCAAAAATCCGTAGGTGTTAGCCTTCAGTGTCATTGATAATAGTCGTTCATGGCTATTTTCGATAAAAATGGGGGTTGTGTGGCCATTGATAATCGACCAAAGGCTCGTACACCTCACCCCACATATGTTTCCTTGCCATAGATCAGATTCTTGGATTTCTAGTGGACACCATTTCTTGGTCACAAATCCGTAGGTGTTAGCCTTCGGTATTATTGAAATTGGTCGTTCATGGCTATTTTCGACAAAAATGGGGGTTGTGTGGCCATTTATAATCGACCAGAGGCTCGTACACCTCACCCCACATATGTTTCATTGCCATAGATCACATTCTTGGATTTCTCGTGGAGACCATTTCTTGGTCAAAAATCCGTACGTGTTAGCCTTCGGTATTATTGAAAATGGTCGTTCATGGCTATTTTCGACAAAAATGGGGGTTGTGTGGCCAATGATCATCGACCAGAGGCGCGTACACCTCACCCCACATATGTTTCCTTGCCATAGATCACATTCTTTGATTTCTGGTGGAGACGATTTCTTGGTGAAAAATCCGTAGGTGTTAGCCTTCGGTATTATTGAAAATGGTCGTTCATGGCTATTTTCGACAAAAATGGGGTTGTGTGGCCATTGATCATCGACCAGAGGCTCATACACCTCATCCCACATATGTTTCCTTGCCATAGATCACAATCTTGGATTTCTGGTGGAGAACATTTCTTGGTCAAAAATCCTTAGGTGTTAGCCTTCGGTATTATTGAAAATGGTAGTTCATGGCTATTTTTGACAAAAATGGGGGTTGTGTTACCATTGATCATAGACCAGAGGCTCTTACACTTTACCACACATATGTTTCCTTGCCATAGATCACATTCTTGGATTTCAAGTGGAGACCATTTCTTGGTCAATAATCCGTAGGTGTTAGCCTTCGGTATTACTTAAAATGGTCGTTCATGGCTATTTTCGACAAAAATGGGGGTTATGTGGCCATTGATCATCGACCAAAGGCTCGTACACCTCACGTCACATATGTTTTCTTGACATAGATCACATTATTGGCATTCTCGTGGAGACCATTTCTTGGTCAAAAATCCGTACGTGTTATGCTTCGGTATTATTGAAAATGGTCGTTCATGGCTATTTTCGACAAAAATGGGGGTTGTGTGGCCATTGATCATCGACCAGATGCTCGTACACCTCGCCCCACATATGTTTCCTTGCCATATATCACATTCTTGGATTTCTGGTGGAGACGATTTCTTGGTAAAAAATCCGTAGGTGTTAGCCTTCAATATTATTGAAAATGGTCGTTCATGGCTATTTTCGACAAAAATGGGGGTTGTGTGGCCATTGCTCATCGACCAGAGGCTCGTACACCTCACCCCACATATGTTTCCTTGCCATAGATCACATTCTTGGATTTTTGGTGGAGACCATATCTTGGTAAAAAATCCGTAGGTGTTAGCCTTCGGTATTATTGAAAATGGTCGTTCATGGCTATTATCGATAAAAATGGGGGTCGTGTGGCCATTTATCATCAACCAGAGGCTCGTATACCTCACTCCACATATGTTTCCTTGCCATAGATCACATTCTTGGATTTCTGGTGGAGACCATTTCTTGGTGAAAAATCCGTACGTGTTATGCTTCGGTATTATTGAAAATGGTCGTTCATGGCTATTTTTGACAACATGGGGGTTGTGTGGCCATTGATCATCGACCAGAGGCTCGTACGCCTCACCACACATATGTTTCCTTGCCATAGATCACATTCTTGGATTTCTGGTGGAGACGATTTCTTGGTCCAAAATCCATACGTGTTAGCCTTCGGTATTATTGAAAATGGTCGTTCATGGCTATTTTCGACAAAAATGGGGGTTGTGTGGCCATTGATCATCGACCAGAGGCTCGTACACCTCGCCCCATATATGTTTCCTTGCCATATATCACATTCTTGGATTTCTGGTGGAGACGATTTCTTGGTAAAAAATCCGTAGGTGTTAGCCTTCAATATTATTGAAAATGGTCGTTCATGGCTATTTTTGACAAAAATGGGGGTTGTGTGGCCATTGATCATCGACCAGAGGCTCGTACACCTCACCCCACATATGTTTCCTTGCCATATATCACATTCTTGGATTTCTGGTGGAGACCATTTCTTGGTAAAAAATCCGTAGGTGTTACCCTTCGGTATTATTGAAAATGGTCGTTCATGGCTATTATCGATAAAAATGGGGGTTGTGTGGCCATTTAACATCAACCAGAGGCTCGTACACCTCACCCACATATGTTTCCTTTCCATAGATCACATTCTTGGATTTCTGGTGGAGACCATTTCTTGGTCAAAAATCCGTACGTGTTATGCTTCGGTATTATTGAAAATGGTCGTTCATGGCTATTTTCGACAAAATGGGGGATGTGTGGCCATTGATCATCGACAAGAGGCTCGTACGCCTCACCCCACATATGTTTCCTTGCCATAGATCACATTCTTGGATTTCTGGTGGAGACGATTTCTTGGTCCAAAATCCGTACGTGTTAGCCTTCGGTATTATTGAAAATGGTTGTTCATGGCTATTTTCGACAAAAATGGGGGTTGTGTGGCCATTGATCATCGACCAGAGGCTCGTACACCTCACCCTACATATGTTTCCTTGCCATAGATCACATTCTTGGATTTCTGGTGGAGACCATTTCTTGGTCAAAAATCCGTAGGTGTTAGTCTTCGGTATTATTGAAAATGGTTGTTCATGGCTATTTTCATCAAAAATGGGGGTTGTGTGGCTATTTATCATCGACCAGAGGCTCGTACACCTCACCCCACAGATGTTTCCTAGCCATAGATCACATTCTTGGATTTCTGGTGGTGACCATTTCTTGGTCAAAAATCCGTACGTGTTAGCCTTCTGTATTATTGAGAATGGTCGTTCATGGCTATTTTCGACAAAATGAGGGTTCTGTGGCCATTGATCATGGACCAGAGGATCGTACACCTCACCCCACATATGTTTCCTTGCAATAGATCTCATTCTTGGATTTCTGGTGGAGACCATTTCTTGGGCAAAAACCCGTACGTGTTAGCCTTCGGTATTATTGAAAATGGTCGTTCATGGCTATTTTCGACAAAATGGGTGTTGTGTGGCCATTTATCTTCGACCAGAGGCACATACACCTCACTACACATATGTTTCCTTGCCATAGGTCACATTCTTGGTTTTATGGTGGAGACCATTTCTTGGTCAAAAATCCATAGCACCGCGTTTGGATGTTAGTATTCAGACCCAGAATTCGGAATTGGAATTGGCAAACCAGAATTCTAGCGTTTGGCTCGTCATAGAATTGAGAAATTGAATTGAATCTAATTCCAATCGGTATTCACCTACACATGTGACCCTTCTCTTCAATACCGAGCCTCCTGCCTTGGTTTTCCTCGGTATTGACCGCCGAGGCCAAGTTCCGCCCCGCCCCAGGTTGAGCTCCGCCGTCGCCCCCGAGGTCGAGCTTTGCCGCAGCTCCCGCCCCCAAGGCCGAGCTCCGCCGCCGCCCCTGAGGCCGAGCTCCGCCGCCGTCGTCCCCGAGGCCAAGGTCCACAGCTGTCGCAGCCCCTGAGGCCGAGGTCCGCTGCCGCCCCTCTCAAGGTTGAGGTCAGTCTCCCTCGTCGGCATCTCCTTCCTCGCCGGCGTCTTCTTCCACGATGGGTATGGGGTGCAGAGTGACGAGATGGCAGAGGGGTGGAGAAGAAGATGGATGAATTCTCGAATCAGTGAAATACACATCCAAACATGAATTGGTAGATTTGATATTGTAACCATTTCCAATGCTAGACTGATTTGGTATTGGTACCAATTCATTTCCGATGGCTTGAATGTCTACATCCAAACGGACCATAGGTGTTAGCCTTCAGTGTCATTGAAAATAGTCGTTCATGGCTATTTTCGACAAAAATGGGGGTTGTGTGGCCATTGATCATCAACCAGAGGCTCATACACCTCACCCCACATATGTTTCCTTGCCATAGATCACATTCTTGGATTTCTAGTGGAGAACATTTCTTGGTCAAAAATCCATAGGTGTTAGCCTTTGGTATTATTGAAATGGTCGTTCATGGCTATTTTCATCAAAAATGGGGGTTGTGTGGCCATTGATCATCGACCAGAGGCTCGTACACCTCACCCCACATATGTTTCCTTGCCATAGATCACATTCTTGGATTTCTGGTGGAGACCATTTCTTGGTCAAAAATCCGTAGGTGTTAGCCTTTGGTATTATTGAAAACGGTCGTTCATGGCTATTTTCATAAAAAATGGGGGTTCTGTGGCCATTTATCATCGACCAGAGGCTCGTACACCTCACCCCACATATGTTTCATTGCCATAGATCACATTCTTGGATTTCTTGTGGAGACCATTTCATGGTCAAAAATCCATAGGTGTTAGCCTTCGGTATTATTGAAAATGGTCGTTCATGGCTATTTTCGACAAAAATGGGGGTTGTGTGGCCATTTATCATCGACCAGAGGCTTGTACACTTCACCCCACATATGTTTTCTTCCCATAGATCACATTCTTGGATTTCTGGTGGAGACCATTTCTTGGTCAAAAATCCGTAGGTGTTAGCCTTCGGTATTATTGAAAATGGTCGTTCATGGCTATTTTCGACAAAAATGGGGTTGTGTGTCCATTTATCATCGACCAGAGGTTCGTACCCCTCACCCCACATATGTTTCCTTGCCATAGATCATATTCTTGGATTTCTGGTGGAGACCATTTCTTGGTCAAAAATCCGTAGGTGTTAGCCTTCAGTATTATTGAAAATGGTCGTTCATGGCTATTTCCAACAAAAATGGGGGTTATGTTGCCATTGATCATCGACTAGAGGCTTGTACACTTCACCCCACATATGTTTCCTTGCCATAGAACATATTCTTGGATTTCTAGTGGAGACCATTTCTTGGTCAAAAATCCGTAGGTGTTAGCCTTCTGTATTATTGAAAATGGCCGTTCATGGCTATTTTCGACAAAAATGGGGGTTTTGTTGCCATTAATCATCGACAAGAGGCTCGTACACCTCACCCCACGTATGTTTCCTTGCCATAGATCGCATTCTTGGATTTCTAGTGGAGACCTTTTCTTGGTCAAAAATCCATAGGTGTTAGCCTTCGGTATGATTGAAAATGGTCGTTCATGGCTATTTTCGACAAAAAATGGGGGTTGTGTGGCCATTGATCATCGACCAGAGGCTCGTACACCTCACCCCACATATGTTTCCTTGCCATAGATCACTGTTGGTCACTTGTTTTTGATTGCTTCATGACAACAAAAACAAGGTAACACGTAGTTAAAAATGAGGGAACCTTCGTCCTCCTGTTAATATACTGAAGGTCTATTAAATGAAGGACGAAGGGCCAAGTGAAAACTGATGCCAAAGGATGCTGAATGAGAGAGGAAATAAAAACTCATCTCGTGCTTTGGTGCTAATATTCCCTTCTTAAATTGAGTAAAGTTACAATCATATCTTCACCCCTTTAACAGAGAATGGCGCGAAGGTATTTTGGAGGCTGATAACCACGAAACTGTAGCACCTCTCTCATTCCGGAGGAGCCCTTATGCAGGGTACTTGTGGCGGAACCGCCCGAATTATTCCAACTTAAGTCCCTAAGTCCCACCTTAGAGGCTAGACCACACTTAAATAGGAATAACACGTCAGCCCCTCGGATCTAGTCCGATGAGGCCACTAACAGAATCAAGTACCACGTACTCACTCGATGGTGAGGCACATAGCAAATACAATAAAACATGAAACCAGGCATTAAGGAGTATTGAATTTATTACAACATCATCGGAGTTTTAGCAAAAGAAGTGATCATTGTTCGGAATGCAACGAAATAAAGCTAACGATAAATAAATGGGGGAATGGGGAAGCATGTCCCATCACTCCTCGTGCTCCTCCTCAGCCAAGGTAGGGTCCCACTCGACTGTCCAACCCGGTGGCAAGATGGATGGCCAAGTCACTCCAGCAACCATGTCCTCCAGAGAACCTGTAAAATTTTGCCAAAAGCAAGGCTGAGTATACTAATACTCAGCTAGACTTACCCGATGTGAGGAGTCTACTCCTCTACCTCTAGACATGCATCTGTTTGGCTGAGGGGTTTGGTTTGCCAAAAGCACTAGCTCAGTCTAAAATCAAGTTTTAGCGTTTTCAAGTTTTAGTGTGACTCTCTGAAGACTAAATATGTACCTATCTAATCATACATGGTATCAAACATTTAGCAATCAACAACTTTTGCCAAGTCATCACATTTCCACTTGTTACTCAATGTAGTAGCATGGATCAAGCAGTCTCATTAGCTACGAGAAGCAGACGATTCGAATCGAGTTTCAACCTTGCAAGGTAAACCTAAACACACGACGTGGTGAGGCACTCCGTCCCCACACACATCAACCGTCCACAATAGATTCCCCGCCAGCAGAGAGGGGCTCACCGCCTTGGCGTACAATGCCTCACTGACCCCGACCGCTGTCGTGCAGTGACCGCACTTGTACCCACCATAACCGGAATGGGAGACCACGTCTCAGGTCGCGTGAGGAGGGCAATCTGCTGCCAGGTTCAATCAGGTACTAGGCTTACCGATTTACCATATTTCTTGGCATGTGCTTAGTACGTTCAAACGCTTGACACACGGTACCACACCTTAATCATTATTCCAATTTCCGTCTTGTAGACAACACATCCCCATGGACCGTTGTCCATAGACCATCATCAATACGATATACAAATGGATACAACCAATTCCTGACCTCACGCGGGTGCTAGAAAAATCACTCGACTTCTACCGAGATCCCTAATTAGTAAAGAAGCTACTCGACCTAGCTTACTAGTATCCATCTCAAAGGAAATCCTGAGTTAATGCAACTAGGGTTTCAGTCAACGCCTACACTTAAGTGCACAATACACGCCTACAATCATTAAGTGCAGTAAAATAATATATAGAACTGGTTATGCATAAAACCGGGGCTTGCCTTCCAAAGCTTGGGCAGGCAGATCCTCGATGGCAGGCTCTGGTGCTAGGTCCGGGGCTACCTCCTGAGCAACTCCTTGCTCCGGCACGAGGATGTACTCCCCGTCAGTGAGATTACTATCTATCGAATGCAATGCATGAGATATATGCATAAATATGACATGAACATTTGTAAGGGTTATGCATAGTAAAACAGTATTAACTTTAGTGTTTCTCTAGGGTTTTCTTTTTGGATATACTTAAGGGTTTTGTAGTTTCATATATTTTTCCCAAAGTTTTCCCTTTTTCTTTCTATTGCTTCCTATTAAGCATTTTTGAACTATTGGGGTTAGTAAACATTTTCTAAAAATGTTATAAAAATTACAGTGGGTAAATATTGACATTTGTGGGTTCTCCTAAAAATTTGAGGTGGAAATTAATTCAGATACTACTTGTGCAAAATTAACAAAAACAAGTGTAAAAGGGCATTTTACACTATATCTATGCTTTAAGTGAGGTCTCTGTACCAAATGTTATTTTTGTCCAGATTCATAGGTGATATTAGGCCTCTGTGTTAAAAAGCACAGAAAAAGACCTATTGGATATTTAGTTGTGATTTTCTAAAGTTTAATGCCAAAAAGGTACTTATAACTAGCTTGTTATTTGAAAAATATCAAACAACAGAACTCATATTGTTCCTATATCCATAATAACAAAATATTAGTTATCCCAAGGTTTGAGGTGTTTTCTCCTCAGGATTATTTTTCTAAGATTTTTCTAAGTTTTCATTGTTTGCATAAAATAAAAGGTACCTCATTTCTTTTGTACTAAACAAGGGTCTAATAAAATTTTCCAATGAACTATATTAAAGAAGTGAGCTAACAAAAATGTGGTTGCTCCCTGGTTCTTATTTTAAACTCCCTTTTCTATTTTCTTTAACTTTGAGCTAAAATGATTTTAAATGGTAAAACCTACCTTAATTTGGTGTACTGAGGGGTTTACTATTTTTAAATAGATTAGGGAGTGATTAAGTACTTCTCTGATTTTTCTTAACCTTAGTGTAACAGTGTAACTATTTTTCTCTCTTTTATTTAGCTTTTGGCCAGAATACTATTTAATTCAAAACTCTAAATTCTTCTGCAACACTTAGGGGGTTTTGTATTTTTCCTAAGTAGTTCACCTTATTTAGAATTAGGAAAAATTCGTTTGACCAAATTTGGTTGAATACAACTGAAGTTATGAATTTACAAGCTCTATTTGTATTTAAATTAGAAATATTAAAAAGGTTTTCTGGAAAACCAGTTTACGCCGAGGACCTTGGGCTTTTCCTAAACCCGTTCTTTAACTTATACCCCTGCACAACTATTCATCTAAGTCTCTGACAGTTCAAAACCCCCCCCGACTTCTATTCCTTCTTCCAGTCCTTTTTAATAGTACCTGCGAAAGGAAAAAGGGCGGCGCGGCTTACCAACGGCGAGGGAGGTCCGGCGAAGGGTGGGGTTGGCTTCGGGAGGTCCTTGCAGTCACAACGAGGTACGGCTTGGCGACGGTGATGGCCGGAATCGGCCGGTCCACGTGCGCAGGCGGGCGAGCTCGTCGGCTGCGAGTGCTCCGGCCTATCCACGGCGATACAGGTCAATCCAATGGCACGGGGAGCTTCACGGGGTGCTAATGAGTCGACTCGTGCAAGGAATCGAAGAATAACTCACCGTGGAGCTCGGTCCACATTCGCCGGCGGTCGGGTGAAGTCCGGTGACCTTGATCCGGCGTCTCCGTCGAGGCAGAGCTCGATTCCTCACTCTAGGAGCTTCACCGAGGCACGTAGAGTCTATTCCGAGGGTTGGACAGGGTTGGGGATGGATCTGCTGGCCGGTCTACGATGGCGGGTGCTCGGGCGACCGCTGGCACGCAGTGTGCAGGGCAACTCCGGCGATCTCTTGCTCCGGTGAGGTCGAGAGTCGCGCGGGGGCGTACGGCTGAAGCCTTGGCTGGCTTTATAGGCGCGGGCGCGGGCAGGGGACACGGGCGTGGCTTTTGGGCGTGCTCTGGCGCGTTCAGGGCGCGTCGAACATGTGGAGGTGTTCTTTTGCCCATGTTCAACAGCTAGCCGAGATCGCAAACATGCGAATCTTGGCAAAAATCCGGCGCAGGCCTCTTCCTAGCACCTAGGGATGTCTCTTGTATGTGAGTTCCAATGGCAGATATGCCCTAGGTAGGGAGATTTGCAGATGCCAAAACTTGCTTGTCTCCCAGTCCACTCCGCGACAAAAGAGATGCTAAAACAAGTCAAATGAATTTGGCTCGGTGTCAAATTTTTCCAGTGGGTGCCTTAGGTGGTTTGGCACCTTTTTTGTATTCAGACCAAGTGGTTTTGGCGCCATTTACTAAGTGAACACAACTGATCTTTAGATTAGGGTTAAAATTTGACTTACAAAAGATTAGAGAGGTCTAGTGTGCTCTCTACTTAAGGGGTGAATTCGGGGTCTTCAAGGGGTCTTTTTGTAATGTTTCCCCTCTGCATTTTGTAGGCTACAATGTTACTTAAACTTTGGTTAAAGATTAGAATCAAGGTTTGGCAATTTGATTAACTTATCCACTGATCCCTTGCTTGGAAGTCTAGTACCTTTAGGGGTCTTTAGGGCTTATCCTCTTTGGCTCAAGATGACGATTGTTCAACATGTTTGGGTGAAGCTTTTGTCATTAACATTTCTTAGCTAACCCATGATCCCAAGGTTCTAGGTGCTTTTTCTCCTCCACTTAACCACATGTGATAAAAAGTCATCAGTGCCTACATGAAGCCAGTGCCTTGGTAACACCTGAGGTGTTACAGTACTGCTCATCTATTTATAGGGAAGATGAACCGACTTTACATAGAATTACAATCGTACCCTCAGGAGTGCTAAATAAGGTTTACAAACGGAGAAGGGTCATCACTGTCCTTTTCTTCTCCTTCTCGTTGTGCCTGCCTCGAGCCTCACCCCGAAGCTTCTGTTTGGGCCGAAACCCACGATTTAGGTTGTCATTGCCCTTCATGTGGAGACGAAGCTTTTTGCCTGTGTTCTTTCAGCCATGAGCTAGCTTCAGCTGTCCTTCTTAGCACACCTGAAATGCACTTCATTATACTGAAATACAAATGTTTTTTGAGGACCTTCGGCAATCTTGGCCCCTAACAGTAGCCCCTTGAGGAATGAGTTCGTTACTTCATAACGAGCTTAGTTCGCAAAAACTAGAATTGGGCGGCTTTACGCCGAAGGTCCGAAAAACACCTTCCCGAAGCTCATTATGAAGTGGGACCTTGTCGTCAGTGAGCACAACGGTTAAAGTTAAAAAATGTGCGCATGTAAAAGGGGTGGTGGCCAGCGCGCCATCGTTACGGCTATCGTTGTTCGCATTCTTTTCTACCAAAATTTCCTCCACCTTCGAAAGTTGCTTCGAACCTTTCTTAGCCTTCGCACCAGCCTTAGTTGTCAGCCGCATTTTCATCTTACAAATGGCCGGAGAGCAACCTGTTGCTGATCTGACGCTCTCGTCCAGTATGCTGAATATAACGCCTGCAACTGAGGAGGCAACTGCTTCTAGAGTCGAAGCTGTCGCTACCGCGGCCTCGACCTAGGGCAGCGAAGATATCGATATCGAGGAGGACAACGCCACCATTTTCCCTACGAAGCCGAGTCATGTGGACTTCGGTAAATCAAAAACCAAAGAAGGGCATATTGAGGTACTTAACCGCTTTGGCTATATTGACAACATGGATTGGGTTCGGTTGAGTGGTGATGATTTAGTACCAGAACTGAGGAAAGATGAAGTTGTTATTTTCTGAAGCTTTTTAAAGGCTGGTCTTAAATTTCCGCTGCATAAGATAGTAGTCGCTGTGCTGAAGAGGTTTAACATATATCTTCATCAGCTTACACCAAACGTCATAGTGCGCTTAGGCATTTTTATTTGGGCTGTGCGTAGTCAAGGTACTAAAGTTAGCGCCGAAGCTCTGTGTGAGGTGTTTTGCCAAGTGCATGAGTTACATTTCCAAACAAAGGCAACCAGAGGCCTTCATAACAACTTCGGCTGTTACAATTTTGCTTACCGAAGGGGGCCATGTCCCCGGCTCCTGCATACCGGAGTAAGTGGCCGGATGGCTGGGCCAAAGAATGGTTTTATATGAAGAACAATTTGAAGGAGCGGCCTGACATAAAGGGCATTCTCCAGACTCCTATCCACACATTCTTCGGCTATAATAAACCTACATGCTATATTGATTTCAAAGCTCAAGCTGCCATAGTTGCTTTTAACGCCGTCTACACATACATTGGCACAAGGGATATAGTGCAGGAACACTTATCTTATAGGGTCTAGCCTCTGCGGGCTGAATGGGAAATGCCAAAGATGACTGATGAAGATGCCTCGGCTACAGAGCCCGGATTGGTTAGACTGCGCTACAAGTATAAGTTCGAAGAAGATTTTGGGGAGCCTTGCGATGAATGGCTAGACGCTATTGAGGGAAAATGTAATGAGGTACTTGGTAATTTTAGCAAGCCAGAATCCAAAGATTTGCGTCAGGCTTTCGCAGCGTGAAAGAAGCGTCGATTAAATCGTGTTTTTGATGCTATCGGCTTCTTCTACCTTGATTATCCTGATCTGGTTCAGGGGGCGAAGAAGAGGCAGAAGAAGATGACTACCAAGAGGAGTAAGGTGCCGAAGATAAGGCATGGGGCGACACCATCGGGGGCTTCGGGGTTAGCTTTGCCGGTACAAAATAAGCTTTTCAAGTTATGCTATTTTATTCTTAAATCTATTTTGCTTAGTTGTTTTTTATATGTAGGTTGTGCCCGAAGGTACAAGCCTGCACGCTGTTGAAGAGATTCCCATGGTTGCCATGACCTCAGAAGACCGGGAAGTCGTCGCTTCGGAATCCGAGGAGACGAAGGCTAGGAAAATGGTTGGACTGGAGCTTGAGATTAATGATTCTTTGCCAGACAGCGAGGAAGAGGATGTTGTGTGCATAGCTCCTGTGACGAGCTCTCTTTTTGATGATGAGGATGATGAGGACAGTACTGCGAAGGCGTTCAGAACAAAGGTTGGGACACCTCCTGCCGCGAATGTGCCGGGGCCAAATAGCCCGATGGTTGAACCGGCGACGCTGGTGGTGACACCTTCGGCAACCGTAGCGGCCAAAGAGAATGTTGGTTCTTCAAAGCCCATGATGGCGGAAGATAAAGGGAAAGGACCTACAGAGCTGGAGAACGCCAAAAAGGCTATCGAGGACGACGCACCGCTTGGCGAAGGGCCCTTCGACCAAGAGCTTGGAGGCCAAAAGTACAGGGTCCATCAGGCTGCTGAAAAGACTATGGGTGCCAAGCAGCTGGCCGAGGCTATGGGCTTTGCTGAACAACTTGGGTACCCTTCGGGGGCCACAATCTTCGGAGGAGGGCCAGACGACTATCTGTATTGCTGCCCGGATAGCCTGGAAACCGATGTATGCCGCTATATGGCAGAAAATATTGGTTTTCCGAAGCTTGAAGCTGGGCTATCGTTGATGCCCTTCGACGAATTTTCTGACAGTCTTGCCCATACACACTTAAAGGTAAAATTCAAATTGGCGTATTTTAGTTTTTGGGTTTGTTTTTTATGTAGCGTGATTATCACCATTCTTTTTTTCATAGGGTTTGTTTTTGAGTAAAGCTCTCAAGAATAGGAGAAATAATGAAGGTGAAGCTGCCCAGAGAGAGATTTTGAAACTTAGGTCCGAAGTATCCAGGCTTCGAAACGAATGAAATGAAAAAGAAGAATCTTTCAAAGTATTGAAGAGCGACTTCCTTGAGAGTCAAAACGAAGTTCGGACTCTTACTGAAGAAAAGAATAAACTCAAGTAAGCCTTGGATACGAAGTCTTCGGAGTTCGAAGCTTCAACTTTAGAAAAGGACAAGCGCATTGCCTCGCTCGAAGCTGAGCTGAGAGAGGCGGGAGACAAATTTGAAGCTGAGAGTGGGAAACTAAAACTAGCAGCTGCCGAAGCTGCCACGGCCAGCCAGATGAAAATAGGGGATCTGAAAGATGAAATCAGTCACCTGATGCAACTAAAGGAAAACTACAAAATTTTGATGAGCAATTGTTATACTTTAGGCAGTAGGTGCCAAAGGGAGTTGGAGAGGACCTTCACTTCGGCGGGTGCGATGTGTTGGGAGAAGTGTGCCGAAGGTGATTTGGAGGGTTTGATGCGATGGATTTTGAGCGAAATCCACGCATATAAAAATGTCCTTTCTACTCGTGAAGACTACTGCGCATGGATAGGCGCCCGAAGCACTGCTTCAATTTTGCTTAAAGCTGGCTGTCAACATATAAAAGCTTGCTCGGAGCCTGATTTTGAGGTCTCGGCTAAAAATGTTCGAAGATCAACCGCCGAGGCTTCGGAATGGGGCAGGAAATTCTTATCAGATATATGGTCTAAAGGTGGCAAAGAAGTCAGCGTCGAAGAAGCCGCAAAAAATAGTGAAAAGGTTTCCAAGCAGCTACCTTAATTTTGTTATTATTTTCATTCTACTGATCGAACGGGTGTATGTTCTTTTTTGTTAAAAAGTGAGAACTCTTTTGCAGCTTCGGAAGGCGGCTGAAAAGGCTGCCAGCATCAGAAAGGGTCTTCAGCAGAAAAAGGCCGAAGGTGTTGTTTTCCTTGTCTCTTTTATTATCGTTGTTTGTACATGTATTGTGGATCCTCTTTCTAAATTTTAGTTGGAAGTTTCTACTTCGCAGGTAATAATTGAAGTAAAACATACAGAGGCCGAAGCTGAAGACACCGCGATCCAAGCCGAAGTTGTGGCCGCAGCACAGGAAATGGTCTCCACCAGAAATCCAAGAATGTGATCTATGGCAAGGAAACATATGTGGGGTGAGGTGTACTAGCCTCTGGTCGATGATCAATGGCCACACAACCCCCATTTTTGTCGAAAATAGCCATGAACGACCATTTTCAATAATACCGAAGGCTAACACCTACGGATTTTTGACCAAGAAATGGTCTCCACCATAAATCCAAGAATGAGATCTATGGCAAGAAACATATATGTGGGGTGAGGTGTACGAGCCTCTGGTCGATGATCAATGGCCACACAACCCCCATTTTTGTCGAAAATAGCCATGAACGACCAATTTCAATAATACCGAAGGCTAACACCTACGGATTTTTGACCAAGAAATGGTCACCACTAGAAATCCAAGAATGCGATCTATGGCAAGGAAACATATGTGGGGTGAGGTGTACGAGCCTCTGGTCGATGATCAATGGCAACACAACCCCCATTTTTGTCGAAAATAGCCATGAACGGCCATTTTCAAAAATATCGAAGGCTAACACCTACAGATTTTTGACTAAGAAATGGTCTCCACTAGAAATCCAATAATACGATCTATGGCAAGGAAACATATGTGGGGTGAGGTGTACGAGCCTCTGGTCGATGATCAATGGCAACACAACCCCCATTTTTGTCGAAAATAGCCATGAACGACCATTTTCAATAATACCGAAGGCTAACTCCTATGGATTTTTGACCAAGAAATCGTCTCCACTAGAAATCCAAGAATGTGATCTATGGCAAGTAAACATATGTGGGGTGAGGTGTACAATCCTCTGGTCAATGATCAATGGCCACACAACCCCCATTTTTGTTGAAAATAACCATGAACGACCATTTTCAATAATACCGAAGGCTAACACGTACGAATTTTTGACCAAGAAATGGTCTCCACCAGAAATCCAAGAATGTGATCTATGGCAAGGAAACATATGTGGGGTGAGGTGTATGAGCCTCTGGTCGATGATCAATGGCCACACAACCCCCATTTTTGTCGAAAATAGCCATGAACGACCATTTTCAATAATACCGAAGGCTAACACCTACGAATTTTTGACCAAGAAATAGTCTCCACCATAAATCCAAGAATGTGATCTTTGGCAAGGAAACATATGTGAGGTGAGGTGTACGAGCCTCTGGTCGACGATCAATGGCCACACAACCCCTATTTTTGTCGATAATAGCCATGAACGACCATTTTCAATGACACTGAAGGCTAACACCTACGAATTTTTGACCAAGAAATGGTCTCCACCATAAATCCAAGAATGTGATCTATGGCAATGAAACATATGTGGGGTGAGGTGTACGAGCCTCTAGTCGATGATCAATGGCCACACAACCCCCATTTTTGTCAAAAATAGCCATGAACGACCATTTTCAATGACACTGAAGGCTAACACCTACGGATTTTTGACCAAGAAATGGTCTCCACCATAAATCCAAGAATGTGATCGGATATTTGCCCAAGAAATGGTCTCCCCCAAAAATCCGAGAATTTGATCTATGGCAAGGAAACATATGTGGGGTGAGGTGTACGAGCCTCTGGTCGATGATCAATGGCCACACAACCCCCATTTTTGTCGAAAATAGCCATGAACATCCATTTTCAATAATACCGATGGCTAACACCTACGGATTTTTGATCAAGAAACGGTCTCCACCATAAATCCAAGAATGTGATCTATGGCAAGGAAACATATGTGGGGTGAGGTGTACGAGCCTCTGGTTGACGATCAATGGCCACACAACCCCCATTTTTGTCGAAAATAGCCATGAACGACTATTTTCAATGACACTGAAGGCTAACACCTACGAATTTTTGACCAAGAAATGGTCTCCACCATAAATCGAAGAATGTGATCTATGGCAACGAAACATATGTGGGGTGAGGTGTATGAGCCTTTGGTCGATCATCAATGTCCACACAACCCCCATTTTTCTCGAAAATAGCCATGAATGAACATTTTCAATAATACCGAAGGTTAACACGTATGGATTTTTGCCCAAGAAATCGTCTCCACCAGAAATCCAAGAATGTGATCTATGGCAAGGAAACATATGTGGGGTGAGGTGTACGAGCGTCTGGTCGATGATCAATGGCCACACAACCCCCATTTTTGTCGAAAATAGCCATGAACGACCATTTTCAATAATGTCGAAGTCTAACACCTACGGATTTTTGACCAAGAAATCATCTCCACCAGAAATCCAAGAATGTGATCTATTGCAAGGAAACATATGTGTGGTGAGGTGTACGAGCCTCTGGTCTATGATCAATGGCAACACAACCCCCATTTTTGTCGAAAATAGCTATGAACGGCCATTTTCAATAATACCGAAGGCTAACTCCAACGGATTTTTGACCAAGAAATCGTCTCCACTAGAAATCCAAGAATGTGATCTATGGCAAGTAAACATATATGGGGTGAGGTGTACAATCCTCTGGTCGATGATCAATGGCCACACAACCCCCATTTTTGTCGAAAATAACCATGAACGACCATTTTCAATAATACCGAAGGCTAACACGTACGGATTTTGACCAAGAAATGGTCTCCACCAGAAATCTAAGAATGTGAGCTATGGCAAGGAAACATATGTGGGGTGAGGTGTATGAGCCTCTGGTCGATGATCAATGGCCACACAACCCCCATTTTTATCGAAAATAACCATGAACGACCATTTTCAATAATACCGAAGGCTAACACCTACGGATTTTTGACCAAGAAATGGTCTCCACCATAAATCCAAGAATGTGATCTTTGGCAAGGAAACATATGTGGGGTGAGGTGTACGAGCCTCTGGTCGACGATCAATGGCCACATAACCCCTATTTTTGTCGATAATAGCAATGAACGACCATTTTCAATGACACTGAAGGCTAACACCTACGAATTTTTGACCAAGAAATGGTCTCCACCATAAATCCAAGAATGTGAACTATGGCAATTTAACAAATGTGGGGTGAGGTGTACGAGCCTCTGGTCGATGATCAATGGCCACACAACCCCCATTTTTGTCAAAAATAGCCATGAACGACCATTTTCAATGACACTGAAGGCTAAAAACTACGGATTTTTGACCATGAAATGGTCTCCACCATAAATCCAAGAATGTGATCGGATTTTTGCCCAAGAAATGGTCTCCACCAGAAATCTGAGAATGTGATCTATGGCAAGGAAACATATGTGGGGTGAGGTGTACGAGCCTCTGGTCGATGATCAATGGCCACACAACCCCCATTTTTTGTCGAAAATAGCCATGAACGACCATTTTCAATTATACCGTAGGCTAACACCTACGGATTTTTGACCAAGAAATGGTCTCCATCATAAATCCAAGAATGTGTTCTATGGCAAGGAAACATATGTGGGATGAGGTGTACAAGCCTCTGGTTGACGATCAATGGCCACACAACCCCCATTTTTGTCGAAAATAGCCATGAACGACTATTTTCAATGACACTGAAGGCTAACTCCTACGAATTTTTGACCAAGAAATGGTCTCCACCATAAATCCAAGAATGTGATCTATGGCAACGAAACATATGTGGGGTGAGGTGTATGAGCCTCTGGTCGATGATCAATGGCCACACAACCCCCATTTTTGTCGGAAATAGCCATGAATGAACATTTTCAATAATACCGAAGGTTAACACGTATGTATTTTTGCCCAAGAAATCGTCTCCACCAGAAATCCAAGAATGTGATCTATGGCAAGGAAACATATGTGGGGTGAGGTGTTCGAGCCTCTAGTCGATGATCAATGGTTACACAACCCCCATTTTTATCGAAAATAGCCATGAACGACCATTTTCAATAATATCGAAGGCTAACACCTACGGATTTTTGACCAAGAAATCATCTCCACCAGAAATCCAAGAATGTGATCTACGGCAAGGAAATATATGTGGGGTGAGGTGTACGAGCCTCTGGTCGATGATCAACGGCCACACAACCCCCATTTTTGTCGAAAATAGCCATGAACGACCATTTTCAATTATACCGAGGGCTAACACCTACGGATTTTTGACCAAGAAATGGTCTCCACCAAAAACCCAAGAATGTGATCTATGGCAAGGAAACATATGTGGGGTGAGGAGTACGAGCCTTTGGTCGATGATCAATGGCCACGCAACCCTCATTTTTGTCGAAAATAGCCATGAACGACCATTTTCAATAATACCGAAGGCTAACACCTACGGATTTTTGACCAAGAAATGGTCACCACTAGAAATCCAAGAATGCGATCTATGGCAAGGAAACATATGTGGGGTGCGGTGTACTGGCCTCTGGTCGATGATCAATGGCAACACAACCCCCATTTTTGTCGAAAATAGCCATGAACGACCATTTTCAATAATACCAAAGGCTAACACCTACGGATTTTTGACCAAGAAATGGTCTCCACTAGAAATCCAAGAATACGATCTATGGCAAGGAAACATATGTGGGGTGAGGTGTACGAGCCTCTGGTCGATGATCATTGGCAACACAACCCCCATTTTTGTCGAAAATAGCCATGAACGACCATTTTCAATAATACCGAAGGCTAACACCTACGGATTTTTGACCAAGAAATGGTCTGCACCAGAAATCCAAGAATATGATCTATGGCAAGGAAACATATGTGGGGTGAGGTGTATGAACCTCTGGTCGATGATAAATGGCCACACAACCCCATTTTTGTCGAAAATAGCCATGAACAACCATTTTCAATAATACCGAAGGCTAACACCTACTGATTTTTGACCAAAAATGGTCTCCATCAGAAATCTAAGAATGTGATCTATGGCAAGAAAACATATGTGGGGTGAAGTGTACGAGCCTCTAGTCGATGATCAGTGGCCACACAACCCCCATTTTTGTCGAAAATAGCCATGAACGACCTTTTTCAAGGACACTGAAGGCTAACACCTACAGATTTTTGACCAAGAAATGGTCTCCACCATAAATCCAAGAATGTGATCTATAGCAAGGAAACATATGTGTAGTGAGGTGTATGAGCCTATGGTTGAAGATCAATGGCCACACAACCCCCATTTTTGTTGAAAATAGCCATGATTGACCATTTTCAATAATACCGAAGGCTAACACATTCGGATTTTTGCCCAAGAAATGGTCTCCACCAGAAATCCAAGAATGTGATCTATGGCAAGGAAACATATGTGTGGTGAGGTCTACGAGCCTCTGGTCGATGATCAATGGTCACACAACCCCCATTTTGTGGAAAATAGCCATGAACGACCATTTTCAATAATACCGAAGGCTAACACGTACAGATTTTTGACCAAGAACTGGCCTCCACCAGAAATCCAAGAATGTGATCTATGGCAAGGAAACATATGTGGGGTGAGGTGTACGAGCCTCTGGTCGATGATAAATGGCCACACAACCCCCATTTTCGATGAAAATAGCCATGAACGATTGTTTTCAATAATACCGAAGGCTAACACCTACGTATTTTTGACCAAGAAATGGTCTCCACCAAAAATCCAAGAATTTGATCTATGGCAAGGAAACATATGTGGGGTGAGGTGTATGAGCCTCTGGTCGATGATCAATGGCCACACAACCCACATTTTTGTCGAAAATAGCCATGAAGGACCATTTTCAATAATACCGAAGGCTAACACCTACGGATTTTTGACCAAGAAATGGACTCCACCAGAAATCCAAGAATGTGATTTATGGCAAGGAAACATATGTGGGGTGAGGTGTACGAGCCTCTGGTCGATGATCAATGGCCAGACAATCCCCATTTTTGTCGAAATAGCCATGAACGACCATTTTCAATAATACCGAAGGCTAACACCTATAGATTTTTGACCAAGAAATCGTCTCCACCAGAAATCCATGAATGTGATATATGGCAAGGAAACATATGTGGGGTGAGGTGTACGAGCCTCTGGTCGATGATCAATGGCCACACAACCCCCATTTTTGGCGAAAATAGCCATGAACGACCATTTTCAATAATACCGAAGCATAACACGTACGGATTTTTGACCAAGAAATGGTCTCCACGAGAAATCCAAGAATGTGATCTATGGCAAGGAAACATATGTGGGGTGAGGTGTACGAGCCTTTGGTCGATGATCAATGGCCACCCAACCCCCATTTTTTGTCGAAAATAGCCATGAACGACCATTTTCAGTAATTCTGAAGGCTAACACCTACGGATTTTTGACCAAGAAATGGTCTCCATCAAAAATCCAAGAATGTGATCTATGGCAAGGAAACATATGTGGGGTGAGGTGTATGAGCCTCTTGTCAATGATCAATGGCCACACAACCCCCATTTTGTCGAAAATAGCCATGAAGGACCCTTTTCAATAATACCGAAGCCTAACACCTACGGATTTTTGACCAAGAAATGGTCTCCACCAGAAATCCAAGAATGTGATCTATGGCAAGGAATCATATGTGGGGTGAGGTGTACGAGCCTCTGTTCGATGATCAATGGCCACACAACCCCCATTTTTGTCGAAAATAGCCATGAACGACCATTTTCAATAATACCGAAGGCTAACACGTACGGATTTTTGACCAAAAAATGGTCTCCACGAGAAATCCAAGATTGTGATCTATGGTAATGAAACATATGTGGGGTGAGGTGTACGAGCCTCTAGTCGATGATAAATGGCCACACAACTCCCATTTTTGTCGAAAATAGCCATGAACGACCATTTTCAATAATACCAAAGGCTAACACCTACGGATTTTGACCAAGAAATGGTCTCCAACAGAAATCCAAGAATGTGATCTATGTCTAGGAAACATATGTGGGGTGACGTGTACGAGCCTCTAGTCGATTATCAATGGCCACACAACCCCCATATTTGTCGAAAATTGCCATGAACGACTATTTTCAATGACATTGAAGGCTAACACCTATGGATTTTTGACTAAGAAAAGGTCTGCACCATAAATCCAAGAATGTGATCTATGGCAAGAAAACATACGTGTAGTGAGGTGTACGAGCCTCTGGTCGAAGATAAATGGCCACACAACCCCCATTTTTATCGAAAATAGCCATGAATGACCATTTTCAATAATACGGATGGCTAACACATTCGGAATTTTGCCCAAGAAATGGTCTCCACCAGAAATCCAAGAATGTGATCTATGGTAAGGAAACATATGTGGGGTGAGGTGTACGAGCCTCTGATCGATGATCAATGGCCACAGAACCCGGATTTTGTCGAAAATAGCCATGAACGACCATTTTCAATAATACTGAAGGCTAACACGTACGGATTTTTGACCAAGAAATGGTATCCACCAAAAATCCAAGAATGTGATCTATGGCAGGGAAACATATGTGGGGTGAGGTGTATGAGCTTCTAGTCGATGATAAATGGACACACAACCCCCATTTTTGATGAAAATAGCCATGAACGACCATTTTGAATAATACCGAAGGCTAACACCTACGGATTTTTGACCAAAAAATGGTCTCCACCAGAAATCCAAGAATGTAATCTATGGCAAGGAAACATATGTGGGGTGAGGTGTATGTGCCTCTGGTCGACGATCAATGGCCACACAACCCCCATTTTTGTCAAAAATAGCCATGAACGAACATTTTCAATAATACCGAAGGCTAACACCTACAGATTTTTGACCAAGAAATGGTCTCCACCAGATCCAAGAATGTGATCTATGGCAAGGAAACATATGTGGGGTGAGGTGTACGATCCTCTGGTCGATGATCAATGGCCACACAACCCCCATTTTTGTCAAAAATAGCCATGAACGACCATTTTCAATAATACCGAAGGCTAACACGTACGGATTTTTGACCAAGAAATGGTCTCCACCAGAAATCCAAGAATGTGATCTATGGCTAGGAAACATATGTGGGGTGAAGTGTACGAGCCTCTTGTTGATGATCAATGCCCACACAACCCCCATTTTTGTCGAAAATAGCTATTAACGACCATTTTCAATAATACCGAAGGCTAACACCTACGGATTTTTGACCAAGAAATGGTGTCCACCAGAAATCCAAGAATGTGATCTATGGCATTGAAACATATGTGGGGTGAGGTGTACGACCCTCTGGTCGATGATCAATGGCCACACAACCCCCATTTTTGTCGAAAATAGCCATGAACGACCATTTTCAATAATACCGAAGACTATCACGTACAGATTTTTGACCAAAAATGGTCTCCACGAGAAATCCAAGAATGTGATCTATGGCAATGAAACATATGTGGGGTGAGGTGTACGAGCCTCTGGTCGATGATAAATGGCCACACAACTCCCATTTTTGTCGAAAATAGCCATGAACGACCATTTTCAATAATACTGAAGGCTAACACCTACAGATTTTTGACCAAGAAATGGTCTCCACCAGAAATCCAATTATGTGATCTATGTCAAGGAAACATATGTGGGGTGAGGTGTATGAGCCTCTAGTCGATTATCAATGGCCACACAAACCCCATTTTTCTCGAAAATAGCCATGAACGACTATTTTCAATGACACTGAAGGCTAACACCTACGGATTTTTTACCAAGAAATGGTCTCCACCATAAATACAAGAATGTGATCTATGGCAAAGAAACATATGTGTAGTGAGGTGTATGAGCCTCTGGTCGAAGATAAAGGGCCACACAACCCCCATTTTTGTCGAAAATAGCCATGAACGACCATTTTCAATAATACCGAAGGCTAACACATTCGGAATTTTGCCCAAGAAATGGTCTCCACCAGAAATCCAAGAATGTGATCTATGTCAAGGAAACATATGTGGGGTAAGGTGTACGAGCCTCTGGTCGATGATAAATGGACACACAACCCCCATTTTTGATGAAAATAGCCATGAACGACCATTTTCAATAATACCGAAGGCTAACACCTACGATTTTTTGACCAAAAAATGGTCTCCACGAGAAATCCAAGAATGTGATCTATGGTAATGAAACATATGTGGGGTGAGGTGTACGAGCCTCTAGTAGATGATAAATGGCCACACAACTCCCATTTCTGTCGAAAATAGCCATGAACGACCATTTTCAATAATACCGAAGGCTAACACCTACGGATTTTTGACCAAGAAATGGTCTCCACCAGAAATCCAAGAATGTGATCTATGTCAAGGAAACATATGTGGGCTGAGGTGTACGAGCCTCTAGTCGATTATCAATGGCCACACAACCCCCATTTTGTCGAAAATTGCCATGAACGACTATTTTCAATGACATTGAAGGCTAACACATATGGATTTTTGACTAACAAATGGTCTGCACCATAAATCCAAGAATGTGATCTATGGCAAGGAAACATATGTGTAGTGAGGTGTATGAGCTTCTGGTCGAAGATAAATGGCCACACAACCCCCATTTTTGTCGAAAATAGCCATGAATGACCATTTTCATTAATACCGAAGGCTAACACATTCGGAATTTTGCCCAAGAAATGGTCTCCACCAGAAATCCAAGAATGTGATCTATGGTAAGGAAACATATGTGGGGTGAGGTGTACGGGCCTCTGATCGATGATCAATGGCCACATAACCCCCATTTTGTCGAAAATAGCCATGAACGACCATTTTCAATAATACTGAAGGCTAACACGTACGGATTTTTGACCAAGAAATGGTCTCCACCAGAAGTCCAAGAATGTGATCTATGGCAAGGAAACATATGTGGGGTGAGGTGTACGAGCCTCTGGTCGATGATAAATGGACACACAACCCCCATTTTTGATGAAAATAGCCATGAACGACCATTTTCAATAATACCGAAGGCTAACACCTACGGATTTTTGACCAAGAAATGGTCTCCACCAGAAATCCAAGAATGTGATCTATGGCAAGAAAACATATGTGGGGTGAGGTGTAAGTGCCTCTGGTCGATGATCAATGGCCACACAACCCCCATTTTTGTCGAAAATAGCCATGAACGAACATTTTCAATAATACCGAAGGCTAACACCTACAGATTTTTGACCAAGAAATGGTCTCCACTAGAAATCCAAGAATGTGATCTATGGCAAGGAAACATATGTGGGGTGAGGTGTACGATCCTCTGGTCGATGATCAATGGCCACACAACCCCCATTTTTGTCGAAAATAGCCATGAACGACCATTTTCAATAATACCGAAGGCTAACACGTACAGATTTTTGACCAAGAAATGGTCTCCACCAGAAATCCAAGAATGTGATCTATGGCTAGGAAACATATGTGGGGTGAGGTGTACGAGCCTCTGGTCGATGATCAATGCCCACACATCCCCCGTTTTTGTCGAAAATAGCTATGAACGACCATTTTCAATAATACCGAAGGCTAACACCTACGGATTTTTGACCAAGAAATGGTCTCCACCAGAAATCCAAGAATGTGATCTATGGCATTGAAACATATGTGGGGTGAGGTGTACGACCCTCTGGTCGATGATCAATGGCCACACAACCCCCATTTTTGTCGAAAATAGCCATGAACGACCATTTTCAATAATACCGAAGACTAACACGTACAGATTTTTGACCAAAAATGATCTCCACGAGAAATCCAAGAATGTGATCTATGGCAATGAAACATATGTGGGGTGAGGTGTACGAGCCTCTGGTCGATGATAAATGGCCACACAACTCCCATTTTTGTCGAAAATAGCCATGAACGACCATTTTCAATAATACCGAAGGCTAACACCTACAGATTTTTGACCAAGAAATGGTCTCCACCAGAAATCCAAGAATGTGATCTATGTCAAGGAAACATATGTGGGGTGAGGTGTACGAGCCTCTAGTCGATTATCAATGGCCACACAACCCCCATTTTTGTCGAAAATAGCCATGAACGACTATTTTCATTGACACTGAAGGCTAACACCTACGGATTTTTGACCAAGAAATGGTCTCCACCATAAATCCAAGAATGTGATCTATGGCAAGGAAACATATGTGTAGTGAGGTGTATGAGCCTCTGGTCGAAGATAAATGGCCACACAACCCCCATTTTTGTCGAAAATAGCCATGAATGACCATTTTCAATAATTCCGAAGGCTAACACATTCAGAATTTTGCCCAAGAAATGGTCTCCACCAAAAATCCAAGAATGTGATCTATGGTAAGGAAACATATGTGGGGAGAGGTGTACGAGCCTCTGATCGATGATTAATGGCCACAGAACCCCCATTTTGTCGAAAATAGCCATGAACAACCATTTTCAATAATACTGAAGGCTAACACGTACGGATTTTTGACCAAGAAATGGTCTCCACCAGAAATCCAAGAATGTGATCTATGGCAAGGAAACATATGTGGGGTGAGGTGTACGAGCCTTTGGTCGATGATAAATGGACACACAACCCCCATTTTTGATGAAAATAGCCATGAACGACCATTTTCAATAATACCGAAGGCTAACACCTACGGATTTTTGACCAAAAAATGGTCTCCACGAGAAATCCAAGAATGTGATCTATGGTAATGAAACATATGTGGGGTGAGGTGTACGAGCCTCTAGTCGATGATAAATGGCCACACAACTCCCATTTTTGTCGAAAATAGCCATGAACGACCATTTTCAATAATACCGAAGGCGAACACCTACGGATTTTTGACCAAGAAATGGTCTCCACCAGAAATCCAAGAATGTGATCTATGTCAAGGAAACATATGTGGGGTGAGGTGTACGAGCCTCTAGTCGATTATCAATGGCCACACAACCCCCATTTTTGTCGAAAATTGCCATGAACGACTATTTTCAATGACACTAAAGGCTAACACCTATGGATTTTTGACTAAGAAATGGTCTACACCATAAATCCAAGAATGTGATCTATGGCAAGGAAATATATGTGTAGTGAGGTGTATGAGCCTCTGGTCGAAGATAAATGGCCACACAACCCCCATTTTTGTCAAAAATAGCCATGAATGACCATTTTCAATAATACCGAAGGCTAACACATTCGAAATTTTGCCCAAGAAATGGTCTCCACCAGAAATCCAAGAATGTGATCTATGGTAAGGAAACATATGTGGGGTGAGGTGTACGAGCCTCTGATCGATGATCAATGGCCGCAGAACCCCCATTTTGTCGAAAATAGCCATGAACGACCATTTTCAATAATACTGAAGGCTAACACGTACGGATTTTTGACCAAGAAATGGTCTCCACCAGAAATCCAAGAATGTGATCTATGGCAAGGAAACATATGTGGGGTGAGGTCTACGAGCCTCTAGTCGATGGTAAATGGACACACAACCCCCATTTTTGATGAAAATAGCCATGAACGACCATTTTCAATAATACCGAAGGCTAACACCTACGGATTTTTGACCAAGAAATGGTCTCCACCAGAAATCCAAGAATGTGATCTATGGCAAGAAAATATATGTGGGGTGAGGTGTATGTGCCTCTGGTCGACGATCAATGGCCACACAACCCCCATTTTTGTCGAAAATAGCCATGAACAAACATTTTAAATAATACCGAAGGCTAACACCTACAGATTTTTGACCAAGAAATGGTCTCCACCAGAAATCCAAGAATGTGATCTATGGCAAGGAAACATATGTGGGGTGAGGTGTACGATCCTCTGGTCGATGATCAATGGCCACACAACCCCCATTTTTGTCGAAAATAGCCATGAACGACCATTTTCAATAATACCGAAGGCTAACACCTACGGATTTTTGACCAAGAAATGGTCTCCACCAGTGTTGGGGACTTGTTCTCAAATGCTATGAATTAAGAACAAGGCAACATAAAATGTTAAATATCAAAGCCCTTCGTCCTTCAAAGCATTATTTCCCTTTGGATATAATGGATTTCGGACGAAGGTTATGAAGGTCACACCTTCATAATCAAAATAAAAGATAAGTGAGATTTATACATAAAACTCGGAAAATAACATGATTACTTTGAACATTATTATTAATTTATTTCTATTTATTTTACTTATATAAACAACAACAAATTACAAATGTACCTTCGGCTTGAAAGAAAGTAAGAGTACAAGCGTGATGCTAATGCCAAGTCAGCGTGAACAGTACGGGAGTACTGTTCATCTATTTATAGGCATGGAACACAGCCCGTGTAAAATTACATTAATGCCCTTTGCTTTTATCAATAACTCTATAATAATTCTTCGAGGTCTAATTTGGCTTTTCATCTTTAAGTCGGTTTCCCCTTTCTGTTGTTATGCCGAAGCTCTTCTGCACATAGCTTCATGATCGTTTCATCCTTCGTCATGATCGTCTTCCATTTCAGTCAAGCTTCGTCTTGACCATGCTCTTGTATACCCGCGACCTGATTCCGAAGATACCTGCTCGCATACTTGGAAAACATTATCAAATCATGTTTTTGAGGACCTTCGGAAGCCGAAGGCCCTTAACAGTAGCCCCTCGCAATATTAATTTGCTGGAATGATAAATTCATATTGCGACATGGACGAAGGCTTTAAGCCGAAGGTCCGAAAAAACACCTTCTCTTTGCTAGAATAGCAACAGTCTTTGACAAGCGGGACCCTCCAGTTTTCAACGCACTAGGTGTATAAATAAGAGCTCATCACGAGTTTATTTGGCACACTCTCTTGCCAACTGCTTTTACTCACCCAACTTTTTAGCCTGCGCGCAACAACACTTGCTTGGCTTTTAGATTTTTAAGCTTCGGGTTCGAGAACACTTTCTCAGCGTTTGCAAGGATGTCTGAAGATAAAAAAGCTGTTGGTGATTTGAAGCTAAGTCTTTCTGAGGAGATGCATCTGGGCTTTCTTCAATCAATGTCGAAGACTAATACATAGAAGATTACTAAAGAAATTTTGGAGGGTTTATCTGAAGATACCGGCGACAGTGACATTTATGATGTGGATAGCGGTGGTGAAGACTCCGAAGATCGACCTTGGCGACCAAGCCATGCGGTTTTTGGTAAATCGAGTATTAAAGAAAATCATCTTGTCAATATGAGGGGCAGATATTTCCGGGACTTGTCCGTTGTGAGGGCTGATGAAGGAGAGAAGACTTGTCCGACTCCTGAGGAGAATGAAGTCGTGGTATTCCGAAGCTTCTTGAAAGCTGGACTACGATTTCCCTTAAGCAGTTTTGTTGTAGAAATACTGAAGATATTTGAAATCTACCTTCACCAACTTACCCCCGAAGCAATCATAAGGATGAATATCTTTGTGTGGGCCGTGAGAAGCCAAGGTTTGGAACCTAATGCGAAAAGTTTCTGCAACATACATGAATTGTTGTACGAGACAAAACCCTAGGGTAAAGAACAGTATCACAACAATTTTGGCTGCTACAGCTTCGGCTCTCGGTCTGGGTCAAGCTGCCCCGTGCCTACCTTTCGAAAGAGGTGGCCCGACGACTGGATGATGGAATGGTTTTACGTGAAGAATGACTTGAAATCACGGGAAGATATAAAAAGGATCATTATGCGTCCCATCTGGCAACGCTTCGGCCTGCGGAGGCCGAAGGTGGAAATGAATGAAGCAGCTGAAGAATGCCAGAGAGCCTTCGGTGTTGTTTGCTCTTTTATTGGGACAAGGGATTTGGTCCAAGAACACATTGCCTTCAGAGTATGGCCACTTGCGGAAAAATGGGAAATGCCGAAGGAAACCATTAAAGAAACTGACGAAGGTGGACTAGTCAGGCTGAAATACACATTTAAATACGGAGATAAATTCGTTGAGCCGGATGATGACTGGTTAAAAAGTATTGAGGCCATCTGTGATGAATTGCTTGGTGTATACTCAAAGGCCGAAGATACTGCATTATCAGCGGCCTTCGGAGGCCGAAAGAGGAAGAGGCTCAATCGAGTGTTTGATGCAATTGGGTTTGTCTACCCCGACTACCGCTATCCAGCGCGGGGTGAAAAAAGAAAGAATACATCTTCGGCGAAGGAAACTGCTCCAGCCGCTCCTAGCGAGCCGGCGCCGAAGAGGAGAAGGGTAAAAGTTCTCACACACCGGCCACGTTATATTGAACCAGCCACAGTGCCTGCATTTGTCGGTGGGACTCCTTCGGCCACTGAAGCTAAAGAGACAGCTCCCCTGCCAAATATTGAAGTGCTGGCCGAAGTGCCAGTGACTTAAAAAATAGAAGAAACGAGGGCTGAAGAAGTAAAGACATCAGAAGTCTTGAGTCCTTCGGCAAAAACTGAGGCAATAAAAAGCCATAAGGGTCCAGTAGTGACCCCTAAAAGAAAAAGGATGGTTAATGTGCTAGATGTTTTAGAGACAATTAAATCTTCAAGCACAACTCCAAAGAAAATTGCTAAAACTTCCGAAGTGCATACTGAAACCTTTGACGCCGAAGCTTCAAAGCCACAGGCTGAAACTGAAGCCGGGCCTTCAGAGCCCGCCAAGGTGAAATCCTTGGAAACTAAAAAAACAGAAATGGCAGAACAAATTTTGAGTGAAGAAACTGGCACTGCTGCCCCCGAAGCATCTTCCAAAATACGTGATTATATTGTACGACATGTTTCGGGGAAGAGATTATCTGAAGAAGAGATTTTTTAAGCTAATCACTATGCCCGAGAACTGAAGTATCCGAAGGGGGCCTTAGTGTTCAACGGCACAGATGAAGATGACTTCTTATACTGCCTCCCAGACAACAAAGAATTATCTGTCTGCCGGGAGATGGCTAGAAGTATGGGGTTCCCGAAGCTTGAAGCTGGGCTCTGCGCTATGACGAAGGACGATCTTGCGGATAGCCTTGCATATAATAGTCTGAAGGTATGAGAATTGTATATTTGGAAATTTGTAATTTTTGAATCATTCTTTTATTCTGATACTAATTCTTTTTTCATATAGGGTTTAATACTGAGCAACGCTTTGAGAGCGCAAAAGAATGCCGATGACGAGAGCTATAATATTGCTTTCAACAACCTACGAACAGAGGTTATTAAGCTGAGGAACAAAGCTTTGGAAAAAGATAAAATTCTGCTTACTTTGTTGGATAAAATAAAGGAAGACGAAGCTACCTCTAAGGCTCAAGCTGAAGCCCAAAAACGAGAAATTCAGGATCTTCGGAAACAGCTGACCAGAGCTAAAGAAGAACGTATACTTGAAGAAACAAAACGAGAACTTAGTGATCAATGGGCAAATCATTTGGAAATAAATGTTGAAGAGCTTCGTGCAGCCAAGAAAAGGTGCTATGACAAATCCATAGAGTGTGTTAAGAAAATAAAATCCAGCTTCGCCAGCGTTGGCGCATTCTCTAGCGAAGAAAATTTCACAAGGGGGAATCCAGAAGGCCCGATTGAATGGATCAGCCACGAAGCCGAAGCCTTCGAGGAAATCTTGAATAGCCGCGGAGACATATGTGCTTTTTCAGGCGCCAGGGGTATTGCTACTGTTTTGGAAAGAAAAGGCTGCGAGCATGTGAAATCTTTAGCGCAAACCGAAACTGCCTTGTCTTCCGAAGATATTAAAGACCCCTCGGCCGAAGCAAGTCTGGTTGGTGGAAAATTTTTCACTGACATCTGGGACAATGGCGGTCGAGAAATGGCCCAAGAAATCATTCAAAAAGTGAAAAAGGCATCCATGATGCTAGGAAGGTAGCAGAGGCTGCTGAGAAAAGCGCAGAGCCCGAAGGGCAAATAGGTATTAATTAGTGATAACTGACTCTTCGTTGTAACTTTTTGATTTCGAACTTGTTCATTGTTTGTAATAGTAATATATTCGTATCTTCTCTTCCCTCAGAACCTGCTAAGCTATCACCAGGCCCCCACACGAAGGGGGATGACGAAATTAAACAAATGGCCGAAGCCATCATGGATAGAGTTGTTGATCAGCTTCTAAATGAAGCCGCAGAAGTAGTCTTAAAGGAAGATTAAATGCTGCTGTAAAAACATTTAGATTGTAATGCTTGCTGAGTATCATGTGTAATATTGTGTAACTTTGCATATAGCATTTTAGCTGTTTATAATTCTATTTTTGACGAGGCATGAAACATCACATACGTACCATTTTTTAGCCTTCGGCGAAAAAACACCTTCCCTTCTTTTCATGCTTCGTAAAAATCAATGATCAATCCTTGTAAAATCAATAATCAATAGGTCCTTCCATTTCAGAGTTTGACGATGGTATAACTTTTCAACGGCTATTTTTTGTGTGCCTTGTCACTATTTCTTCAAAACAATCTTCGAATACCAATATCGAGACCCCCCTTCTTGCGTTGTTGATGCACTATGATGTATGATGTTATGCTATGCAAATGATGTAATGCTGTGCAAAATGATATTTGCCGAAGGTTGACATTAATTTTTCTCTGTAAGCCTCCCTTAGGAGCTTCTTCGCCTTTTACTTCAGCAGAATCAGCGTTTATTTTTCGCTGTAAGCCTCCCTTAGGAGCTTCTTCGCCTTTTACTTTCAGCGGAATCAGCGTTTATTTTTCGCTGTAAGCCTCCCTTAGGAGCTTCTTCGCCTTTTACTTTCAACGGAATCAGCGCTTATTTTTCGCTGTAGGCTCAGAAAACTTACACTGCGCTCCCTTAGGAACGACTTTTTGCTGCTTCGAAAAAATTGCGTTGCGTTCCTTAGAACAAATTTTTGATAATTTGAAGGTCCTCCTTGCCATCATAAATTCTCATGCTTCGGCAACTTAAGCCTATGGAGAAGATATATTTTCATTATGGTAAAAAGCGAAACTATTACAAGAAATTGAAAGACGATAAAAGACATTTAGACTCTCCATAATTGTTCCTTATTAAAAAGAAAATAATACTGAATGTGAAAATGCGAAAAGCTGCTGTCAAGGTAGGATATTTTCAGTAAATGTGCTTCGAATCTGCCACAGTGCTATTGAATGTGCGAGCTTCAGACTCCTCTCTGAAGTCTCGCTGAAGGTGAGTGTGCTGACTCCCTTCTGGCTGCTGACCTCGTTGTGTTGGTGGTGGAGCTGGAGGCTGTTGCCAAGATGCTTGGGGTTGGCTTGCCGAAGCAACAGAAGCTGCAGAGTGATTGCCTACATATTCTGGAATGTAAGGCGAATGGTACAAAGCAGTATGCATGACCTGCTTCGGCTGACTCTGTTGTGTTGCAGCTTCTGCTATCTCCTTTTGCTTCTGGATGGTAACATGGCACATCCTGGTGGTATGGCCCTTGTCTTCACCACAGAATAGGTAGTAGATTTTTATTGGCTGATCCCCAAATCTTCCCCGGAAGCCCCTGGCGCCTCTGCCCCTTGGCGCTAGCGGCCGAAAAGAGCTTTGCTGCTGCCCCGAAGCTTGCGAGGAGTATTGTGGCCTTTACTGTTGGCTCCCTCTATCATCATTCTGAGTGGAGTTATGAATTGACCTGACGTGCCTCGGATGAAATCTTCCTCCGAAGCCCCTGGTCATTTCAGAGAACCTGAATGCCTCCTCCCTTCTTTGGCGGAAGTCATTGTCAGCTCGGATATACTCGTCCATCTTCTGGAGCAGCTTCTCCAAAGTTTGTGGTGGCTTCCTGGCAAAGTATTGCGCTGAAGGTCCCGGCCGAAGTCCCTTAATCATGGCCTCAATGACAATTTCATTGGGCACTGTTGGCGCCTGTGCCCTCAGACGCAGAAACCTTCGGACATACGCCTGAAGGTATTCTTCGTGGTCCTGGGTACACTGGAATAAAGCTTGAGCAATAACCGGCTTCGTCTGAAACCCTTGAAAGCTGGTTATCAACATATCCTTCAGCTTCTGCCATGAGGTGATTGTCCCTGGCCGAAGAGAGGAGTACCAGGTTTGAGCGACACTCTTGATGGTCATGAAAAAAGACTTTGCCATGACTGTAGTATTGCCACCATACGAAGATATGGTTGCTTCATAGCTCATCAAGAATTGCTTCGGGTCTGAATGACCGTCGTACATGGGGAGCTGGGGTGGCTTCTAAGACTGGGGCCATGGTGTAGCTTGCAATTCTGTTGATAGAGGAGAAGCATCATCAAAAGCAAAATTTCCATGATGGAAATCTTCATACCAGTCGTCCTCATTGTAGAAGCCCTCCTGATGAAGCTCTCTGCGCGGAGGCCTTCGGTTCTGGTCATCCTGAGCAAGATGACGAACCTCTTCCGATGCTTCATCTATCTGCCTCTGAAGGTCAGCTAGACGAGCCATCTTCTCCCTCTTTCGTTGCACCTGTTGATGGAGCATCTCCAGGTTTTGGATTTCCTGGTCCAAGTTGTCCTCCGGAGGCGTTGGACTGGTGGCCTTCCTCTTCTGGCTTCGGGCCTCCCTAAGAGAAAGGACGTCCTGATTGGGGTCCAGCGGCTGTAGAGTGGCAGCCCCTGTTGCTGAAGCTTTTTTCGGCGGCATGACGAAGGTGACGCTTGCCGAAGATGTTCAAAGCTCAAGAAATGGAAGTGAGTTCACCGGAGGTGGGCGCCAATGTTGGGGACTTGTTCTCAAATGCTATGAATTAAGAACAAGGCAACATAAAATGTTAAATATCAAATCCCTTCGTCCTTCAAAGCATTATTTAACTTTGGATATAATGGATTTCGGACGAAGGTTATGAAGGTCACACCTTCATAATCATAATAAAAGATAAGAGAGATTTATACATAAAACACGGAAAATAACATGATTACTTTGAACATTATTATTAATTTATTTCTATTTATTTTACTTATATAAACAACAACAAATTAAAAATGTACCTTCGGCTTGAAAGAAAGTAAGAGTACAAGCGTGATGCTAATGCCAAGTCAGCGTGAACAGTACGGGAGTACTGTTCATCTATTTATAGGCATGGAACGCAGCCCGTGTAATATTACATTAATGCCCTTTACTTTTATCAATAACTCTATAGTAATTCTTCGAGGTCTAATTTGGCTTTTCATCTTTAAGTCGGTTTCCCCTTTCTGCTGTCATGTCGAAGCTCTTCTGCACATAGCTTCGTGATCGTTTCATCCTTCGTCATGATCGTCTTCCATTTCAGTCAAGCTTCGTATTGACCATGCTCTTGTATACCCGCGACCTGATTCCGAAGATACCTGCTCGCATACTTGGAAAACATTGTCAAATCATGTTTTTGAGGACCTTCGGAAGCTGAAGGTCCCCAACAACCAGAAATCCAAGAATGTGATCTATGGCATTGAAACATATGTGGGGTGAGGTGTACGAGCCTCTGGTCGATGATCAATGGCCACACAACCCCCATTTTTGTCGAAAATAGCCATGAACGACCATTTTCAATAATACCGAAGACTAACACGTACGGATTTTTGACCAAAAATGGTCTCCACGAGAAATCCAAGAATGTGATCTATGGCAATGAAACATATGTGGGGTGAGGTGTATGAGCCTCTCGTCGATGATAAATGGCCACACAACTCCCATTTTTTCGAAAATAGCCATGAACGACCATTTTCAATAATACCGAAGGCTAACACCTACGGTTTTTTGACCAAGAAATGGTCTCCACCAGAAATCCAAGAATGTGATCTATGGCAAGGTAACATATGTGTAGTGAGGTGTATGAGCCTCTGGTCGAAGATAAATGGCCACACAACCCCCATTTTTGTCGAAAATAGCCATGAATGACCATTTTCAATAATACTGAAGGCTAACACATTCGGATTTTTGCCCAAGAAATGGTCTCCACCATAAATCCAAGAATGTGATCTATGGTAAGAAAACATATGTGGGGTGAGGTGTACGAGCCTATGATCGATGATCAATGGCCACAAAACCCCCATTTTGTTGAAAATAGCCATGAACGACCATTTTCAATAATACCGAAGGCTAACACCTACGGATTTTTGACCAAGAAATGGTCTCCACCAGAAATCCAAGAATGTGATCTATGGCAAGGAAACATATGTGGTGTGAGGCGTATGAGCCTCTGTTCGACGATCAATGGCCACACAACCCCCATTTTTGTCGAAAATAGCCATGAACGACCATTTTCAATAATACCGAAGGCTAACACCTACAGATTTTTGACCAAGAAATGGTCTCCACCAGAAATCCAAGAATGTGATCTATGGCAAGGAAACATATGTGGGGTGAGGTGTACGATCCTCTGGTCGATGATCAATGGCCACACAACCCCCATTTTTGTCGAAAATAGCCATGAACGACCATTTTCAATATTACCGAAGGCTAACACGTACGGATTTTTGACCAAGAAATGGTCTCCACTAGAAATCCAAGAATGTGATCTATGGCTAGGAAACATTTGTGGGGTGAGGTGTACGAGCCTCTGGTCGATGATCAATGGCCACACAACCCCCATTTTGTCGAAAATTGCCATGAACGACCATTTTAAATAATACCGAAGGTTAACACGTACGGATTTTTGTCCAAGAAATGGTCTCCACCAGAAATCCAAGAATGTGATCTATGGCAAGGAAACATATGTGGGGTGAGGTGTACGAGCCTCTAGTTGATGATCAATGGCCACACAACCCCCATTTGTGTCGAAAATAGCCATGAACGACCATTTTCAATAATACCGAAGGCAAACACGTACGGATTTTTGACCAAGAAATGGTCTCCACCAGAAATCCAAGAATGTGAACTATGGCTAGGAAACATTTGTGGGGTGAGGTGTACGAGCCTCTGGTTGATGATCAATGGCCACACAACCCCCATTTTTGTCAAAAATAGCCATGAACGACCATTTTCAATAATACCGAAGGCTAACACGTACGGATTTTTGACCAAGAAATGGTCTCCACCAGAAATCCAAGAATGTGATCTATGGCTAGGAAACATTTGTAGGGTGAGGTGTACGAGCCTCTGGTCAATGATCAATGGCCACACAACCCCCATTTTGTCGAAAATTGCCATGAACGACCATTTTAAATAATACCGAAGGTTAACACGTACGGATTTTTGTCCAAGAAATTGTCTCCACCAGAAATCCAAGAATGTGATCTATGGCATGGAAACATATGTGGGGTGAGGTGTACGAGCCTCTAGTCGATGATAAATGGCCACACAACCCCCATTTTTGTCGAAAATAGCCATGAACGACCATTTTCAATAAAACCGAAGGCTAACACCTACGGATTTTTTACCAAAAACGGTCTCCACCAGAAATCAAAGAATGTGATCTATGGCAAGGAAACATATGTGGGGTGAGGTGTACGAGCCTCTGGTCAATGATCAATGGCCACACAACCCCCATTTTTGTCGAAATTAGCCATGAACGACCATTTTCAATAATACCAAAGGCTAACACCTACGGATTTTTGACCAAGAAATCGTCTCCACCAGAAATCCAAGAATGTGATATGTGGTAAGGAAACATATGTGGGGTGAGGTGTACGAGCCTCTGGTCGATGATCAATGGCCACACAACCCCCATTTTTGTCGAAAATAGCCATGAACGACCATTTTCAATAATACCGAAGCATAACAAGTACAGATTTTTGACCAAGAAATGGTCTCCACGAGAAATCCAAGAATGTGATCTATGGCAAGGAAACATATGTGGGGTGAGGTGTACGAGCCTTTGGTCGATGATCAATGGCCACACAACCCCCATTTTTGTCGATAAAAAAGCCATGAACGACCATTTTCAGTAATACCGAAGGCTAACAACTACGGATTTTTTGACCAAGAAATGGTCTCCACCAGAAATCCAAGAATGTGATCTATGGCAAGGAAACATATGTGGGGTGAGGTGTACGAGCCTCTGGTCGATGATCAATGGCAACACAACCCCCAATTTTGTCGAAAATAGCCATGAACGACCATTTTCAATAATACCGAAGGCTAACACCTACAGATTTTTGACCAAGAAATGGTCTCCATCAGAAATCCAAGAATGTGATCTATGGCAAGGAAACATATGTGGGGTGAGGTGTACGAGCCTCTGGTCAATGATCAATGGCCACACAACCCCCATTTTTGTCGAAAATAGCCATGAACGACCCTTTTCAATAATACCGAAGCCTAACACCTACGGATTTTTGACAAAGAAATGGTCTCCACCAGAAATCCAAGAATGTGATCTATGGCAAGGAAACATATGTGGGGTGAGGTGTACGAGCCTTCGGTCGGTGAACAATGGCCACACAACCCCCATTTTTGTCGAAAATAGCCATGAACGACCATTTTCAATAATACCGAAGGCTAACACGTACGGATTTTTGACCAAGAAATGGTCTCCACAAGAAATCCAAGAATCTGATCTATGGCTAGGAAACATTTGTGGGGTGAGGTGTACGAGCCTCTGGTCGATGATCAATGGCCACACAACCCCCATTTTGTCGAAAATTGCCATGAACGACAATTTTAAATAATACCGAAGGTTAACACGTACGTATTTTTGTCCAAGAAATGGTCTCCACCAGAAATCCAAGAATGTGATCTATGGCATGGAAACATATGCGGGGTGAGGTGTACGAGCCTCTAGTCGATGATAAATGGCCACACAACCCCCATTTTTTGTCGATAATAGCCATGAACGACCATTTTCAATAAAACCGAAGACTAACACCTACGGATTTTTTTACCAAAAATGATCTCCACCAGAAATCAAAGAATGTGATCTATGGCAAGGAAACATATGTGGGGTGAGGTGTACGAGACTCTGGTCAATGATCAATGGCCACACAACCCCCATTTTTGTCGAAATTGGCCATGAACGACCATTTTCAATAATACCAAAGGCTAACACCTATGGATTTTTGACCAAGAAATCGTCTCCACCAGAAATCCAAGAATGTGATATATGGCAAGGAAACATATGTGGGGTGAGGTGTACGAGCCACTAGTCGATGATCAATGGCCACACAACCCCCATTTTTGTCGAAAATAGCCATGAACGACCATTTTCAATAATACCGAAGCATAACAAGTACAGATTTTTGACCAAGAAATGGTCTCCACGAGAAATCCAAGAATGTGATCTATGGCAAGGAAACATATGTGGGGTGAGGTGTACGAGCCTTTGGTCGATGATCAATGGCCACACAACCCCCATTTTTGTCGATAAAAAGGCCATGAACGACCATTTTCAGTAATATCGAAGGCTAACAACTACGGATTTTTGACCAAGAAATGGTCTCCACCAGAAATCCAAGAATGTGATCTATGGCAAGGAAACATATGTGGGGTGAGGTGTACGAGCCTCTGGTCGATGATCAATGGCAACACAACCCCCATTTTTGTCAAAAATAGCCATGAACGACCATTTTCAATAATACCGAAGGCTAACACCTACAGATTTTTGTCCAAGAAATGGTCTCCATCAGAAATCCAAGAATGTGATCTATGGCAAGGAAACATATGTGGGGTGAGGTTTACGAGCCTCTGGTCAATGATCAATGGCTACACAACCCCCTTTTTGTCGAAAATAGCCATGAAGGACCCTTTTCAATAATATCGAAGCCTAACACCTACGGATTTTTGACAAAGAAATGGTCTCCACCAGAAATCCAAGAATGTGATCTATGGCAAGGAAACATATGTGGGGTGAGGTGTACGAGCCTTTGGTCGATGAACAATGGCCACACAACCCCCATTTTTGTCGAAAATAGCCATGAACGACCATTTTCAATAATACCGAAGGCTAACACGTACAGATTTTTCACCAAGAAATGGTCTCCACGAGAAATCCAAGAATGTGATCTATGGCAATGAAACATATGTGGGGTGAGGTGTACGAGCCTCTGGTCGATGATAAATGGCCACACAACTCCCATTTTTGTCGAAAATAGCCATGAACGACCATTTTCAATAATACCGAAGGCTAACACCTACGGATTTTTGACAAAGAAATGGTCTCCACCAGAAATCCAAGAATGTGATCTATGTCAAGGAAACATATGTGGGGTGAGGTGTACGAGCCTCTAGTTGATTATCAATGGCCACACAACCCCCATTTTTGTCGAAAATAGCCATGAACGACTATTTTCAATGACACGGAAGGCTAACACCTACGGATTTTTGACCAAGAAATGGTTTCCACCATAAATCCAAGAATGTGATCTATGGCAAGGAAACATATGTGTAGTGAGGTGTAGGAGCCTCTGGTCGAAGATAAATGGCCACACAACCCCCATTTTTGTCGAAAATAGCCATGAATGACCATTTTCAATAATACCGAAGGCTAACACCTACGGGGTTTTGCCCAAGAAATGGTCTCCACCAGAAATCCAAGAATGTGATCTATGGTAAGGGAACATATGTGGGGTGAGGTATACGAGCTTCTAATCGATGATCAATGGCCACAGAACCCCCATTTTGTCGAAAATAGCCATGAACGACCATTTCAATAATACCGAAGGCTAACACGTATGGATTTTTGACCAAGAAATGGTCTCCACCAGAAATCCAAGAATGTGATATATGGCAAGGAAACATATGTGGGGTGAGGTGTATGACCCTCTGGTCGATGATAAATGGACACACAACCCCCTTTTTTGATGAAAATAGCCATGAACGACCATTTTCAATAATACTGACATACATATTTTTTACCAAGAAATGGTCCCCACCAGAAATCAAAGAATGTAATCTATGGCAAGGAAACATATGTGGGGTGAGGTGTACGAGCCTCTGGTTGATGATAAATGGCCACACAACCCCCATTTTTGTCGAAAATAGCCATGAACGACCATTTTCAATAAGACTGAAGGCTAACACCTACGGATTTTTGACCAAGAAATGGTCTCCACCAGAAATCCAAGAATGTGATCTATGGCAAGGAAACATATGTGGGGTGAGGTGTACTAGCCTCTGGTCGATGATCAATGGCACACAACCCCCATTTTTGTCGAAAATAGCCATGAATGACCATTTTCAATGACACTGAAAGCTAACACCTACGGATTTTTGACCAAGAAATGGTCTCCACCATAAATCCAGGAATCTGATCTATGGCAAGGAAACATATGTGTAGTGAGGTGTATGAGCCTCTGGTCGAAGATCAATGGCCACACAACCCCCATTTTTGTCGAAAATAGCCATGAACGACCATTTTCAATAATACCGAAGGCTAACACGTTCGGATTTTTGACCAAGAAATGGTCTCCACCAGAAATCCAAGAATGTGATCTATGGCAAGGAAACATATGTGGGGTGAGGTGTACGAGCCTTTGGTCGATGAACAATGGCCACACAACCCCCATTTTTGTCGAAAATAGCCATGAACGACCATTTTCAATAATACCGAAGGCTAACACGTACAGATTTTTCACCAAGAAATGGTCTCCACGAGAAATCCAAGAATGTGATCTATGGCAATGAAACATATGTGGGGTGAGGTGTACGAGCCTCTGGTCGATGATAAATGGCCACACAACTCCCATTTTTGTCGAAAATAGCCATGAACGACCATTTTCAATAATACCGAAGGCTAACACCTACGGATTTTTGACAAAGAAATGGTCTCCACCAGAAATCCAAGAATGTGATCTATGTCAAGGAAACATATGTGGGGTGAGGTGTACGAGCCTCTAGTTGATTATCAATGGCCACACAACCCCCATTTTTGTCGAAAATAGCCATGAACGACTATTTTCAATGACACGGAAGGCTAACACCTACGGATTTTTGACCAAGAAATGGTTTCCACCATAAATCCAAGAATGTGATCTATGGCAAGGAAACATATGTGTAGTGAGGTGTAGGAGCCTCTGGTCGAAGATAAATGGCCACACAACCCCCATTTTTGTCGAAAATAGCCATGAATGACCATTTTCAATAATACCGAAGGCTAACACCTACGGGTTTTTGCCCAAGAAATGGTCTCCACCAGAAATCCAAGAATGTGATCTATGGTAAGGAAACATATGTGGGGTGAGGTATACGAGCTTCTAATCGATGATCAATGGCCACAGAACCCCCATTTTGTCGAAAATAGCCATGAACGACCATTTCAATAATACCGAGGGCTAACACATATGGATTTTTGACCAAGAAATGGTCTCCACCAGAAATCCAAGAATGTGATATATGGCAAGGAAACATATGTGGGGTGAGGTGTATGACCCTCTGGTCGATGATAAATGGACACACAACCCACTTTTTGATGAAAATAGCCATGAACGACCATTTTCAATAATACTGACATACATATTTTTTACCAAGAAATGGTCCCCACCAGAAATCAAAGAATGTAATCTATGGCAAGGAAACATATGTGGGGTGAGGTGTACGAGCCTCTGGTTGATGATAAATGGCCACACAACCCCCATTTTTGTCGAAAATAGCCATGAACGACCATTTTCAATAAGACTGAAGGCTAACACCTACGGATTTTTGACCAAGAAATGGTCTCCACCAGAAATCCAAGAATGTGATCTATGGCAAGGAAACATATGTGGGGTGAGGTGTACTAGCCTCTGGTCGATGATCAATGGCACACAACCCCCATTTTTGTCGAAAATAGCCATGAACGACCATTTTCAATGACACTGAAAGCTAACACCTACGGATTTTTGACCAAGAAATGGTCTCCACCATAAATCCAGGAATCTGATCTATGGCAAGGAAACATATGTGTAGTGAGGTGTATGAGCCTCTGGTCGAAGATCAATGGCCACACAACCCCCATTTTTGTCGAAAATAGCCATGAACGACCATTTTCAATAATACCGAAGGCTAACACGTACGGATTTTTGACCAAGAAATGGTCTCCACCAGAAATCCAAGAATGTGATCTATGGCTAGGAAACATTTGTGTAGTGAGGTGTATGAGCTTCGGGTCGATGATCAATGGCCACACAACCCCCATTTTTGTCGAAAATAGCCATGAATGACCATTTTCAATAATACTAAAGGCTAACACCTACGGATTTTTGACCAAGAAATGGTCTCCACTAGAAATCCAAGAATGTGATCTATGGCAAGGAAACATATGTAAGGTTAGGTGTACGAGCCTTTGGTCGATGAACAATGGCCACAGAACCCCCATTTTTGTCGAAAATAGTCATGAACGACCATTTTCAATAATACCGAAGGCTAACACGTACGGATTTTTTACCAAGAAATGGTCTCCACTAGAAATCCAAGTATGTGAACTATGGCAAGGAAAAATATGTGGGGTGAGGTGTATGAGCCTCTGGTCGATGATCAATGGCCACACAACCCTCATTTTTGTCGAAAATAGCCATGAACGACCATTTTTAATAATATCGAAGGCTAACACCTACGGATTTTTGACCAAGAAATGGTCTCCATCAGAAATCCAAGAATGTGACATATAGTAAGGAAACATATGTGGGGTGAGGTGTATGAGCCTCTAGTCGACGATCAATGGCCACACAACCCCCATTTTTGTCGAAAATAGCCATGAACGACCATTTTCAATGACACCTAAGGCTAACACCTACGGATTTTTGACCAAGAAATGGACTACACTAGAAATCCAAGAATGTGATCTATGGCAAGGAAACATATGTGGGGTGAGGTGTATGAGCCTCTGGTCGATGATCAATGGCAACACAACCCCCATTTTTTGTCGACAATAGCCAAGAACGGCCATTTTCAATAATACCGAAGGCTAACACCTATGGATATTTGACCAAGAAATCGTCTCCACTGAAAATCCAAGAATACGATCTATGGCAAGGAAACATATGTGGGGTGAGGTGTACGAGCCTCTTGTCGATGATCAATGGCCACACAACCCCCATTTTTGTCGAAAATAGCCATTTACGACCATTTTCAATAATATCGAAGGCTAACACCTATGGATTTTTGACCAAGAAATGGTCTCCACCATAAATCCATGAATGTGATCTATGGAAAGGAAACATATGTGGGGTGAGGTATACGAGCTTCTGATCGATGATCAATGGCCACAGAACCCCCATTTTGTCGAAAATAGCCATGAACGACCATTTTCAATAATACCGAAGGCTAACACGTATGGATTTTTGACCAAGAAATGGTCTCCACTAGAAATCCAAGAATGTGATATATGGCAAGGAAACATATGTGGGGTGAGGTGTATGACCCTCTGGTCGATGATAAATGGACACACAGCCCCCTTTTTTGATGAAAATAGCCATGAACGACCATTTTCAATAATACCGAAGGCTAACACGTACGGATTTTTTACAAAGAAATGGTCCCCACCAGAAATCAAAGAATGTAATCTATGGCAAGGAAACATATGTGGGGTGAGGTGTACGAGCCTCTGGTCGATGATAAATGGCCACACAACCCCCATTTTTGTCGAAAATAGCCATGAACGACCATTTTCAATAAGACTGAAGGCTAACACCTACGGATTTTTGACCAAGAAATGGTCTCCACCAGAAATCCAAGAATGTGATCTATGGCAAGGAAACATATGTGGGGTGAGATGTACGAGCCTCTGGTCGATGATCAATGGCACACAAACCCTATTTTTGTCGAAAATAGCCATGAACGACCATTTTCAATGACACTGAAAGCTAACACCTACGGATTTTTGACCAAGAAATGGTCTCCACCATAAATCCAGGAATCTGATCTATGGCAAGGAAACATATGTGTAGTGAGGTGTATGAGCCTCTGGTCGAAGATCAATGGCCACACAACCCCCATTTTTGTCGAAAATAGCCATGAACGACCCTTTTCAATAATACCGAAGGCTAACACGTACGGATTTTTGACCAAGAAATGGTCTCCACCAGAAATCCAAGAATGTGATCTATGGCTATGAAACATTTGTGTAGTGAGGTGTATGAGCTTCTGGTCGATGATCAATGGCCACACAACCCCCATTTTTGTCGAAAATAGCCATGAACAACCATTTTCAATAATACTGAAGGCTAACACCTACGGATTTTTGACCAAGAAATGGTCTCCACTAGAAATCCAAGAATGTGATCTATGGCAAGGAAACATATGTAAGGTTAGGTGTACGAGCCTTTGGTCGATGAACAATGGCCACAGAACCCCCATTTTTGTCGAAAATAGCCATGAACGACCATTTTCAATAATACCGAAGGCTAACACGTATGGATTTTTGACCAAGAAATGGTCTCCACTAGAAATCCAAGTATGTGATCTATGGCAATGAAACATATGTGGGGTGAGGTGTATGAGCCTCTGGTCGATGATCAATGGCCACACAACCCCCATTTTTGTCGAAAATAGCCATGAACGACCATTTTTAATAATATCGAAGGCTAACACCTACGGATTTTTGACCAAGAAATGGTCTCCATCATAAATCCAATAATGTGATCTATGGTAAGGAAACATATGTGGGGTGAGGTGTATGAGCCTCTGGTCGACGATCAATGGCCACACAACCCCCATTTTTGTCGAAAATAGCCATGAACGACTATTTTCAATGACGCCGAAGGCTAACACCTACGGATTTTTGGCCAAGAAATAGACTACACTAGAAATCCAAGAATGTGATCTATGGCAAGGAAACATATGTGGGGTGAGGTGTATGAGCCTCTGGTTGATGATCAATGGCAACACAACCCCCATTTTTGTCGAAAATAGCCAAGAACGACCATTTTCAATAATACCGAAGGCTAACACCTATGGATATTTGACCAAGAAATCGTCTCCACTGAAAATCCAAGAATACGATCTATGGCAAGGAAACATATGTGGGGTGAGGTGTACGAGCCTCTGGTCGATGATCAATGGCCACACAACCCCCATTTTTGTCGAAAATAGCCATTTACGACCATTTTAAATAATATCGAAGGCTAACACCTACGAATTTTTGACCAAGAAATGGTCTCCACCATAAATCCATGAATGTGATCTATGGAAAGGAAACATTTGTGGGGTGAGGTGTACGAGCCTTTGGTCGATGATCAATGGCCACACAACCCCCATTTTTGTCGAAAATAGCCATGAACGACCATTTTCAATAATACCGATGGCTAACACCTACGGATTTTTGACCAAGAAATGGTCTCCACCATAAATCCAAGAATGTGATCTTTGGCAAGGAAACATATGTGGGGTGAGGTGTACGAGCCTCTGGTCGACGATCAATGGCCACACAACCCCCATTTTTGTCGAAAATAGCCATGAACGACCATTTTCAATAATACCGAAGGCTAACACCTACGGATTTTTGACCAAGAAATGGTGTCCACTAGAAATCCAAGAATGTGATCTATGGCAAGGAAACATATGTGGGGTGGGGTGTACGAGCCTCTGGTCGATGATCAATGGCAACACAACCCCCATTTTTGTCGAAAATAGCCATGAACGGCCATTTTCAATAATACCGAAGGCTAACACCTACGAATATTTGACCAAGAAATCGTCTGCACTGAAAATCCAAGAATACGATCTATGGCAAGGAAAAATATGTGGGGTGAGGTGTACGAGCCTCTTGTCGTTGATCAATGGCCACACAACCCCCATTTTTGTCGAAAATAGCCATTTACGACCATTTTCAATAATAACGAAGGCTAACACCTACAATTTTTTGACCAAGAAATGGTCTCAACCATAAATCCATGAATGTGATCTATGGAAAGGAAACATATGTGGGGTGAGGTGTATGAGCCTTTGGTCGATGATCAATGGCCACACAACCACCATTTTTGTCGAAAATAGCCATGAACGACCATTTTCAATAATTCCGATGGCTAACACCTACGTATTTCTGACCAACAAATGGTCTCCAACATAAATCCAAGAATGTGATCTTTGGCAAGGAAACATATGTGGGGTGAGGTGTACGAGCCTCTGGTCGACGATCAATGGCCACACAACCTCCATTTTTGTCGAAAATAGCCATGAACGACCATTTTCAATGACACTAAAGGCTAACACCTACGAATTTTTGACCAAGAAATGGTCTCCACCGTAAATCCAAGAATGTGATCTATGGTAAGGAAACATATTTGGGGTGAGGTGTACGAGCCTCTGGTCAATGATAAGTGGCCACACAACCCCCATTTTTGTCGAAAATAGCCATGAACGACCATTTTCAATAATACCGAAGGCTAACACCTACGGATTTTTGATCAAGAAATGGTCTCCACCAAAAATCCAAGAATGTAATCTATGGCAAGAAAACATATATGGGGTGAAGTGTACGAGCCTCTGGTCGATGATCAATGGCACACAACCCCCATTTTTGTCGAAAATAGCCATGAACGACCATTTTCAAAGACAGTGAAGGCTAACACCTACAGATTTTTGACCAAGAAATGGTCTCCACCATAAATCCAATAATGTGATCTATGGCAAGGAAACATATGTGTAGTGAGGTGTATGAGCCTCTGGTCGAAGATCAATGGCCACACTACCCCCATTTTTGTCGAAAATAGCCATGAATGACCATTTTCAATAATACCGAAGGCTAACACATTCAGATTTTTGCCCAAGAAATGGTCTCCACCAGAAATCCAAGAATATGATCTATGGCAAGGAAACATATGTGGGGTGAGGTGTACGAGCCTCTGGTCGATGATCAATGGCCACACAATCCCCATTTTGTCGAAAATAGCCATGAACGACCATTTTCAATAATTACGAAGGCACACGTACGAAATTTTGACCAAGAAATGGTATCCACCAGAAATCCAAGAATGTGATCTATGGCAAGGAAACATATGTGGGGTGAGGTGTACGAGCCTTTGGTCGATGATAAATGGCCACACAACCCCCATTTTTGATGAAAATCGCCATGAACGACCATTTTCAATAATACCGAAGGCTAACACCTACGGATTTTTGACCAAGAAATGGTCTCCTCTAGAAATCCAAGAATATGATCTATGGCAAGGAAACATAAGTGGGGTGAGGTGTATGAGCCTCTTGTCGATGATCAATGGCCACACAACCCACATTTTTGTCGAAAATAGCCATGAATGACCATTTTCAATAATACCGAAGGCTAACACCTACGGATTTTTGACCAAGAAATGGTCTCCACTAGAAATCCAAGAATGTGATCTATGGCAAGGAAACATATATGGGGTGAGGTGTATGACCCTCTGATCGATGATCAATGGCCACACAACCCCCATTCTTGTCGAAAATAGCCATGAACGACCATTTTCAATAATATCGAAGGCTAACACCTACGGATTTTTGACCAAGAAATGGTCTCCACTAGAAATCCAAGAATACGATCTATGGCAAGGAAACATATGTGGGGTGAGGTGTTTGAGCCTCTGGTCGATGATCAATGGCCACACAACCCCCATTTTTGTCGAAAATAGCCATGAACGACCATTTTCAATAATACCGAAGGCTAACACCTACGAATTTTTGACCAAGAAATGGTCTCCACTAGAAATCCAAGAATGCGATCTATGGCAAGGAAACATTTGTGGGGTGAGGTGTACAAGCCTTTGGTCGATGATCAATGGCAACACAACCCCCATTTTTGTCGAAAATAGCCATGAACGACCATTTTCAATAATACCGAAGGCTAACACCTACGGATATTTGACCAAGAAATTGTCTCCACTAGAAATGCAAGAATACAATCTATGGCAAGGAGACATTTGTGGGGTGAGGTGTACGAGCCTCTGGTCGATGATCAATGGCAACACAACCCCCATTTTTGTCGAAAATAGCCATGAACGGCCATTTTCAATAATACCGAAGGCTAACACCTACAGATTTTTGACCAAGAAATGGTCTCCACTAGAAATCCAAGAATTTGATTTATGGCAAGGAAACATATGTGGGGTGAGGTGTACGAGCCTATGGTCGATGATCAATGGCCACACAACCCCCATTTTTGTCGAAAATAGCCATGAACGACCATTTTCAATAATACCGAAGGCTAACACCTACGGATTTTTGACCAAGAAATGGTCTCCACAATAAATCCAAGAATGTGATCTTTGGCAAGGTAACATATGTGGGGTGAGGTGTACGTGTCGGTGTTTTGGGTCCGACCGCACACCTGGGGTTGCCCCTCAAGGTGTTTTAGGAGTAGGACGGTGTCGCCGACTGTAGCTAAATGGTTCATGCCCGATGCACGAGGGACAATGGATAGTGTTTACAGGTTCGGGCCGCTTTGAGATGCGTAACACCCTACGTCCTGGCGAGTATGCTTTGTGTAATGGGTTACAAGGTAGCTCTCGTAAAGAGTTGAGGTGGGTGGCGGAGTAGTGGGATCGATCGTTCTAAAGGGGTGCCCCCTAGGCCTTATATATTCGACCGTGAGGCAATACATGTGGATATGCACCTAAAAGATAGCGAACCGTTCTTGTCTATCTTCCTATGATTCTGCCGACTTATCCTCGCCTGGTTACGTCGTACGGGGCTCCAGCGCGGGAAAGTCGGATCTTCTGTTGCGGTCGTTTGCTCAACGATGTGGGGCCATCCGGGCTTGCACCAACCCGGCCTTATGTCGATCTGCTTCACTGGTCGCTCCTCCCCAGGCCCATGAAGGAGTGACCTTACGATTTATTGGGCCCTTGGGCCTTTCGTGAGGTCTTTTATCCTTCTAGTGGACCCGGGGGATATCTGTCCCCCACAAGCCCCCGATCTTCGGGCTGATTTTGAGATAATCAGCCCAAAGATCCTAGGTGCAGCTTGCAGTCTTTGTTTATGACGAGGAATGCTTTCCAAGCAGTCTGGCAAAAACGATTTTTTACTGTCTCCTCTTGCTTTGATCACTCGTAAACTGGAGCCTTGTTTCATGCTTGTGCCTTAGAAGTTGGCATTTCATATTGTAGGACCCTGAACTTCATTGGGTGCACCGGAGGGGCACCCAATGGGTGTAGCCCCCGAGCTTCGAGTGGATTTTGGAAAATAATCCACTCGAAGGTCTTCATCAGCAATCTTGCCTTCAGTTTTGCCTTATGCCTTAGAAACTGGTGTTGCTTTCTCTCGAAATGGTGATTCATTGGGTGCACCGGAGGTGCACCCAATGGGTGTAGCCCCCGAGCTTCGAGTGGGTTTTTGAAGATAATCCACTCGAAGGTCTTCATTTCGTGTCTTTTTGCTAAGAGTAATCCTTTCTTTTTCCGAATGCCTTAGAGGTCAGCATTATGTCATCAATATTATGCTTTAGAGGTCAGCATGTACTTTGTCTTTTGTAGCCGAGTTCGCGATCTGCCCATATCTTGCTAGGTGGTGTAATTTACATGCTCTACGACTGATTGGACATTTGATGGACGTTCTCTGGCTAGTCTTCATGTCGTTTCTGTCGGTCAGATTTTGTACTTCACCGGCTATATTTGGCTTTCCTCTGATCCTTACTGATATCTCATTTTTGTCTTGAGGTATTCATTGCATGCCCTGCACGGATGTGACAGTTTTGAAAAATATACTGATAATTCCTAGGCGTCCCCCCCAATGGGTGTGGGCAAGGGACGGCTTGGTACGCTGAGTGTTTTAGCTGGCTGCTTCTGAGTAGTAATGTGATGTGACGGTGGGTGTAATCATATCATCCGCGTTGTTGACTGGAGTCCCAATGGGTGTTGCGTTGCGTGAAACGGCGTCAGCCACCTGACGTGTCTTGAGACGGGTTGAAGTGTGTATTGAATGCTCCGCGACTGTTCAGTGACCGTGGTTGGAGGTGAGCGGTTGCCTTCTTCTTCTATAAATAGTGCCTTTGCCTCTCTAGTTTTTTCACATCTCTTGCTGTTCTCCGCTGCTTGCTTTCTTCCTCTCCTTGCATTTCCACCATGGGCAAGAACAACAAACGCAAGCGCGAGCCGACTCCTCCATCAGAGGACTTTGGCGACTCAGAATACTCAGAGGAGGAGTTCTCCTCTGAGTCCGAGGGGTCTCCAGCTCCCGTCTCTCCCCCAGCGTCGTCCGATGACTCGGACGACTCTCAGGGGATTGCCGCGGAGGTCTGGACTTACATCCGGGCTGTCGAGCGCTCCGGGCTCGAGGGCTCGGATGAGTCGGAGTACTCCTCGGACGAGGAGGACTCGCCCGAGGAGGACGGCGAAGGTGACGACGACGACGACGACGACGACGGAGGCGACGGCAGCGACGATGGTGACGGCGGCAGCAGGGGCGGCAACGGCGGCAGCAGGGGCGGCGACGGCGGCAGCAGCAGGGGCAGAGGCGGCGGCGGCAGCAGCAAGGGCAGCAACAAGGCCAGTGGCTAAATGCCACTGGTTTTTAGATATTAGTATAGATTAGAAGTAGTATAGTGAAATAATGTAGTAGTATTAGTAGTGTAGAGTAGTATAGTGTAGCGTAGTAGTAGTGGTAGGGGAGTATCAACTCATAATGAGTTGATTTGTAAGTACTGTTACTTCCCTTAATGAAGAATGACTTTGTCTCCTCCTGTGCCAATTACTTTGCTTCATAGTAAGTTGATCTCTTATTTGTGAAGTTGATTCATTCGGAATAGTATCTAAATAACTCGGGCATCATATCGCCGCTTTAGGGGTGATGGCCGAGCTATTATTGTCAACATTTATGCATTTGAAATAGAGTCCGAGTGATGACGAAACCATGTCAGCGTCGGAATGACTGTTGACCACGTCGGCGATCTTAGAGGTGACAGCCGAGTGACTTGTAACGACGCCAGCGTTTTTTAGAGATAACCGCCGAGCGACTGAGGACATCGTCGGCGCTTCAGAGATAGCCGCCGAGCGATTGAAGACACCGTCGGCGCTTTAGAGATAGCTGCCGAGCGACTGGAGACATCGTCGGCGCTTTAGAGATAGCCGCCGAGCGACTGGAGACATCGTCGGCGCTTTAGAGATAGCCGCCGAGCGACTGAAGACATCGTCGGCGCTTTAGAGATAGCCGCCGAGCGACTAAGGACATCGTCGGCACTTTAGAGATAAATGCTGAGCGACTGGAGACATCGTCGGCGTTTTAGAGATAACAGCCGAGTTAGAACGAGCCGTGTCAGCCACTTTGAGGATAATAGCCGAGTGAAGATGTGGCACACCGGGGTTTTAGAAGTGGCCGCCGGGTGACGACGTGGCACGCCGGTGTTTTAGAAGTAACTGCCGGGTGCTGACTGGGCGCTTTTGGAAACGGTATCTCACTCGGGAATATTCCATACGTACTGCGCTTTCAGCCGCCTCTGCTTTCCGTGCCCTAGTTCTTGCTTTCCTGCCTCCAGATCCTCTCTGCAATTCGGCTCCCGCTCTGTTCGCCAGTAGAGTTGAGATGGCGCCCAAGCGAAAGGCCTCGAGTTCATCCACTGCGGTGATTCCCCCCATCGAACCCAATAGCCAGTTGCCTTTCGCAGGTAACCATATGTCTGTTGTCTCCGAGCCTGACCTTCTCCACCTCGTATCCATCGGGGTCCTTCCCCCGAGGGAGCTTTGTTCTTGGCGGATTTGCCATGGGGTCACTGTCCCGACAGAGGATACCCACGAATCCGTAATTTATGTTCCTTTTCTTCTCCGCGGTCTCGGTCTTCCCATTTCTCCCTTTTTCCGCGGCCTCCTTGATTTCTATCGTCTTAATTTGACCCATCTGAATCCCAATTCCATTCTGCAAATTTCCATTTATGTTCATCTGTGCGAAGCTTTTCTTGGCGTCCTGCCACATTTTGGACTGTGGAAGTATATGTATCACTGTCGCCCTAGAATGGCCGGGGGGCAGCATCAGCTGGTTGGGGGTGCTAGTTTAGAGATGCGTCGTGGGAGGAAGTCTAATTATCTTGAAATCCCTCTCAAGGACAGTATTAAGGGATGGCGCTTGGAGTGGTTTATCATTGAAAACCACGGAAATTCTCTCCCCCCACGTTCGGGGAGACAGCCGGACGTTCGTACTCCGAGTTGGACCGAGTCCCCCACAGATCAGGAGGTGGCTGAGGCTGGGGCTTTGCTAGCTGAAGTTGGACTGCTGAAGGAGAGGGGTCTGACTGCAGAGGCTGTGGTTGCTGATTTTGTTTTCAAGAACATTCAGCCGTTGAAGGACAGGGCTTACCCGACTTATCTGTACCGAGGCCTAGCTGACTCAACTCGGGTTACCAACAGAAGAATTCCCTCCGTAGACTTGGTGAACCGACTTGAGATGATTCTTAGAGGCAAGGTATCAAACGTTGGTGCCCCAGTGGCATACTCGGCCTGGAACCTGCCTCCTTCCAAAGCCTTCACTCATTTTGTTTCGAATCCACCTGTTGCTGATGGCAGTTTGGGCCTTAGAGTGCGACCCTCTGCTGAAGAAGTTAACGCCTTGGTTGCCTCGCTCGGGGAAATTCCTGATGATGAACGGCAAGTCCACTTTGAGGTACGTTTGGATCCTAGTGACGCAGAAATAAGTGCTATGCTTGATTTGCTGGCTGAGGACTCTTCTGATGCTGCTCCTGCTGGGACGTTGGTGGTGGCGCCTCCCCCAGAAACTGATACAACCTTGGATATTCATAAGCCTGTCAGTGCTCGCCCAAGACGCCCTTCCCAAGCCAATCAACTTGATCCTCCTGCTGACGAGCAGAAAAAGAAAAAGAGACGTCTCCGGCGAGTATCTAGTTTGGATCGGGATGTTGGTCCTTCGGTTCCTGCTGCTGAAGAAGTGCCTGTTCCTGAATTTACTGACGCTGACCTCAATGGGGGTGCTCCACCTGCTGCTGACCCCAATGGGGGTGCTCCACCTGCTGCTAACCCCAATGGGGGTGCTCCATCTGCTGCTGACCCCAATGGGGGTGCTCCACCTGCTGCTGACCCCAATGGGTGTGTTGTCTGTGTTGCTGATGAAAATGACGGGGAGGAAGAGGATGAGGTCCCTTTGACTCAGAAGAACAGTCGGCAGTATGTCGCCAGTGGGGAAAGTAGTGGAGTTCCTTCTCCTGCTCTGTCTGCCCTCATTGGTCTACAAGAATTGTCCCTGGCAAACTTTGATCAGACTCTTGAAGATATGGTTCCAGAAGACCTGTTATCAGAGCCGACGGATGATGGTGTGATGGAGGTTTGTGCTGATGTGCTCGACACCGGGTTGGGGTCATCCCGGGTAGCGTCCCGCGCCTCATCGACCTTAGAGTGCGGTCTTGAGGGTCAGGAGACTGACTTGGATCGTCTTGGTCCTATGGAAGTAATTGAGGGACCCTAAGCCTTAGAGGCGGCTATTGCAGAGAACTTGGTCCTCAAGGATGGTGCTGACACTTGCCCAGCCCCCGAGGATGTTGCCGGGGATGACTTGGCTCGGGTGGGAAACGCAAGCCACTGCCCAGCCCCCGAGGGTACTGCCGGAGATGATCCGGCTCAAGTGGGTAGCGCAAACTATAGCCTAGCCCCCGAGGGTGTCCGAGCGGGGTCTCCCTCTTGTACTTCCATGGATGTTCACATAGCATCTTCTCCGCGCTCCGGTTGCATGGTGGTAGCCCAAGCTTTGGGCCAAGGAGTCTCTTTAGAGGCTAGCATTCCCGCTGACCAAGTTTTGGGCTCTGTTGATGGTATCGAGTTGGTCCCTGCTGGTTCATTGCAAGCTGCTTCGGGTGGCGACCTTATGCCAGGTCATCAATTGATCTCTCACGATTTGGGAGTCCCTTCGTTCTTCTCCAATCTCCAGGTACTGTGGTATATTCTGGCCTGACTTTTACACTGTACGAACTGCTGTCATTACGCTCATCTGTTCTCCATATCAGGCATTGGTGGATGGGATGGCTAGTCAGCTGAGGTTGCAAGGTGCTTCTGTTCTAGAAGGAGTTTCGTCTCTGGCGCGTTGGAACCCGGTGCTGCTTCAACATCGTGTTTCTGACTTGGAGGCGACAAGTGCTGGTTAGTGCTCTTTTGCTTCTCTTCGTCTATCTTATTGAACTGTTTCACACTTTGACTCTTTTTGTTTGATTGTCTCTCGACAGATATGGCTCGGCAGATTTCCATCCTTGAAGAAAAACATTCTCAAGACCAGGCCGAGCTGGTCCGGCGGTGTTCTGATTTTGAGGAAAGGTATTCTCAAAGCCAGACTGAGCTAGGTCGGATCTCTGCTGCTCTAAATGACGCTAACACGCTGAACACTACTCTTCGCACTCAGCTTGATTCTGAAAAGGTGACTCATGAAACTATGCCTTGCATTGCTGTGTTCTTATTGCCTGCTTGATGTTTGAAGGAGCTGATTCTTGTTTGCAGGAAGAAAAATGTGCCCTTGTTGCTTCTCGTGACAATCTTGATAGACTATATCGTGATTCCAGCAACTCGTTGACCATCCTGGAGAGAAGTCATCGCTTTACCATGGAGGAGTTAGACAATCATCGTTGTAAGCTGTAGGAATCCACGGATGATGTGATTCGTCTTAGGCAGTTGATATCGGCTAAGGATGCTGTTATCAAAGAACTCCGTGCTTCCAAGAAATCCATCGCCCAGGAGCTAGAGACCACTCAATTGGTTGTCAAAGTTGCTGAAGAAACTTCCATTACTCTGAGAGCTCAGCGCGACAGAGCCATGGATAAAGCCATTCGCCCGGGGCGAATCTTGATGAGGAGACCCGGCGTGGTTGTTCCTGAAGACATAAGGGCTGACGTGAACGCGGCTCCTGATTCCTCAAGTCGCCCTTCTTCGTCGGTTGCTCCTGAGAAAGATATTGCGAAATAGAGAAACATTTTGCGTGCTTTGAGCGCGCGGTTAGCATGATCGAATATTTGTTAGAGGACACCAGTTCAATATTTGAATGATATTGTTACTCTCCTATTGTTTTGGAATTCGACAGTACGTAAATTTGCAGTAGTAAAGTGCTATGTGATGGTTTTGGAACTTATTTATGGGATATAGAAGTCACCCCTATATGAGTATTCGTAAGCATGCGAAATCGTCTTAAGTCATTGCTGACTTGAATCGATCGCTTTTGTTAGTAGGGCATAGTGGTCACCCCGAGTTAAGTAAGCGCAAGCATGCTGCACCGCCTTAAGTCGTTGCCGACTTAAGCCGATTGCTCCGTTAGCAGGGCATAGTGGTCACCCCGAGTTCAGTAAGCGCGAGCATGTTGCACCGCCTTAAGTCGTTGCCGACTTAAGCCGATTGCTCCGTTAGCAGGGCATAGTGGTCACCCCGAGTTAAGTAAGCGCGAGCATGTTGCACCGCCTTAAGTCGTTGCCGACTTCAGCCGATTGCTCCGTTAGCAGGCCATAGTGGTCACCCCGAGTTAAGTAAGCGCGAGCATGTTGCACCGTCTTAAGTCGTTGCCGACTTAAACCGATTGCTCTGTTAGCAGGGCATAGTGGTCACCCCGAGTTAAGTAAGCGCAAGCATGTTGCACCGTCTTAAGTCGTTGCCGACTTAAGCCGATTGCTCCGTTAGCAGGGCATAGTGGTCACCCCGAGTTAAGTAAGCGCGAGCATGTTGCACCGTCTTAAGTCGTTGCCGAATTAAGCCGATTGCTCCGTTAGCAAGGCATAGTGGCCACCCCGGGTTTAGTAAGCGCGAGCATGTTGCACCGCCTTAAGTCGTTGCCGACTTAAGCCGATTGCTCCGTTAGCAGGGCATAGTGGTCACCCCGAGTTATGTAAGCGCGAGCATGTTGCACCGCCTTAAGTCATTGCCGACTTAAGCCGATTGCTCCGTTAGCAGGGCATAGTGGTCACCCCGAGTTAAGTAAGCGCGAGCATGTTGCACCGTCTTAAGTCGTTGCCGACTTAAACCGATTGCTCTGTTAGCAGGGCATAGTGGTCACCCCGAGTTAAGTAAGAATGCAAGTCAATCATGAACAAACTGAGTATCTTTGAAGCTTTTTTTATTGATGACACGTTTCCTGTTTTACAGAGTACATCGTCGTCCCGATAGCTTTTGAAATACGGCTAAGGATAAAACTTCCTGAGGTGTTCTATATTCCAGAAGTTCCCAATTTCTGTGCCGTCCATTTGAGTGAGACGATATGATCCCGGCCGAGTGACTTCTGCTACTATGAATGGTCCTTCCCATAAGGGCGATAACTTGTGCCGTCCCTCCCCCGTTAGAATTTGGCGGAGGACGAGATCTCCTACTGAAAAGGATCGTTGTCGCACGATCTTGTCGTGATAGCGTCTCAGAGTCTGCTGGTACCGTGCCGCTTGAATTACTGCGTTCAGCCGCTCTTCTTCGAGTACATCGACATCTTCCAGCCTGGTCGCTTCAGCCTCTGCTATGCTTTCAAAGATCAACCTTGGCGCCCCAAACTTGAGATCAGCAGGCAGTACTGCCTCTGACCCGTAGACCATGAAGAAAGGAGTGTTTCCATGCAGGGCTCGACTAGGTTGAGTTCTTAGGCTCCAAACGATGTAAGGCAATTCCCTTATCCACTTTCCTGCGAACTTCTCATTTTTATCAAGACCTTTTTTCTGAGTGCCTCCAATATCATCCCGTTAGCTCGTTCAACCTGCCCGTTGGCTCTCGGGTGTGCTATCGAAGCATACTTGACCTGAATGCTTTTTTGCTCGCAGAAATCGAAGAACTCTGAACTTGTGAAGTTGGACCCCAAGTCGGTTATGATACTGTTCGGTATTCCAAACCTGAATATTATGTCTTGTATGAATTCCACGGCTTTAGTTGAGGTTAAAGAAGCAATGGGTTTGAACTCTATCCATTTAGTGAATTTGTCGATTGCTACCAACACGTGAGTGTATCCTCCTTGAGCTTTCTTGAGAGGTCCAATCATATCTAATCCCCAGCATGCGAAGGGCCAAGTCACCGGTATGGTCTGCAGTTGCTGTGCTGGTAGATGTTGTTGCTTTGACAAGTATTGGCAAGCTTCGCACCTCCGAACTAACTCGGCGGCATCACTTTTCGCTGTTGGCCAATAGAATCCCGACCTGAAGACCTTCCCGATTAGCGTCTTGGACGCTGCGTGTATTCCACATTGTCCAGCATGAACCTCATCGAGAAGTTGCTTCCCAGTAGACGATAGAATGCATTTCATGAAGATGCCTGATGCGCCCCTTCTGTATAGTGTCTCCCCGATGAGTGTGTAGTGAGCCGACTGTCTAGTGATGTGCTCGGCTGTACTTTTATCGTCTGGCTCCTCTTCATTCTTTATATATCTGATGATCGGCCTTCTCCAGTCATCAGAGCTTGACTCTGGTTGATTCACGATATTACACTTTTCTGCCTGATCCATTGAGATGCTTGGTTATGGTATTTCTTGTACAAAGACTCCAGGTGGGACCTGAGTTCGACTGGATCCTAGCTTGGACAATACATCGGCTGTTGTGTTTCGATCTCTTTCTACATGATGAAATTCTAGGCCTTCAAATTTATCTTCTAGTTTTTGGACGGCAGTGCAGTATTTTCCCATTGAATCATTCGAACAGTCCCATTCTTTGTTTATCTGGCTTATGACTACCAAAGAATCTCCGTATACCATTAGTCTCTTGATGCCTAATGATATGGCGATGTTTAGTCCATGGATCAGAGCTTCATACTCGGCTGCATTGTTGGAGGCTGGAAATAACAACTGGAGGGCATACTTGAGGTGCTCGCCTCCAGGTGCGATGAAGAGAATTCCCGCGCCTGCTCCCTGCAGCTTCAGCGAGCCATCAAAATACATCTGCCATAGTTCTGCAGTTTCTGGGTTTTCTGGTACTTGTTGTTCAGTCCATTCTGATACGAAGTCAACCAATGCTTGGGTTTTAATGGCAGTGCGAGGTCGAAATTCGATGTCATGAGATCCCAGTTCGCAGGCCCACTTGGCTATTCGACCAATGGCTTCCTTGTTGTGAAGGATGTCCCCTATCGGAAAACCAGTGACTACTATGACTTTGTGGTCGTCAAAGTAGTGACGTAGCTTGCGGGCAGTTAAAAGTACTGCGTATAATAGCTTCTGAACTTGAGGATACTTTTTCTTCGAGGGACCCAAAACTTCACTGATGAAATAAACAGGATGCTGCACTGGGTAGGCATGTCCTTCTTCTGCTCGCTCGACTACCAACGCGGTGCTTACCACGTGAGTCATGCAAGAGATATACAACAGCAGATCTTCAGCTGGTTGAGTTGATGTGGCTCGCCGTGGTGGTTTCAGTACTGGTGGGGTTGTCAAGAATTTCTTCAGTGCATCTAGGGCTTCCTGTGCTTCTGAAGTCCACTGAAACTTGTCCACCTTCTTGAGTAGCTTGTAAAATGGTAAACCTTTTTCTCCCAGCCTGGATATAAATCTGCTCAGAGCTGCCATACATCCGGTAAGTCGCTGAACCTTCTTTTGTGATCGTGGAGCTTCCATTTTCATGATAGCTTCAATCTTATCCGGATTAGCTTCAATTCCCCGGTGGCTGACAATAAATCCGAGTAGCTTCCCTGCCGGTACCCCAAAAACACATTTTTCGGGATTAAGCTTCCATCGATATCGCTGTAGACTGTTGAAAACCAGCTATAAGTCTTCGATGAAGTTTTCTGAGTTCTCTGTTTTGATTACTACGTCATCCACGTAGGCTTCCACACGCTTGCCCCAGTGATCGACTAAGCATGTTTGAATGGCTCTCTGATAAGTCGCTCCAGCGTTTTTGAGGCCAAACGGCATGGAGGTATAGCAGAAAGCACCGAATGGAGTGATGAACACTGTTTTTTCCTCGTCTTCCTTTGCCAAACTGATCTGATGATATCCGGAATAGCAGTCCAGAAAAGACAGCACAAAACATCCTAGAGAGCCCGAAGGGATCCTTTGGACAATGTTTGTTGAGATCTGTATAGTCGACGCACATGCGCTGATCCACTTTATTCTTTTTGAGTACAAGAACAGGGTTGGCTAACCATTCGGGATGTAACACCTCTCTAATAAACCCAGCCGCGACCAAGCGAGCCAACTCAGCGCGAATGGCCTCTCTTTTGTCGGGCGTGAAGCGACGTAGTTTTTGCCGGATCGGCCTTGCTTGGGGGTAGACCTTCAGTTTGTGCTCGGCCAGTTCTCTCGGGACTCCCGGCATATCCGCAGGTTGCCATGCGAATACGTCCCGGTTGTCTTGCAGAAACCGGACGAGCGCGCCTTCCTATTTATCGTCCAGGCTGGAGCTGATGATGGCAGTCTTGCGTTCATCAACAAACCCGAGGTTGATCCTTTTAGTTTCTTCAGTCGGCCGCATAGAGGTCGCGGCTTGAGCTTCGTTCGCCGGTGCTGTAAGGTCTTCCTTAGGCTTAGAGTTCGCCTGCGCTGAAGAAGTCACCGACGGTTTGGTGGTGAGGGCCGCTTGGATGGCCACTCGGAAACATTCTGCGGCGCCTTGGAAGTCAGCGCACACAGTTATGATTCCTTGTGGTCCTGGCATCTTCAGTATCATGTACGTGTAATGTGGGATGGCCATGAATTTTGCCAATCCTGGCCTCCCGATGATGGTGTTGTACCCGCAGTCGAAGTTTGCAACTTCGAACCTCAGGAACTCGGTTCTGTAATTCTCCAGAGTTCCGAAGGTGACGGGCATGTAGATGTGGCCCAGCGGGTATTCCCCTTCGGTCGGCACGATGCCGAAGAAAGGGGTGTCCGACTCGCGGAGTTCTTTGAGGTGAACTCCCAAGCCTTGGAGTGTCCGGGGGAAGGTGACGTTGATGCTGCTTCCCCCGTCCACTTACACCTTCTTCACCCTGCTCTCTCGGATCACCGGATCGACGAGGAGCGGGTACTTGCCTGGGTGGTCGAAGTTGAGCCATTGATCTGCCCGAGTGAAGGTGATCGGGTGCTCCGACCACCGGTACGGAGCGGGAGGACCGGTGGTCGCCACCAATATCTGGCGATCGTTGAGCTTTTGTTGTCTTCTGTTCTCCTGCGATCCGTGTCCGCCGAAGATGACGTTGACCTCCCTGTCAACACGTGGGAAGGCTCCTCCTTCACCCTCCTTCTGCTGCTGGGGTTGTCGTGGTTCTTTTGGTCCTCCCCGCGGTGGAGGAAGAGGTAGAGGTTGGAAGGGTCGGCCGTGTCCGATGGAGTGCTTGAAGTCCCTGCAGTTCCGCAGGGTGTGGCGCATGTCCTTGTGGTACGGGCACTGGGCGTCAAGGATGTCGTCCAGCGTGCGCTCGCCTCCACGAGGTCCTCCCTGGGCACGAGAGGCAGGTGGTCTGGTGGCGTGCACCTCTTTGCGAGGTCCTTTCTCCCAGGGGTTTGTCGGGTTGCTGGTTCACGTCGCGTCGTGGCGCTGCCGGTGCGGGCTTCACTCCCCCGATGAGGTCCTGAGCTCGCTCGTCGGCGGTGATGTAGAGGTCGGCTTCCCGGAATAGCTGCTCGGAGGTAGTCGGCGCTTTCAGCAGTATGGCTCGGACGAAGGCCGAGTCATTGGATCCTCTGTAGAAGTCCTCGATCACGGCTGCCTCCGTGACCTCGAGGATTCGATTTCTCATGGTCTGGAACCTTTTGAGGTACGACCGGAGAGTTTCATCCCCCCGGCGCTTGATGGATTTGAGGTCCCATAGTTGCGCTGGTTTGTCGAAGAGGGACTGAAAGTTGGCGGTGAAGCGTCGACTGAAGTCGCTCCAGTCGTCGATGCAGTGTCGAGGTAGATGTCGCAGCCATTGTAGTGCGTCTTGCCCGAGGACAATGGGTAAGTACGCAATCATCACGTCCTCGGATGCTCCGGCGGCTCGGGCGGCAGTGGTGTAGACGGCCAGCCAGCCTCCTGGATCCTGCTTAGGTTCATATTTGTCGACATTGGATACCTTGAAGTTAGGGGGCCACTGAATGGCCCTAAGGCATGGAGTAAGGGATGTCACCCCACACGTGTCCTCCAGTCGTCGGGGATGATGTCTGTCCCGGGGAGGGGAGTAGTTGTTGTGATTCCTCGACCGTCCCTGAGTAGTACCGCTAGTCGAGGCCATTGCTGACTCGGGTATGGTTGCCTGACTCCGAGCTAGGATGCCATGATCCCTGTCGTACTCCTCCCGGTGGTGGATCTCGTTCTCATGCCGTCGTTCACGCGAAGCGTTGATGGAGCTTCGCGCATCCCGCCGACTGTTGATGACGTGTCGTAGATCGTTCGGCGGGTCAGCGAGCGGTAGAAGATGGTTGGCTGCCTGGGTGAACAGTCGTCGATAGCCCTCGGCGTCGGGAGTCCGAGGGAGTCCACCAGCTATCCGAGCTAGTACCCCTCCGACTTCACTCGGCGTGTTCATGGCTCGGGCGAAATCGGGATTCAGGTTGCGCCCGAAGAGTGGAATTTCCCGGCGCTGCCTCGCGTCCTGCTCGGCTTGTTCCTGAGCTCGTCGGCGATCACGTCGGCAGGAATTCCTTCGTTCAATGAAGACGCGTTCCTCCGGAGTTTCTCCTATCTCCGAGACCTCGTCCCGTGAAATAGGTTATTCCGGATCCCATTCTCCGGCCTCATGATGTCGCTAAATGTTTCGGCGCCGGTTTCTCCGTCGGCGGGATTCCCGCTGTGTTGGTTCTTCTCCGGGCGCGGTCGGCTCGTCGTCAGAGACGGGGGGCGACTCCACTCTCCCGATGAAAAGAACGTCGGGGTAGAATGGCGCAGCTGTCGTGGCGATCTTCTTTCCGTTCTCCTTTGAGGGCGGAGGCACGGAAAGAACAACTTGCTTCCTCCTGGTCTCTTTCTTCCTTGCGATCTGTGTCCATTCTTTCGTCGGGGAAGTAGACAGTGGAGTTTTCCGGGTTAGCGGGCCCTCGGCCCCTGGCTTTCTGAAGGCGATCTTTTTTCGGAAAGCTGGAGGTTGCGCTTCTCTGATATTCTCAGAGTTTGTTGGGGGAGACTTCTTTTTCGGTGGATCTGCAATGCGGTGTAGAGTTCCCTCTTCATCTACTATGGACGAGATTGTTCCAAAGCAGAATACGGATCCGGGACGGAGGGTGATCTTGCTGTGGAAGGTGACGGCCATTGAGCTAGCTTGGATCGGCGACACACCCCCTACCTGGCGCGCCAGCTGTCGGTGTTTTGGGTCCGACCGCACACCCGGGGTTGCCCCTCAAGGTGTTTTAGGAGTACGACGGTGTCGCCGACTGTAGCTAAATGGTTCGTGCCCGATGCACGAGGGACAATGGACATTGTTTACAGGTTTGGGCCGCTTTGAGATGCGTAACACCCTACGTCCTGGCGAGTATGCTTTGTGTAATGGGTTACAAGGTAGCTCTCGTAAAGAGTTGAGGTGGGTGGTGGAGTAGTGGGATCGATCGTTCTAAAGGGGTGCCCCCTAGGCCTTATATATTCGACCGTGAGGCAATACATGTCGATATGCACCTAAAAGATAGTGAACCGTTCTTGTCTATCTTCCTATGATTCTGCCGACTTATCCTTGCCTGGTTACGTCGTACGGGGCTCCAGCGCGGGAAAGTCGGATCTTCTGTTGCGGTCGTTTGCTCAACGCTGTGGGGCCATCCGGGCTTGCACCAACCCGGCCTTATGTCGATCTGCTTCACTGGTCGCTCCTCCCCAGGCCCATGAAGGAGTGACCTTACGATTTATTGGGCCCTTGGGCCTTTCGTGAGGTCTTTTATCCTTCTAGTGGACCCGGGGGATATCTGTCCCCCACAGTACGAGCCTCTGGTCAATGATCAATGGCCACACAACCCCCATTTTTGTCGAAAATAGCCATGAACGACCATTTTCAATGACACTAAATGCTAACACCTAAGAATTTTTGACCAAGAAATAGTCTCCACCATAAATCCAAGAATGTGGTCTATGAAAAGGAAACATATGTGGGGTGAGGTGTACGTGTCGGTGTTTTGGGTCCGACCGCACACCCGGGGTTGCCCCTCAAGGTGTTTTTTAGGAGTAGGACGGTGTTACCGACTGTAGCTCGATGGTTCGTGCAGGGCGCACGAGAAACTGTGAACAATGGTGTACAGGTTCGGGCCGCTTAGAGATGCGTAACACCCTACGTCCTGGCGGGAATGTTTTATGAGGTGGATTACAAGGGAACTCACTAGTGCGAGGAACGTAGAGAGTTGGGGTAGATGGCTGGGTAGTGAGATCGATCGTTCTGAAGGGGTGCCCCCTAGGCCTTATATACTCGACCGTGGGGCATTACATGCAGATATGATAGTAGTATGCGCCTAAATGATAGTGAACCAATTGAGCCTATCTCCCTATAGTTCCGCCGACCCATCCTCTCGTGGTTCCGTTGCACAGGGTTCCAGTGCGGGAAGATGGGATCACTATTGTGATTACTCGCTCGAAATCATTGGGCCGTCTGGGCTTGCACCAATCCGGCCTTATGTCAATCTTCTTCACCGGCCGTTCCTCCCCAGGCCCACGAAGGGATGACCTTACGATTTATTGGGCCCTTGGACCTTTTGTGAGTTCTTTTATCCTTCCAGTGGACCCGGGGGATATCTGCCCCCACAAGCCCCCGATCTTCGGGTTGATTTTGAAATAATCGGCCCAAAGATCCTAGGTCTAGCTTGCAGTCTTTGTTTGTAACAAGAAGTGCTTTCTGGGTAATCCGGTAAAAACGATTTCTTACTGTCGAACTTCATTGGGTGCACCAAAGGTGCACCCAATGGGTGTAGCCCCCGAGCTTCGAGTGGATTTTTGCAGACGATCCACTCGAAGGTCTTCACTTCGAGTATCATCAGAAACCACTTCTATTTTCCACTTTTACTTCGTCAGAGGTCGGCTTTGTTTTGATCTTACCCTATGCTTTAGAGGTTAGCATTGTCTTGATCTGAGATGACGATTCATTGGGTGGGTGTAGCCCCAGAGCTTCAAGTGGATTTTTGAAAATAATCCACTCGAAGGTCTTCATTTCGTGCCCTTTTTCTGAGGATCACCCTCTTTTCTTGTCGAATGCCTTAAAAGTCAGCATTATGTTATTGATATTATGCTTTAGAGGTCAGCATGTATTTTGTCTTTGAGGCCGAGTTCATGATCTGCCCATATCTTGCTAGGTGGTGCAATTTATTTGATCTGCGACTGATTGGACGTTCGATAGACGTCCTCTGGCTAGTCTTCATGTCGCTTCTGTCGATCAGACTTGTACTTCACCGGCTATATTTGGCTTTCCTTTGTTCCTTACTGATATCTCACTTTTGTCTTGAGGTATTCATTGCATGCACTGCACGGATGTGACAGTTTTGAAAAATATACTGATAATTCCTGGGCGTCCCCCCTCCAATGGGTGTGGGCAAGGGACGGCTTGGTACGCTGAGTGTTTTAGCAAACTGCTTCTGAGTAGTAATTTGATGTGACCGCGGGTGTAATCATATCGCCCGCGTAGTTGACTGGAGTCCCAATGGGTGTTGTGTTGCGTGAAGCGGCGTCAGCCGCCTGACGTGTCTTCAGACGGTTTAAAGTGCATATTGAATTTTTGCGACTGTTCAGTGACCGTGGTAGGAGGTGAGCGGTTGCCTTCTTCTTCTATAAATAGTGCCTTTGCTTCTCCGGTTTTTTCACATCTCTTGCTGCTTGCTTACTCTCCTCTTCTTCCCTCCACCGCCACCATTTGCAAGAGTAAGAAAGGTAGAGGTTCTTCTCCTCGCTCTGGTGACAAGCGCAAACGTGAGCCGACTCCTCCTTCGGAGGACTTCGGCGACTCGGAGTACTCGGAGGAGGAGTTCTCCTCCGAGTCCGAGGGATCTTCGGCTCCCGTCTCTCCCCCGGCATCGTCTGATGATTCAGACGACTCCCAAGGGATTGCCTCGGAGGTCTGGACCTACATCCGGGCCGTCGAGCGCTCCGGGCTCGAGGGCTCGGATGAGTCGGAGTACTCCTCGGACAAGGAGGACTCCTCGGACTCGTCCGAGGAGAGCAGCGGCGACGATGGCGGTGATGACGGCGACGACGGAGGCGACAGCGGCAGGGGCGGCGACGGCGACGACGGCAGCAAGGGCGGCAATGGCAGCGGCAGCAAGGGCAGCAACAAGGCCAGTGGCTAGATGCCACTGGTTTTTTAAATGTTAGTATAGATTAGAAGTAGTATAATGAAATAATGTAGTAGTAGTTAGTAGTATAGAGTAGTGAAGTGTAATGTAGTAGTAGGGAGGTCATTAACTCATAACGTGATCTAAAGGAGGCGAGGGCCAATCCAGCGCCAACATGGTTCAAAGGAACCACAACAAGGGCAAAGGAAAGCCAAAATCTAACAAGCCCAACAAAACTACCAACTTTAAGAAGAAGAAGAACAAGGCTGAACTGACATGTTTCGCATGTGGTGAGGCGGGTCATTTTGCCAAGGATTGTCTTGATCGAGCGGATCGCCGTGGCAAAAAGGGCAATGTCAACACAGTGATCGCTAGCAATGAGGAAGACAAAGGGTATGGTAATTTACCTTTTATCTTCTTAGTATTTGAATCACCTACTTGGTGGCTTGATACTGGTGCTAATGTTCATGTGTGTTCTGACATTAATTTGTTCTCTTCTTATCAGGGTGCCCGGGATTCTTCCGTCCTAATGGGGAATGGGTCACGTGCTTCTGTTCATGGCACTGGCACGATGGATCTAAAGTTTACTTCGGGAAAGATCGTGCAGCTGAAGAACGTGCATCATGTCCCTTCTATACACAAGAATCTCGTTAGCGGAACCCTTCTATGTAGAGATGGGTTCAAGGTAGTTTTGGAGTCCAATAAATTAGTTGTGTCTAAGTCGACAATTTATTGGTAAAGGCTATGATTGCGGAGGCTTGTTCTGCTTTTCTCTATTAGATTTCAATAATAAGTCTGTGAACCATATTTGTGCTAATGTTGATGATCTTGCGAGTATTTGGCATTCTCGTTTGTGTCATATTAATTTTGGCTCTATGTCTAGGCTTGCAACCATGAGCTTAATTCCAAATATCACCATAGTCAAAGGTTCTAAGTGCCATAGTTGTGTGCAGTCAAAGCAACCTCGAAAGCCTCACAAGGCTGCTGGGGAGAGACACCTGGCACCTCTAGAACTCATACATTCTGATCTTTGTGAGATGAATGGTGTGTTGACAAAGGGTGGCAAGAGATACTTCATGACATTGATTGATGATGCGTCTAGATTTTGCTATGTATACTTGCTAAAAACTAAAGATGAGGCTTTAGACTACTTTAAAATCTATAAGGCTGAAGTTGAAAACCAACTAGAGAGAAAGATCAAACATCTTAGATCAGATCGTGGTGGCGAATTCTTTCCCAAAGTCTTTGATGATTTCTGTGCAGAACATGGAATTATTCATGAGAGGACGCCTCCCTATTCACCCGAATCAAACGGGATTGCTGAAAGGAAAAACCGTACGTTGACTGATATGGTGAATGCCATGTTAGACACTTGTGGTTTATCTAAGGCATGGTGGGGGGAGGCAGTCCTGACTTCATGTCATGTTCTGAATAGAGTTCCTATGGGCAAAGAAGAGAAAACCCCTTATGAGAAGTGGGTTGGGAGAAAACCATCACTTTCATACTTGCGCACTTGGGGGTGCATGGTGAAAGTCAATGTACCAATTAATAAAAGCGCAAGCTTGGTCCAAGGACAGTGGATTGTGTCTTTCTTGGATATGCTTCGTGTAGCATAACATATAGATTTTTAGTAGTTAAATCTGAAGTTCCTGATGTGTATGTTGATACTATTATGGAATCACGTGATGCTACTTTCTTTGAACACATATTTCCAATGAAAGACATTCATAGCAATTCTAGATACTCTTCTGAGATAACTCCTGAACATAGTACACCTGTTGAGAGTTTTGAACAGCCACATGAAATTGTCCTAGAGGAGGATGACAATGATGCTCCTAAAAGGTGCAAGATACAAAGGGTTGAAAAATCCTTTGGTGATGATTTCATTGTGTACCTTGTGGACGATACTCCTACTACCATTGTAGAAGCATTTGCATCTCCAGATGCAGATGATTGGAAAGAAGCAGTTCATAATGAGATGGACTCCATTCTTTCAAATGGTACGTGGGAAGTCACTGATCGACCCTATGGATGTAAACCTGTGGGTCGTTGAAAGGGAAATGTACCCTTGGGCAATTTCTATTATGTTTTGGTGATTAAGTGCCCAACACATTTAATTAAGTTCTTATGTGCTAAATGAAGAGAAAAGTGCAAATCAAGACATGAGGTATGTTTCTAGACTTAGTACATTGCTGTGAGTACTAACATATTCTGTCTAAGTGCTGGAAATAGGAAAAGAAAGGATTGCAAAAGACTGGCTGTGTGCAGCCGAAGTTCAGCTCAGTCTGGCACACCGGACTGTCCGGTGGTGCACCGGACAGTGTCCGGTGCGCCAGGCTGGTCTCCGGTGAACAGGCCGCCCTCGGGAAAAGTTTGGCGGCGTACGACTATAATTCACCGGACTGTCCGGTGAGCCAACGGTCATCTGCGCCAACGGTCAGCCGCGCAATCCGCGGGCGACGCGTGGCCCGCACCAACGGTCGGCAGGGGGCACCAGACTGTCCGGTGTGCACCGAACAGTGTCTGGTGCGCCAACTGCCCCAGAGCTGCAGCTGTCGTCTACGCCAGAAAAGGAAGGAGATCGGCACCGGACCGTCTACAGTGACTGTCCGGTGGTGCACCAGACTGTCTGGTGCGCCACTCGACAGAAGGCAAGGATGGCCTTCCTTGTTGGCCTCCAACAGCTCCTAGCTGCCTTGGGGCTATAAAAGGGACCCCTAGGCGCATGGAGGAGGTACCCAAGCTTACAAGAAACATTCTAAGACTCCAAGACTCCAACTTCACACATTCGATTCTTTGAGATAGTGACTTGAGCTCCATTTGTGTTGTGAACACCGTACGTTGTGTTTTGAGCTCAAGTTGTGACTTGTGTGCGTAGTTGTGCTGCGATTTGTGTCTTGTGTGTGTTGCTCTCCCTCCCTTACTTCTGTGCTTCTTTTGTGATCATCATTGTAAGGGCGAGAGGCTCCAAGTTGTGAAGATTCCTCGCAAACGGGAGAAAGACTAAGAAAGGAAAAACCATGGTATTCAAGTTGATCATCGGATCACTTGAAAGGGGTTGAGTGCAACCCTCGTCCATTGGGACGCCACAACGTGGAAGTAGGCAAGTATTACTTGGCCAAACCACGGGATAAAAATCGTGTGTCTCTTGTGTGCTTTCTCTTTGATTGTCTGTGTTCACAAGAACTCGCTTCAAGCTACTTAGCCGTTCTAACTTTCATAACTAAGTTTTGTGGCTATTATTGTTGAATTTTTCAGGATCACCTATTCACCCCCCTCTAGGTGCTCTCAATTGTTATCAGAGCCGTTCTCTTCACTAAAGGGACTAACTGTGGCAGCCCTCCCAAGTTATCGGGCCCACATGCACAATCCTTGCCTTGATGGCCTCAGATGGCTATGCATGTGTACCAGGTAACTTAACAAGGCTATCACGAGTTCAACAACTTGAACTCATCATCCCAAGGATCTCCCACCATACATGCATATTACAGTAATCACATTCGATACACACAGTTCAGAGATAAGAGCAGAAGACTTTTACAAAAATATTCTTTTCATTTCTAAAACTGAAGGTTATTGTTACATTTATTACAAGTCCTGATATACTCAAAGTGCATAACTTATTACAAAAGCAGGAAGGTAGAAACCCTCCAAAGCTTATACACAAGCCTAACTAATCCTCCTCCAGAACTGGAAACGCCCTCCAGCCACAGGAACACCTAGAGTACTCCTCATCACCTACAACAACATGGGTTCGAAAACCCTGAGTACGGAGTGTACTTTCGCAAGTCTTACCCGACTAAGGAAAAAAAAACTATCAAGGATATGCTGGTTAAATAGGAATCAAGGAAAGGCTTGAGCAAGAATCAACTTAGATACTTTTGCAGAAATAACATACTAAAGTGAGTCCTTACTTTCAATATTTTAACGCCAGATTAAATATTAATAGACTCTGGTTGCATCTAGTCTAATTTCACCATCTCATCAATACAACATCATTTTGATTCATAATGCTTACATCCTGACTTAGGTTGCAGGGCAGCGATCAAGTCTCCACTCTCCAGGGATATAACGGCGATCCGAATCGATTTACTCAGCTGAGGATCTCTAACCACACGACATATGTAGCACTTAACCCTTTCATATGTCAACCGTTCCCACAAATCCTCCACAACGTGAACCGGTCCGCGCTACCCGGGAGCACAGTACTCCTCCATCCAGCCTCCAGCCAGGAGGGTACACGCTACTCCCACCATCTCCCACGCCCAGTGCGCGGTTGTCTTTTCACGTATGGAATAGCCGGGTTCAAGCTTACCCTGTCCCATATCCAGGGCATGTGGCCAGTTAAGATAGTCCTTGATCATACATGCCTACATACGCATCCAATCCTTAATTGACCTAGGTGGAGCATCACCTGTTCCTAGCCCAAGTCTCGATTTAAGTACTTCCATCCTTAGGATTGTTTTGTGTTCCTTAGGATGAGAAGAGCATTACAGGGAACTTTGCAGTAAGATCCTACCATGCTCCCAATGAAAATATTCTTGCAGGTAGAAGCCATCCTTCCTCAGGACAACCCCTGAGCTAGGCATTATTGCAAAAGACAACTTCTATCCACAAGATCTAAGCAGGGCTAAGCATTTTTGTAAACAATATTTGATACTTCCAAAGAAGTATCTATAATAGGAATGGATATCAAGGTAGTCAATGCATCAAATAGTTTTCAAGCAACTCCTATAACTTAATGCACATTTCACTAGACTTAAAGTGTATAAAAGTCTTTTAAAAATACAAGGAAAGGGGTAAATGCACCGGGGCTTGCCTTATTGCAGTGAAGAGGTACTCTATCCCTCTATTAAACCCCAGTTAGATGGCTCCTCCACTTGATCAACAGCCACTGGAGTAGATTCCTCTTCAGTCACCACTTCAGCTTGAATCTTCACTCCTTCTGGTAGGAGTTCTATATGAAATAACATGATCATGGATGTTTATGCTTATGCAACTTGAAAAGAAAATACTAAGAAGCATCGCAAGACTTACACCTCTCTAAAGGTGTACACAAAAGCTAACAAAACCTTAAGAGAGCTAAATACTCTAATATCACAACTCAATTTACCAACCAAACTAGAAAACCTTGCCTCCATAACCAACCAAGTACTTCATTTATGCATTAAGCAAGGATCCACACTGCATGTACTACAAGTTATAGTGTCCAAGAATCAGCCACGATTCACTGAACCTGTTTTCGTTTCTCTGAATTCATCTTCTAGTGCTCCATTCCTCTCCCTCTGTTCATTGCTTTGTAACTCACAAATTCCCTCAATACAAACCCAACTCATTTACTCAAAGTTATTCTCTAGACATAGCTCTACCAACTTGGTATAGAAATCACAGGTTGAAAATATTTAGAGCAAGAGTTATGGCAATCCAAAGTAAAGCAAAACACTGAAAATTCAGTTTCTAATTTTTGAAACAGCACAATACTGAGTCGGATAGAGGGTTTTGCAGCAGGCTATTCTCTAAATTCCATACAGTACCAAGCCCACTCTTTGCACAAAACTTGTTCATCTATATCTGGTCTCTCATTTTGCTACAGACTCTTAACCAAAATCCCTTTGGATTTATTACCACAAGGCCCCAAAGTTGGGTAAAAACACACATATTCAGACTTAAATATTATTCTAAGTCTGAATCCCAACACCTGACAGTCCATCTTTTGGCCACTTTTACTCCCAAATTTATGTGGAACCAGGTCCATCTCACTTTAGCAAACTTGTTCACTTTACTATGGTCTACAACTTTTCTATGGAACCTTTAATCTAAAACCCCATGAATCAGTCACAAATGAATTCCAAACTAGGCATACTGCTGCAATTCAGTTCACAGAACTGAATAAAAAAAATTCAGTTGTGTCCAGCCTAAGAGTCCAACTTTAGCCAACCTTTTCTCCAACTTTTACACAGCAAAAGACCAAGCTCACATTACCAAAATTATTCCTTAAATATAGCTCTACTACTTTGGTATAGCACCCCTAGGTTGAAAACATTCAGAACAATTTCTTTACGAAGCACCAAAGTGGAGCTCAACACACTAGAACCTAGTTTCAGCCTTCTGCACTAAGTCTGCGATCCAAAAATCCAATAGCCTATTTTTTGAGCGAACTTTACACCTAGTTCTCAGCAACAGATAGTGGTAGAGTACAAGTAGTAAATGGTGAGCTTCACTGACCTTTGCCCAGCATGGAACAAGTAGTACACGGCCAAGAATACTTGTGGGAAACCTTATCCACGGGGAGGTGAAAAACGGTTGGGTTTGGTCACCACAGGCAAGAGGTTGGCATTCAGCTCTAGAGTAAAACAAACTTGGTGGCTGAAAGAGAGGATGCACACCAGCAAGAATACCAGGACTCCAACACCTTTGTAGTGGACTGGGACTACAACTCGAGAACAAGGGAGAAAAGCTTTTCTGAACTCAGCCGTGGAACACACTGAATAAATAGGCAGGGGGAGGGGTCACTGAGCGCATCCAGTCCATGGGGAGAAGGGGGCAAACCTGGGCTAGGGAGGGGGTTATACCAGCAGTACATAAGGACTGCACACTCAAGCAGTGAACTTTGGCTAGAATTTGACGGCAAGGAAGAAATCTTCACTCAATACGGCAGCCCAAGGTACTGAATATAGGGGCAGGTGCAGTGGAGCTATTCCACGCTTGATGAAGGAGGATTCCTAGAGTGCCAGCACACCAAAGGTTCAAAAACGTGGCATACAAGCACTACACCTCGTTGGCTCAGCTCCCACACATAAATATCACTTTGTCCAAATCTGTAGGTAGTAGACAAAATAGATAAGATTTCTACTGCACACTGCCCCCCCCCACGCAGTCCAAATTGGATATTTTAGTGGGGAGTGAGACCTCTAGGTAGGACCTTCAACTATTCACTACAACCTTATCTTCATTTCTACACGCTAGTGCAGCCAGCAGGGATAAAAAGATCTCCTTCAGATATTTTTGGAGTACACTGAACTGCTGCTGTTTGACTGAGTTCACAGCTTCACCTTTTTATTTTTCCCAGCTCCAAGCAACAACAGGGGAACCGACCTTAAGGAACCTTGTTCACCAACTAACCCACTATCAATCTTCCATACAGACTTAAGCCTTGTAATCCTTAGATCAGATACTAAACAGCTCCAAAGTCAGGAGAAAAATACTGAACCAAATCCACAGTGACTGATTCAGGTTTGCATTCCCATGCCTGATAGACATAGTTCGAACACCTTTTTCTCTCTATTCCAAACAAGGATAGCTCAAGCATTCCTGAACAGATTTGTTCCCCAACCATGGCTCTTCAGGTTTACTATAAAAATCCAGGACCCAAAATATGTAGATCACAAGTTATGTGGCTCTGAAGTTGGCCACACATCACTAAAACACAGTTTCAGTCCTCTGAATTTACTGAATCAGCCAACACTGCCCCCTTGCACATTTCATTGTTTAGCTGCATTGATCACCCAATTTCTTTTAGTAACAGACCACTATCCCTTCACAAAAGTTATTCTCCATGGATATCTCTACCTATTTTTAATAGAAACTCATGGCTGAAATCATATAGAACAAGGGTTGTGGTGATCCAAAATTTAGTAAAAACACTGAAAATTCAGTTTCAGAGGTCTGAAACAGCTCTGCACCCAATCTGACAGGGAGTTTTGTAACACTATTGTCTCCAAATTACACACAGTAACAAGACCAATTATTTGCATAAACTTGTTCACCTTACTGTGATCTTCAAATTATATATATATAATTTAGTCCAAAACCAAATGGATTAGGCACAAATGAGCCCCAAACTCAGTACCTTTTACTGAATTTTAGTTTCAGTGAACTGAACAAAATTTCAGTCAAAGCAACTTGACAGTCCATTTTGGAACTAACTTCTCTCCCAAATTTGTGTAGCACCAACCCAACATTGCTTAAATAAGTTTGTTCTCCTAGATCTGGTCTTCCATTTTTCTATAAAGTTCTTTGTGCAAAACTAACAGGATTTTGCACAATAGATCTCTAAAGTTGGTACCATTCACTGATGTTCAGATTTTCAGCTCTGAAAAAACTAAGTCAACAGCAATATGATAATCCATCTTTGGGGAAGTTTTTCTCCACATTTTATATAGGATCATGTCAAATACACTTAAAGAAAGTTGTTCACCAACATGTGTTATTTAATCCCTTTATGGACCCCTCAGTCTAAATCCTTAGGGATTAGTCACAAACAAGCTCCCAAAACTGCTATCAAACTCTGAATTCAGTTCCAGTTACTGTTTTCAATCTGAAAATTCAGAAATCTGTCAATCAATCTTTGGACTATCTTTTCTACCAGTAGCATATAGTTTTGGGGCTATATCACTTAATAAGAAATGTCCTCCTATCATTGATCTACAAGGTTAATATAGTGTTCATTAACCAAAACCTCCTGGATTCCAAAATATCAAGGCCCAAAGTTGGATCCAAATACTGAAATTCAGCCTCTGAACTCTACTAAGTCTGAAATCCAGAAACTCTGTTAGCCCTACTTTGAACCAGTTTTTCTCCATGTTCCAAATAGCTTTAGGGCTAGGTGACTCAACCGAACTTATACTCCTCATGTGGCCCTATAACTTTGTTATAATGACCATCTTCTAAATGGTTTTAGATCAGAAGTTACAAGGGTTCAAATTTGACTAGTTTATATTATTTTCAGCAATTCCAAAATGAACCCAAAACTGAATTTTTGTATTTAACTCCAAAATCTTCCACACAACTTGGGAATCTCCAAATAAGAAAGTTATTCACTTTTCCAAGCTCTACAACTTTGGTACTTTTACTTTTGCCCAATTCTCTCTAGATTTTGAATTCCACTTTTGGGGAAAAATTTAGGGTTTCAAATGTGACTCCTTCTCATCTAGTGATTTACCAACTCAATCCATACTCCTAAAAGATGAGTGACTCCTTAATCTCAAATCCAACTCTAGTATATGAAGCTCATGTCCAAAGTGTCCTTGGTTTAGGAGTTGTTTTGTTTATCCACAATTCCAAGCAAGGTTTCCAAATCTCACTTAAGTTTTTTTTAAGGTCAATCCAGTTCATCAATTAATTCTTCCACTTAACATACCTCTGAAATCATAGTTTCTCTCGGTTCTAAGTCTTGCCTTTAGCACTCGAAGACTCCAATTTGCTACTTGCTCAAGAGATGACCTACTCTTGTCTAGCTTAAGCCAAGTCCTTAAACTAAACTCTAAACCCACACACAACATCACACTTTTGAAAAAGTTTAACCTAGTGAATGCATTCTAGGTATATCAAATAAGATAATGCAAGTGCTTATGATGACATGTCAGCATTTTAGTTATCGTAACACCAGGGGTGTTACACTAACCGCCTGAAGAGATGGATCCTAAGGGAAATGGGATGGTGGTCAACGATATGGAGGAGTCCCTCTTCAACGAGCCAAGAGATGACAAGCCCACTGACTCTGGCTCGAGTCACAAGAAGAAGGACATGAAGAAGAAGAGGCGTATCAAGAAGATCATCTACTACGACAGTGATGCCTCGTCTTCTTCACCACATGACGATGACTCCTCGTCAAAGAAGAAACCGGTGAATCAAAACTATTCATTTGATTATTCTCGTTTTCCATTTAATTCTAATGCTCATTTGCTATCAATTCCACTTGGGAAACCTCCACACTTTGATGGAGAAGACTACTCTTTTTGGAGTCACAAAATGCGTAGTCACTTATTTTCTCTCCATCCTAGTATTTGGGAGATTGTCGAAAACGGAATGCATTTTGATAGTACTGACAATCCCGTTTTCATAAATGAGCAAATTCATAAGAATGCACAAGCTACTACTGTTTTGCTAGCATCCTTGTGCAGGGATGAATACAACAAGGTGAGCGGCTTGGACAACGCCAAGCAAATATGGGACACCCTCAAGATATCGCATGAGGGAAAAGATGTCACCATGATCACCAAAATGGAGTTGGTGGAAGACGATCTGGGAAGGTTCGCGATGATCAGGGGAGAGGAGCCAACACAAACATACAACAGGCTCAAGACCCTGGTCAACAAGATTAGAAGCTATGGAAGCACAAGATGGATGGACCACGACGTCGTCCGACTAATGCTAAGGTCATTTACGGTAATTGACCCCCATCTTGTCAACCTTATTCGTGAGAATCCCAGGTACACCAAGATGACGCCTGAGGAGATTCTTGGGAAGTTTTTGAGCGGGCGCATGATGGTGAAGGAGGCTCGATATGTGGACGATGCTCTAAACGGTCCACTACCCATCCATGAGCCTCAATTCGTTGCCCTCAAAGCAACCAGCAACAGGGAGATGCTACCAAGCAAGGTGGCACAAGTGGAGGCTGCGGGCCTCAACGAAGATGAGATGGCGCTTATCATCAAGCGCTTCAAGACCGCACTAAAAGGACGCAAGGAGTACCCCAACAAGAATAAGACAAAGGGAAAGCACTCCTGTTTCAAATGCGGTAAGACTGATCATTTTATAGCACAATGCCCCGATAATGACAATGACCAGGAACAAGAAAAGCATGAGAAGAGGGAGAAGAAGAAGGTTTACAAGAAGGCGAAGGGTGAGGCACACCTTGGCAAAGAATGGGATTCAGACTACTCTTCATCCGACTCCGACGATGAAGGACTGGCAGCCTCGGCCTTCAACAAGTCTTCGCTCTTATCCAACGAACGCCACACTTGCCTCATGGCCAAGGAAAAGAAGGTGAGTGTTCGAGATTCCCCTAAGTACTCTACTTCTAGTGATGAGGATTCCTCCGATGATGAAGTAGATTACTCTAGTCTATTTAAAGGATTAGATAGAGCTAAAGTAGAAAAGATTAATGAACTAATTGATGCTTTAAATGAAAAAGATAGACTTTTAGAAAAGCAAGAGGATATTTTGTATGAAGAGCATGATAAGTTTATTAGTGTTCAAAAATCTCTTGCTCTAGAAATTAAGAGAAATGAAATGCTATCTTCTGAGTTATCTGCTTGCCATGAAACTGTATCTAGTTTAAAGAGGTTAAATGATGATTTAAATGCTAAACTAGAGGAAGCTAATAAATCTAGTTCATGTGTAGAGCATGTTAGTATTTGTAATAGATGTAAGGACTTTGATGTTGATGCATGTAATGAACATCTTATTGCTATTACAAATTTGAATGATGAAGTGGCAAGTCTTAATGCTCAACTTAAGACTTGCAAAAATGATTTTGATAAGTTAAAATTTGCTAGGGATGCCTACACAATTGGTAGACACGCCTCTATTAAGGATGGACATGGTTTTCGAAAGGAAACCAAGAACTTAACAAGCCAAAAGGCTCCTGTTCTCAACAAAGAGAAAGGGAAGGCTCCTATGGCTAGTAGTTCTCAAAAAGGTCATGCTTACATTTATGATAGAAAGTTTTCTAGGAATGCTCATTATAAAAGGAGTTATGATGCTTTTAATTCACATGCTATGTTTGCTTCTAGCTCTACTTTTGTGCATGATAGAAGTAGGCCTAGGAGAAATCATGTTGTGCATCATGTGCCTAGGAAAGTGTGTAATGAATCTACTACCATTTACCATGCTTGCAATACTTCATTTGCGCTTTTATGTAAGAATGAAAAAGTAGTTGCTAGAAAGTTGGGATCCAAATGCAAGGGAGACAAAACTTGCATTTGGGTTCCAAAGGCTATTGTAACTAACGTTGTAGGACCCAACAAGAGTTGGGTACCTAAAACCCAAGCGTAACTTGTCTTGCAGGTTTATGCATCCGGGGGCTCAAGCTGGATTATTGACAGCGGATGCACAAACCACATGACGGGGGAGAAGAAGATGTTCACCTCCTACATCAAGAACAAGGATTCCCAGGATTCGATCATCTTTGGAGATGGGAACCAAGGCAAAGTTAAAGGATTGGGAAAGATAGCCATTACATCCGAGCATTCTATCTCAAATGTGTTCTTAGTTGAATCGCTCGGATACAACTTATTGTCTGTAAGTCAATTATGTAACATGGGTTATAATTGTCTATTTACAAATATAGATGTTTCTGTCTTTAGAAGGAGTGATGGTTCATTAGCGTTTAAGGGTGTATTAGACGACAAACTCTACTTAGTTGATTCTTCGAAAGTGGAGGCCGATATAGATGCATGCTTAATAGCTAAGACTAGCATGGGCTGGCTGTGGCATCACCGTCTAGCACATGTTGGGATGAAGAACCTTCATAAACTTCTAAAGGGAGAACATGTGTTAGGACTAATCAATGTCTGCTTCGAGAAAGATAGACCTTGTGCAGCTTGTCAGGCAGGAAAACAAGTGGGAAGCACTCATCACAGCAAGAATGTGATGACAACATCAAGACCACTGGAGCTTCTTCACATGGACCTCTTCGGACCCGTTGCCTACCTTAGCATCGGGGGAAGTAAGTATGGTCTTGTAATTGTTGATGATTTTTCCCGCTTCACTTGGGTGTTCTTTTTGCAGGATAAATCAGAAACCCAAGGGACCCTAAAGCGCTTTCTAAAGAGAGCTCAAAACGAATTTGAGCTCAAGGTGAAAAAGATAAGAAGCGACAACGGGTTTGAGTTCAAGAATATGCAAGTGGAGTATCTTGATGAAGAAGGCGTCAAGCATGAGTTCTTTGCTCCCTACACACCACAGCAAAACAGAGTGGTAGAGAGGAAGAACAGGACGCTCATCGACATGGCAAGGACGATGCTTGGAGAATTCAAGACACCCGAGCGGTTTGGTCGGAAGCAGTGAACACAGCCTGCCACGCCATAAACCGGCTCTATCTGCATCGTCTCCTCAAGAAGACCTCCTACAAGCTTCTTACCGGTAACAAACCCAATGTCTCTTACTTCCGTGTATTTGGGAGCAAAAGCTACATTTTGGTGAAGAAAGGTAGGCATTCCAAATTTGCTCCCAAAGCCGTAGAAGGATTTTTACTAGGATATGACTCAAATACAAAGGCATATAGGGTCTTCAACAAATCATCGGGTTTGGTTGAAGTCTCTAGCGACGTTGTATTTGATGAGACTAATGGCTCTCCAAGAGAGCAAGTTGATCTTGATGACATAGATGAAGATGATGTTCCAACGGCCGCAATACGCACCATGGCGATTGGAGAAGTGTGACCTCAGGAACAACAAGAGCAAGATCAGCCTTCTTCCTCGACAATGGTGCATCCCCCAACTCAAGATGATGGACAGGTTCCTCAAGAAGAGGCGCATGATCAAGGGGGAGCACAAGAAGAAGAAGTTATGGAGGAAGAAGAAGAAGCACCACTGGCCCCTCCAACTCAAGTCCGAGCGACGATTCAAAGAAATCACCCCGTCGATCAGATTCTGGGTGACATAAGCAAGGGGGTAACAACTCGCTCACGTTTAGCTAATTTTTGTGAGCATTACTCGTTTGTCTCTTCTATTGAGCCTTTCAGGGTAGAAGAGGCCTTGCAGGATCTGGACTGGGTGTTGGCCATGCAGGAATGAAAGGGAAATGCGCCCTTGGGCCATTTCTAAGTATTTTTGTGATTTAGTGTCCAACACAAGTGCCTAAGTGTAAAATGGTGGACAAAGTACAAATCAAGGATAAAGGTATGTTTCTCAGACTTAGTACATTGTTTTAGAGACTAATGTATTGTGTCTAAGTGCTGGAAACAGGAAAAATCGAATTGGGATTGTCTTGGCTCGAGCAGCCAAGATTCTGCTCAATCTGGGAGCACCGGTCAGTGTCCGGTGCGCCAGGCTGGCTCGAGCGAACTGGCCGCTCTCGGGAATTCACCGGCGACGTACGGCTATAATTCACCGGACTGTCCGGTGTGCACCGGACTGTCCGGTGAGCCAACGGTCGGCCGGGCCAACGGTCGACCGCGCGATCTGCGCGGGACACATGGCCGAGCCAACGGCTAGAAGGAGGCATCGGACTGTCCGGTGTGCACCGGACATGTCCGGTGCGCCAACGGCTCTTTGACTTCGCCGTAGAAGGAAAGAAATCGGGCACCGGACACTGTCCGGTGTGCACCGGACTGTCCGGTGCGCCAGACGACAGAAGGCAATAATTGCCTTCCCAGATTGCTCTCAACGGCTCCTAGCTGCCTTGGGGCTATAAAAGGGACCCCTAGGCGCATGGAGGAGGAGACCAAGCATCCTTTGAGCACTATTGATCACTCACACATCATTCTTGCGCACTTGTTCGACATTCTAGTGATTTGATCTCCGTTCTAGTGTGCTAGTCTCTTGAGCTCAAGTCTGGGTCTTGTGTGTGCGTATTTGCTGTGATCTTTGTGTCTTGTGTGAGTTGCTAATCCCTCCTTTGCTCCGTGCTTCTTTGTGAACTTCAAGTGTAAGGGCGAGAGACTCCAAGTTGTGGAGATTCCTCGCGAACGGGTTTAAGAAAAGCAAAGCAAAACACCGTGGTATTCAAGTGGGTCTTTGGACCGCTTGAGAGGGGTTGATTGCAACCCTCGTCCGTTGGGACGCCACAACGTGGAGTAGGCAAGCGTTGGTCTTGGCCGAACCACGGGATAAACCACTGTGTCATCTCTGTGATTATTCTCTTGTGGTTATTGTGTTTTGCTAAGACTTCTCTCTAGCCACTTGGCAATTACTATGCTAACGTCTAACCAAGTTTTGTGGCTTAAGTTTAAAGTTTTTATAGGATCACCTATTCACCCCCCCTCTAGGTGCTCTCAATTGGTATCGGAGCCGTTCTCTTCAAGAAGGGACTAATCGCCCGAAGAGATGGATCCTAAGGGAAAGGGGATGGTGGTCAACAACAACGAGAAGGAGTCTATCTTCAACGAGCCGAAGGATGACAAGCCTACCGACTCGGGCTCGGGCCACAAGCGCAAAGACGGGAAGAAGAAGAAGACAAGGCGCATCAAGGAGATCGTCTACTACAACAGCGACGAATCTTCCTCTTCCCAAAAGGACGACGACGACTACGAGAAAAAGAAAACAGTCAATTCGAACTTTTCTATTGATTACTCTCGTATTCCTCAAAGTACAAATGCTCATTTATTATCTATTCCACTTGGTAAACCTCCTCATTTTGATGGAGAGGACTACGGATTTTGGAGTCACAAAATGCGTAGTCACTTGTTCTCTCTCCATCCTAGTATATGGGAGATTGTAGAGAGTGGAATGCACTTTGATAGTACGGATAGTCCCATGTTCATTAATGAGCAAATTCATAAAAATGCACAAGCTACTACTGTTCTTCTAGCTTCATTGTGTAGGGATGAATACCACAAAGTGAGCGGCTTGGATAACGCCAAGCAAATTTGGGACACCCTCAAGATCTCTCATGAGGGGAATGACGTCACAATGCTCACCAAGATGGAGTTGGTGGAGGGCGAACTCGGGAGATTCGCTATGATAAGGGGAGAAGAGCCAACCCAAACGTACAACCGGCTCAAGACCCTTGTCAACAAGATAAGAAGCTATGGAAGCACGCGATGGACGGACCACGACGTCGTCCGCCTAATGCTAAGGTCTTTTACTGTCCTTGATCCTCATCTTGTAAACAATATTCGTGAGAATCCTAGGTACACCAAGATGACGCCCGAGGAGATACTTGGAAAGTTTGTGAGCGGGCGAATGATGATCAAGGAAGCAAGATACGTGGACGACGCATTGAATGGTCCAATCAATGAGCCTCAACCTCTTGCTCTCAAGGCAACAAGAAGCAAGGAGACGCTACCTAGCAAGGTGGCACAAATTGAGGCGGCCGGACTTAATGATGAAGAGATGGCTCTCATCATCAAGAGATTCAAGACGGCGCTAAAAGGTCGCAAGGGGCAGCCAAGCAAGACTAAGACAAAGGGGAAGCACTCATGCTTCAAATGTGGTAAGCTTGGTCATTTTATTGCTAACTGTCCCGACAATGATAGTGATCAGGATCAAGGGAACAAGAGGGAGAAGAAGAAGAACTATAAGAAGGCAAAGGGCGAGGCGCATCTAGGCAAGGAGTGGGATTCGGCTTGCTCCTCTTCCGACTCCGACAATGAAGGACTCGCCGCCACCGCCTTCAACAAGTCATCCCTCTTCCCCAACGAGCGTCACACATGCCTTATGGCAAGGGAGAAGAAGGTATGTACTCGAAACTCTACTTATGCTTCTTCAAGTGAGGACGAATCTAGTGATGAGGATGAAATAGATTATTCATGTCTATTTAAGGGCCTAGATAGAACCAAGGTAGATAAAATTAATGAATTGATTGATGCCTTGAATGATAAGAATAGGCTTTTAGAAAAGCAAGAGGACTTGTTGTGTGAAGAACATGACAAATTTGTAGAAGCACAAAAGTCTCATGCTCTAGAAGTTAAAAGAAATGAAATGCTTTCTTGTGAATTATCTTCTTGCCATGAGACAATTTCTAACTTAAGGAGCATTAATGATGATTTGAATGCTAAGTTAGAAATAGCTAGTAAATCAACATCTTGTGTAGAAATTGTTGCAACTTGCAATAGGTGTAAAGACTTTGACATTGATGCTTGTAGTGAACACCTAGTCTCAATTTCCAAACTTAATGATGAATTGGCTAGTCTTAATGCTCAACTTAAGACTAGCAAGAGCGAATTTGATAAGCTAAAATTTGCGAGGGATGCCTACACGATTGGTAGACACCCCTCAATTAAGGATGGACTTGGCTTCAAGAGGGAAGCCAAGAACTTAACAAGCCATAAGGTTCCCATTCCCGCCAATGAGAAAGGGAAGGCTCCTATGGCAAGTAGTACTAAAAAGAACCATGCTTTTATGTATCATAATAGGAGACATGCTAGAAATGACTATAGAAGTTATGATTCACATGCTTATGATTCACATGCTATGTTTGCTTCTAGTTCTTCTTATATGCATGATAGAGATATGTCTAGGAGATATGTTCATCATGTGCCTAGAAAGAATATTGTTCATGTTTCTAGGAAAGTTATGGATGGTCCTTCTACAATATATCATGCTTTAAATACTTCCTTTGCTATTTGTAGAAAGGATAGGAAGATAGTTGCTAGGAAATTAGGGGCAAAATGCAAGGGTGATAAAACTTGCATTTGGGTCCCTAAGACAATTGTGACTAACCTTGTAGGACCCAACAAGAGTTGGGTACCTAAGTCCCAAGCCTAAATTTGCCTTGCAGGTTTATGCATCCGGGGTTCAAGCTGGATTATTGACAGCGGATGCACAAACCATATGACGGGGGAGAAGAAGATGTTCACCTCCTACGTCAAGAACAAGGATTCCCAAGATTCAATAATATTCGGTGATGGGAACCAAGGCAAGGTAAAAGGGTTAGGTAAAATTGCAATCTCAAATGCACACTCTATTTCCAATGTGTTTTTAGTTGAGTCCCTTGGATATAATTTGCTATTTGTTAGTCAACTATGTAATATGGGATATAATTGTCTATTTACTAATGTAGATGTGTCTGTCTTTAGAAGAAGTGATGGTTCATTAGCTTTTAAGGGTGTATTAGACGGCAAACTTTATTTAGTTGATTTTGCAAAAGAGGAGGCCGGTCTAGATGCATGCTTAATAGCTAAGACTAGCATGGGCTGGCTGTGGCATCGCCGCTTAGCACATGTGGGAATGAAGAACCTTCACAAGCTTTTAAAGGGAGAACATGTGATAGGTTTGACTAACGTGCAATTCGAAAAAGATAGACCTTGTGCAGCTTGTCAGGCAGGTAAACAAGTGGGAGGAACGCATCACATCAAGAATGTGATGACCACATCAAGACCCCTGGAGCTGCTACATATGGACCTCTTCGGACCCGTCGCATATCTAAGCATAGGAGGAAGTAAGTATGGTTTAGTTATTGTGGATGACTTTTCCCGCTTCACTTGGGTATTCTTTTTGCAGGATAAATCTGAAACCCAAGGGACCCTCAAGCGCTTCCTAAGGAGAGCTCAAAATGAGTTTGAGCTTAAGGTGAAAAAGATAAGGAGCGACAACGGGTCCGAGTTCAAGAACCTTCAAGTGGAGGAGTACCTTGAGGAGGAAGGGATCAAGCACGAGTTCTCCGCTCCCTACACACCACAACAAAACGGTGTGGTAGAGAGGAAGAACAGGACGCTCATCGATATGGCGAGGACAATGCTTGGAGAGTTCAAGACCCCCGAGTGCTTTTGGTCGGAAGCCGTGAACACGGCTTGCCACGCCATCAACAGGGTCTACCTTCATCGCCTCCTCAAGAAGACGTCGTATGAGCTTCTAACCGGTAACAAACCCAATGTATCTTACTTTCGTGTATTTGGGAGCAAATGCTACATTCTAGTGAAGAAGGGTAGAAATTCTAAGTTTGCTCCCAAAGCTGTAGAAGGGTTTTTGTTAGGTTATGATTCAAATACAAAGGCGTATAGAGTCTTCAACAAATCATCGGGTTTGGTTGAAGTCTCTAGAGATGTTGTATTTGATGAGACTAATGGCTCTCCAAGAGAGCAAGTTGTTGATCTTGATGATGTAGATGAAGAAGACGTTCCAACGGCCGCAATACACACCATGGCGATTGGAGAAGTGCGGCCACAGGAACAAAATGAGCGAGATCAACCTTCTTCCTCAACTATGGTGCATCCCCCAACTTAAGACGATGAACAGGTTCATCAACAAGAGGCTTGTGATCAAGGGGGAGTACAAGATGATCATGTGATGGAGGAAGAAGCGCAACCGGCTCCTCCAACCCAAGTTCGAGCGACGATCCAAAGGGATCATCCCGTCGACCAAATATTGGGTGATATTAGCAAGGGAGTAACTACTCGTTCAAGATTAGTCAATTTTTGTGAGCATTACTCTTTTGTCTCTTCTATTGAGCCTTTCAGGGTAGAAGAGGCCTTGCTAGATCCGGACTGGGTGTTGGCCATGCAAGAGGAGCTCAACAACTTCAAGAGAAATGAAGTTTGGACGCTGGTGCCTCGTCCTAAGCAAAATGTTGTGGGAACCAAGTGGGTGTTCCGCAACAAACAAGACGAGCACAGAGTGGTGACAAGGAACAAGGCTCGACTTGTGGCAAAAGGTTATGCCCAAGTCGCAGGTTGTTCCAAATGGATGTGAAGAGTGCTTTTCTCAACGGGCCAATCAAGGAGGAGGTGTACGTGGAGCAACCCCCTGGCTTCGAGGATGAACGGTACCCCAACCACGTGTGTAAGCTCTCTAAGGCGCTCTATGGACTTAAGCAAGCCCCAAGAGCATGGTATGAATGCCTTAGAGACTTTTTAATTACTAATGCTTTCAAGGTTGGGAAAGCCGATCCAACTCTTTTTACCAAGACATGTGATGGTGATTTGTTTGTATGCCAAATTTATGTCGATGACATAATATTTGGTTCTACTAATAAAAAGTCTTGTGAAGAGTTTAGTAGGGTGATGACGCAGAAATTCGAGATGTCGATGATGGGCGAGTTAAACTACTTCCTTGGGTTCCAAGTGAAGCAACTCAAGACGGCACCTTCATCTCTCAAACAAAGTACACGCAAGACTTGCTGAAGCGGTTTGGGATGAAGGACGCCAAGCCCGCAAAGACTCCGATGGGGACCGACGGACACACCGACCTCAACAAAGGAGGTAAGTCCGTTGATCAAAAGGCATACCGGTCAATGATAGGGTCGTTACTTTACTTATGTGCTAGTAGACCGGATATTATGCTTAGCGTATGCATGTGTGCTAGATTTCAATCCGATCCTAAGGAGTGTCACTTAGTGGCGGTGAAGCGGATTCTTAGATATTTAGTTGCTACGTCTTGCTTCGGGATCTGGTATCCTAAGGGGTCTAACTTTGACTTAATTGGATACTCAGATTCCGACTATGCTGGATGTAAGGTCGATAGGAAGAGTACATCAGGGACGTGCCAATTCTTAGGAAGGTCCCTAGTGTCGTGGAACTCTAAGAAACAAACTTCCGTTGCCCTATCCACCGCTGAGGCCGAGTACGTTGCCGCAGGACAGTATTGCGCGCAACTACTTTGGATGAGGCAAACCCTCAGGGACTTTGGCTACAATCTGAGCAAAGTCCCACTTCTATGTGATAATGAGAGTGCTATCCGCATGGCGGAAAATCCTGTTGAGCACAGCCGCACAAAGCACATAGACATCCGGCATCACTTTTTGAGAGACCACCAGCAAAAGGGAGATATCGAAGTGTTTCATGTTAGCACTGAGAACCAGCTAGCCGATATCTTTACCAAACCTCTAGATGAGAAGACCTTTTGCAGGCTGCGTAGTGAGCTAAATGTCTTAGATTCACGGAACTTGGATTGATTTATAGCATACATGTGTTTATGCCCTTGATCATGTTCCTTATGCATTTTGTTGCTTAATAATGGTGCTCAAGTTGTACAAACACTCCCTGGACCTCACAAGTCCGTTTCAAAGTGATGCACATGTTTAGGGGGAGATGTGTTACAACTTGACCCTTTGAGACTAACCATGTGCTTGAGTTTGCCTGATTTAGTCTCAAAGGAGGATTGAAAGGGAAAAGGTGGACTTGGACCATGAAAGACTTCCACTGCACTCCGATGAGAGGGTAACTTATTCCAAGTTCATCTCGTGTACTCTTATTGCCTTTGTATTCTTATTGAAGATTTTGGTGAGGCAATGGGGTTCTAGGGCCAAGATTAATCCCGTTTTGGTGCTTGATGCCAAAGGGGGAGAAAATAAAGGCTAAAGTGATAAATGGATCAGCTACCACTTGAGAGATTTTGAAAATAGTAGAATAGAGCTTTTGGTTTGTCAAAACTCTTTTATTATCTCTCGTGTCAAAAGTTGGCTTCTTGTGGGGAGAAATGTTGATTATGGGAAAAGGGGAGTTTTTGAAATCTTGAATCAATTTCTCTTGGAATGACTCTATTTATGTCTTAACATGTGTGTTTGACTTAGAGATAGAAATTTGAGTTTGATTTGCAAAAACAAACCAAGTGGTGGCAAAGAGTGATCCATATATGTCAAATTTGAATCAAAAACAATTTGAGTTCTTAATTGAATTGATATTGTATTTGTTCTACTTGCTTTATATTGTGTTGGCATAAATCACCAAAAAGGGGGAGATTGAAAGGGAAATGTGCCCTTGGGCCATTTCTAAGTATTTTTGTGATTTAGTGTCCAACACAAGTGCCTAAGTGTAAAATGGTGGACAAAGTACAAATCAAGGATAAAGGTATGTTTCTCAGACTTAGTACATTGTTTTAGAGACTAATGTATTGTGTCTAAGTGCTGGAAACAGGAAAAATCGAATTGGGATTGTCTTGGCTCGAGCAGCCAAGATTCTGCTCAATCTGGGAGCACCGGACTGTCCGGTGGTGCACCGGACAGTGTCCGGTGCGCCTGGCTGGCTCGAGCGAACTGGCCGCTCTCGGGAATTCACCGGCGACGTACGGCTATAATTCACCGGACTGTCCGGTGAGCCAACGGTCGGCCGGGCCAACGGTCGGCCGCGCGATCTGCGCGGGACACGTGGCCGAGCCAACGGCTAGAAGGAGGCACCGGACTGTCCGGTGTGCACCGGACATGTCCGGTGCGCCAACGGCCCTTTGGCTGCCAACGGTCGACTTCGCCGTAGAAGGAAAGAAATCGGGCACCGGACACTGTCCGGTGTGCATCGGACTGTCCGGTGCGCCAGACGACAGAAGGCAAGAATTGCGTTCCCAGATTGCTCTCAACGGCTCCTAGCTGCCTTGGGGCTATAAAAGGGACCCCTAGGCGCATGGAGGAGGAGACCAAGCATCCTTTGAGCACTATTGATCACTCACACATCATTCTTGCGCACTTGTTCGACATTCTAGTGATTTGAGCTCCGTTCTAGTGTGCTAGTCTCTTGAGCTCAAGTCTGGGTCTTGTGTGTGCGTATTTGCTGTGATCTTTGTGTCTTGTGTGAGTTGTTAATCCCTCCTTTGCTCCGTGCTTCTTTGTGAACTTCAAGTGTAAGGGCGAGAGACTCCAAGTTGTGGAGATTCCTCGCGAATGGGTTTAAGAAAAGCAAAGCAAAACACCATGGTATTCAAGTTGGTCTTTGGACCGCTTGAGAGGGGTTGATTGCAACCCTCATCCGTTGGGACGCCACAACGTGGAGTAGGCAAGCGTTGGTCTTGGCCGAACCACGGGATAAACCACTGTGTCATCTCTGTGATTATTCTCTTGTGGTTATTATGTTTTGCTAAGACTTCTCTCTAGCCACTTGGCAATTACTGTGCTAACATCTAACCAAGTTTTGTGGCTTAAGTTTAAAGTTTTTATAGGATCACCTATTCACCCCCCCTCTAGGTGCTCTCAAGGAAGAGCTCAACAACTTCAAGAGGAATGAAGTTTGGAGCCTGGTGCCACGTCCAAAGCAAAATGTTGTGGGAACCAAGTGGGTGTTCCGCAACAAGCAAGACGAGCACGGAGTGGTGACAAGAAACAAGGCTCAACTTGTGGAAAAAGGTTATGCCCAAGTCGCAGGTTTGGATTTCGAGGAGACTTTTGCTCCTGTGGCTAGGCTAGAGTCTATTATAATATTATTAGCCTATGCTGCTCACCACTCTTTCAGGTTGTTTCAAATGGATGTGAAGAGCGCTTTCCTCAACGGGCCAATAAAGGAGGAGGTGTACGTGGAACAACCCCCTAGCTTTGAGGATGACAGGTACCCCGACCATGTGTTCAAGCTCTCTAAGGTGCTTTGAGGATGACAGGTACCCCGAAGAGCATGGTATGAATGCCTTAGAGATTTCTTAATTGCTAATGCTTTCAAGGTTGGGAAAGCCGATCCCACTCTTTTCACTAAGACTTGTGATGGTGACCTTTTTGTGTGCCAAATTTATGTCGATGACATAATATTTGGTTCTACTAACCAAAAGTCTTGTGAGGAGTTGAGTGGGGTGATGACTCAAAAGATTGAGATGTCGATGATGGGCGAGTTGAATTATTTCCTTGGGTTCCAAGTGAAGCAACTCAAGGACGACACTTTCATCTCCCAAACGAAGTACACTCAAGATCTTCTCAAGCGGTTTGGGATGAAAGACGCCAAGCCCGCGAAGACACCTATGGGAACCGACGGGCATGTCGACCTCAACAAAGGAGGTAAGTCCGTTGATCAAAAGGCATACCGGTCTATGATAGGGTCATTACTTTATTTATGTGCTAGTAGACCGGATATTATGCTTAGCGTATGCATGTGTGCTAGATATCAATCTGACCCCAGGGAATGTCACCTTGTGGCCATTAAGCGAATTCTTAGATATTTAGTTGCTACGCCTTGCTTCGGGATCTGGTATCCAAAGGGGTCTACCTTTGACTTGATTGGATACTCAGACTCCGACTATGCTGGATGCAAGGTTGATAGGAAGAGTACATCAAGGACGTGCCAATTCCTAGGAAGGTCCCTGGTGTCTTGAAGTTCAAAGAAACAAACCTCCGTTGCCCTATCCACCGCTGAGGCCGAGTATGTTGCCTCAGGACAGTGTTGCACGCAACTACTTTGGATGAGGCAAACCCTCTGGGACTTTGACTACAATCTAAGCAAAGTCCCACTCCTATGTGACAATGAGAGTGCAATCCGCATGGTGGATAATCCTGTTGAACACAGCCGCACTAAGCACATAGACATCCGACATCACTTTCTGAGAGACCACCAGCAAAAGGGAGATATTGAGGTGTACCATATTAACACCGAGAACCAGCTAGACGATATCTTTACCAAGCCATTAGATGAGAAAACCTTTTGCAGGTTGCGTAGTGAGCTAAATGTCTTAGATTCGCGTAACTTGGATTGATTTATATCATACGTGTGTTTTATGCCTTTGATCATGTTACTTTATGCATTTATGAAATTTGTTGCTTATTTGTGGTGTTCAAGTTGTGCAAGGGATCCCCGGACCTCACAAGTCCATGTGTGTATGATGCACATATTTAGGGGGAGATGCACCACAACTTGACCCTTTGAGACTAATCCATTTGTTTGAGTATACTTGATGTAGTCTCAAAGGTGAATTGTAAGGGAAAGGTGAACTTGGACCATGCAAAGACTTCCACTGCACTCCGGTATTAGTGTACTCACCTCCAAGTTCATTCTTATGCTCTAGTTGCCTTTTTGCTCTTAATTGACATTTTTTGGTGAGGCAATGGGGTTAAAGGGCCAAAAATGATCCCGTTTTGGTGCTTAATGCCAAAGGGGGAGAAATTAAAGGCCAAAGCAAACGGATCGGCTACCACTTGTGAATTTTGAAAACAATAGAGTTAGAACTTTTGATTTGTCAAAATACTCTTATTGCAAAATTTGGTCTCTTGTGGGGAGAATTTATGATTATGGGAAAAAGGGGGAGTTTTTGGATCTTAATCAATTTCACTCTTAGATTATCTCTCTTTATGCCCAAACAAGCGAGTTTGACTTAGAGATAGGAAAATGAATTTGATTTGCAAAGACAAACCAAGTGGTGGCAAAGAGCGATCCAAATATGTCAAATCTTGTCAAAAACACTTTGGTCCTCAATTGCATTGATATTGCACATCTTTTGGTTGCTTTTGGTTGTGTTGGCATAAATCACCAAAAAGGGGGAGATTGAAAGTGAAATGTGCCCTTGGGCAATTTCTATTATGTTTTGGTGATTAAGTGCCCAACACATTTAATTAAGTTCTTATGTGCTAAATGAAGAGAAAAGTGCAAATCAAGACATGAGGTATGTTTCTAGACTTAGTACATTGCTATGAGTACTAACATATTCTGTCTAAGTGCTAGAAACAGGAAAAGAAAGGATTGCAAAAGACTGACTGTGTGCAGCCGAAGTTCAGCTCAGTCTGGCACACCGGACTGTTCGGTGGTGCACCGGACATTGTCCGGTGCGCCAGGCTGGTCTCCGGTGAACAGGCCGCCCTCGGGAAAAGTTTGGCGGCGTACGGCTATAATTCACCGGACTGTCCGGTGAGCCAACGGTCGTCTGCGCCAACGGTCGACCGCGCAATCCGCGAGCGACGCGTGGCCCGCACCAACGGTCGACAGGGGGCACCGGACTGTCCGGTGTGCACCGGACAAAGTCCGGTACGCCAACTACCCCGTGTAACACCCAAATTCTGAATTTGGGAATTGGTAGAAGGAATTTGAGCAAAGAAACATTTATAAGTGATTAAACTTTATAGCTCACCCTTTTCAAAGGAACATGATCATAATAAATAAGGAAACATTATGTAGTAATTGTGCATCATGTGAAAGTTTAAACTTGTGCATAAATTTGAAATCTAGAATTTAAAACTGGGTTTGATTTGAATTGGAATTTGGGTTTTTTAAAATAAGAAGAAAAGGAAAGTATATACAAAATAAAAAGTATAAATAAAAGTAAGACCAGAGTTTACAAATTATACTTTCAATCTGAGGAGAATTTACCAAAGAATTTGATTTTGAAATTTGAATTTGAATTGGATTTGAAAATGGGGAAAAGAAAATAGGAAATAAAAAGAAAAAGGAACACTATGCCTCCATGGGCCGGCGGCCACCATTTCGGCCCATATCCCGCGCGGCCCAGCCTCTCCCGCGCGCGCCGACACCCCTGGCCCACCGTTCAGCCACTCACCGCCGCTCGCCCCGCACCAAGTCACCTACAGGTGGGGCCCTCTGCCCAGCCTCTGGCTCCGCGCGCAGCACGGCGCCGACACACGGGCCCCATCGGACAGCCTCTCGCGCACGCGCCCGTTTCCCGTTATCACTGCCGTAGGGGCCCCGCCCGTAAGCCTCTCATCTCGCGCGCGCTCGCTCTCTCTCTGGTCCGCGGGGTCCACCTGTCGGGCTCGCCCTCAACAGCTCGCCGCGAGATACGCGTGCGGACTCCGAAGCTCGCCGGCAATCTCGGCCTCCGTGCAACGGCCGCGGGTCGCTCCTGGGGTATAAAGCCGAAGCTCCGCGACCCCCTTTCCCATCCTCACCTTCGTCCGCAGCCTTTCGCCAGCCACCGTCGCGATTCTCGCGGACCAAGTTCGCCGCCGTGACCGAAACGCGTCGTCGTCGACGTCGGGTCCCCGGTGATCGGCCTTGGAGCGTCTCCAAGTCCATTCGAAGGTTGTCGAGTCGTCCGCGGGTGAAATAGGCCACTGAGCACGGCGCAATTCCTCGTCGAACTTCGACTCGCCGCCGCGGATCCGCCTCCGTCGTCGTCGGACCCTCTGCGCGCCGTAATCGTCGGTAATAACCCTTCCACCTTGTTCGCCATACCCTCGGCTGCGTGGCGCACCGTTTAATTGCTAGAATAGCGCGCCTGGTCGTCGGATTGGGTTTACTCCGGCGAGGGACCGCCGTGTGGCTTGGGCGGCGCCGCCGTCCCGAGCTGGTGGTTGGGGAAACACGCGATGGCCGTCGATCTCCCAGTAAACGGCTCAGATTAGATCGGGGCGTACCCCTTCGCCATTTGGATCTGGAGCATTAGATCGTGATCGTGCGGCTCTGCGTCGTTCGCGGGTTCATTAAATTGTGGGCGTCGGATTGGAATCCGAGGGACTTCGTTTGCGTACCGGTTCGGAGCCTAGGCTTCTAATCTGGTCCCTTGATTCATGATCCGACGGCCAGAATTAAAAGATACCCCTTCGGCCAGGTGCTTTTTCATAAGAGACCCTGCCTTTTCTTGAAATTAACCCGCCGTCCACCGCGGGTGAAGTCTGAGTCTTAGGGAAACTTACCCCGAGCCCCCTGCAGTTTCTTATAATTGAGGCCTAGTCCAGTGCAGTAATAAAATGATTAAATGAATTGGAAATTAGATTTTTAATACAAAAATAATTGCTAGAACTTAGATAATTCATAGAAAATTCATTTTTGCTCCAAATTGGACCATTCCAGTTTCTAAAATTTTGTAATAATATTCTCTACCATTTAGAACCACTGTTTTGACATGAACTCTGTCAGAAAATTTATTTATCATTTAATCATATTTTTATCACATTAAATCTTAGGAAAATCATAACTTGAATTCTACAACTCCAAAATTAATAATTCTTTTTCCTGGGATCTTATTTTAATATGTAGATTATTAGTAAGTATTTTGCATATATGTTTGGTGTAATGTTAATTTTGTCTATACCATGTATGTTTGTATTGCTACGACTAGTGCGAGGTCACGAGTCATCTGAAGATCATCCTGGTACCTGGATTCTCAAGGCCCAGGCAAGTTGTGCCCTTGATCACTTCTTTTCACCTACTCATGTTCTAATTAATCATAATGATCTGCATAGGTTAATTTTGATGGGACCCAATAGGTTACCCTAGTTTGTCTATCTTTATACCTTGTTTACCACTGAACTTTCTGGGTAGTACTTGCTAGTGCTTTATATGGTTTTGGGTATGAAGATACAATATTCATGATCATACTTTTATTATCAGTTGTTGTTTACTGTTCATGTTGAGATCATTATGTTAATTGGAACATGGAGCGACCACCCGGGAAAACAGTGCTACCACAAGGGTAGTATGGGATGCCCTTGGCTGATTAATTAGGAAAGCTAGTGGAAGACTACCTTACCCGAAAGGGGCAAGGGCAGTAGGGGAGAGGTCAGTGCGGGAAGTGCCCTCGGGAGGATTTTGCTGCGATGGCGGTCCTGCAAGGGATTCCTGTACTGGATCTTCCTATAAACTGTAGCGGGTTTTCGGAAGCTAGTGGAACTTTGTAAAGGCCTCGTAGTGCTACCCTGCCTCACTTCCTTGGTAGAGGTGTATGGGATTCATGACCCCTTGGCAGATGGGTAACACGGCTTGTGGGTAAAGATGCGCAACCTCTGCAGAGTGTAAAACTGGTATACTAGCCGTGCTCACGGTCATGAGCAGCTCGGACCCTCACATGATTAAATTATGGAACTAAATTCAATTTGTCATATGCATTGCATTGCAGGTGGTGTTGTTACTTCTGTTCAACTATTTAATTGGGTTGGTATTTACTTATACTTAGTAATTGCTAATAAAATTTTGACCAACTTTAAAAGCAATGCTCAGCTCTAACCATCTTCTTTGGTAAGCCTTACACTTTATGAGCTCCCACCTTTGGTGAGTTCATGCACATTATTCCCCACAACTTGTTGAGCGATGAACGTATGTGAGCTCACTCTTGCTGTCTCACATACACCACAGGTCAAGAACAGGTACCACAGGATGATGCTCATGGTGGATGCTGTGATGAGATCGTGAGAGGTCTAGGTCGTCGTCTCCCAGTCAACTTTGGGTTGCTGGACCGTTGTCTCCTTATAATGTAATTATTTATTTTGTATAGAACACCTGTTATATATAAAGATGTGACATTCGATCCTGTGCCACTATACATCATATGTATGAGACTTGGTCCCAGCATACCTGGTGTTTATGTTAACCCCGGGTTTTGGACCCCTAAAATCCGGGTGTTATAGAAGTGGTATCAGAGCAATGTTGACTGTAGGACGAAACCTAGATAGAACTGGACAACCATTATTTACTTACCTCTGCTACTCTGATTCTTTTCTAAACTTATCTTAATCTTTTTCTCATCTATTTCCGCTTACTCTGATCAATCTTACCTTATCTTTCTAAAGACAAATGTGGAATTTCACACTTTGAAATCTCGTACCTAAAGTGACCTTTAGGAATAGGAGACCTAATCCTAGGAACAAAAACAAAACTATTTTTATAAGTGTCTATATATTTGAATGTTTGTACTTATGATATCTGTCTGATTTGGATCTTTGTTTGAGTGTGATGGGTTGTGGAGTAATGTCCACAATTACATCTGCATATACATCTAGGCATAAAAGATAGTATTTATAAAATAACTAGACAATCTAGAATAACCCCATTAAAGAGGTAACTAGTATTCCGTATCTATCTCATCTTAACATATTCTATCTTACCTTTGGACAATCACCTCGTACAACTAATTACCCTGGTCTTGACATAGAATATCTGGCCCAGCCCTGCCAAAGAAATTTTCAGTACATAACCAACTATTAGCTCATTCATTCTGTCTACTAAATGATTCCCTTGCAAAGCTATCTTACCAATATGCTTCTAACTTAGATGGTCAATACCAGGCGGGGTGGTGGAATTGATTTACCTGCTAATCGACAACCTCAACCACAGTCAGCAGCAATGAATCCTCCTAATCCTCCACAAGGCGGAGTTGATCCACTAGTCGCAGCTCAGATGAGAATGATGCAGCAAATGGCGGACACTATGGCAGATATGCGCACCCAAATGCGGCAAGAACGCCAAGAGATGCACCAGGAAAGAGAGGATGCACGTCGGGAAATGCGCCAAGAGCGGGAAGAGATGCGCCAAGAGAGAAGGGTACAACAACAGCAGCTGCAGCAACAACTTCAACAACAGCAGCAACAACAACAAATGCCATTGCCTCCACCACCAGTTCCACCCCGGGACAAGCACCGGGAATTCATGAGCCACAAGCCACCAACCTTCTCCAACTCCGCAGATCCGCTGCAAGCAGATGACTGGTTAAAGTCCATAGAGAAGATGCTCAACATAGCTCAGTGCTCGGATAGAGAGAAAGTACTCTATGCTTCGGGTCGTCTTGCTGGTCCCGCTGCAGATTGGTGGGATGCGTACTGTGCAGCTCATGCTGCCGCCGATACAATTACCTGGGAAGAATTCTCCACACAATTCAGGAATTACCATATTCCTGCTGGACTCATGAAGATTAAGAGGAAGGAGTTTTTATCCCTCAAGCAAGGAAGTATGTCCGTGAGTGAATATAGGGACAAATTCATTCAGTTATCTCGTTATGCTCCCAGAGATGTTGAAGACGATGAGCAAAAGCAGGAGCTCTTTCTGGATGGTTTGATTGGACCCCTGCAATATCAGCTGGTATCGCACACCTTCCCATCCTTCCAAAGGCTATTGGATAAAGCTATTGCTGTAGAAAACAAGAGGAGTATATTTGGAGAGAAAAGAAAGGCTGTCAACCAAGGGCAGGCTGGAAGCAGTTCCCGTCCTCGCTATACTACCACTTCAAGTACACCAGCTAGTGGCAGTTCCGGACAACAAACTCAACAGGCACCAACTGCTCCTTCAAAAGCAAGCACTCCAGGAGGACCCACTGCTCCTAACACAACCGCCATCAGGACATGCTTCAAATGTGGACAACCGGGACACTATGCCAACTACTGTCCCAACAGAGCTGCCTACACTACACCGGCACCGATGAAGCAAGGACAAGCCTCAACAGGGAAGAGTCAGCCCCTATCCATCAACCGAGGATATGCCCATCATACAGAAGTAGAAACTGAACCCGGTGAACTTGAAATTCAAATTCAAGAAGAAGAGCCAGTCGGAGATGAAGTAGTCGGTGAAGAAGTCAACGAGCAACAAGAATAAAGAGATAATCATAGATATAGATACATATAAATATATATATATATTTTACTATTTGTAAGACCTAAATATTAGTTTAGCCAGTAGTAGTATTTTACTATTTTAGTAATAATAATAAGGTCCATTTGACCCTGTGTTTTGCTAATAAGATATGCATCATGCCGAGATTTTGTTTATGCATATGTGTTGAATTAATATGAGCTAACCCAACCCATAGTGCCATAATGAATAGTATGACCTTTCTATTCCCACCTAATAACAAACAAACTTTTAACCTACATCTTGTAGTCTATCTCACCCATATATATCTCTCATCTTGACAGATTCTATCTTACCCTTGGATATTCACCTTATATGATTGGTTACCCCAATCTGGACACAAATTAAGCCCTACCAAAGAATCTATAGATTATAACCAACTACTAGCTTATCCATTCCGCTTAGTAATTTCCTTTGCAAAACTATTATCACATGCTTCTAACTTTCATGGTCAATACCAGGAAAGGAAAGATTATCACGTAACAACAAACAGAAAATGAATCCTCCAAATCCTCCACCTGTTGACCTCAATCAAGTGGTTGCTACCCAAAGACTGGTAATACAACAGTTAACAGACATGGTGACCGAGATGCAGAATCAGATAAGACAACAACGCGAGGAAATACGTCAAGCCCGCCAAGAAATAAGGCAAGCACGGCTGGAGAGACAACAACAACAACAACCCCCATCACCACTAGCTTCACCAAGCTACATAGATATAAATTATGATGATTTGTAAGATCTAGGTGTTACTTTAGTAATATGATAATATTTTAGAAGAAATAATAAAGGTCTATTGACCCAATGTTTTGTTAAAGAATTATACCTCATACTGAGATCTCTTTGTTTGTGCATATGAGTATGCATCCTTTTTCCTTACAAATCTCGAGGGCGAGATTATTTTTAAGGGGGGTAGGATTTGTAACACCCAAATTCTGAATTTGGGAATTGGTAGAAGGAATTTGAGCAAAGAAACATTTATAAGTGATTAAACTTTATAGCTCACCCTTTTCAAAGGAACATGATCATAATAAATAAGGAAACATTATGTAGTAATTGTGCATCATGTGAAAGTTTAAACTTGTGCATAAATTTGAAATCTAGAATTTAAAACTGGGTTTGATTTGAATTGGAATTTGGGTTTTTTAAAATAAGAAGAAAAGGAAAGTATATACAAAATAAAAAGTATAAATAAAAGTAAGACCAGAGTTTACAAATTATACTTTCAATCTGAGGAGAATTTACCAAAGAATTTGATTTTGAAATTTGAATTTGAATTGGATTTGAAAATGGGGAAAAGAAAATAGGAAATAAAAAGAAAAAGGAACACTATGCCTCCATGGGCCGGCGGCCACCATTTCGGCCCATATCCCGCGCGGCCCAGCCTCTCCCGCGCGCGCCGACACCCCTGGCCCACCGTTCAGCCACTCACCGCCGCTCGCCCCGCACCAAGTCACCTACAGGTGGGGCCCTCTGCCCAGCCTCTGGCTCCGCGCGCAGCACGGCGCCGACACACGGGCCCCATCGGACAGCCTCTCGCGCACGCGCCCGTTTCCCGTTATCACTGCCGTAGGGGCCCCGCCCGTAAGCCTCTCATCTCGCGCGCGCTCGCTCTCTCTCTGGTCCGCGGGGTCCACCTGTCGGGCTCGCCCTCAACAGCTCGCCGCGAGATACGCGTGCGGACTCCGAAGCTCGCCGGCAATCTCGGCCTCCGTGCAACGGCCGCGGGTCGCTCCTGGGGTATAAAGCCGAAGCTCCGCGACCCCCTTTCCCATCCTCACCTTCGTCCGCAGCCTTTCGCCAGCCACCGTCGCGATTCTCGCGGACCAAGTTCGCCGCCGTGACCGAAACGCGTCGTCGTCGACGTCGGGTCCCCGGTGATCGGCCTTGGAGCGTCTCCAAGTCCATTCGAAGGTTGTCGAGTCGTCCGCGGGTGAAATAGGCCACTGAGCACGGCGCAATTCCTCGTCGAACTTCGACTCGCCGCCGCGGATCCGCCTCCGTCGTCGTCGGACCCTCTGCGCGCCGTAATCGTCGGTAATAACCCTTCCACCTTGTTCGCCATACCCTCGGCTGCGTGGCGCACCGTTTAATTGCTAGAATAGCGCGCCTGGTCGTCGGATTGGGTTTACTCCGGCGAGGGACCGCCGTGTGGCTTGGGCGGCGCCGCCGTCCCGAGCTGGTGGTTGGGGAAACACGCGATGGCCGTCGATCTCCCAGTAAACGGCTCAGATTAGATCGGGGCGTACCCCTTCGCCATTTGGATCTGGAGCATTAGATCGTGATCGTGCGGCTCTGCGTCGTTCGCGGGTTCATTAAATTGTGGGCGTCGGATTGGAATCCGAGGGACTTCGTTTGCGTACCGGTTCGGAGCCTAGGCTTCTAATCTGGTCCCTTGATTCATGATCCGACGGCCAGAATTAAAAGATACCCCTTCGGCCAGGTGCTTTTTCATAAGAGACCCTGCCTTTTCTTGAAATTAACCCGCCGTCCACCGCGGGTGAAGTCTGAGTCTTAGGGAAACTTACCCCGAGCCCCCTGCAGTTTCTTATAATTGAGGCCTAGTCCAGTGCAGTAATAAAATGATTAAATGAATTGGAAATTAGATTTTTAATACAAAAATAATTGCTAGAACTTAGATAATTCATAGAAAATTCATTTTTGCTCCAAATTGGACCATTCCAGTTTCTAAAATTTTGTAATAATATTCTCTACCATTTAGAACCACTGTTTTGACATGAACTCTGTCAGAAAATTTATTTATCATTTAATCATATTTTTATCACATTAAATCTTAGGAAAATCATAACTTGAATTCTACAACTCCAAAATTAATAATTCTTTTTCCTGGGATCTTATTTTAATATGTAGATTATTAGTAAGTATTTTGCATATATGTTTGGTGTAATGTTAATTTTGTCTATACCATGTATGTTTGTATTGCTACGACTAGTGCGAGGTCACGAGTCATCTGAAGATCATCCTGGTACCTGGATTCTCAAGGCCCAGGCAAGTTGTGCCCTTGATCACTTCTTTTCACCTACTCATGTTCTAATTAATCATAATGATCTGCATAGGTTAATTTTGATGGGACCCAATAGGTTACCCTAGTTTGTCTATCTTTATACCTTGTTTACCACTGAACTTTCTGGGTAGTACTTGCTAGTGCTTTATATGGTTTTGGGTATGAAGATACAATATTCATGATCATACTTTTATTATCAGTTGTTGTTTACTGTTCATGTTGAGATCATTATGTTAATTGGAACATGGAGCGACCACCCGGGAAAACAGTGCTACCACAAGGGTAGTATGGGATGCCCTTGGCTGATTAATTAGGAAAGCTAGTGGAAGACTACCTTACCCGAAAGGGGCAAGGGCAGTAGGGGAGAGGTCAGTGCGGGAAGTGCCCTCGGGAGGATTTTGCTGCGATGGCGGTCCTGCAAGGGATTCCTGTACTGGATCTTCCTATAAACTGTAGCGGGTTTTCGGAAGCTAGTGGAACTTTGTAAAGGCCTCGTAGTGCTACCCTGCCTCACTTCCTTGGTAGAGGTGTATGGGATTCATGACCCCTTGGCAGATGGGTAACACGGCTTGTGGGTAAAGATGCGCAACCTCTGCAGAGTGTAAAACTGGTATACTAGCCGTGCTCACGGTCATGAGCAGCTCGGACCCTCACATGATTAAATTATGGAACTAAATTCAATTTGTCATATGCATTGCATTGCAGGTGGTGTTGTTACTTCTGTTCAACTATTTAATTGGGTTGGTATTTACTTATACTTAGTAATTGCTAATAAAATTTTGACCAACTTTAAAAGCAATGCTCAGCTCTAACCATCTTCTTTGGTAAGCCTTACACTTTATGAGCTCCCACCTTTGGTGAGTTCATGCACATTATTCCCCACAACTTGTTGAGCGATGAACGTATGTGAGCTCACTCTTGCTGTCTCACATACACCACAGGTCAAGAACAGGTACCACAGGATGATGCTCATGGTGGATGCTGTGATGAGATCGTGAGAGGTCTAGGTCGTCGTCTCCCAGTCAACTTTGGGTTGCTGGACCGTTGTCTCCTTATAATGTAATTATTTATTTTGTATAGAACACCTGTTATATATAAAGATGTGACATTCGATCCTGTGCCACTATACATCATATGTATGAGACTTGGTCCCAGCATACCTGGTGTTTATGTTAACCCCGGGTTTTGGACCCCTAAAATCCGGGTGTTATACCCCGGAGCTGCAACAGTCGTCTCCGCCAAAAAAGGAAGGAGATCGGCACCGGACCGTCTACAGTGACTGTCCGGTGGCGCACCAGACTGTCCGGTGCGCCACTCGACAGAAGGCAAGGATGGCCTTCCTTGTTGGCCTCCAACGGCTTCTAGCTGCCTTGGGGCTATAAAAGGGACCCCTAGGCGCATGGAGGAGGTACCCAAGCTTACAAGAAACATTCTAAGACTCCAAGACTCCAACTTCACGCATTCGATTCTTTGAGATAGTGACTTGAGCTCCATTTGTGTTGTGAACACCGTGCATTGTGTTTTGAGCTGAAGTTGTGACTTGTGTGCGTAGTTGTGCTGCGATTTGTGTCTTGTGTGCGTTGCTCTTCCCTCCCTTACTTCTGTGCTTCTTTTGTGATCATCATTGTAAGAGCGAGAGGCTCCAAGTTGTGGAGATTCCTCACAAACGTGAGAAAGACTAAGAAAGGAAAAACAGTGGTATTCAAGTTGATCATCGGATCGCTTGAAAGGGGTTGAGTGCAACCCTCGTCCATTAGGACGCCACAACGTGGAAGTAGGCAAGTATTACTTGGCTGAACCACGGGATAAAAATCGTGTGTCTCTTGTGTGCTTTCTCTTTGGTTGTCTGTGTTCACAAGAACTCGCTTCAAGCTACTTAGCCGTTCTAACTTTCATAACTAAGTTTTGTGGCTATTAGTGTTGAATTTTTCAGGATCACCTATTCACCCCCCTCTAGGTGCTCTCAGTCGTAAGTGGGTGTTTAAAAAGAAACTCAAGCCTGATGGTACAATTGAGAAGTACAAGGCTAGGCTTGTGGCTAAAGGCTATACTCAGAAAAAAGGAGAAGACTTCTTTGATACTTACCCACTTGTTGCTAGAATGACTACTATTCGAGTACTACTTTCCTTGGCTGCCTCTTATGGTCTCCTTGTTCATCAGATGGATGTAAAGACAACTTTTCTTAATGGAGAGCTGGACGAGGAAATCTATATGGAACAACCTGATGGATTTGTAGTAAAGGGTCAAGAAAGCAAGGTGTGCAAGTTATTGAAATCTCTGTTTGGTCTGAAGCAAGCACTAAAGCAGTGGCATGAGAAGTTTGACACGACTCTAACGTCTGCAGGCTTTGCCATTAATGAGGCAGAAAGCTGTGTATATTATCGCTATGGTGGGGGCGAAGGAGTTATATTGTGCTTATATGTTGATGATATATTGATATTTGGCACAAACATTGATGTGATCAATGAGGTCAAGTCTTTTCTATCAAAGAGTTTTGATATGAAAGATCTGGGGGGAAGCTGATGTGATTCTAAACATCAGGCTGATTAAGGCAGATGGTGGGATTACTCTCTCGCAATCTCACTATGTTGAAAAGGTTTTGAAGCGATTTGGCTTCTCTGAGTGCAAACCTTCTCCAACACCTTATGATCCCAGTGTGACACTGCGAAAGAACAAGAGAATTGGTTTAGACCAATTGAGATACTCTCAGATCGTCGGTTCACTCATGTATCTTGCTGGTGCAACAAGGTCTGATATCTCATTTGCTGTGAGCAAATTGAGTAGGTTCATGTCAAACCCCGGGACTGATCATTGGCATGCACTTGAGCGGGTTATGCATTACTTGCAAGGTACAATGAGTTATGGAATTCACTATTCTGGTCAGCATGCAATACTTGAAGGATACAGTGATTCGAACTGGATATCTGATGCAGACGAGCTTTATGCCACCAGTGGTTATGTCTTTACTATTGGTGGAGGTGCGGTATCATGGAGGTCATGCAAGCAGACCATCTTGATGAGGTCAACCATGGAAGCCGAGCTAGCTGCACTTGACATAGCAACCGTTGAGGCAGAATGGTTGCGTGAACTCTTGATGGACTTGCCGGTGGTTGAGAAACCAATACCAGCTATCCTTATGAACTGTGACAATCAGACAGTGATTGCTAAAGTGACAAGTTCTAAGGATAATGGAAAGTCATCAAGACATGTCAAAAGATGATTGAAGTCTGTCAGAAAGTTGAGAAACTCCAGAGTTATAAGTGTGACTTATATTTCAACAGATAAAAATCTGGCAGATCCTTTTATCAAGGGACTACCACGTAATGTGATAGAAATCGCATCGAGAGAGATGGGTATGAGACCCGTATAAGTTGCCATGGTGGAAACCCAGTCTATGTGATCGGAGATCCCATGAATTAGATCCTAGGAAGAACAAGCCATTGGTGAACTAAGGAGAGTAACCTTTGACCCCCTCTAAATAAAGATGCAATACTCTCAAATGCTGTAAGGTAGGTTGGCTTTGTGCCTTAATGTGTTTTGTTGGCTTGTATTAGCAAAGATGTTGTCCTGCAGAACATTCTTGAAAGAACACACCTATATGAGTTAGACTGTCTAACGTTGTAGTCTATGAGATCTGGGTGATCTCTAGTAAACTCATGAAGAGACCTTGGAGTACGACGTATATGCTCCACCCGAGAAGGGGACTACTGGTAGCCAAGTACTGGTCATGGCTTCAAGTGAAACCCATTCACACAAAACTTGCAATTCAAGGCATAGTCCATTGTCCAAGTTGTGGGTTGGTGTAGCTTGGAGTTCTAGGCGGAAGTTCAACTTAACAGTATCTGCTGAAACACTAGTATATTAAACAGTAGTGAACAGTGGCGAAAACTGCAGATGGGCATTTGAGATCTGCTGGGGGATTGTTAGGATTTATGGGCTAGGCCCAATTGTGAAATTCAATTAAATCCCAGGAAAATATCAAAAGCCCATATATGTGTATGGCTAGGGAATGGTGGAACCAATAGCACCATATTGCTAGTCCTAGTGGAGTGGAGCTAGCTTAAATATGGAAGCCACACTCACTCACCAAGTCATGGATGAGAGGAGAGAGTGTGGAGAGCCACACGCGTGCGCGCGCTCGCTCGCCTCGCCTCGCCGGGGCAGGGCGGGGCGGGGGCACGAGCGCACGACATGCGCGTGAATGGTCCACCGAAATCTGGCCCCTCGCCTTGCGGGGGCGCGGCTTCCTTTTGCCGTTTGAGATTTTCACGGGCGGATAAGATCGAAGATAGCTATCTGTTCGCAGACTCGGCCCTATAAAAGGCGTCTGGCAGCCAGCATCCAGATCATCCTAGTTTTCGCTTTCGCCTCTTTTCACAGTTGAGCCGCCTTCAGTTCTCTTCATCCCGACCGCAGACGTGCATCTGCGATCAGGAGAGCAGGTCTCCGGAACCCTTCGCCCTCGAGATCCTGCACCGAGAGAGGGCGAATAAGGTTTTTGGAAAGCGTCCTCACGCGACTGCTCGTGATCTTCTGACCTCGTCGACCCTGCTGATTTCGCTGCTTCGACGTCGTCGACCCTCCTGATTCCGGCCCACACCATCAACCAGTATGTCTGATCAGTACGCATCATCTGATTTGACTTTTTACTTCAGTTCTTCTGATTTTGTCATGATTTATATTCGGAATTTAATCTGAAAATTGTCTAATTATTCAACAAGAGCCACCATTGATCATGTGAGACAAAAAGGTACATATCGCCGATCTAGACATCTCCTTTATTTAGCACGCCTCAATAGTCACCCTTGTAGTTAGCACGTAGCTAAAACAAGGGTTGAAAACGGACAGGTAAAATCCCGCTCCGACCTGTACCATTTTCTATATTTGACCCGACCGTTTCCGTATTTACAAAAAATATGAAAATTGGACGGAAACTGGAGAGAGTTTATTCCGTCTGTTTTTGCGGGATCCCGTTTTTATTCGGATTGAACCCGTTATTATTCCGTATTTGATTAATATGGGACGAGCCTAATATGCATTAGTATATAAACTAAAGCCTCATGTCTTTATGTGACAAATTATAGCACAAGTGGCTATTGTAACCATCAACTCTTTTCATAACAAGTGGTCTAAAGTCTTAAACAACATCGGATGTAGCTAAATATACACTATTAGCAACCAAACAACAATAGAATGTTGTCTCTCTATATCTATTTGTTTTATGTTATTGTCCTGCCAATCAATCACTAGTCAAACATCAATACCAATTCTATTTGTATTAAATTTTGAGTTTCCGTTAGTATTTCCGTTTCCCTTTGTTTTCACAATTCCGTTTACCCCGCTCCCGTTTCTGTTCTCGGCTGTTCCAGATCCGATCCCGTTTTCGATGATAAAATGCGGATACGAAAACGGGAGAGGGTTTTTCCGTCCGTTTCTGTCCGTTTTTATCCCTAGCTAAAACATCTAATAGCAAACTGACAAGGTTGCAAGCAACAATTTAAACCTTACATGTGGAGGCAGTAACTTGATCATCAGTTGATTACATCAGCATCAGAGAACCACTAGCATTTTTACTGTCATCACTAGCGATTACAATAAACTAAGCCTCATTAATTAAATAATATATTCATTTTACTAGGTATGTAATAGCTTAATTAATTAATTTGGCCATGCTTTTTTCTCATAAAATAGATAGATCAATTTTATTCATCACGTCTTCAAAAGTTAGAAAATATGATTCTGGTTATGAAAAGCGCAAGAAATAAGGGCCAGTCTGTGTTTTGCTCTAGGGCCCAAAAACGTAGGTATAATCCTGCAAAAGACCTTTAGCGACCTATAAATATGGTCGTTATAACTGTTGTTGCTAAATGGTTTAGCGACATGCATTTTTTAGCAACCAGCCGCTGATTGTTGTTGTTGTACATTTGGCGACCAATGATAGGTTGCTATATTATACATTTAGCAACCAACACAAAGTTGTCCTATAGATAGTTGTTATTAACAATAATATACAATTAATTAACATTCAACAATGACAGATCGATTGAATAGATAAACAAAAAAAGCACCATAAATCATAGATTTTTTATACACATAACCACATAGACATACAATGTTAACTAGTATTCCACAATGATAGATCCACATCACATAAACACAAAATAAAGCATCATAGCTAGATCATTCACAAAAGCACCACAACTAGATCATTCACAAAAGCCACTTATCTTTTTGTCCTTTTGCACATATTTGCAAACACTTTACAAAATTATTCACAAAAGAACTAATGCTTCAAGCGATTCACAAAAACCTTCACAAAACCACCGATCCTTCTTATATCAAACTCCATATCAGATATGGCACCTAGAGAGATCTACAACGTGTACACGAAGGTTTACAACGCACCGGACATATCCGGTGATGCATCAGACTCTATATCAGATAGGGTACTTAGAGAGGTTGTAACTGCAACCGAACCGAGATACATGAATCAGATATGTCCAATATTGCATCGCACTGGATGCTCTGAGCTCATCGGTCAGTAATGGCTAGTGCGCAAAAGGGCCTCTAGCCGAGTTGGTTAGGTGGTTTGAGTATCACTCCTCAGGTCCTAGGTTCGACTCCCCGTAGGAGCGAATTTCAGGCTATGGTTAAAAAATCCCCTCGTCTGTCCCACGCCAAAGAATAAGTCTAAGGCCCGGTCCTAGTCGCGATCATTTCTCACATGGGCTACGGGGCCGCTGTGTATGGGTGGGGCACGGGTTCGGGATTTTCTAGACCTGTGTGAGAAGGTCTTTTTCTTAATATAATGCTCGGCGACTGTCTTACGCCTCGTAGGTCGATTAATGGCTAGTCCAATGAGCATACACGTGGAACAGTCATCAGACGTGTTCGGTGCACCCACCAAAGTATCCAATGCCCTTGCAGAAAGTTATCTTTGTTCCAACAGCTAGTTTGTACATTGGAGGTTATATATCACCCCAACTGACCATTTTGAGATGTGTGTGGAGCACCCTACTTTTACTTGTTACAAATTTCCTTTGAACTCAATAACAACACACTGCAATTTTGAGGGGAATAAAAATTTCTCCCTTTTAAACATATTTTTACCCTAGGTAATCCCAAATAGAGAAAGGGAGAAAATTATTTTCATACAAATATCCTAACCAAGAAAAGAGCCCAAACTCTACCAAAATGATCATCTGAATATTTCTAATTTTCTATAAAAAATTTGTCATGATTTGATACTCATTTGATTTGAATTTGAAAATCTAACTTAAATTCAAATCTGAAAATAGAAAATGAAAAAAGATGAAACAGTAACCTGAACCGGTCCAACGGCCTTTCGGCCCAGATTCCACGCCCGCACCCGCCACCTGTCAAGCTGTCACCCTAATAGGTACAATACCGAAATCCGGATCTTTGTCGAGTGCCCAGCTTTTTACCGAGGGCAATTTATCAGACAAATTAGGCTTCTCGAGTGCCACTCTCAGCGAACAAAGACACTCGGCATAGACCTGCTTTGCCGAGAGCCAAACATTCAGCATACACTGACGCTCGGCAAAGGAGGCTTTGCCGAGTGTCAAGCTCTCGGCGAAAAGCGACCCTCGGTAAAGGACCGTAAGCAGCCATCTATAGTTAGCGGCCATTAACTATGCCAAGTGTCAGGCGTTGACACTCGACAAACTAACTTCTTTGCCGAGAGTCCCCTGACAAACACTCGATAAAGTAAGGATTCGTCGAGTGTCTTTCCTTGACACTCGGCAAACTATATTTTTCACCAAACTTTTTGTGGTGTGTTCCTACAGTATATATACCTATATGTTCCATTTTGGCACAATTATCAAAGTGTTTCCTATAACTATTAGATTTAGTTCATTTAATTGTATTTGTTTACATAATTTAGATTTAAACCGCAAGTCACTCGAAAAATAAAAAAAAAGTGAATGCAAAAATGATACTCATATTATTTAGCTCAGGTTATGGCCTATTTTAGGAACAGACTAGAATTTTCAAAGGCCATGCTCATGAAACATGACCACTAACTTGTGATCTAGTTGTTTTAAAATTGTATAAAACACAAACATAGTTAGAAAATCATAAAACATGTTGACATGTCATGATATCATACATAGAGACTGATAAAAATTTGATACTGTTTCGTGGAAGTTGTCACACACTATGTGTTGGAACCTAGTCGACCTTCACATGAAATCATAAAACTTCTATGGATGTCGGCTAGGTTTCAACACATAGTGCATGACAACTTTAACAAAATAGTGTCAAACTTTTACCATAGTCTCTACATATGATATCATGACATGTCTATAGGTTTAATGATTTTCTGACTTTGTTTGTGTTTTTTACAATTTTAAAACAACTGTATCGCAAGTTTGTGGTCATGTTTCGTGAGCATGGTGTTCAAAAATTCTGGTTTGTTCCTGACTTGTTCCTAGATTCGGGTAGTTCATGACTTGTTCATTTGACCTAATACTGATATAGCTCTATGATATAGTTATGATTGTGGTTGTAGGAGATGAACTTGTAGCTTGTAGTCACATCCGCCTTTCAACCTAAAGCAACACGCTCTATAACTACATAAGATGTCGACGGTTTACAACCAGACAACTAGCACATGCTCGACCTTCACACATCCCTTCAAAGCCATGTCAGCGTGAATGATCAGTGATTGAATTCACAAGAATGACATGCCATTATGTTATATGGTATGGAGAATTCATAGGAAACTGAATCCCTCAGAAAAAAAGTTGAGTTGAATCGAACTAGCCCATCTCTTATTGGAACATAATTTGCAATATCAAACCAGATTAAATTAACATATCAGTATAACATAATATCGAGTGGATAGATGGCCAACAATGTTCCCTCTTTTTCGAATTTGATTTTGAATTTTGCATAGACCAAGCTGATCTATCTTTAAAGGCGTGTAAGTAGTGTTTATATATCATAGGAGCATGGCTTTTGTTCATATATGAACAAGTAACAATTAATTCCTTGTTCTCATGCAAGATTAGTAACCGACTCATCAAAGCACACATATGAAGCATGATCTGCATTCGATAACTGATCATGGTGGTAGGATGACTTGATACCAGGCCACGCTCAGACACAGAACACTCATGAGTGAAAGATTTGAATTTCCTTGCTCTATATAATCTCGTATGCAACCAGAAATTCATAACTCCAGTTTTTGCTATTGAGTCCTGACAATAAGTTGTATTGAATTTGAGATGTTGGAGCAAAACAATACAGTTTGTTTCTAGATTGTCATAAATTAAGTCGCCAAATTATTAAGAGGTCTTAACTTGATAAAGTTGATAGCTAGGGTTGCACGATTTTCTATGGATCTTTGACGTATGCTGCCGCATGTTCTTTATTATGGTGTTAGTTGTCACAATGTACTGAGTTGTAGAAATTGTTACATTTATTTTATTCCAATAGAGGACGGATCACTATGGATACTATATCGATGACGCTATGTCTCATTGATCTGCTAAATACGAATCATATGTTAGTGACGTTGTTTCTACTTCACCAACATTAACAGAACCAAACCTAAAGTCATGTAGTGTAGTAGAAGAAATAAATAGCGATAAAATACTAGCTTTACCGGAATATGAGGATAACTGGGTCATCATGATGGTTTACCAAAAGACACTCAGATAATGAAATCTAGACACCATCGTTCGTACCTCACCAATGTAAACACAACAATACAGATACCGCTCTAGCTCAGCTCAAATGTTTGGTTTATTGGTATGATTGTTAGTACAATCATGTGTAATACCAGATTTGAGGAAATAAAGATATTTTTTATTTAGACAATTATGTGAAATCCATGTTTATTCAATCCTATTATTTGTTTCAACCCATTTAAATAAAGGAATAATTGATAAAGTATATATATGCATCATGCTGGAATTTCTATTTGTGCATTTAGTTTAAGTTGAAATTTAAAGTTGGATTTGAACTTGGAATTTGAAAAATATAAATAAGAAATGAAAACATAGAAAGGAAAATAAAAAAGAGATAAGAAACTTACCTATCGTGGAGGCTCAAGCTCGGCCTAGGCGATTGTGTGGCCCACTATCACCACACCCCCACGTTGTCGTTCGGCTAGTTGACATGTGGACCCTGCTGGTCAGCTACACATGTCACATGCGCACATAGGAACCAGCTACTGTCATGTGGGCCCATCCACCAGAAGCTTCTCCTCCCTCGCATCGTAACAAACTCGTCCGTAGTGTCACGCCAAGACTCGACCAATGACCTATCGCCCTAGGCTCCGTACTTGGTGTATATATGCATGCATCGTGACACAACCACTTTCTTATTTTTACATGAAAGTACAAAATTAGTGTTGCAAGCATGAAAAACAGTAGCAGATTCATTAGGCATTTTCTTAGGCACATGATGAATAACATTTCCCTTCCTAGGCCTACTTCTACCATGCACAAAAGTAGAACTTGAAGCAATCATAGCATGTGAATCATAAGCACCATAACTCCTGTTATAATGAGTATTCCTAGAAACTTTTCTATCATAAATGAACGCATGATTCTTTTGAATACAACTAGCCATGGGGGCCTTCCCTTTTTCCTTGTTGAAAATGGGAGCCCTTTGGCTTGTTAAGTTCTTGGCTTCCTTCTTAAAGCCAAGCCCATCCTTAATTGAGGGGTGTCTACCAACAGTGTAGGCATCCCTAGCAAATTTTAATTTATCAAAATCACTTTTGCAAGTCTTAAGTTGAGCATTAAGATTGCTACTTCATCATTTAATTTAGAAATAGAAATTAAATGTTCATCACAAGCATCAACTTTAAAATACTTGCATCTATTGCAAATTACAACATTCTCTACACAAGAACTAGATTTGTTAACTACTTCTAGCTTGGCATTCAAATCATCATTAATACTCTTCAAGCTAGCCACAGTTTCATTGCAAGTAGATAACTCAGAAGATAGTAATTCATTTCTCTTTATTTCTAAGGCAAGAGACTTTTGAACACTAACAAACTTGTCATGTTCCTCATACATAATGTCTTCTTGCCTCTCTAGTAGTCTATCTTTCTCATTTAAGGCATCAATCAATTCATTAATTTTATCTACTTTTGATCTATCTAAACCCTTAAATAATTCAGTATAGTCTACTTCATCATCACTAGATCCATCATCGCTTGAAGTAGTATACTTAGGAGTTTCACGAACGCTTACCTTTTTCTCCTTTGCCATGAGGCAGGTGTGGCGTTCGTTGGGAAGAGAAAGGACTTGTTGAAGGCTGAGGAAACGAGTCCTTTATCGTCAGAATCAGAAGATGAGCAGTCCGAGTCCCATTCCTTTCCGATGTGTGCCTCGCCCTTTGCCTTCCTATAGCTCTTTTGCTTCTCTTTCTTCCTGCCTTTTCCTTGTTCTTGGTCACTAGAGTTATCGGGACAATTTGCTATAAAATGACCAGTCTTACCACACTTGAAGCAGGAGCGCTTTCCCTTTGCCTTGTTCTTGTTTGAGTACTCCTTGCGTCCTTTCAATGCGGTCTTGAAGCGCTTTATGATTAGGGCCATCTCATCCTCGTTTAGTCCGGCCACCTCAACTTGTGCCACCTTGCTAGGTAGCGCCTCCCTGCTGCTTGTTGCTTTGAGAGCAACGGTTTGAGGCTCGTAGATGGGCATTAGGCCATTCAATGCCTCATCAACGTATCTTGCTTCCTTGATCATCATACGCCCGCTTACAAACTTTCCGAGTATTTCCTCGGGCGTCATCTTTGTGTACCTAGGATTCTCACGAATTGAGTTCACAAGATGAGGATCAAGAACAGTGAAGGACCTGAGCATAAGTCGGACGACGTCGTGGTCCGTCCATCTCGTGCTTCCATAGCTCCTGATTTTGTTGACCAGGGTCTTGAGCCTGTTGTACGTTTGTGTTGGCTCCTCTCCCCTGATCATTGCGAACCTTCCCAGTTCGCCTTCCACCAACTCCATCTTGGTGATCATGGTGGCGTTGTTCCCCTCATGAGAAATCTTGAGGGTGTCCCAAATTTGCTTTGTGTTATCCAAGCCGCTCACCTTGTGGTACTTGTCCCTGCACAAGGATGCTAGCAAAACAGTGGTAGCTTGTGCATTTTTATGGATTTGCTCATTAATGAAAACGGGATTGTCAGTACTATCAAAAAGCATTCCGTTTTCAACAATCTCCCAAATACTTGGATGGAGAGAGAATAGGTGACTGCTCAATTTATGACTCCAAAATGAGTAGTCTTCTCCATCAAAGTGCGGAGGTTTCCCAAGTGGAATTGAAAGTAAATGAGCGTTTGAGTTAAATGGAATACAAGAATAATCAAAAGAAAAGTTTGAGTTAACCGGTTTCTTTTTCTCGTTGTCGTCGTCTTTTGGGGAAGAAGAAGACTCGTCGCTGTTGTAGTAGACGATCTTCTTGATGCCCCTCTTCTTCTTCCCGTCTCTATTCTTATGACTCGAGCCAGAGTCCGAGGGCTTATCATCTCTTAGCTCGTTGACGATGGACTCCTTTGTCTTGTCGTTGACCACCATCCCCTTTCCCTTAGGATCCATCTCTTCGGGCGATTAGTCCCTTGCGTGAAGAGAACGGCTTTGATACCAATTGAGAGCACCTAGAGGGGGGGGGGGGTGAATAGGTGATCCTGTAAAAATCAAATACTTGTAGCCACAAAACTTGGTTAAGTGTTAGCACAATGGAATCAAGTGGCTAAGGACCGAGCTCTTGTAAAACACAATAGTCACAAAGAAAACAAGCACAAGAGACACAGTGATTTATCCTGTGGTTCGGCCAAGTATAACACTTGCCTACTCCATGTTGTGGTGTCCCAATGGACGAGGGTTGCACTCAACCCCTCTCAAGTGATCCAATGATCAACTTGAATACCACGATATTTTTCTTTCTTATACTCTCTCGTTTGCGAGGAATCTCCACAACTTGGAGCCTCTTGCCCTTACAATTGATGATCACAAAGAAGCACGGAAGTAAGGGTGGGAAGAGCAACACACACAAGACTCAAAGCACGAGCACAATCACGCACACAAAGCCACAACTTGAGCTCACAACACAACTCGAGGAGTCCTCTACTCAAATGGTGCTCAAGTCACTATCTCAAAGAATCGAATGCGCGAGAATGGAGTCTTGGTGCTTAGAGATGATCAAAGAATGCTTGGGTGTCTCCTCCATGCGCCTAGGGACCTCTTTTATAGCCCCAAGGCAGCTAGGAGCCATTGGAGGCAATCTGGGAAGGCAATTCTTGCCTTCTGTCGGGTGGCGCACCGGACAGTCCGGTGCACCACCGGACAGGCACTGTTCAGTGTCCGGTGCAGATCGCCTTCCTAAAATGGCATAGCCGACCGTTGCAGAGTTGTAGCCGTTGGCGCACCGGACACTGTCCGGTGCACATCGGACAGTCCGGTGCCTCCTGCCGACCGTTGGAGCGAGCCACGCGTCGCCCACGGATTTGGTGGCCGACCGTTTCGCTGGCGGCCGTTGGCTCACCGGACAATCCGGTGCACCAGCGGACAGTCTGGTGAATTATAGCCGTACGCCGCCGATGAATTCCCGAGAGTGGCCAGTTCACCAGAGCCTAGCCTGGCGCACCGGACAGTCCGGTGTGCCAGACTGCGCTGAGTCATAGCTGCTCCAGCCAACTCTTTTCCTTTTTCTCTTTTCTCTGATTCTAACACTTAGACAAATAGAATAGTACATAAAAACCAATGTACTAAGTCTAGAATCATACCTTCTTGTTGATTTGCACTTCATTCATCATTTGGCACATAATTATTCACTCAATATGTGTTGAGCACTTAATCACCAAAATTTACTAGAAATGGCCCAAGGGCACATTTCCCTTTCAATTAGGGTATGATTGGTTGTCTAAATGAGGTCTGGCAGGCCTGCCATATGCATGTTTTATTTGATTGGTATCCTGTACAGGGAGTTGGGCTTGGCTTGTGGGTTGCACGAGGTGTCCTCAGGCCAGGCTCTAGAGAATACAAATAAAACAGGTGTTTCTATGAAGTCAGGCTTTGTTGGTGTAACCATTAATCTTTTCAAATGATGTATTAACATATAGTTAGTGCCTATTAAGTGATTTTAATTTATTTAAAAGTGGATAAAGGCTTGAGGCTTGATATAAATAACTATAGAATATTATGACATCATCACATGAAAAATAATAAAATTTAATAGCTTTTGAGCTCATGCAACAAGTATTCATGCAAGCAACCAAACAACATATCTAATAGATCATGTTGAGGTGATGGACACATACAAACAACTAAACATAGATATATTGTATGTTCTATGTCAGACCAAACAAAGCCAAACTCCCTAAATGCAAACTAGACTCAACCCTGCAGACAACCAATCATCTGCTTAGTCTATCTAGAACTTGCTAGCTTTCTTCCTTCCTCTTCTTAGAGCACTTTACCCCCTCCTGCACGCACTTTGAATCAAGAATCTCACAGTTGGCTATGTAGCTGTAATATGGCGGTGAAAGCATCTAGGCCCCTGGTTGGTTTTAGTGATTAATGACAACATAATATTATATGTGACTAACGTGTGTTTTGCATAGCAAATGGTAAGTTAGGTCGCATTATAGGAAGTTGCGTTGCAAGGTGAAAATAATCCCTCAAATGAGAACTTGAAGCGACGACTGAAAAAGGCGAATCCAAAGATGAAGATCTTCATATTCCGAGTGTCGAAGGAGTTGCAGACACTTGGTATAGAATTAGGTCTTCTATTTTTATTTTAGCCATACTATAAAGAGGGGTTATGGATGAGTAGTTTGACCAAGAGATTTCTAGTGTAGTGTTGGTGCATATTCACACTCACAAGTTAGAACGAAAACGGTTTAGAAAAAACCTAAGGAATAGATTTTGGGTTGCCTATCTTAGGGGCACCGGACAGTCCAGTGTGTGCACTGGACTGTCCGGTGCACCCTCTGACAGTGGGGCCCGCTGCCCCCGAGAAACCCGAGAGCAATGAGTTCACGAAGTTGAATTTTAGCGGCCACACCGGACTGTACAGTATGCACCGAACAATCACTGTTCACTGTCCGTTGCACTATCAGTCCAACGGCTAGCTGTTAGAACTAGCCGTTAGAGCCGACCATTGGCGCACTAGTGGCGCACCGGACTGTCAGGTAAGCCCATGCGTAGTGAGCTACAACAACGTCTAGTTTGGTGGTTGGGGCTATTTATACCTCTCCACCTACCTCATTTAGGGTCTTGCTGCCCACATTCAAGTACATTCATTGCTAGAGCATTGCAAGCACCACAAAGCCTAGTGAGGTGATTAGAAGATCATAATCCTGTGTTAGGACCTCATTAGTGCAAGTGAGAGCCACCTAGAGCACACACCACATGCATTAGGCTTCTCTTGGTCAAGTGAAAGTTTATGGCTTGTTACTCTTGGTGATCGGCATCACCTAGACAACTTGGTGGCAATTGGAGCGTGGTGATCACCCCAGAGGATTTGTTGGTGACTCGTCTCAAGTTTGTATGCGGTCGTGAGGGATCCACCGCGCCGGAGTGGCAAAGGATCACCTCATAGTGAGCAATTGGTTTTTGCGAGGACCAAGGGGGAACGATACCCTTGTGCAGATGCTCTAACGAGGATTAGGGAAGAGTGCCGACTCTTCGATACCTCGATAAAAAATTGTAGGAGTCTTCTTAACCTTGATTTATATTTCGCATTTACTTTGAGCATTTCACTTTGTTCAATTGCTTAGCAAGTATTTGAAGTAATGACTTAGGGTTGTTGTTTTTCGAGTAGTATTTATTTATTGCTAGTAGTTGGGTGAAGTTGGGTTGTTGCTCAGGGTTTAATATTTGTGGAATTTTTTAGAAAAGCCCAATTCACCCCTCCCTCTTGGGCATCGTGTTCCTTTCAGGCGGCAAGTGCAACGTCCACCAAACAACCTCAAACTTCCCTTTTGGTGCGACTCTCCCATAGATGACTTCATCAATTGTCATTTTCAGAACCTCTTCATGGCTAGCCGACCTGCTGACCACGTTGTGCCCGTTAACTCAGACAAATATTTATATCATGCACAGATTGTAGTGTCCTGTCACAACCCAACCAAGTTATCGGGCCCACGTACACCAACCCTTGCCATCAATGCCTTGGATAGATATGTAAGTGGATCAGATAACTTACCCGAGGTGCCGAGTTTCGATGAACTCGTTCATTTCCAAGGACCATTCACCCATGATTGCAAATATTATAATAACCAGACATAAACATAAACTTTAAAAACAGGAGTTGAGCAGAAGACTTTACAATAAGATAATATACATTAGCAAACCTTTAAGTTTACAAACTAGAAGTGTATATTATTACATGACCGGGGCTAGGTTCAGGTGCTAACTTATTACAACATCTGGGAAGAAACCCTCTTCCCGCAACACACGCATAATAAACATAAGTAACAGTCTCCAGTGTGAGTTTAACAAAACTCAAAAGTGTTAATAGTTTCTCCTGCAGCAACAATGGAAATAAAACCCTGAGTACGCAATTACTCAGCAAGACTGGCCCGACTAAAAAAAAGACTCTCAAGGGTATGTTGGTTGGTTGGGAATCAAGGGAAAGCTTACCAAATTTCAAGGACTCATTTTTGCAGAAAAGCTTACTAATAGTGGATCCTTATGCCAAACTTTTACTTCACCAATTAAGTACTTTTCCTGACTCTAGATTTGCCTAATCTAGAGCATTCACTTGTCCTACCCTAGTTTCATTTTAGCAGCTTTAATTTCACTTGTTATCTATGATGAGGGTTGTTATCTATGATGAGGGTCGAAGATCCAGTCTTCATATCCGAGAAGTTCGGCGATCCGAGTCGATTAATACCCAGCTGGGGATCTCCAACCACATGACATATGTAGCACTTAACCCTTGCATATACCAACTCGCCACCGGGTTTCTCAAGACCAGAATGGGTTCACGCGACCCGAGAGCACAGCACCCCACCATCCAGCCACTTGCCGGGTGGTCACACGTTACTCTCGCCATCTCTCCACTCCTAGTGCGTGCGAGCTGTTCTGGTATTTGTCCGGCCGAGGCTAAGCTTACCCATAATGAGGCATGTGGCCAGTTAAAGGGTCCTAGATCAGCAGGCCAACAATCAGGCTGTCCTTAAGCGATAAAGACGGGCGACCTTTCCTGCTCAATGTCTGGTCTCATATTAAATTATTTATGAAAACCTGGTACCTGTCAGAGGTACCCCACTAAAATGATGAAGTCATCAAGGCCTTTGATACCTTCATCACTCCAGCCTCTTTCTCTTTGTAAAAATATGATTCATAGATCAAAACATTTTGTTCTTAGCCTATGAGCATGCTAAGCACATCTAACTTTTTAAAACAGGTATCAAGAATGGTAATCAATAGTTCATGGAAGTTATGCAACAAAGGGTTAATCATTCAACTCCTATTACCTAATGCATCATATAAGTGATAAAATTTTTAAAACAACAAGGAGGTGGCAAATGCACCGGGGCTTGCCATGATGAGGAGGAGAGTCGGGCTCTTCTACAAGGATATTGCAGTTAGCAGCAAACCCTATTGGGGCACCTTTTGGAGGACCTTCAGCGACAACCTCAATTGGAGAAGTTTCAGATGGAGGAAAAGACTCTCCTTTCACTTCCACTTCAAATTCTTCTTCTAGGTGCTTTACAAGTCATTCTACAAGTCAATTAGAAGTATATCAATACCCATGTAATGATATGCTATGCACACTCTGATTTTGAGAGAGATGGAAAGCTCACATACTCTTAGTTAAGAGTATGACACTTATGCTCATGTTCTTGGGTAATATAGTCTTTATCTAAAGGGATCATATTAAACTTACTTTAGAAAAATTAAAGAACTATCAAGTTCTAGTTGGCCAATTTGCTGTTTAACACTAGGTATGATTCAAGTGTGATTCAACCCTAATTTAATACCAAAGGTTAAGGTTTTAAATACATATACTTGTCTAGTTTCTAGTTCTTTGGGTAAATCAACCCCAAACATTCTCAAACTTTTACCAGGAGCCATTTTAAGGGTATAAGATTTCTCTACAATTTTTTATGATTTTTGGACCTATGGTTTTATTTCTAGAATTCTTTTAAGCTTCCTAAGGGTATTTTTAAATAACTAAAAATTTACTTATTACTGCAAAAGTCCTAAGAATAATTTTATTAAGAACTATATAATTTTGTGGACTCTACAAAATTGGCTTGGTAATTTTTTGCATTTTTCTATATTGTTCTAAGGGATCTTGCTCTCCGTTAATAAAAGAAAAAGAAAATCGTGAATAGTCTCGGGCCGAAACCGGCCCCAGAAGGCCCAACACGGCAAGATATCGTGCCTGTGCACGAGGCCCGTGCCAGACTTTTCACTTTTGCGCCGGAGCCCCTGCTAGTGTTTGGATGGATGGATAAGGAAGGATGAAGAGGGATGGGTGGGATCATTCTAACTTGACTAATGTTTGGTTTAGAGGTCTATAATCAGGATCAAGTAATATCTTTAAAAATAGTGGATGGGACCATCCCTCAAAAAATAAGGGACGGGATTAACCCAGGGTTGATTCTGTCCTATGCTTCGTTGACATCGAACCAAACACATCAAATCCAAAAATTTTCTGAACACTATTCACACCACCCACTGACAAATGCACGGAGGTTCTTTCCTTTTTTTTTTGCTTATTCACAAACCCTGGTCCCCGACGGTCGCTCCGGCAGTCCGGGTCGACGTCTGGTTGCGCGCTCGTGAAGAGCCATTGAATCGGATTCAAACAGCTGGTAGATCGACACCAGAACTATGGCGAGGTAGATCGAAAAGTTTAACACAGTAGCGTTCAATCTAGGGATACAGAAAGCTTCTCTAGCACACTAAGGTCATGGTACTCATCTAAACTTGTCTGGAGAAATCGTGATAGGCCGGTCGACGATGGGGTGGTCCACGGTGGCGTTCTGCGATGGTGAGCTAGTGCTCTGAATAAACTACACCAGTAAAGATCAAACAGCTGGTTCAGGGAGCTTCACTGACAGGTATAGATACAAGAACACACCACTGAAAGCGTGAAATCATACCGTGCTATCTCAACCACCGGAGGTCAGTGACAACTGGCAACCCCGAGCACGGTCACCACGGCCAGTGGCAAACACGATTTAAATCACACCGGGGTTCTCAGATGGTTAAGAGAGGTCAAGGGAGTGTCGTGGGCGTAGAGGAACAACAAGGCGTAGTGAAGAAACCAAGAGATCACTGAGAGCACAAGTAACTCAGTTTGTGGGCTTCCAACGCACAGAGCAAAGGGTGGCCTTGTTGTGGTCAAGTTGGAGCTATAACAGAGGGAAATGAGAACTTCTATCTACCACTACACTTCTGCATGTTTACCACGTACAGACATAGTACAGGAAAACAGTAGTGGTGGCCAAACACCTATAGGACAGCAAACACTTGAGCTGTCAGGCAGCAGGAAAACCAACTAGAATTTTCACCTTTGTTCCTATCCTTGGCAGAAAAAATATCTTTATTAACCCCCTCCCTGGGATAAAGCTGCATTTGTTTGCCATATTTCCTAGAATCTCGTAGAGAGAAAACAGTGGGCTGAGCTCTTTTTTTGCAGATATTTTCACCCTAGCTGATCTAGTTGAATTTGGCTGCGGGACCAAGTTGGTCTTTCTTTTTCTCCTAAAATTACACAGCAAGAGGGAAACTAACTTTAATAAATACTACTCACTAATCAATCCTCTACCAACTTGCCACAGGGCTCTAAGCCTTATCCCTACCGAATCAAACGCCAAACAGTTCCAAGATTAGAAGAAAACACTGAACCAAACCCACAACAACTGAACCAATTCTGTATGCTGACAGGGCCGGGTTGAGAGCCCAATACTCACATATTTGTAAAGTACCCGATCCCACCTTCCTAAAGGAACTTTCTCTCCTTCATATGGTCTACTAGTTTAATATAGAAATCGTGGTCCAATACTGTATGAATTTGTCACAGGCACCCTCTCAAATTGAGTAAATCTCATTAAATTCAGTTTCAACTACTGTTCTCCATCTGAAATTTCTGAGAAGTCTGACAACCCATCTTCAGGCACCTTTTTCTGTGATTTTTGTGTAGCACCAAGTCCCATTCCTTTAAACAAAGTTGTACACTGATAGACCCTCTACAACTTTGATATAATGGTCTAGCCAAAGCCCTATGGACAAAACAGTAAGAGACTTCAAAGCTGGCTCAAACACAGAATCTCAGAACCCTGAATTATCACTAAGTCTGAAAAATTCAGATTCGAAGATAGGACTTTTGGGCTAAGTTTTTCCACCAGTTTATACAGCGCTAGTGGCATGACTCTTAATTAAAATTATACACCAACATGTGGCCTTCCACTTTGTTATAATACTCCTAGTCCAGAACTGTATGGATTTGCCACTAATAGACTTCCAAAGTGGCTAACATAAAAGCTTCAGTTCTAGGAATCACACTAAGTCTGAAATCCAGATTCTGAAATCCCACCTTTGGGCAAGTTTTACAAGCAGTGACACATGTTTTTATGGTTGGACAACTGAATCAAACTTGTGCATCTAGTAGAACTCTACATATTTGCTATAGCAGCCAACTTCAATCTACGCATAGATTCAAAGTTACCATGGTTCAAACATAGCTAGTTAATAACTTCCTCAGATGTCACAACCCTAGTTTCAAAAACCAAATTCTGAGCTTTTCTCCACCTTTTCCTATAAGACTTGGAAATTCTTACACATAAAAGTTGCTTGGCATAGAAAACTCTATAAGTTTGATATTTTGACTTTTGGCAAAATATTACCAAATCACAACTTTAAATCTTTGGGATCAAATATGAAGGTTTCAACTGAACCCTCTACTCACTACTACTCACCTTATCGAAATTAGAACTTTCTTAGACCTAGTAAATGCATTCTAAGTTCATTACAAGCATAGAGATGCCAATGCACATGATGCTATGCCCACTTTTAGTTGTAGTAACACCAGAGCTGTTACATCCTTTCCCCCTAAAAAGAAATCTCGTCCCGAGATTAAAGCCCGAGGCTAAGTAGTGGAAAAGGAAACACGTCACAATCTCATTTCCTTATTTCTGTTACAAGGCGGGGGGTGTGGGTGCCCCGGTCAGTTTACATTAAGGATAACTTACAATAAACTCAAGACTTACAAGACTCTAAAAACTTAGGAAACTGATTATTTAGGAACTCCTCAGATTCCCATGTAGCTTCATCTTCAGAATGCTTATTCCATTGCACTTTGTAGAATTTGATAGTCTTTCTGCGGGTAACCCTTTCCTGTTGATCTACAATCTTAATAGGGTGCTCAGAATAAGTTAAATCCGGTTCCAGATCAACATCAAAATTTTCTACCACTTTGTCAGGCACTTGAAGGCATTTCTTAAGTTGGGATACATGAAATACATTATGTATGGCCGAAAGATGTTCATGTTGTTTCACCTTATAAGCCACGGATCCACACCATGTTAGTATTTCAAAAGGACCAACATATCGTGGTGCTAGCTTTCCCTTGATGCCAAAACGATTTACTCCTTTCATAGGTGAAACCTTCAGATACACAAAATCGCCAACTTGGAAAAACAAGGGTCATCTTCGCTTGTCTGCATAACGTTTGTGACGGTGTTGCGCAATCTTTAACCGGTGTTGAATAAGTTTCATTTTCTCTTCCGCCTCTTTTACTAAATCTAGCCCAAAGAAAAATCGTTCCCCGGGCCTTGACTAGTTTAGTGGAGTTCTGCACCGCTAACCATAAAGAGCCTTAAAAGGTGCCATCTAGATACTCTCTTGGTAACTATTGTTGTAGGAGAATTCAGCCAATGGCAGACACTCATCCCATTTTTCCGAGTAGGCTAATACACATGCTCGCAACATATCCTCCAAGATTTGATTCACCCTTTTGGTTTGCCCACTGGTTTGGGGATGATAGGCGGAACTATGAATTACCTTAGTATCAAGAGATTTGTGGAAGTCCTCCCAAAATCTAGAGACGAATTGAGGTCCTCGATCAGACACTATGGTTTTAGGCACACCATGCAGACTCATAATCCGAGCAATATATAGTTCAACATAAGTCTTTGTTGGATACAGAGTCTTTACCGACAAGAAGTGTGCGACTTTAGTAAAACGGTCCACAATCACCGAGATAGAGTCATAACCCTTTGATGTCTTTGGTAAGCCAACGATTGCAATGGTCCAGCAGACTTCAGATGTACAACCTTTACTCGTTGACAAACATCACACTTAGCAACATAACGAGCAATTTCTATTTCATCTTTGTCCACCAGAATCGTGATTTCAAGTCTTGATACATTTTATTACTTCCAGGATGGATAGAATACCGGGACGTATGAGATTCATCTAGTATCTGTTGCCTTAACTTCAAAACTTTTGGGACTACTAGCCGGTTCTTCAACCAAAGAACACCTTTATCATCGAGTCGAAAACACGTGGTGTGATCCACAGCCATATGTTCCTTAATATGGGCTATTCCGGCATCAGTCCTTTGAGCTTCCATAATTTGATTAATTAGGGTTGATTCCAACTGCAGATTGGCTAGTAGGGTGGGTTGGAACATACTCAAATTTAGTCGTTCCATTTCTTGACAGATTGTGGTTTCGAACAGACTAGCCAACAATTGACATAAATGTTCCTTGTGATTGAGCGCATCTGCAACTACATTTGCCTTCCCAGGATGATAATGCACTTCTAGATCATAATCCTTGATTAGTTCAAGCCACATTCGTTGTCTCATATTTAATTTTGCTTGAGTGAAGATGTACTTGAGACTTTTATGATCTGTATAAATATGGAAAGCATTGCCCAAAAGATAATGACGCCAGATCTTCAAAGCATGTACCACTGCGGCAAGCTCTAAATCATGAGTAGGATAATGTTCTTCATGTCTCTTCAACTGCCGTGAAGCATAGGCTATTACACGGCCTTCTTGCATTAACACACATCCGATGCCTGTACCTGAAGCATCACAATAAACGTCGAAAGACTTCCCAATATCAGGTTGGGGTACAGGTGTCGTGGTTAGCAATTTCTTTAGCTTCTCAAAGGCCTCATTACACTCTGATGTCCAATTAAACTTCACATTGTTCTTCAACAACGCAGTAATAGGCTTAGAGATTTTTGAAAAATCAGGAATGAACCAACGATAATATCCAGCCATACCAAGAAAACTTCGAACAAGATGAACCATGGTAGGTGACTTCCATTCTAAAATATCCTTCACTTTACCAGGATCCATGGCTACTCCTTCAGCTGATAAAATATGACCAAGAAATGGAACTTGATCTAACCAAAACTCACACTTGCTGAATTTAGCATATAACTGGTGTTCCCAAAGTCGAGTCAGCACAACCCGTAGATGAGTGACATGTTCTTCCTTATTCTTGGAATAAATTAGGATATCATCAATAAAAACCACCACAAACTTATCCAACTCGGGCATAAACACCGAGTTCATTAAATAGGTGAAATGGGCAGGAGCATTAGTAAGTCCGAATGACATCACCAAAGACTCGTACAACCCATATCTTGTTGCAAAAGCCGTCTTCGGAATATCCCCCAATCGAACTCGAATCTGATGATAACCCGAACAGAGACCAATCTTTGGAAATACCTTTGCCCCAACAAGCTGGTCAAACAAAAGAGATATTTGTTCTTAATAGCTACTTCATTCAAGGGTCTATAGTCGACACACATCCTTAGGGTTTGATCCTTCTTTTTTATGAAAATTGCAAGGCAGCCCCAGGGTGAGGAACTGGGTTGGATAAAACCCTTTTCTAGCAAATCTTGTAATTGAGTCTTCAACTCTGCCAGTTCATTTGGGGGCATTCTATATGATCTCCGAGAAATTGGAGCTATGCCAGGCTTTAGTTCAATAGAGAATTCCACATCTCGTTCTGGCGGTAAACCTGACAACTCTTCTGGAAATACATCCGGAAATTCTCGCACCACCGGGATATTGGCTAACTCTTCCATTACAGCATTATAGACTCCTCCTGGAACTTCTTTTAGAGGGGGCAACTGAATTAGCAACTGACTCTCTCCTAACAAGGTATTTAATCGAATGGTCCGTCTCTTTGTATCAATAGTGACTTTGATGAGGACATCACTACCATGGATACAAACAACACTCCCCTAGTTGATGTTCAAGGTCCAATTACTCGCGCACGCGCAAGACAATTGAATTTGCAGGTGAGCTCGTTCCTATGTACTTATTATTGTGCATTTGAGAATAGTGTGCTACCTAATGAATTAATTGTACTTAGGAATGAAGGAAAGGACCAGCAAGGACATGGTGAAGGACTTAGAGGCGTGGAAGACCAGCAAGGACGTTCGGATCAAGGTGGAGGACCAAACCGACATCCGTAATCTGTCTCGGTACTGCGACACTGTAATTGGCCTTTGGGCCGTGTATCTTTGTTGGGCCCATTAGGGCGCGTCCAGGGAGGGAGTCACGCCCCTAACCCTTATATAATCAGTAGCCGCCACCACATTAGGGCTGGGATTTTGCTTAAGAACAGTCGTCGTAGATCGGTTTGTGAGACCCCAACTTGTGAGCTTAATCATTCATCCGCAATATTCTAGATTGTGTTCTTTCTTATTCTTGCTTGTGTCTTCGATTCTCAGGCAGGAATTAGCCCTCGTGGCGAGGTCAATCGCGCAGTGCATGGTTGATAACCAGAGGAGAAGTGGTGCTGCGATTGCCGAGTTCTAGTCGTGTTGATTGGAAGCCGGATCGTCTGTGTGACATCTCCACCAAATCGATAGTTACCTTCACCTGACGGAAGATCGGGCACCCCCATTCCTATCAAGTGTTATTCAAAGACTTAGGTATTACCGTCAGGCTTACCCTAGTTTAGTTTAGGTTTTTCATCCTATAACTCCAGATAATTGCCATACAAAAAAAAATTTGCTGTCCTAGAACCCTTGTTTAGCCTTTGCAATTTCATTTTTAGTTTGGCTTTGTTCAGTTCGTATCCGTGGTCGAGTCGGTTGCTGGTTTAGGGTGTATCTTCGTCGTAGATCAACTGCACCTTCGCCGCTATCCCATCCTCCATTACCCAGATCACAAGTCGATCCACCCCATTAATCGACTTGCCCTAACCGCTGTGATTGCAGATAGGGAATTTTTGCCCTAACCGTCGCTTTCTAGTCGTGCCTCCAAAAACATAACTTGAGATACCTTCCTTAAACCGGTCATAACTTTTCGCTCGATTGTTCAAAAAATCTGAAATTTTTACAGGAGCTTGGTGACGCCATTCTGAGGCCAACCAAACTGGCCTTTGGCCTGTTTGGTCTCGATAAAATTGTCAAAAAAATTCAGGAAAATAAAGAAAAAAATTGTCAAAGCTCTTGCACGCTTTTCAGAGAACTTGTTCATTTTCTGTAGACCACATCTGATCTCTGTTTTAGGTGAAACTTAGTGTAGCTCGTTTTTGTTGCTTCTTGTGCTGAGAAAATATCAAAAAAATCATACAAAAAAGAAAAAAATCACCAGTGAATCCTACTAGTGCCTTTTTGGCCTCGCTAGTACAATATTTACGGTACTGCCATTCTGCTAGTTCCATTGTTCTTTGTTCCAACTTGTTGTGCTACGCCTTAGATACATCTCTTAGCCAGCAATTGTGACTTGTGCTTTGGATATTTATTGAACTTCGCTCATCTGCACTCGATTTTGTTCCACATTCACATACATATTGTGCCTGTCCTATAGCTCCACATACTATATCTTCTGATCAATACAGATTTGACCTTGAAATCGCGGTTTCACTACCTCTTGGTAAGTATCACGAACCAGCCTCCGATTGTACCATCCTTTGCTTTGTATTTCGTCAGACACTTGTAAGAGCTTGGTAAGATACAATAGAGCGTGTTCCTGTGTTCCACCTGAGAGGAGAGTGTAGTGAAATTATTAGGATAACCTTCACCATTTGTTTCCTATTTTTGTGTTTCGATGGCAGGCGACGAAGAAGAAGCAAGGATCCCTACAGACTTTGATGAATGTGTTAGCCACCAAGATCTTGAGGCAAACAACAAGCTCCTGAAGGAGCAAATGGAGGAGACGATCCACAAGTCAGTGCATGATGCCTTCATTGACATGAACCTTGGCAAGACTTACGAGAGGCTGGATCGACGATTGTCCCAGATCGTCGACAGACATGCTGTGTTGGAGACGCAACAACAAGCACCACCACCACCACCTCCTCGTCCACATCTTCCCGAGGATGTGGTGTTTGATGAAGAAGGTAATTATGATGAAGCGACCACCAGAGATTTGTGCCTACGTCACCGTCTTCATCAAAACACAGAAGGTATGCCACACCGCCAACAAGGTAATAACAATCGTGCTCCTGACGAGCCTTATGCTATGATTAAATTTACTATACCATCTTTTTCGGGTCATTATGATGCTGAGGGATATCTTGATTGGGAGATGACGATAGAACAAAAATTTGCTGCCCACCTTGTACCTGAACGACATCAAGTTAGACAAGCCACTAGTGAATTTAATGATTTTGCTATTGTCTGGTGGACTGGTCTAGTTGGGGATGGTAGAGCACCTACGACTTGGGCAGATCTTAAGGTAGTTATGCACGATATATTTGTTCCCCCATCTTATCATAGAGAATTGCGTAAGAAATTGATGCGTTTAGAGCAAGGTGATAAATCTATTCGAGATTATTATGCTGAGCTTCAGAAGGGATTGCAGCGTTGTGGGATAGTAAAGGGACATGAGGACGCTCCTTGCCGTTTTTATTCAGGTTTGCGGCGTGACATTCAGGACATTGTGGATTACAAAGAATTTAACACTGTCAACAAGTTGTTCCAGTTTGCTATGCTTGCAGAGAAGGAATTACAGGGACACCAACATCGACCTAGGGCTACTTTTGGCGTCTCCTCTGCATCACGGATGCACACAACTGCCTCGAGTCATACTCCCTCGACACCTGCTGCACATGTTGGTAACCTTCCTTTGCAGGCACCCGCCAAGAAACAGAATTCACCAGCACCTGCAGCACCTTCCAGTGGTCGTTCTTCGGGTATTTTTTGCCACCACTGTCATGGGATTGGTCACGTGAAGAAGGATTGCCCGAGTCAGCGAACATACATTGCTACAGATGATGGCTACATTAGTGTTTCCGACGGTGAGGGTGACGATGATGACTCTAGTGATGTTGTTGCTAATGATGATGGCATGCTTGGTGCTGATGCTACGGTGAACCTTCAAAGCATCATGGTGCAGCGTGTACTTAGTTCTTAGCCTGAATCATCAGAGAAGCAGCAACACAATAATTTGTTCCAGACTTTCTTCTCCATCGAGAATCGGCGTGCACGTGTTATTATTGATGGTGGAAGCTACAATAATTTGGTGAGTTCAGATTTGGTCAAGAAGCATGGCTTGACCACATGTCCACGGCCACATCCATACCACATTCAGTGGATCAATGATTCAGGCAAGGTTAAGGTAACACACATGGTACGAGTGCATTTCTCCATTGGTATGTTTTTTGATTATGCGGATTGCGATGTAGTACCTATCGAAGCTTGTTCTCTTTTGTTGGGTAGACCTTGGGAATATGATACTGATGCACGTCACCATGGTAGGAGTAATACATACACTTTTAGGCATAAAGATAAAAACATTACTTTGCTACCTTTGACTCTTGCTGAAATTGTACAAGCTAATAAAGATAGAGTTGCAAGTACCCATAAGGAACCAACTAATGAGACAAAAATTCAGCAACAAATTAAATTGAAAGCTCCTATCATGCTGGCTACTAAATCTGATCTTCTTGAAACTCATGCTACTGATGCTTGTTGCTATGCCTTGGTTTGCAAAGATGCTTTCTTTTCTATTGATGATATTGCTAGCACTTTGCCTGCATCTATGACTAACCTTTTGCAGCAGTTCCGAGATGTTTTCCCCTCTGAGTTACCTCCAGGACTTCCTACCATTCGTGGGATTGAGCACCAGATTGATTTGATTCCTGGAGCGAGCTTGCCCAACCGTGCTGCATATCGAGCAAATCCTGAGGAGACTAAGGAGATTCAGCGCCAAGATGTGGATTGTCGTATTTTTGGACTTGAAACAATTAAGGGACAATATGCTTTTTATGATGATTTTAAAGAGGTTGCATTAAATTGTAAAGAGGGCCATACATGGAATAAATTTGTGCTAAATGATGGATACTTGTTTAGAGCTAACCGCCTATGCATCCCAGTTGGTTCGGTTCGTCTTTTGTTGTTGCAGGAAGCGCATGGTGGTGGTTTGATGGGTCACTTCGGTGCCAAGAAGACAGAGGCTGTGCTGTCCACACACTTCTTTTGGCCTCGAATGCGACGTGATGTTGAGCGCTTTGTAGCAAGATGCACGACGTGTCAAAAAGCTAAGTCACGATTGAACCCACATGGTTTGTATATGCTTCTTCCTATTCCTTCATTTCCGTGGGCGGATATTTCTATGGATTTTGTTTTGGGATTGCCTAGGACGAAGAGGGGGAGCGATAGTGTTTTTGTTGTGGTTGATCATTTCTCTATGATGGCACATTTTTTACCTTGTCACAAAACGGATGATGCCATTCATATTGCTAACCTTTTTTTCGAAGAGATTGTTCGTTTGCATGGTATGCCTTCTACTATTGTTTCAGATCGTGATGTAAAATTCTTGAGTCATTTTTGGCGTACTCTATGGAACAAATTGGGGACAAAATTGATGTTTTCTACTACTTGTCGTCCCCAAACTGATGGACAAACGGAAGTTGTGAATAGAACATTGTCTGCAATGCTGCGAGCAATATTGAAGAAAAACTTGAAAATGTGGGAAGAGTGTTTGCCGCATGTGGAGTTTGCATATAATCGGGCGGAACACTCCACCACCAAGGTAAGTCCTTTTCAGGTAGTGTATGGTTTTAACCCTCGTGCTCCTATTGATCTTTTGCCTCTACCTACTACCGAGCAAGTACATAGTGATGCTAAGGAGCGTGCTGACTTTATTTTGAAACTTCATGCTTCAACTAAAGCAAACATTGAAAAGATGACTGAAAAATATAGAATTGCTGATAGTCAAGGTAGAAAACCAGTTAAGCTTGAAGTGGGTGATTTAGTGTGGTTGCACTTGAGAAAAGATAGATTTCCAGAGTTAAGAAAGTCTAAATTGATGCCGCGTGCTGCTGGTCCATATAAGATTGTGGAGAAAATAAATGATAATGCATATAAACTTGTGTTGCCTACCGTGTTCCGGGTTAGTCCTACATTTAACATTGCAGATTTGAAACTGTATTTGGTGGAAGAAGATGAGCTTGAGTCGAGGACGACTCCACTTCAAGAGGGGGAGGATGATGAGGACATCACTACCATGGATACAAACAACACTCCCCTAGTTGATGTTCAAGGTCCGATTACTCGCGCACGTGCAAGACAATTGAATTTGCACGTGAGCTCGTTCCTATGTACTTATTCTTGTGCATTTAAGAATAGTGTGCTACCTAATGAATTAATTGTACTTAGGAATGAAGGAAAGGACCAGCAAGGACATGGTGAAGGACTTGGAGGTGTGGAATACCAGCAAGGACGTTCGGATCAAGGTGGAGGACCAAACCGACGTCCGTAATCTGTCTCGGTGCTGCGACACCATAATTGGCCTTTGGGCCGTGTATCTTTGTTGGGCCCATTAGGGCGCGTCCAGGGAGGGAGTCACGCCCCTAACCCTTATATAATCAGTAACCGCCACCACATTAGGGCTGGGGTTTTGCTTAAGTTAGATCTGTCAAGAACTGTAACACCCGGATTTTAGGGATCCAAAACCCGGGGTTAACATAAACACCAGGTATGCTGGGACCAAGTCTCAAACATATGATGTATAGTGGCACAGGATCGAATGTCACATCTTTATATATAACAGGAGTTCTATACAAAATAAATAATTACATTATAAGGAGACAACGGTCCAGCAACCCAAAGTTGACTGGGAGACGACGACCTAGACCACTCACGAACTCATCACAGCATCCTCCATGAGCATCATCCTGCAGTACCTGGTCTTGACCTGTGGTGTATGTGAGACAGCAAGAGTGAGCTCACATACGTTCATCGCTCAACAAGTTGTGGGGAATAATGTGCATGAACTCGCCAAAGGTGGGAGCTCACGTGAAGTGTAAGGCTTACCAAAGAAGATGGTTAGAGCTGAGCATTGCTTTTAAAGTTGGTCAAAATTTTATTAGCAGTTACTAAGTATAAGTAAATACCAACCCAATTAAGTAATAGAACAAAAGTAACAACATCACCTGCGATGCAATGCATATGACAAATTGAATTTAGTTCCATAATTTAATCATGTGAGTGTCCGAGCTGCTCATGACCGTGAGCACGGCTAGTATACCAGTTTTACACTCTGCAGAGGTTGCGCATCTTTACCCACAAGTCGTGTATCCCATGTCGCCAGGGTTTGCAAAGCCCTTAGACACTTCCGAGGTGAATGGCTAGGGATCCACTACGAGGCCTTTACAAAGTTCCACTAGCTTCCGAAAACCCGCTACAGTTTATAGGAAGATCCAGTGCAGGAATCCCTTGCAGGACCGCCATCGCAGCAAAATCCTCCCGAGGGCCTCCCTACACTGACCTCTCCCCTACTGCCCTTGCCCCTTTCGGGTAAGGTAGTCTTCCACTAGCTTTCCTAATTAATCAGCCAAGGGCGTCCCATTCCACCCTCATGGTAGCACTGTTTTCCCGGGTGGTTCTCCATGTTCCAATTAACATAATGATCTTATCATGAACAATAAATAACAACTGATAACAACAGTATAATCATGAATAGTGTAATCTTCATACCCCAAAACCAAATATAGCACTAGCAAGTACTACCCAAAAAGTTCAGTGGTGAACAAGGTATAAAGATAGACAAACTAGGGTAACCTATTGGGTCCCATCAAATTAACCTATGCAGATCATTATGATTAATCAGAACATGGCTGGGTAAAAAGAAGTGATCAAGGGCACAACTTGCCTGTGACTTGAGATTCCAGGTACCAGGATGATCTTCAGGTGACTCGTAACCTCACTGCTAGTCGTAGCAATACAAACATACATGGTATAGGCAAAATTAACATTACACCAAACATATATGCAAAATACATATTAATAATCTACACATTAAAATAAAACCATAGGAACTGGAATCACTAAATTTGGAGTTATAGATTTTTAGTTATGAATTTCGGGAGTTATTTAGCACCTAGCACAGATTAATTCAAAGGAACAATTTTAATTCAATTTTTATGGCTAAACAGTGTTACTAGTTGATAGATAATACTAAAACAAAATTGTTGCAATTGGAATGACTCAATTTGGAGTTAAAATGAATTAGTTATGAATTAATTAAGTTTCTGGATTTATTTTAATACTAAAAATCATTTTCTAAATCATTTTCTATGATTTTCCTATTCACTGGACTGGGCCTCAATTATAAGAAAGCGTAGGGGGCTCGGTGTAAATTTTCCAAGACACTGGGAACAGGGTCCCAGGACGGCGGGTTGATTATCTAAAATGACAGGGTCTCTTTAGAAAATAAGCCACGCGAAGGGGTATGCAGTGTTTACAGTCGTTCGATCCACAACCGTCGGTCCAGATTAAAACCGAGACACTCATGAACCTGAGATCAACCTCACCCGTCGGATCCCGATCCTACGATCCGCGGCACACTATCTATTCTTTCTTACCCCGGCCGCACGATCGTTGATCAATGGACGAGGCGCAACATCCCCAGCCAATCAATCCCATCCGTTAAAAACGGAACGGACGGCCAGCGCGTTTCTTCCTCCCCGCATCCACACACGACGGCGCAGTGACCAACCATGGCTGCGCAGCGGCGATCTCACCGACGAGGTGTCGGTCAGGCAGCACAGCGCTCTCCTCCATCGTGCGCGGTTCCGTGATGCAGGGATCAGGGGTGGCGGCGGCAATTCTTCCTTCCATCGCCCAGCCAGACGACCAAGCACGGCGGCAGTACCCATTCGTGGCGGATTCACTCTACCGGCGAGCTTTAACAGAGGCCGCGTGAGTCCAATTCAAGCGGGGTATGAACATCAACTAACCAAGGGCAGTGTCTTGGAAAGGGAATTACCGGTGGGGAAGACAGAGAGGGGCACGGACGCGACGTCGAGGACTCCTGGCAGTAATGGCGGATCGGCGCAGATTCCGCCCGCGGTGGCGTGGATCACCCCCCCCCCTCTCACTCAATTGTGCCTCACTTGATGACCTGAGCAGCGCCCGATGGGTTGAGTCGAGGGGGAAAGCACCTACGAGCTGTGGATTTTATGGGGGAGGGCAAGTCCGAGTTGGTCAGGGCGACCGCGATTGGCGCGAGTTTACCGGCGAGGAGATCGCGTTCCGTTGCAGGAGAATGAGGGAGGATCCGGCGTGATGACCCCACCAAGCGCGGATCACGGGGTTCCGTTGAAGGCGGCCTCGCACTGCCCGCCGCCAGGAGACGATGTTCCGATCGGCGCAGGAAAGAAGAATGGGTCCGACAAGTGGGGACCACCTGGCGGTGATAGGGAGCAAGCAGTGCGCGGCAGAGGCTGGTAGGGGACTGACCGCGCGAGCCCCACATGTCATACCCGGGCGCGCGCTGTCTTCGCGAATTGGGCCGCGGAGAGATGGGCCAGAGCACGGATTCAGCCCAAGATGGGTTTTATTCTTTTCTATTTTCTGTGTTCTTCCCTTTTCTATTTCAAATCCCATTATAATTTGAATTTAGGTCTAAGTTTCATATTCAAAAACAAATGCACAAACTAAAGTATTCCAGCATGAATATGATTTGTTTTAATTTATTTATTTATTATATTATTTAATCAAATGCTTTCAAATATTCATACAAACTTAACGTAGAGAATGGGTATTTTAAGAAATATATTCTCTAATATAAAATTCTTTAGAGAATAAGTATAAATATTCATTTCAACCAAGGGGTAACAATTTCATATAGAGATTCTTTTATTTAAATCTTCATTAGGAACGTGTTATTTTAGGTGATGTTGCATCAAATGTAAGAAAATTTTATTGGAAGGTATTCTAATAACACAATTCTTGGAGAACTTTTTACTAAACTTTCAAAAATAAGATTTTGGGTGTTACAAATCCTACCCCCCTTAAAAATAATCTCGTCCTCGAGATTTGTAAGAAAAAGGACTATACCAAGATTGGTTTGTAATTGAGGTGGTAGTTTCTAATTGATTCAAAAATTAAGGGTCTCTCTTTTTATTATTAGTAAGTGATAGGAGAGCATGGGTATTATATGTATGTCCACTTTATTATGTAGGATAGAAGATGTCTTTAGGGCATATATAGGTTTGGGATAAGAAAGAGTAGGATAAGAAAAGACTCCATCCAAGATTGTGGACCTTGACTCATCTTGGTGACCTCACTTGATCCTTGAAGACTTGAGTTGGTGCTCATCCTTCCTTGATGAAGTTGATCATCTTCTTCGGTCTTGTCTCATAGATTAGGAGTTAGTGTATATTATTGGGCTGGGGAATATGGTTAATATAGGTATGGATGAGATAGACTACATGATGTAGGCCAAAAGTTTGTTTGATGTTAGGTGGGAATAGAAAGGTTATACCATTCATCATGGCTCTATGGGTTGGGTTAGTTCATGGTTGTATTGATCCAATGTGCTAAGATAAGTTAATACATGGCTAGTGGGGTCTAATCTCTTCTACTAGTGTCATTAATCTGTTTAAGTGGACCACATTAAGTTAGATAACATTAGACCACACTGGGTCAGGTCACATTAGGTAAGATAAGATCTAGATTAAATTGGATATGACTGGATTAGACTAGTTTAGGTTAGATAGGTCCAACAGGGTAGAACATGTTAGGATGTTTTGAGATTAGTTAGATATGTTATGATAAGATGAAGTCTCTTGCTAGTTTATAATTGAGGGGTTATGCAACTATCAGATGGTTAAGGTAGTTGCATATGGCCAAGTTGATCTGTCATTCTTAATCTAGTGCAGGGTGAACTAAGTTAAGACCTGTTCTATAGGAGTAGAGTCTAAACTATTTCATCAGTATTATCTAACATGTTTGATAAGTCACTTTAGATTGGATCAGATCTAGGTTAGATCGGTGTGACTAGTTTGACTAGGTAAGATCTAATTAACTTGCATTAGATCATGGTTGTTAAACTTGGGTGGATAAGTATTCTTATTAGGATAAGATGGATCTTATAAAGATAAGATAGAATCTTTTGAGATCAGTTAGATCTATTAGGATGAGATAAAATCTTTTCAAGATAAGATGAGTATCTTTTAAGATGAGATGGATCTGTTAAGATAAGGGAGAATCTTTTAAGATAAGATGAATTGGCTAGAATGGAATCTTTTAGGATAAGATAAATCTCTTAAGCTAGATATGTTCCAATGGGGATACTCTAGGCTGTCTAGTTATTTTATAGATATATTTTATTACCTATGTGTATATGCAGATGCAATCGTGGACATTACTCCACAACCCATCACACTCAATCAAAGATCCAAATCAGACAAGTATCATAAGAACAAAACATTCAAATACATAAACACTTAAGAAAATATTTTTGATTTTGTTCCTAAGAGTAGGTCTCCTATTCCTAAAGTCACTTTAGGCACAGGATTTCAAAGTGTGAAATCCACATTTGTCTTTAGAAAGAAAAGATAAGAATAATCAGAGTGAAGCGGAAATAGATGAGAAAAGATTAAGTTAAGTTTAGAAATGAATCAGAGTAGCAGAGGTAAGTAAATAAGGGTTGTCCAGTTCTATCTAGGTTTCGTCCTACAGTCAACATTCCTCTGATACCACTTCTGTAACACCCGGATTTTAGGGATCCAAAACCCGGGGTTAACATAAACACCAGGTATGCTGGGACCAAGTCTCAAACATATGATGTATAGTGGCACAGGATCGAATGTCACATCTTTATATATAACAGGAGTTCTATACAAAATAAATAATTACATTATAAGGAGACAACGGTCCAGCAACCCAAAGTTGACTGGGAGACGACGACCTAGACCACTCACGAACTCATCACAGCATCCTCCATGAGCATCATCCTGCAGTACCTGGTCTTGACCTGTGGTGTATGTGAGACAGCAAGAGTGAGCTCACATACGTTCATCGCTCAACAAGTTGTGGGGAATAATGTGCATGAACTCGCCAAAGGTGGGAGCTCACGTGAAGTGTAAGGCTTACCAAAGAAGATGGTTAGAGCTGAGCATTGCTTTTAAAGTTGGTCAAAATTTTATTAGCAGTTACTAAGTATAAGTAAATACCAACCCAATTAAGTAATAGAACAAAAGTAACAACATCACCTGCGATGCAATGCATATGACAAATTGAATTTAGTTCCATAATTTAATCATGTGAGTGTCCGAGCTGCTCATGACCGTGAGCACTGCTAGTATACCAGTTTTACACTCTGCAGAGGTTGCGCATCTTTACCCACAAGTCGTGTATCCCATGTCGCCAGGGTTTGCAAAGCCCTTAGACACTTCCGAGGTGAATGGCTAGGGATCCACTACGAGGCCTTTACAAAGTTCCACTAGCTTCCGAAAACCCGCTACAGTTTATAGGAAGATCCAGTGCAGGAATCCCTTGCAGGACCGCCATCGCAGCAAAATCCTCCCGAGGGCCTCCCTACACTGACCTCTCCCCTACTGCCCTTGCCCCTTTCGGGTAAGGTAGTCTTCCACTAGCTTTCCTAATTAATCAGCCAAGGGCGTCCCATTCCACCCTCATGGTAGCACTGTTTTCCCGGGTGGTTCTCCATGTTCCAATTAACATAATGATCTTATCATGAACAATAAATAACAACTGATAACAACAGTATAATCATGAATAGTGTAATCTTCATACCCCAAAACCAAATATAGCACTAGCAAGTACTACCCAAAAAGTTCAGTGGTGAACAAGGTATAAAGATAGACAAACTAGGGTAACCTATTGGGTCCCATCAAATTAACCTATGCAGATCATTATGATTAATCAGAACATGGCTGGGTAAAAAGAAGTGATCAAGGGCACAACTTGCCTGTGACTTGAGATTCCAGGTACCAGGATGATCTTCAGGTGACTCGTAACCTCACTGCTAGTCGTAGCAATACAAACATACATGGTATAGGCAAAATTAACATTACACCAAACATATATGCAAAATACATATTAATAATCTACACATTAAAATAAAACCATAGGAACTGGAATCACTAAATTTGGAGTTATAGATTTTTAGTTATGAATTTCGGGAGTTATTTAGCACCTAGCACAGATTAATTCAAAGGAACAATTTTAATTCAATTTTTATGGCTAAACAGTGTTACTAGTTGATAGATAATACTAAAACAAAATTGTTGCAATTGGAATGACTCAATTTGGAGTTAAAATGAATTAGTTATGAATTAATTAAGTTTCTGGATTTATTTTAATACTAAAAATCATTTTCTAAATCATTTTCTATGATTTTCCTATTCACTGGACTGGGCCTCAATTATAAGAAAGCGTAGGGGGCTCGGTGTAAATTTTCCAAGACACTGGGAACAGGGTCCCAGGACGGCGGGTTGATTATCTAAAATGACAGGGTCTCTTTAGAAAATAAGCCACGCGAAGGGGTATGCAGTGTTTACAGTCGTTCGATCCACAACCGTCGGTCCAGATTAAAACCGAGACACTCATGAACCTGAGATCAACCTCACCCGTCGGATCCCGATCCTACGATCCGCGGCACACTATCTATTCTTTCTTACCCCGGCCGCACGATCGTTGATCAATGGACGAGGCGCAACATCCCCAGCCAATCAATCCCATCCGTTAAAAACGGAACGGACGGCCAGCGCGTTTCTTCCTCCCCGCATCCACACACGACGGCGCAGTGACCAACCATGGCTGCGCAGCGGCGATCTCACCGACGAGGTGTCGGTCAGGCAGCACAGCGCTCTCCTCCATCGTGCGCGGTTCCGTGATGCAGGGATCAGGGGTGGCGGCGGCAATTCTTCCTTCCATCGCCCAGCCAGACGACCAAGCACGGCGGCAGTACCCATTCGTGGCGGATTCACTCTACCGGCGAGCTTTAACAGAGGCCGCGTGAGTCCAATTCAAGCGGGGTATGAACATCAACTAACCAAGGGCAGTGTCTTGGAAAGGGAATTACCGGTGGGGAAGACAGAGAGGGGCACGGACGCGACGTCGAGGACTCCTGGCAGTAATGGCGGATCGGCGCAGATTCCGCCCGCGGTGGCGTGGATCACCCCCCCCCCCTCTCACTCAATTGTGCCTCACTTGATGACCTGAGCAGCGCCCGATGGGTTGAGTCGAGGGGGAAAGCACCTACGAGCTGTGGATTTTATGGGGGAGGGCAAGTCCGAGTTGGTCAGGGCGACCGCGATTGGCGCGAGTTTACCGGCGAGGAGATCGCGTTCCGTTGCAGGAGAATGAGGGAGGATCCGGCGTGATGACCCCACCAAGCGCGGATCACGGGGTTCCGTTGAAGGCGGCCTCGCACTGCCCGCCGCCAGGAGACGATGTTCCGATCGGCGCAGGAAAGAAGAATGGGTCCGACAAGTGGGGACCACCTGGCGGTGATAGGGAGCAAGCAGTGCGCGGCAGAGGCTGGTAGGGGACTGACCGCGCGAGCCCCACATGTCATACCCGGGCGCGCGCTGTCTTCGCGAATTGGGCCGCGGAGAGATGGGCCAGAGCACGGATTCAGCCCAAGATGGGTTTTATTCTTTTCTATTTTCTGTGTTCTTCCCTTTTCTATTTCAAATCCCATTATAATTTGAATTTAGGTCTAAGTTTCATATTCAAAAACAAATGCACAAACTAAAGTATTCCAGCATGAATATGATTTGTTTTAATTTATTTATTTATTATATTATTTAATCAAATGCTTTCAAATATTCATACAAACTTAACGTAGAGAATGGGTATTTTAAGAAATATATTCTCTAATATAAAATTCTTTAGAGAATAAGTATAAATATTCATTTCAACCAAGGGGTAACAATTTCATATAGAGATTCTTTTATTTAAATCTTCATTAGGAACGTGTTATTTTAGGTGATGTTGCATCAAATGTAAGAAAATTTTATTGGAAGGTATTCTAATAACACAATTCTTGGAGAACTTTTTACTAAACTTTCAAAAATAAGATTTTGGGTGTTACAAGAACAGTCGTCGTAGATCGGTTTGTGAGACCGCAACTTGTGAGCTTAATCATTCATCCGTAATATTCTAGATTGTGTTCTTTCTTGTTCTTGCTTGTGTCTTCGATTCTCAGGCAGGAATTAGCCCTCGTGGCGAGGTCAATCCCGTAGTGCACGGTTGATAACGAGAGGAGAAGTGGTGCTGTGATTGCGGGGTTCTAGTCGTGTTGATTGGAAGCCGGATCGTCTGTGTGACATCTCCACCAAATCGATAGTTACCTTCACTTGACGGAAGATTGGGCACCCCCGTTCCTATCAGACTTCATGTTGAACTAACCAATTCATACCTAAGATCACATATATGTCTTGACCTTTCAACACTATCATATTGGTAGGGTAGCTATGCCTAACTAATTCTATTGGCACCTGGAAAACCATTTCCTTCGTAAACAATCGACCCCCAGGCGATTGTATTGCCACACCCCATCTTTCTTCTTGAATAGAAATGTTATGATGCATGGCAAAATCTTTACTGAGAAATGTATGGGATGCACCAGTGTCAAAAAGTACTTTGGCAGGATGATGGGCTACAAGGAACGTACCCATAAGCATAGGATGCCCTTCTAAAGTCACATCAACTTGAGTATAGAACACTCGCCTAGATTTCCTATTATCTTTTCCTTGTGCACTGTTGACAGGAGTATTCTTGTTCTGATTTTGAGAACTGTTGCCTAATGGTCTCTCGAAATTTGAGTTGTTTTGGCGGGGGTAGGGGCAGTCTTTAATGAAATGTCCTGCTTTTCCATAGTTGTAGCAAGGATATTTGGTGCCAGGAGGAGCAGGCGAGCGGGGAACTTGGCTATTTCTAGGTAAGGATTGGCGTTGCATATTTGAGGGGCGGATGTAGATAGGAGTTTTAACAGGATAAGCAGTTGAGCGATAGGGAGTGTTGGCAGAGCCAGCTATTCTAATTATTACCTTTTGACGCTTTGATGGGTCCTGGGAAGGCCCAGCTCCAGATCATTTCCACATCCTTTTGGCATTCTGGTGCACCCGCCCCTTGTCCTCTACTGCAATTGCCACACTGACTGCTCTGTTAAATGTTAGATCATAACATGTAGCCATTTTCTTCTACAGCTTAAAACTCAGACCCCTCATGAAACAATATCGCTTTTTACCATCGGTGTTCACATGGTCAACAACATATTGAGATAAGTGATTGAACTTTCCGATATATTGCATTACCATGTCAGGACCCTGCTTTAGCCTCAAAAATTCCTCTAGTTTCATTTGCAAGACTCCATCAGGAATATAGTGTGCTCTAAAAGCTTCCTTGAATTCAGTCCAAGTAACTTGATGTCCTGCTGGTTGGACAGCCACGAAGTTTGTCCACCAAGTGCTGGCGGGACCACAAAGTAACTAAGCCGCAAACTAAGGCTTCTGCACTTCTGTACACTGGATCAGATCGAACTTTTGCTCCACCACCCAAAGCCATTCATTAGCTTCAAGTGGCTCCTCAGCCTTTATAAAAGTGGGAGGTCGAGTCTCCATGAATTCCATATAAGAAGCATTCCTGGCATTGTTTGGAGGTACCCGAGCCCCATGTTGATTCTGGTTCTAAAGCACTTCACGCAGCACACGTGAATTGTCAGTCGTCGCATTCACCAGCGCGGCAATTGCATTAGCTAGTGTTGGAGGAATTGGTGGCGGTGGAGGATTAGAATCCTCTTCCACACCGTCCTGAGAGGTGCCGGCCACATCAGATAATCGGACATGCTTAGGCATCTGAAATAAAATAGAACTCATAAATGGGTGTCCACAACCAGGAATATATTACAAAAGCAGAATACATGATCCTTAGTGGTTACAATACCAAAATTTTCCACACTACTGCTGGTACTAATATTACAATAGAGGATGCACTCATAGACCTAGTGCCCATTCTATTCCTCTACATCAGTGTCTATCTCTGACACACTACTACCCCCTGGAGAATTACCACCTGGTGCAAACATAGGAGCTGCTTCTTCCTCTGAGTATGCATCAGGCTCACCCCCATCAGCTAACACAACACCACCCTCTGCCTCTATGGCTCCTAGTGCGTCATCGGGGTGCAGCTGGTAGTACAGCTGGTGAACTTCCTCATGCAGCATATTAGAGTAGTCCTCCAGATCATTGTAAGCTAGGACCAAATCCTAGAAATGACCCCTCAGATGGTTCTCACGGGTAAACGCTGCCTCCCTGGATCGCATTGTCGTGGCCAGTTGTTCCTTCTGCTCAGCTAACTTCCTCTAAAGCTGCTTCTTTTTAGCTAGTAGCTCCAGAATATGAGTGGCGTCAAGGCACCGCTCGTTGAAGGACACATTTAGGTTCTGCTATAGTTGCTCCACCTGCGACTGGGGTGCATGACGACCACTGTTTGCCTCCACCTGCAACGGAGGTGTACGACTGCTACTGCCGGTCTCCACTGTACGGGAGGCCAGCTGATGCTTGGGCACGCCTTGCGGTCCAACACACATGTGGGGCGTCTGCTTAGGGGGAGCCATTCTGAATTTTAAGGAATAAAGATAAAAGAAAAGATCAAGGATTAGTAGGATTAGTCAGAATAATTTTTAAACCCACATATATTCTGGTAACCATCTAGCGTTACGGGGAAAAATGTTTTAACAAAGGAGTGAATGTTCGCCCCTCAACTCCTGCCAAAATATTTGGCTATCGCGTTCTATGGCGGTGGCAATCCCACTCACTCCGAAATTAACTAGTCGTAACCTTCTAAGGTTTTGTTAGTGTACCTGCAGAAGATTCTATTCGAGCCTAAGTTGTGGGTTAGTGGTTAGTACCTTCAACTAAGCCACCTATTAGTCCTTAACTTATCATAGTACTAACTGCACTTTTACTACCAGGCATGTAATCCTAGTTTAAAATTTTCCAAATATTCATTTGAACTCAACTTTCTTTAAAGATATGTTCTGACGATTTATTCTATTACTTGCAAAAATATGTGAGTGGCTCCGATACCAGCTGTCACAACCCGACCAAGTTATCGGGCCCACGTACACCAAGCCTTGCCATCAAGGCCTTGAATAGATATGTAAGTGGATCAGATAACTTACCTGGGGTGCCGAGTTTCGATGAACTCGTTCATTTCCATGGACCATTCACCCATGGTTGCAAATATTACAATAACCAGACATAAACATAAACTTTAAAAATAGGAGTTGAGCGGAAGACTTTACAATAAGATAATATACATTAGCAAACCTTTAAGTTTACAAACCAGAAGTGTATATTATTACATGCCCGGGGGTAGGTTCAGGTGCTAACTTATTACAACATCTGGGAAGAAACCCTCTTCCCGCAACACACGCATAATAAACATAAGTAACATTCTCCAGTGTGAGTTTAACAAAACTCAAAAGTGTTAATAGTTTCTCCTGTAGCAACAATGGGAATAAAACCCTGAGTACAAAATTACTCAGCAAGACTGGCCCGACTAAAGAAAAGACTCTCAAGGGTATGTTGGTTGGTTGGGAATCAAGGGAAAGCTTACCAAATTTCAAGGACTCATTTTTGCAGAAAAGCTTACTAATAGTGGATCCTTATGCCAAACTTTTACTTCACCAATTAAGTACTTTTCCTGACTCTAGATTTGCCTAATCTAGAGCATTCACTTGTCCTACCCTAGTTTTATTTTAGCAGCTTTAGTTTCACTTGTTATCTATGATGAGGGTCGAAGATCCAGTCTTCACATCCGAGAAGTTCAGCGATCCGAGTCGATTAAAACTCAGCTGGGGATCTCCAACCACACGACATATGTAGCACATAACCCTTGCATATGCCAACTCGCCACCGGGTTTCTCAAGACCAGAACGGGTTCACGCGACCTGAGAGCACAGCACCCCACCAACCAGCCACTTTCCAAGTGGGCACACGTTACTCTCGCCATCTCTCCACTCCTGTGCCTATAAATAGGTGAACAATACCCTTGTACTGTTCACGCTGGCTTGTAATCCCTTGCACGTCATTCGGATTTTCGCCTTCTGTCAAGCCGAAGGTACAAATGTAATTCAATGTCATTAATATTTGTTTATGATTATATTTAATGGGAACATAAATAATTTAATGATTTGTCATGATTATTTATGTTCTTTTCTATGTTTCATATGATTATGATTTCACTATCATATGTTGAGATGATGAAGGTATGTCCTTCATGACCTTTGTCTGAAGATCATTATATCACAAGGGAGATAATGCTTTGAAGGACGAAGGTCTTTAAATATTAACATTTGTGTTGCCTTGTTCTTAACTCATAGCATTTGAGAACAAGTTGCCAACATTGGCGCCCACCTCCGGTGAACTCACTTCCACTGTTGAGCTGATGGCTTCATTCAACAATCAAGCTAGAACACCTTCGATTATGAAGCTGGTGCTCCCAATCACAGGCGATTCAAGCTCAGAGCCAGCCAACAAGAAGCAGAAGAAGGAAGCGTAGAGAAGAGTGCAGCATGTTGGGGTGCAAGGACCCTTCGTCAGATCCAAGTGGTCCCACATCCCAATCACCTTCTCTCAGGAGGATCTTCAGCTCAAAGATTATCCTCACAATGATGCCATGGTGATATCTTGTGTTATCAAGGGTTTTCTAGTCCACAATGTTCTGGTTGACACAGGCAGTGCATCGGACATCATATTTGCAAAGGCTTTCAGACAGATGCAAGAACCAAAAGACAAGATTCATGATGCTACACACCCTCTTTGTGGTTTCGGAGGTAGACAGATTGTGGCACTTGGCAAAATCACAATGTCAGTTACCTTTGGTTATGTCCACAACACAAGAACTGAGCAAGTTGTTTTTGACATTGTCGACATGGAGTACCCGTACAATGCAATCATTGGTCGAGGGACACTTAATGCCTTCGAAGCAATACTTCGTCCAACATACTTATGCATGAAGATACCTTCGGAACAAGGGCCCATTGCTATCCATGGAAGTCAAGAAGCTGCCAGAAGGGCTGAAGGGAGTTGGACAGATTCAAAGGCAATGCACAATATAGATGGAGCCAAAGCTTGTCAATAGTCTAAGCACAAAAGAGAGAAGGCTGCTTCGGCATATCAGTCGAAGCCTATGCTCTTATGTGAAGATATAGCAGATCAAAGGGTGTTGCTAGGATCTCAGCTATCTGATGAGCAAGAAAAGACTCTGCTAAGATTTTTGTTCAACAACAACGATGTCTTCGCTTGGACAGCCAATGATCTTTGTGGTGTCAACAGAGATGTCACTGAACATACACTTAATGTAGACCCATCTTTCAGGCCAAGGAAGCAAAGACTTCAGAAGATGTCTGATGACAAAGCTGAAGGTGCTTGGAACGAAGTAAAGAGACTTCTCAGTGCTGGTGTTATCAGAGAAGTAACATATCCAGAATGGCTAGCCAACACTGTAATGGTGAAGAAGGCTAATGGCAAATGGAGAATGTGTATTGATTTCACAGATCTTAACAAAGCATGTCCAAAGGATGAGTTCCCATTACCAAGAATAGACTCCCTTGTAGATGCAGCAGCTTCTTCGGAGCTCATGAGCCTACTGGACTGCTACTCAGGTTATCATCAAATCTGGATGAAGAAGGAAGATGAGCCAAAAACTAGCTTCATAACTCCTAGTGGCACTTATTACTACCTTTGGATGCTTGAGGGGCTCAAGAATGCTGGAGGAAGCTTCAGCAGAATGACATCCAAGGTCCTTCACTCCCAAATAGGCAGGAATGTGCTGACTTATGTTGATGACATCATAGTAAAAGCACAAAACAAGAGAATCATATTGCTGACTTGCAGGAGACATTTGCCAATTTCAGGCAAGCCGGTATGAAGCTAAATCCAGAAAAGTGTGTTTTTGGAGTAAAGAAGGGCAAGTTCCTTGGCTGTCTGGTATCAACGAAGGGAATCGAAGCTAACCCAAATAAGATCGAAGCCATCCTTTAGATGGAGCCGCCAAGGACAAAGAAGGGGGCCCAACGGTTGGTAGGAAGGTTGGCGTCGTTAAATAGATTTATATCTAGATCAGCAGAAAGGAATCTACCATTCTTCGAAATACTGAAGTCAGCCGAAGTTTTCCAATGGGGTCCGGCTCAGCAAAGAATTAAAGCAATACTTGATAGACTTGACAACGCTAACTCCACCTTCGCCAAGGGCTCCGTTGCTCCTGTATGTAGCAGCCTCTCATTCTGTAGTTAGTGCGGCGCTTGTACAGGAGCAGCATGATGGCCAAGTTAAAAGGCAGGCACCAATATACTTTGTCTTTGAAGTTTTAAGTTTATCAAAGAAAAATTATACAGAACTGGAGAAGGTATTGTATGCTGTGTTAATGGCCTCCATGAAGCTTCAGCATTTTTTTCAAGCATATCACATAATCGTCCCTTCATCACAACCTCTGAAAGACATAATGAAGAATAGAGAAGCTACTGGAAGGATTGGAAAATGGGCTGCAGAGCTCAATGAATTCACTATTGACTATGTACATAGATCCTCAATTCAGTCTCAGGCGTTGGCAGACTTTATTGCTGATTGGACGCCAGGGGCTCACGAAGAAGAAACAAACAAAGATGCCGAAGCCTAGACAATATTCTGTGACGGTTCTTGGGGAACCTTTGGCGCAGGAGCGGCTGCTGTTCTAGTAGCGCCCTCTAAAGTCAGAACATGCTACGCATCAAGGCTAGAATTCAGTTGTACAAATAATATTGCTGAATACGAAGCCCTTCTTTTGGGGCTTCGGAAATTAAAAGCAATGGGAATAAGAAGGGGAATCCTCAAAACTTACTCCCTAGTCTTCTCTGGCCATGTAGACAAAAGCAGCAAGGCAAGGGATCCAAAGCTTGAAAAATATTTGGACACAGTCCGAAGGTTGGAGGCTTCTTTCGAAGGTTTTTCTATAAAAAATATTCCAAGAGGGGAAAATGAGCATGCAGATTTGCTACCCAAGTCAGCAGCACAGGGGCTCCCTCTACCTTCGGAAGTATTCTTTGAGACAATAAAAGCACCTTCAGTTGAACTTCTAGAGAGAGTAGTGCTCACAATATCACCAGTACATAGTGAAGATTGGAGGACTGAAATCATATCTTTCCTCCAAGGTAACTGTCTTTCGGATGATGAAGTCTATAATAAAAGAATAGAAGCAAGGACAAGACCATATGTCATAATAGAAGGGGAGTTATACAAACATGGAGTCTGCTCTCCACTTCTCAAATGTTTATCCAGAAGCGAAGGTATAGAGCTGATGAAGGAAATACATGCAGGCTTATGTGGATCCCACATTGGGTCTAGGCCTTTGCTAGGAAAGGTTTTCAAACAAGGATTTTATTGGCCGAAGACAGCTTCGGATGCAGCAGACCTGGTTCAAAAGTGCGAAAATTGTCAAAAATGTGCAAGAGACCAGAAACAACCTTCGTCGCTGACCCAGTTGATACAACCAACCTGGCCATTGCAAAGATGGGGCTTAGATTTGTTGGGTTCACTTGAAAGCTCTCTTGTGGGTTTTGGTGTTTGGATGACAACCCAATTAAAGGACTAACAAGTGTGCTAAGTGTTGAACAGATGCTTAATGCAAAGCTAATTGGGTTCAACACAAGTGAACAAGTGATAATGAGCACTGCTTAAGTGAGAATCGGTGTGCGTAACTCAGAGACAACCGATCAAGCCAAGGATGGAGGCAAGAAGAGCTTCGAGGTACCGAGTGCAAGGGAGAAGGTCAAGGAGACCAGGAACCCAAAGCCAGGGGTGAAGAAGACTTGCAAAGTCAAAGTTGATCGAGTTAAGAGTTATGGTGCATCAAGGACTTACAACTAATGAGATAACATCTACAGTTATGTGGTGTAAGTCATAAGGCTCAAGATCAAGCTCGAGAAATGAACAAGGGAGTTGGAGCTCAGATATGTCAATCTAGATCAAGTCAAGTTGACTTAATGGTTTAGAGTCCAACATCGACCTCAAACATGCCAAATTGGTTAAAACGATGAAAAAGGTTAAGTATGTAAGGTTTGAGTGTTCCACCATGTTGCATACACCTCTTACTACAAGTTTGGTGCTTTGGTTTGCTCTCTAACTCTTTCTGTATAGAAAGAACCATTCTGAGCTCTGCTGGAGGAGAAACAGAAAAGCTAGGAGAAGAACAAGAAAGATGTATGTTTCTAGGACTAAATCAATTGGATTATACTCTAAATCTGTTTGTTTAAGTCTCAGGAAAATCCTCCCAAAAGTTGAAGTCAAACAGAGAAAGAACAGAGGAAAATTCACTTAGTGTGCTGTTGGTTGGTGCACAGGACAGTGAATAGTAACTCTGTCCGGTGCATAGAACAGTGAATAGTAGCTGTGTCCGGTGCACATGACAGTGAATAGTAGCTGTGTCCAGTGCACAGGACAGTGAATAGTGACCTGTCCGGTGCACCAACGGCTAGCTGTTCCAGAGAAGAAAACTGTCAATCAGATCCGTTACTGTTCACTGTCCGGTGCGCCACCGGACAGTCCGGTGCACCCGCAACCAGGGAAGGCTGGGAGCTTCCAAATGAAGCCCCAACGGCTTCTAGGCCCTTTGGGGATATAAAAGGGACACCTAGGCGCCTCAAACAAGTACACAAGTGCAGTCAACAAGTCCATACATCATTTGGATCAATTCTTTCTCTCCCTCTCTTGTGTATCTCTCTAGTTTGTGTAGAGGCGAAGTTATAAGCCTTTAGAGAGAGGGGAAGTGCTGCTGAGAACTAGAGCAATATCTTGAGCGCATTGTTACTCTGCCGGAGTGCTGTCGAGAAGATTGTAAGCAGCCACGACATCGTTGTAACTGATATCAACATAGTGGAAGGCCCTATCTGTCGCACTGACAGATCTGAGCAAACGGAGGAAGGAGTTGAAATATACTCCAAGCCAAGGTGTGCCTAACTCCAACGAGGACTAGGCAAGCATTTTAGGCTTGGCTGAACCTCGGGATAAATCCCTGTGTCTGTGTGCTCTGCTCTATGCTGTTTCTCTATCTTATTTGCTGTTTATACTTGCACTTCAATATTTATATGTGGTTCAAGCTGTCTTCGAAGTGCAGGGTATTTTAAGACATGAACTTCTATTCCGCTGCAACCTGTTTGAATGGTCTTTCATTCCACTGCGATCCAGCCTTCGAGTAGAGTAAGAATTTCCAGTTTTAAAGTGATAATTATTATTCGCCTATTCACCCCACCCTAGGCGACATCCAGATCCTATTCCCGGGCATAGGGAACTTTCAATTGGTATCGGAGCTAGGCCTCTCCAGTGTGGGCTTAGCCGTCCGGAGATGACGATGTCGTCACAAGAGGTAACTCTAGAACTTCTTCTAGGCGATGGTTCTAATTATAAATCTTAGTCTATCTCTATTTATAATGCTTTCATGCATATTGATCCTGATTTGAGACAGATCTTTAGTAGAAGTATTTTTCCGTCTAATATTAGTAAAAAACCTTCTAATGCTGAACTAAGATGTCTATCTCTCAATCACCATGTTTGCAACATCTTAGTTGACTCTCTTTCTAGAGGTGCTTATTTTGCCATCATGAGTAGTGATAGTGATTTATTTGTTGATGCTCATGATCTATGGACTAAAATTAAAATAAAATATTACGAGTCCAATTGTACTACTTCTACTCCCTATGTTGCTTGTGGTACTAACCTTTCAAAGGGAGAAGAAAAACGATGGCAACCAAACGATGAATCCACCTCACCGACAGGTTTGTCTTCCACTAGTTATAAATGTCTTATTGCTAACAATGATAGCGGAGACGAAAGCAATGATGAGGAGGAATATGAGGATGATAGCGAGGATGAGTCTTCATCACCACAAGGTACATTTTCCTGTATTGCTTCCACTGATAATAATGACAGGGAAAATGAGATCGACGATGTGGAAGAAGAGGAGATTCGCCAATTCTACACCCATCTCAACAAAGAAGACAAAGTGCTCTTGGTTAAGCTATTGAGGAGGAACAAGGAACAGGCGAGACGCTTCTCACGCTAGAGGAGACTCTCATCAAAACCAACGACAGCCTAGAGAAGATGACCAAAGAACTTGAGGAGCTAAAGTGCTCTCATGATATTTTGGTCGAACGGTATGAATCTGTTTTTTTTGAGCAAAGAAATAATCATGATGTATTATCTGATGTTGCTCAACTTAAAACTGAGAATTATATGCTTAAGAGTCAAGTAGAAATGATAAATTTAGAAAAACTTTCTCTAAGTGAAAAATATGATATGCTATCTTATTCTCATAATGAATTAGTTGATGACCATATCATGCTTGATGTTGCTCATGAGGTTGTAATTGCGAACTTAAATTCATGTGAACCTCATTCTTGCACACGTGCGCATTTAGATAATATATCACCATGTGCTAACCCCTGTTGCTCAAAAGAAAGCTAATTTTTGAATGAGCATCAAGCTGCAGGATCAAAAGAAAAGTTGCTCATCAATAAAGAAAGGAACAAGAAAGCAAAGCAACTAAGGAGAAGACACATTGCTCAACCTCCTCAAGATATCCACGGACACGTGGTGAAGAAGCTTGAGACGGGAGAAACCACAGCAAGTGTTAAACTCCATAAGAAGGATGTTCCTAAAGCAATAAATGAAGAAATCAACATGAACAAGGAAAAAGGTAAAAATTCAATTAGTCATGTTGTTTGCACTGATCATCTCTCTATGTCATCCAAGAGCAAAAAGGGAAGAGTAAAAAGGAGGTGCTTCAAGTGCAAGGAATTAGGTCACTTCATTGCGTCTTGTCCACACAAAGACAAGGATGAAGGAATGAGGAAATGTTTTGGATGCAACGATAAGGACCATATGATCACATCATGTCTGCTCATGAAGAATCAAAGACGTGCACCCTCCAAGATGACCCTCACTAAGAAAAAAGATAAACAACAAGTGTCATGTCAGGTTGAGCGACGCTTCTGCTACATGTGTGGTGAGCATGGTCATCGATGTTGGGGGCCTTCGTCCTCCGAAGGTCCTCAAAAACGTAATTTAACCCAAGCATGGTTTATAGACAGGTACCTTCGGATTCAGGATTAAAAGCATATACGATGAGAAGGGCATGATCGTGACGAAGGTTGCCGTTGCTCCGAAGCTATGCGCAAGGGAGCTTCGGCTCAATCATGGGAAAAGGAACCGACTTAAAGGGGAAAAGGCTATCTAGTCCTCATAGATTTTTCTATAAGTCAATAGTAAATGTAAAGGGCATGACTGTAATTTCTCATAGGCTGTGTCATGTGCCTATAAATAGATGAACAGTACCCCCGTACTGTTCACGCTGACTTGTACTTGCTCGTGCGTCACACTTGTACTTTTACCTTTTGTCAAGTCGAAGGTACATTTGTAATTCAGTATTGTTTTTATTTCTCCATAATAATAAAATGAGAATGAATTGACAATGCTATACAATTGTTCATGTTGTCCCTTATATTTCATATGCTTCTCCTTTTATTAACATATACTGCGATCATGAAGGTATGTCTTTCATGACCTTCGTCTGAAGATCATTATACCTAAAGGGAAATAATGCTCTAAAGGACGAAGGACATTAACATTTAACATTCTGTGTTGCCTTGTTCTTAATTCATAGCACTTGAGAACAAGTCCCCAACATTGGCGCCCACCTCCGGTGAACCCTTTTCGACCACCTTCGGCAAGCACTGACCTTCATCATGCCACCGAAGAAAGCTTCAGCACCAGGGACCGCTGCACTGCAGCCGCTGGACCCAAACCAAGAAACTCTTTCTCTTCGAGAGGCTCGAAGCTAGAAGAGGAAAGCCACTAGTCCAACACTCCAGGAGGAGGAGTTGGACCAAGAGATCAGGGATATGGAGATCATCCATCAGCAAGTACAAAGGAAGAAGAAGATGGCGCGATTGGCTGATCTTCAAAGGAAGATCGACGAAGCCACTGAAGAAGTGCGTCATCTTGTTCAAGATGAACAAGATCGAAGGCCCCAACACAGGGAGCTTCATCAAGAAGGCCTATTCAATGAGGATGCATGGTATGATGATTTTAATCATGATGCCTTTACTTTGATGATGCTTCTCCCTTGGCAGCAGAACTGCAGGCTACCCCATGGCCCCATCATACAAGCCACCTCAGCTCCCCATGTATGATGGACACTCAGATCCAAAGCAGTTTCTGATGAGCTACGAAGCAACTATATCTTCGTATGGGGGCAACACTACAGTCATGGCAAAATCCTTCGTCATGGCAGTCCGGAATGTAGCCCAAACATGGTATTCTTCTCTTCGGCTAGGGACCATCACGTCGTGGCAGAAGCTTAAGGACATGTTGGTTACCAGCTTCCAAGGCTTTCAAACGAAGCCAGTCACATCTTAGACTCTGTTCCAATGTTCGCAAGACCACGAAGAATACCTTCAAGCATATGTACGAAGGTTCTTGCGACTAAGGGCACAAGCGCCTACAGTGCCCAATGAGATTGTCATTGAGGCCATGATTAAGGGCCTTCGGCCAGGACCTACGGCTCAGTACTTCGCTAGGAAGGCCCCGCAAACTCTGGAGAAGCTGCTTCAGAAGATGGATGAGTACATCCGAGCTAACAACGACTTCCGCCAAAGAAGGGAGGAAGCTTACAGATTCTCCGAAATTACCAGGGGCTTCGGAGGAAGAATCCATACGAGGCACGTCAGGTCAATCCATAACTCCACTCAAAGTGATGACAAAGGAAGTCAGTCTCAGAGGTCACAATATACCTCACAATCTTCGGGGCAACAACAAAGCTCCTTCAGGCCACCAGCTCCAAGGGGCAGAGGCACCAGGGGCTTCGGAGGAAGGTTTGGGGATCAACCTAGAAAGATCTACTGCTTATTCTGTGGTGAGGACAAGGGCCATACTACAAGAATGTGCCATGTCACCATTCAGAAACAAAAGGAAATATCAGAAGCCGAAGCCCGGCAGAACCAGCCAAAGCAAGTCTTACACACTACTTCGTGTCACTCTCCTTACATACCAGAGTATGTGAACAATCATCCTGCAGCTTCTGTCGCTTCGGCTAGCCATTCACAGGCTTCCTGGCCACAACTCCCACCTCCGCCACCACTACAACCGACCTATTCCCGAAGCCAGCAGCCAGAAGGGAGCCAGCACTCTCAACAACAATGGGAATTCAGGGATGAATCCGAAGCTCGCACAGTCAACAATACTGTGCTAGAATCAAAACACATCTATTGAGAGATATCCTACCTCTGAAACATTTTTACGTTCATTGTCATTTTGTTTTCAATAAAAAACAATCAATGTAAACCTACTTTTAATTTCTTGTAATAGCTTCGTTCTTGTCAGAATGAAATATATCTTATTTCCAGACTTACGAAGCTCAAAAATTGTTGAAGCTCAAAAGACGTTCCTAAGGGAATGCAGAGGTAAAAACCGTAGTGCAAGTTTCACTGAAGCTACAAAAAGTCGTTCCTAAGGAGCGCAGCGTAAGTTTGCCGAAGCTACAAAAAGTCGTTCCTAAGGGAGCGCAGTGTAAGTTTTCTGCTCAAAAGTCGTTCCAAAGGGAATGCAGAGCCAAATACCGCCGAAATATAAGGCGAAGCGCGAAAAGTCAACGCGAAAAATACTGCCGAAATAGAAGGCGAAGAAGTTCAAAAGACGTTCCTAAGGGGATGCAGAACTTACACCGAAAAATAAGCGGTGAAGTCGAAAAATAAACGGCAAAGAGATTTTGATCGTTCCTAAGGGGACACAGAGATTGTGTGTTTCAGCGAGGGTGTGTGTCTTCGGCATTAGCATCATTCTTTACATCATATCATCGCATCGTATCACATAGCATCACATCATACATCATATCACACCAATGACACGAATTGGAAACGAAGCCGATCTTCGGAGAATGCTTCACAAAAATGAAAAGGTGCTAAGGCACAGAGTAAGCTGAGAATTACAACTTCATCAACTCTGATGTGGAAGAAGAGATCTATTGTTTATGAAGCATTGATATTTTTACGAAGCTTGGATGTTCCTTACGAAGTATGGATATTCCCATGAAGCATAAAAATTCTTCTTTACGAAGCATGAAAAGAAGGGAAGATGTTTTTTCACCGAAGGCTAAAAAACGGTATGTATATAAAAGTTTCATGCATCGCAAAGAAGTGAATTGCAAAATAGTTTACATATTAGATTCAAAACTATACACATCAAATATTACAGACTTAGTCCAACAAATGTTACATTAATCACCTAAGAACGTTTTTACAATAACTACTACTCTTCCTTCAGAACCTTCTCCGCAACTTTGTTAAGCAATTTGTTGACGACTTCGTCAACAATAGATTCGGCTATGTTGATAATTTCTATTGCTTTCTTCATCTTCGGGCCGGCCAGGGGGTCGAACGGCTCCGGTGGAGGAGGTAATTCAGCTACGATAGAAAAAATAAATCAGTTAGAAGCTACGAAAACAAACGATGAAGCTAAAAGCCATTAAACGATACTTATCCGTCTCTCGAGTTCTGCAGCTTTCTCAGCCTTTTTCGTTGCTTCTCGTGCGTCATGAATATCTTTTTCGCTCTTCTTTATTATTTCGTGGGCCATTTCTCAGCCACCATTCTCCTAGATGCCAGTGAAAAATTTTCTGCCCAGAAAGCTTGCTTCGGCCGAGGGATCCTTTGTGTCATCCACGGAGAGGGCAGCATCGGCCTGGGCCAAGGTTTTAACATGATTACAACCCGCCTTCTCCAAGATGGCTGAAACTCCTCTCGCACCAGAGAACACGCAGACATCCCCACGATCACTTAAGATTTCCTCAAAAGCTTCGGCTTCACCGCTGATCCACTCGATAACACCCTCAGGGTCGCCTCATATGAAGTTATCTTCGTTTGAATAGGCGCCCACGTTGGCGAAGCTAGCCTTTATCTTCTTCATGCAGCCCAAAGATTTTTCAAAACATCTTTCCTTGGATGCGCGAAGTTCTTCAACTGTTTTTTCAAAATAATTTTTCCAATATTCACTGGCCTCTCGATTAGCTTCTGCAACAGCGCATTTTTCCTTGGCCTCTGGTAGTTGTTTCCGAAGCTCTTCGATCTCATTCTTTTGGACCTCAGCTTGAGCCTTGGAACTAACTTCGTCTTCTTTTATTTTGTTTACCAATGAAATTAATATCTTGTCTTTTTCAAGGCCTTCGTTCCTTAGTTCAATCACCTCTGAACGAAGGTTGTTCAAAGCCATTGTATACCCTTCATCTTCAATGTTTTCTGTGCTCTAAGGGCATTGCTAAGGATTAGGCCCTGCAAGAGGAGGACAAGATCAAATATAAGCAAATGAAATAATTCATTTTCAAATACAAAATTAACTTTTATACCTTTATGCTATTATATGCTAAACTGTCAGCCAATTCATCCTTTGATAATACTGAGAGGCCATCTTCTAGCTTCAGAAATCTGAAGCTTCTACCCATCTCCCGACAGACGGATATCTCTTTACTATCTGGGAGACAGTACAAAAAATCTTCCTCCCCGCTGCCATTGAACACTAATGCCCCCTTTGGGTATTTCAGTTTTTGGGCATAATGTTGAGCCTCTCGTTCTTCTTCCTTAGAGAGTCCCTTTCCCGAAGCATGGCGGATGATGTAATCAATGGTCTCTTTTAAAGCTTCGGGAGCAGGAGTGGCAACCTTTTTAGGCGAAATTTGCTCTGTGACCTTTTCTTCTGTTGCCCTTTCTTCAATTACCGAAGGCTTTTTCTCAGCGGGCTCTGAAGGCCCAGCTTCGGTACCAGCTTGGATTACTGCAGCTTCAATTTCGGTCGGCTTTGTTTCAGCTTCGGTTTGCGTTTTTGAAGCCTCGGCAACTTTCCTTGAAGGAGTAGAGCTCAAAGTCTTTACTGTTTCTAACACATCTAGTACATTTGCCATCCTTCGCCTCTTGGGAGTTGCAGCATAACTTTTTTGTGCCTTCGGCACTGTTACTTCTGATGAAGGGCTTAAAATTTCTAGCGCTTTTGTTTCTTCAATATTTGGCTTTTCAGCTTTATCTTTATCAGTCTTCAACTCAGCTAGCTCGGCTGAGGGTACCTTCGGCATTATAGCCGGCTCCTCAGACTTCTGTGTGGGAGGAACGGGTTCTCTTGGTTCAGCAGCTGAAGAAGCCTCCCCGCCAAACTCAGGCACCACGGCTGGTTCAATATAACGTGGCCGGTGGGTAAGTACCTTCATCTTTTTGCTTGTAGCCTTCGGCACAGGTTTGGCCGATGCGACCACAACAGTAACTTTCCTCTTCTTCCCTTGCCCCCGCAGCGGATAGAGGTAGTCGTGATAGACGAAGCCAATAGCGTCAAAAACTCTGTTCAATCTCTTCTTTCCTTGACTTCCGAAGGCTATGGACAATGCATTATCTTCTGCCTTGGAATATGGTCCAAGAAGTTCATCACTTGTCAGTTCGATGCATTTTAACCAGTCATCGTTTGGCTCGTCGAACTTATCCCCATATCTGAAAGTATACTTCAGCCGGACCAGCTCACCTTTGCTAGATTCAGCGATAGTTTCCTTCGGCATTTCCTAGTTCTCTACAAGCGGCCATACTCTGAAGGCTATATGCTCTTGGATTAAATCTCTTGTACCAATGAAAAAACAGACAGTACCAAATGCCTTCTGGCATGCTTCGGTGGCTTCGTCAATTTCAACCTTCGGCCTTCGGAGGCCGAAACGGGACCAAATGGGGCGCATAATAACTTCCTTAATATCTTCTCTTGCCTTCAAGTCATTCTTCACATAAAACCATTCCTCCATCCAGGCTCCGGGCCACCTTTTCCGGAATGTTGGCACCGGGTAGCTTGCGTTGGGGCGGGCGATAAATCCATAGCAACCAAAGTTGTTATGATATTGTTCCTTGCCCATGGCCTTCGTCTCATATAGAAGTTCATGCATGCTGCAAAAGCATTTCGCGCTTGGCTCCAGCCCCTGGCTCCTCACAACCCAAACAAAAATCCCCATTCTAATAATAGCTTCGGGGGTTATCTGATTAAGGTAAATCTGATAAATTTTCAACACTTCGACCACAAACCTGCTCAATGGAAACCGAAGCCCAGCTTTGAAGAAACTTTGGTAAATCACAACTTCGTCTTCCTCAGGGGCAGGGACATTGTTGTCTCCACCAACTCTCACAATAGATATATCTCGAAAGTACCTTCCTCTCATATTGTCAAGATGACTTTGCTTAATTGTCGATTTCCCAAAAATTGTATGACTTGGCCTCCACGGCCGATCCTCAGAATCTTCTCCCCCGCTTTCAGCATCATAATCATCACTGTCACCGGTATCTTCAGACAGGCCTTCCAGGATCTCCTTAGTAATCTTCTCTATATTTGATTTTGCCATTGACTCGATAAACCTAGCTATGTAAGGATTGCAGCCTTCTTCTCTTCAAAGAGCTTCTCCTCTTCAGTCAGCTTTGTCTCAGCAACAACCTTCTTGTCTTGATACATTTTTCTTCAGAAATGACAAAAATGTGTCTTTCAAACCGAAGCTTAGGAAGCTTGAGAAACTAGCAAGCGTTAGTGAGCAAGATCTATAAAATTGAGAAAACAAAGCAAATGGCACAAGCAGCGTACCAAATGTGGTTGGTGCGAGTTCTTATTTATACGCTCGGCACACCCCAAATTGGAGGGTCCCGTCTGTCATTGACTGTTGCTATTCTAGCAAAGGGAAGGTGTTTTTTCGGACCTTCGGCTTAAGGCCTTCGTCCATGTCGCATTCTGAATTCGTTATCTTAAACAAATTAATACTGCAAGGGGCTACTGTTGGGGGCCTTTGTCCTCCGAAGGTTCTCAAAAACGTAATTTAACAATGTCTTCTAAGCATGGTTTATAGACAGGTACCTTCGGATTCAGGATTAAAAGCATATACGATGAGAAGGGCATGATCGTGACGAAGGTTGTCGTTGCTCCGAAGCTATGCGTGAGGGAGCTTCAGCTCAATCGTGGGAAAAGGAACCGACTTAAAGGGGAAAAGGCTATCCAGTCCTCATAGATTTTTCTATTATAAGTCAATAGTAAATGTAAAGGGCATGACTGTAATTTCTCACAGGCTGTGTCTTGTGCCCATGCTGACTTGTACTTGCTCGTGCGTCACACTTGTACTTTTACCTTTTGTCAAGTTGAAGGTACATTTGTAATTTAGTATTGTTTTTATTTCTCCATAATAATAAAATGAGAATGAATTGACAATGCTATACGATTGTTCATGTTGTCCCTTATATTTCATATGCTTCTCCTTTTATTAACATATACTGTGATCATGAAGGTATGTCTTTCATGACCTTCGTCTAAAGATCATTATACCCAAAGGGAAATAATACTCTAAAGGATGAAGGACATTGACATTTAACATTTTGTGTTGCCTTGTTCTTAATTCATAGCACTTGAGAACAAGTCCCCAACAATCTACCTAAGGTATGTAAGAAGGGTAAGGTTCCTAAACAAGTAAATTTATCTCAATATTATTCGCTTAGGAGACCCAAATCATACACTTGTGCTAGATCAGTAATGAGATCACCTAGAACTAGCACAACTGCTATTTGGGTACCAAAGGCCCTTTTAGATGAACGTTATGGACCCATCTCGAGATGGGTACCAAACCGTGCCAACTAGACCATGCAGGTGCCTCGAAATGGACTGGAGACCCTGGGAGAGCTTAAGATGGTTAATTCAAACTCTATGCTTAAGCTGTCAATTTTATTTTCTATTTATTGACCCAAGGTTGAATTATTGTGCAATACTAATCCCATGTTCATCTCGAGTTAAATAAGTTGTAGAGGTCCTTAATCATTATTGGTGAATCAAGCAAAGGACTTTGATGAGAATATGCGACTTGCTCTCCAAAGGACGGTACCCGTGTATCTTAAGTGCATTATTTCTAATCAGCATTGCTTTTAAGTTGGATTGTCGTGCTATACCTATCCTTGGAGTAGTTATGATTTTGAGATTGCTTGTGTTGAATATCTTTCAATTAATGATTCATGATTTCCAAGATCATAATCATGCTTGCTTAATCGTGACTGTGTGCTTTATAGGTTATATATCTTGAATCATTCAATGGGTAGCTTTTCATTTGATATGTCCACCATGCTTAACTCTCTTGGTGTATGTGGATAAACATGTATCTTTTTGTAAGTCATGCTATGTGGTTTTTAATGATTAACCTATGTGCAAGCATGATAGTTTTGTTTAGTCCATGTTCACATGATTACTTTGTCTTGGTACTCTCTGTATACCAAAACAATAAATCCATGTTATGTCTCTAATGCACCCTCTCGAGCTATGAGGTGCATGAGCAAAAGGAGCCCTAAATTGGTGACAACAGGTGCTCTCACTCCACACTACCTAAAAGAATGAATATCATGGCATTCAGGTAAAAGGAAAAGGTATGGAGAATGGAACTATGCAATTTCATTGAATATCTTGAAGTTCCGTTGATTGTGATCATAGCTATGTTCTTGCCTTTCAATTGGTAGTATCTTGAGTTAGGTGCTTTATGCTTTAAAATGTTGTTTCTTTTGGTGTACCTAAGAAAATACTTCTTAATCATGGTGTGCTTAGACATTGTGCTTTATATGCATGATCTTGTCGTTTTTCAATTGGTATATGTGTTGCAATGATCATCATGTGTGAAGCGTGCCTAGGTTGCTTTTAAAATGTTATATATCTTGAGGCATGCATTGTTTCCACTAGTCATAAGTTGTATTATGTGATCTATTCAATTGGTATCTTTTTGTGATGCAATTGATATATTATGCCTAGACCAAGGTATGTTGTGATCCCCTCTAGTTCTGAGGACGCTAGAATGTGCAAGGTGCAAGTCATTCAAATACTTGAAGGCACAACTTTAGGGGGAGCACACATAACTTATGTCTTTTGAGACTAACTGTTTCTTGAGTGATCCTATATAGTCTCAAGGTGGAAAAGGGAAGATGAGCAAGAAATGGAGCAATCAGGACCTGGGTACCTCCACAAGTCGAGTAATTGGTATCTAAAGTTGTGAGTAATTGCATATTTAAAGATTGCTCGTGCTCTATAATAGTTGATAATCCTAGATGCTTATCTTTAAATATCATGGAGCTATGACAGTGATGATCTTTCAATCGGTAGCCTTGGTAGTGTGCTTCAATTGGTATCTTTTGGTAATCACTAGAATAGAAGCTTCATCTTGTGCCACAATACTATAACTTGTTCTAAGTTTGGTGTCTTAGCAACAAGAAAAGGTCAGGATAAAGGATCAGGCACAAGTGTGAAGGAGCTCCCTAGAGATAAAACTTTCAAGATGGAAATCTTAAATTGATGACAAAAGCAACTCCGCCTACTTAGATGGAAAGCACACCATAACAATGGTAAAGGTACAAAAGGAGGTATTGACCTTTTTGCATATTTGTACCTTAATTTTTCTCCAATGCTTGTGTTGCATATGTTTAATGTGTAAGGGGAGTAGTGTTAGTGTGTTGCATTTTACCCTGCTGTCCCTTGACATCATCCTATGTTCTTGCTTGAATATGGTTTTGGTGTTTGATGTCAAAGGGGGAGAATTTGTGCATTAAAGCTTACCTTGTGCATTAAAGCTTACCTCGATCTGAGAGGAAAACTTATCTTAAGTGTGAAGAGGATGAAGATTAATTTTTGTGTGTGCTAAAGGACTCAAAGGGGTTTCCTTGAGGTCCTATGATCTTAAGGAAGAATGTGTTAGTTTTGTTGATAATACTGATTATATGCTTCTTGTTGTATTATATGGTGATAATACATAATTAGTGCTTCCGATGATATGAATCAATTGGTAAGAATGTGTTAGTTTTTTTGATAATACTGATCATATGCTTCTTGTTGTATTATATGGTGATAATACATAATTAGTGCTTCCGATGATATGAATCAATTGGTATCTATTGTGTTTGTCCTGTAATAGATATCCATTTGGTTCTGGTGCTTTAAATTGGTATCTTAATGGTGAATAGTGGTAGGTTGATATTCCTGTGGTATATCCATTTAATTGGTGTTTAACTCTGATTCTGTGCATTTGTGTGTTATACGCATCAAGGTTTAATTATTGACACAATGCATCCCACAGGTGCTAAGGTGTAGTAATGCTTCGAATTAGCCTAAGTATGTGCGATTTGGCATATAAGGCCAAAGTTAAGATTTTAATGTAAGCACATATTTAGGGGGAGCATTCTATAAACTTAGAATTCAAAATTTGTGCTTTAAATCTTATTCTTGTGTAAGCTTTAATTGTGTTGCCATCAATCACCAAAAAGGGGGAGATTGAAAGCTCTCTTGTGGGTTTTGGTGTTTGGATGACAACCCAATTAAAGGACTAACAAGTGTGCTAAATGTTGAACAGATGCTTAATGCAAAGCTAATAGGGTTCAACACAAGTGAACAAGTGTGATGGTCCAAAGACTGAATTATCTATAGATAATGAGCACTGCTTAAGTGAGACTCGGTGTGACGGTGTGCATAACTTAGAGACAACCGATCAAGACAAGGATGGAGGCAAGAAGAGCTTCGAGGTACCGAGTGCACGGGAGAAGGTCAAGGAGACCAGGAACCCAATGCCAGGGGTGAAGAAGAAGACATGCAAAGTCAAGGTTGATCGAGTTAAGAGTTATGGTGCATCAAGGATCACTACATAAGGACATGACTTACAACCAATGAGGTAACATCTACAGTTATGTGGTGTAAGTCATAAGGCTCAAGATCAAGCTCGAGAAATGAACAAGGGAGTTGGAGCTCAGATATGTCAATCTAGATCAAGTCAAGTTGACTTAATGGTTTAGAGTCCAACATCGACCTCAAACATGCCAAATTGGGTAAAACAATGAAAAAGGTTAGGTATGTAAGGTTTGAGTGTTCAACCATGTTGCATACACCTCTTACTACAAGTTTGGTGCTTTGGTTTGCTCTCTAACTCTTTCTATAGAGAAAGTACCATTCTGAGCTCTACTGGAGGAGAAACAGAAAAGCTAGGAGAAGAACAAGAAAGATGTAAGTTTCTAGGACTAAATCAATTGGATTATACTCTAAATGTGTTTGTTTAAGTCTCAGGAAAATCCTCCCAAAAGTTGAAGTCAAACGGAGAAAGAACGGAGGAAAAATCACTTAGTGTGCTGTTGGCTGGTGCACATGATAGTGAATAGTAGCTATCCGGTGCATAGGACAGTGAACAGTAACTCTGTCCGGTGCATAGGATAGTGAATAGTGACCTGTCCGGAGCACAGGACAGTGAATAGTAGCTGTGTCCGGTGCAAAGGACAGTGAATAGTAGCAGTGTCCGGTGCACAGGACAGTGAATAGTAACCTGTGCGGTGCACCAACGGCTAGCTGTTCCAGAGAAGGAAACTGTCAATCAGATCCGTTACTGTTCACTGTCCGGTGCACCCGCAACCAGGGAAGGCTGGGAGCTTCCAAATGAAGCCCCAACGGCTCCTAGACCCTTTGGGGCTATAAAAGGGACCCCTAGGCGCCTCAAACAAGTACACAAGTGCAGTCAACAAGTCCATACATCATTTGGATCAATTCTTTCTCTCCCTCTCTTGTGTATCTCTCTAGTTTGTGTAGAGGCAAAGTTATAAGCCTTTAGAGAGAGGGGAAGTGCTGCTGAGAACTAGAGCAATATCTTGAGCGCATTGTTACTCTGCCGAAGTGCTGTCAAGAAGATTGTAAGCAGCCACGACATCGTAGTAACTGATATCAACATAGTGGAAGGCTCTATTTGTCGCACTGACAGATCTGAGCAAACGGAGGAAGGAGTTGAAATAGACTCCAAGCCAAGATGTGGCTAACTCCAACGAGGACTAGGCAAGCATTTCAGGCTTGGCCGAACCTTGGGATAAATCCCTGTGTCTGTGTGCTCTGCTCTGTGCTGTTTCTCTGTCTTATTTGCTGTTTATACTTGCACTTCAATATTTTTATGTGGTTCAAGCTGTCTTCGAAGTGCAGGGTATTTTAAGACAGGAACTTCTATTCCGCTGCAACCTATTTGAAGGGTCTTTCATTCCACTACGATCCATCCTTCGAGTAGAGTAAGAATTTCCAGTTTTAAAGTGATAATTATTATTCGCCTATTCACCCCCCTCTAGGCGACATCCAGATCATATTCCCGGGCATAGGGAACTTTCACCACTCCCACCAGCACAAGGCAACTTGAAGTATGTTGTAGTGGCAGTAGAATATTTTTCCAAGTGGATTGAGGAGAAGCCCTTAACTACAATAACTTCGGTCACGGTTCAAAAATTCTTCTAGCAAAATATTGTTTGTCGCTTCGGTGTGCCGAAGGCAATAACTGTGGACAATGGTACACAATTTGACGCTGAAGTATTCAAAGACTTTTGTAACTGAATTGGTACGAAGATTCATTTCACATTAGTTAGGCATCCGAAATCAAATGGGCCGGTAGAAAGAGCAAATGGTATTATATTATAATGACAGGAATAATGAAGCTAATCTTCAACGAGCCCAAAGTAAAGTGGCCACAGATGAGCTGATTAAAGTGGTGTGGAGCCACAACACAACTGCGTCAAGGTCAACAGGATTTACACCCTTCAAGCTCTTATTTGGTGGCGAAGCAATAACTCCAGAAGAAGCAAAGACAGGGTCAATAAGAACAATAGCTTCGGTAGAAGACGAAGCTGATTATCAAGTAACAAATGATACTATAGAAGGTACCAGACTTCAGGCTATAGAGTATATCAATAAATATCAGACCGAATCAATAAAGTGGCGTGATAGAAAAGTTCGATTAAAAAACATCAAGCTAGGGCATCTGGTGCTTCGGAGAGTGGCCAACCCAGATACAGTGGGCAAGTTGCAACTGAAGTGGAAGGTCCTTTTCTGGTAGTATCTTCGTCAAGACCCGGTTCTTATAGATTGAAGGATATGGACGGCAACAACATACCCAGATCTTGGAATGCAGATGAGCTTCGGCGATACTATGTGTAATTTGATGCAATCTTTTTTCATTTTTTCTATGGCACCCTTTTCCTTTCAAGAGGGGAGAACGTTTTTTAATGGGGCCATAGCTTGTAATTTTTCATTCTTATTTAGCCCTACAAGGGCCAAATCCCCCAAAGATATAATGTAAAATCTGAGCATGCACCATCGAGTGCAAAAAAGAAAAATAGAGAGAAGCTCAAAAGACGTCCCCAAGGGGATGCAGAGCATGATGAAGCTGCAAAAAGTCGTTCCTAAGGGAGCATAGCGTAAGTTTTCTGCTCAAAAGTTGTTCCTAAGGGAATGCAGAGCTAAAAAATTGACGAAGCTACAAAAAGTCGTTCCTAAGGGGGCGTAGAGTAAGTTTTCTGCTCAAAAGTCGTTCCAAAGGGAATGCAGAGCCAAATACCGCCAAAATATAAGGCGAAGAAGTTCAAAAGTCTTTCCTAAGGGGATGCAGAACTTATACCACCGAAATAGAAGGTGAACAAGCTCAAAAGTTGTTCCTAAGGGGATGCAGAGCTTAAAAGACTCAAAAGTCGTTCCTAAGGGGATGAAGAGTCTAGGTGTGGTTTTGCGTGTGTTCGGGACATTCATTTGCATATTACATTACATCATTCATTGCATTCATATACATTCATGTAATCATTTGTGGGATCATCATCATCATCATAACATAAAGCACAAACAGATACTTCGGCTTTGACAATGATGCTTCGATGAGCACGAAGAAGCAAGCGTATGCTTCGTTGTGTACGAAAAGAAGGGAAGGTGTTTTTCACCTTCGACTCAAAATACACAAGTTTCATCCACAGCAAAGCAATTTATACATGAATGGAAACGTAAAAATATATTACAAGGATTGAACAAATATACATAGTAATATTCAATTCTTGATTACAATGTCTTCTACAAAGATAATACAAATGCTTCTAAGATCTATGCAGGCAGGCCTAGAAAATAGCTTTAGCAGCCTTCGGAATGTGCTTTGGATTATTAACCTTCGGCATCATCATCCTATGCACAACAAAAGCTATATAAGGTAAAAAGTAATTATGAGGAAAGGTAAGCAACATGCATAAGCTTCATACCGGCTTAAGCAAGCTTCGGGCCTCGTCACCAGCCAAATCCCGATCACCCTTCGCCCAAATTTGTGTTATAAAACTGCTCCCTATGCTTCGGGCTTCGCTGGGAATATCAACCAAATCTGTTGAAGATAGGTTGAAGGTTGGTCTTGCTTCGTCATAAGAATTTTACCTTGAAGTTAGAATAAAACAAACTATCGACGATATGCTGTCGTCGGTAGCTGCTAATATCGACTTCGAGCTTCGGAAAACCGACACTCTTCGATAGAGTGTCGATTATTTTTGCCCCGGTGCGGTCACGAATGCATCATAAGGCCCCTTCATCAATCCCACCAAAGAGCATAGCTCCTGGCTGGTAGCCATAGGAAATACCATATTCCTATAGCTCCTTCTTTTCGGCCTCGGATAATTCTTGCCCAACCAGGTCCGGAATGTCGAAGCCTTTTTCCTCCGAAGCAGCATTGGCAATCTTCTTCCCTTTGTCAGGCTCTGGGGCCATGACATCCTTTGTAGCTGCAACTGTTTCTTTCGTAGCCATACCCAGTAGTAATTAATCAATTTCAGATAGTGTGCTCTCCAAGTTGGTAGCTTCGGCGGCAGCTGTAGTTTTGGTAGATATGTTTGCTTCGGCAGCAGCCTCGGCGCTTGCAGAAGGTGCTATTTTAGGTGCCGAGGCCGATGGTGGCGTCCGTTCAATGGCTTCCATTACAGTACCAATCCTTCGCTTTTTCTGCCCATCCACCTTTTTTGTAGCTGAAGGCTCTTCTTTCTTCTGTAAAAGCTTCGTTAGTTCCAGTCCCAGAGGGCTTAGCATCTTGATAGGTAGAGATTCGGTCATTACCTTTAGAATTTCTGCCACTTCGGCAGTAGGAGGTGTCGAGGGTGTCTCCTCTTCTACCTCAGTCACCTTCGGCTCTGGAGTTGCAGCTTTTCTTTTCTTCACAGCAGCCACTTTCGGCTCAGGAGTGGATTTTGATTTCTTTAAAGTCTTTTCATCCTCCTTCACCATTCTGACAGCTTGTCTGTTCAGAACACTGACAATCCTTTTCCTTTTTGCCCCTTCGGCACCCTTGTTAAGTCGCTCATAATCAGGATATTCAAAATTCAGAGCATCCATCACCCGATTTAACCTTCGTTTTGGCCGGGTGCCGAAGGCTGCTGTCATTAATTGGTCTTCTTTCTTTGTGTAATTTCCCAAAATTTCATTGCACATAGTTTCAATCACTTCTAGCCACTCTTTGCATGGTTCTTTGAACTGTTTTTTAAATTTGAAACGATAAGATAATCAAACAAGTTCATGTTTCTTCTTCGCTTCCTTCATCTTTGGCATCCCCTAGCCACTTGATGTTGGATATGTTCGGTTGGCACGGTTCTTTGAACTGTTTTTCAAATTTGAAACGATAAGATAATCGAACAGGTCCCTGGTGCTGATTTGCTCCGCTACCACCCTGAATTCTGCTGCGGATAACTGGCATGGTGAACCTAACTAAATGTTGCACAGGGGCCTGGTCATTCCGAAGTTTAAGGACAGCGGGCACATGACCATCATCATCAGTTTCCCCCTCTTCTTCTCATCAGCCTTGATGTAAAACCATTCACCTTTCCAGCCGGTTGGCCATTTGGTGCGGTAACTGAGAACTGGAGCCTTTGTATCCTTGCGATATGCAAAATTGTAGCAACCAAAATTTTCATGAAGACCGTCTGCCCTAGCCTTCGTCTGATAGTGCAGCTTGTGCACTCGGCAGAATGCTTTGGCAACTAGGCTCATCCCTTGACTTCGAAGTGCCCAGATGAAGACGTTGAGCCTAACAATGGCGTTAGGGGTCAGCTGATGAAGATATATTTCGAAATTTTTCAAGACCTCCCCTATCATCTCGTTTAGAGGAAGTCGCAGATCCGCTCTAAAAAAACTTTTGAAAACCATTACTTCATCATCCTTTGGCGCTGGGGTGGTCTCTTCTCCGGCAAATCGAACAAGCTTTCTTTCAGCTTCCCCAAAATAGCCTAGCTTCATCATCATGGGCATGTCAGCTTCAGACACAGTAGATTTCTCAAAATCCAGATGGCTGCGTTTTGTTGGGATCAAAATACTATAGTCTTCTTCATCTTCTTCAATATCTTCTTCTTCGGCAGCTGGGGCATCTTCGTCAGCAGTTCCCGCTGTTATAACTAGACCTAATTGTTTCAAGACTTCGGAAGCTCACACATCGGAAGCTCACACGAGCCTCTGTTCGATGATCAATGGCCACACAACCACCATTTTTTGTCGAAAATAGCCATGAACAACCATTTTCAATAATATCGAAGGCTAACACCTACGGATTTTTGACCACGAAATTGTCTCCACCAGAAATCCAAGAATGTGATCTATGGCAAGGAAACATATATGGGGTCAGGTGTATGACCCTCTCGTCGACAATCAATGGCCACACAACCCTCATTTTTGTCGAAAATAGCATGAACGCCCATTTTCAATAATACTAAAGGCTAACACCTACGGATTTTCGACCAAGAGATGGTCCGCACTAGAAGTCCAAGAATGTGATCTATGGAAAGGAAACATATGTGGGGTGAGGTGTATGAGCCTCTGGTCGATGATAAATGGCCACACAACCCCATTTCTGTCGAAAATAACATGAACGACCATTTTCAATAATACCGAAGGCTAACACCAAGTGATTTTCACCAAGAAATGGCCTCCACCATAAATCCAAGAATGTGATCTTTGGCAAGGAAACATAAGTGGGGTGAGGTGCACGAGCCTCAGGTTGATGATCAAAGGCCACACAACCCCTATGTTTGTCGAAAATAGCATGAACGACCATTTTCAATAATACCTAAGGCTAACACCTAAGGATTTTTGACCAAGAAATGGTCTCCACTAGAAATCCAAGAATGTGATCTATGGCAAGGAAACATATGTGGGGTGAAGTGAACGAGCCTTTGGTCAATGATCAATGGCCACAGAACCCCCATTTTTGTCGAAAATAGCCATGAACGACCATTTTCAATAATACTGAAGGCTAACACCTATGGATTTTTGATCAAGAAATGGTCTCCACCAGAAATCCAAGAATGTGACCTATGGCAAGGAAACATATGTGGGGTGAGGTGTACGAGCCTCTGATCGATGATCAAAGGCCAAACAACCCCCATTTTTGTCGAAAATAGCCATGAACGATCATTTTCAATAATACCGAAGGCTAACACCTATGGATTTTTGACCAAGAAATGGTCTCCACCAGAAATCCAAGAATGTGATCTATGGCAAGGAAACATATGTGGGGTGAGGTGAACGAGCCTCTGGTCAATGATCAATGGCCACACAACCCCCATTTTGTCGAAAATAGCCATGAATGACCATTTTCATTTATACCCAAGGCTAACACCTACGGATTTTTGACCAAGAAATGGTCTCCACTAGAAATCCGAGAATGTGATCTATGGCAAGGAAACATATGTGGGGTGAGGTGGACGAGCCTCTGGTCAATGATCAATGGCCACACAAACCCCATTTTTGTCGAAAATAGCCATGAACGACCATTTTCAATTATATCGAAGGCTAACACCTACGGATTTTTGACCAAGAAATGATCTCCACCAGAAATCCAAGAATGTGATCTATGGCAAGAAAACATATGTGGGGTGAGGTGTACGAGCCTTTGGTCAATGATCAATGGCCACACAACCCTCATTTTTGTCGAAAATAGCCATGAACGACCATTTTCAATAATACCGAAGGCTAACCCTTACAGATTTTTGACCAAGAAATTGTCTTCACCAGAAATCCAAGAATGTGAACTACGACAAGGAAACATATGTGGGGTGAGGTGCACGAGCCTCTGTTCAATGATCAATGGCCACACAACCCCCATTTTTGTCGGAAATAGCCAAGAACAACCATTTTCGATAATACCGAAGGCTAACACCTACGGATTTTTGACCAAGAAATTGTCTCCACCAGAAATCCAAGAATATGATCTATGGCAAGGAAACATATGTGGGGTCAGGTGTACGACCCTCTCGTCGATGATCAATGGCCACACAACCCTCATTTTTGTCGAAAATAGCATGAACGCCCATTTTCAATAATACCAAAGGCTAACACATACGGATTTTCGACCAAGAAATGGTCTCCACTAGAAGTACAAGAATGTCATCTATGGAAAGGAAACATATGTGGGGTGAGGTGTATGAGCCTCTGGTCGATGATCAATGGCCACACAACCCCATTTCTGTTCAAAATAACATGGACGACCATTTTCAATAATACCGAAGGCTAACACCAACTTATTTTTACCAAGAAATGGTCTCCGCCATAAATGCAAGAATGTGATCTATGGCAAGGAAACATAAGTGGGGTGAGGTGCACGAGCTTCTGGTTGATGATCAAAGGCCACACAACCCCTATTTTTGTCGAAAATAGCATGAACGACCATTTTCAATAACACCTAAGGCTAACACCTAAGGATTTTTGACGAAGAAATGGTCTCCACAAGAAATCCAAGAATGTGATCTGTGGCAAGGAAACATATGTGGGGTGAAGTGAACGAGCCACTGGTCAATGATCAATGGCCACACAACCCCCATTTTTGTCGAAAATAGCCATGAACGACCATTTTTAATAATACCGAAGGCTAACACCTACAAATTTTTGACCAAGAAATGGTCTCCACCAGAAATCCAAGAATGTGATGTATGGCAAGGAAACATATGTGGTGTGAGGTGAACGTGCCTCTGGTCAATGTTCGATGGCCACACAACCCCCATTTTGTCGAAAATAGCCATGAATGACCATTTTCAATTATACCCAAGGCTAATACCTACGGATTTTTGACCAAGAAATGATCTCCACCAGAAATTCGAGAATGTGATCTATGGCAAGGAAACATATGTGGGGTGAGGTGGACGAGCTTCTGGTCAATAATCAATGGCCAAACAAACCCCATTTTTGTCGAAAATTGCCATGAACGACCATTTTCAATAATATTGAAGGCTAACACCTACGGCTTTTTGACCAAGAAATGGTCACCACCAGAAATCCAAGAATGTGATCTATGGTAAGTAAACATATGTGGGGTGAGGTGCACGAGCCTCTGGTCAATGTTAAATGGCCACACAACCCCCATTTTTGTCGGAAATAGCCATGAACAACCATTTTCAATAATACCGAAGGATAACACCTACGGATTTTTGACCAAGAAATGGTCTCCACTAGAAATCCAAGGATGTGATCTATGGAAAGGAAACATATGTGGGGTCAGGTGTACGACCCTCTCGTCGATGATCAATGGCCACACAACCCTCATTTTTGTCGAAAATAGCATGAACGCCCATTTTCAATAATACCAAAGGCTAACACCTATGGATTTTCGACCAAGAAATGGTCTCCACTAGAAGTCCAAGAATGTGATCTATGGAAAGGAAACATATGTGGGGTGAGGTGTATGAGCCTCTGGTCGATGATCAATGGCCACACAACCCAATTTCTGTCGAAAATAACATGAACGACCATTTTCAATAATACCGAAGGCTAACACCAACTGATTTGTACCAAGAAATGGTTTCCACCATAAATCCAAGAATGTGATCTATGGAAAGGAAACATAAGTGGGGTGAGGTGCACGAGCCTCTGGTTGATGATCAAAGACCACACAACCCCTATTTTTGTCGAAAATAGCATGAACGACCATTTTCAATAATACCTAAGGCTAACACCTAAGGATTTTTTACCAAGAAATGGTCTCCACTAGAAATCCAAGAATGTGATCTATGGCAAGGAAACATATGTGGGGTGAAGTGAACGAGCCTCTGGTCAATGATCAATGGCCACACAACCCCCATTTTTGTCGAAAATATCCATGAACGACCATTTTCAATAATACCGAAGGCTAACACCTACGGATTTTTGACCAAGAAATGGTCTCCACTAGAAAACCTAGAATGTGATCTATGGCAAGGAAACATATGCGGGGTGAGGTGAACGAGCCTCTGGTCAATGATCAATGGACACACAACCCCCATTTTTGTCGAAAATAGCCATGAATGATCTTTTTCAATTATACCCAAGGCTAACACCTATGGATTTTTGACCAAGAAATGGTCTCCACCAGAAATCCGAGAATGTGATCTATGGCAAGGAAACATATGTGGGGTGAGGTTAACGAGCCTCTGGTCAATGATGAATGGCCACACAACCCCCATTTTTGTCGAAAATAGCCATGAACGACCATTTTCAATAATACCGAAGGCTAACACCGACGGATTTTTTTACCAAGGGTCTCCACTAGAATCCAAGAATGTGACCTACGGTAAGGAAACATATGTGGGGTGAGGTGTACAAGCATCTGGTCGATGATCAATGGCCACACAACCCCCATTTTTGTCGGAAATAGCCATGACCAACCATTTTCAATAATACCGAAGGCTAACACCTACGGATTTTTGACTAAAAAATGGTCTCCACCAGAAATCCAAGAATGTGATCTATGGCAAGGAAACATATGTGGGGTCAGGTGTACGATCCTCTCGTCGATGATCAATGGCCACACAACCCTCATTTTTGTCGAAAATAGCAAGAACACCCATTTTCAATAATACCAAAGGCTAACACCTACGGATTTTTGACCAAGAAATGGTCTCCACTAGAAATCCAAGAATGTGATCTTTGGCAAGGAAACATATGTGGGGTGAGGTGTATGAGCCTCTGGTCGGTGATCAATGGCCACACAACCCCATTTCTATCGAAAATAACATGAACGACCATTTTCAATAATACCGAAGGCTAACACCCACTGATTTTCACCAAGACATGGTATACACCAGAAATCCAAGGATGTGATCTATGGCAAGAAAACATCAGTGGGGTGAGGTGTACGAGCCTCTGGTTGATGATCAAAGGCCACACAACCCCAATTTTTGTCGAAAATAGCATGAACGACCATTTTCAATAAGGCTAACACCTAGGATTTTTGACCAAGAAATGGTCTCCACTAGAAATCCAAGAATGTGATCTATGGCAAGGAAACATATGTGTTGTGAAGTGAACGAGCCTCTGGTTAATGATCAATGGCCACACAACCCCCATTTTTGTCGAAAATAGACATGGACGACCAATTTCAATAATACCGAAGGCTAACACCTACGGATTTTTGACCAAGAAATGGTCTCCATCAGAAATCCAAGAATGTGATGTATGGCAAGGAAACATATGTGGGGTGAGGTGAACGAGCCTCTGGTAAATGATCAATGGCCACACAACCCCCCATTTTTGTCGAAAATAGCCATGAATGATCATTTTCAATTATACCCATGGCTAACACCTATGGATTTTTGACCAAGAAATGATGTCCACCAGAAATCCGAGAATGTGATCTATGGCAAGGAAACATATGTGGGGTAAGGAAAACGAGCCTCTGTTCAATGATCAATGGCCACACAACCCCCATTTTTGTCGAAAATAGCCATGAACGACCATTTTCAATAATACCGAAGGCTAACACCTACGGATTTTTTACCAAGAAATGGTCTCCACCAGAAATCCAAGAATGTGACCTACGACAAGGAAACATATGTGGGGTGAGGTGTACGACCCTCTAGTCGATGATCAATGGCCACACAACCCTCATTTTTGTCGAAAATAACATGAACACCCATTTTCAATATTACCAAAGGCTAACACCTACGGATTTTCGACCAAGAAATGGTCACCACTAGAAATCCAAGAATGTGATCTATGGCAAGGAAACATATGTGGGGTGAGGTGTATGAGCCTCTAGTCGATGATCAATGGCCACATAACCCCTATTTTTGTCGAAAATAGCCATGAACGACCATTTTCAATAATATCGAAGGCTAACACCAATTTATTTTTCACCAAGACATGGTCTCCACTAGAAATCCAAGAATGTGATCTATGGCAAGGAAACATATGTGGGGTGAAGTGAACGAGCCTCTGGTTAATGATCAATGGCCACACAACCCCCATTTTTGTCGAAAATAGCCATGAACGACCATTTTGAATAATACCGAAGGCTAGCTTCAACTGATTTTTCACCAAGAAATGGTCTCCACCAGAAATCCAAGAATGTGATCTATGGCAAGGAAACATAAGTGGGGTGAGGTGCACGAGTCTCCAGTTGATGATCAAAGGCCACACAACCCCTATTTTTGTCGAAAATAGCATGAACGACCATTTTCAATAATACCTAAGGTAACACCTAAGGATTTTTGACGAAGAAATGGTCTCCACTAGAAATCCAAGAATGTGATCTATGGCAAGGAAACATATGTGGGGTGAAGTGAACGAGCCACTGGTCAATGATCAATGGCCACACAACCCCCATTTTTGTTGAAAATAGCCATGAACGACCATTTTCAATAATACCGAAGGCTAACACCTACGGATTTTTGACCAAGAAATGGTCGCCACAAGAAATCCAAGAATGTGATATATGGCAAGGAAACATATGTGCGGTGATGTGAACGAGCCTCTGGTCAATGATCAATGGCCACACAACCCCCCATTTTTGTCGAAAATAGCCATGAATGATCATTTTCAATTATACCCAAGGCTCACACCTATGGATTTTTGACCAAGAAATGGTCTCCACCAGAAATCCAAGAATGTGATCTATGGCAAGTAAACATATGTGGGGTGAGGTGAACGAGCCTCTGGTCAATAATCAATGGCCACACAACCCCTATTTTTGTCGAAAATAGCATGAACGACCATTTTCAATAATACCTAAGGCTAACACCTAAGGATTTTTGACCAAGAAATGGTCTCCACTAGAAATCCAAGAATGTGATCTATGGCAAGGAAACATATGTTGGGTGAAGTGAACGAGCCACTGGTCAATGATCAATGGCCACACAACCCCCATTTTTGTTGAAAATAGCCACGAACGACCATTTTCAATAATACCGAAGGCTAACACCTACGGATTTTTGACCAAGAAATGGTATCCACCAGAAATCCAAGAATGTGATATATGGCAAGGAAACATATGTGGGGTGAGGTGAACGAGCCTCTGGTCAATTATCAATGGCCACACAACCCCCCCTTTTGTCGAAAATAGCCATGAATGATCATTTTCAATTATACCCAAGGCTAACACCTATAGATTTTTGACCAAGAAATGGTATCCACCAGAAATCCAAGAATGTGATCTATGGCAAGGAAACATATGTGGGGTGAGGTGAACGAGCCTCTGTTCAATGATCAATGGACAGACAACCCCCATTTTTGTCGAAAATAGCCATGAACGACCATTTTCAATAATACCGAAGGCAAACACCTACGGATTTTTTACCAACAAATGGTCTCCACCAGAAATCCAAAAATGTGACCTACGGCAAGGAAACATATGTGGGGTGAGGTGTACGAGCCTCTGGTCGACGATCAATGGCCACACAACCCCCATTTTTGTCAGAAATAGCCATGAACAACCATTTTCAATAATACCGAAGGCTAACACCTACGGATTTTTGACCAAGGAATGGTCTCCACCAGAAATCCAAGATTGTGATCTATGGCAAGGAAACATATGTGGGGTCAGGTGTACGACCCTCTGGTCGATGATCAATGGCCACACAACCCTCATTTTTGTCGAAAATAGCATGAACGCCCATTTCTAATAATACCAAAGGCTAACACCTACGGATTCTTGACCAAGAAATGGTCTCCACTAGAAATACAAGAATGTGATCTATGGCAAGGAAACATATGTGGGGTGAGGTGTACGAACTTCTGGTTGATGATCAAAGGCCACAAAACCCCATTTTTGTCGAAAATAGCATGAACGACCATTTTCAAAAATACCTAAGGCTAACAGCTAAGGATTTTTGACCAAAAAATGGTCTCCACTAGAAATCCTAGAATGTTATATATGGCAAGGAAACATATGTGGGGTGAAGTGAACGAGCCACTGGTCAATGATCAATGGCCACACAACCCCCATTTTTGTCGAAAATAGCCATGAACGACCATTTTCAATAATACCGAAGGCTAACACCTACGGATTTTTGACCAAGTAATGGTCTCCACCAGAAATCCAAGAATGTGATCTATGAAAAGGAAACATATGTGGGGTGAGGTGAACGAGCCTCTGGTCAATGATCAATGGCCACACAACCCCCATTTTTATCGAAAATAGCCATGAACGACCATTTTCAATAATACCGAAGGCTAACACCTACGGATTTTTGATCAAGAAATGGCCACCACCAGAAATCCGAGAATGTGACCTATGGCAATGAAACATATGTGGGGTGAGGTGTACGAGCCTCTGATTGATGATCAATGGCCACACAACCCCCATTTATGTCGAAATTAGACAAGAACGATCATTTTCAATAATACCGAAGGCTAACACCTACGAAATTTTGACCAAGAAATGGTCTCCACAAGAAATCCAATAATTTGATCTATGGCAAGGAAAAAGATGTGGGCAGTGAACGAGCATGTGGTCAATGATCAATGGCCACACAACCCCCATTTTTGTCGAAAATAGCATGAACGACCATTTTCAAAAATACCTAAGGCTAACAGCTAAGGATTTTTGACCAAAAAATGGTCTCCACTAGAAATCCTAGATTGTGATATATGGCAAGGAAACATATGTGGGGTGAAGTGAACGAGCCACTGGTCAATGATCAATGGCCACACAACCCCCATTTTTGTCGAAAATAGCCATGAACGACCATTTTCAATAATACCGAAGGCTAACACCTACGGATTTTTGACCAAGAAATGGTCTCCACCAGAAATCCAAGAATGTGATCTATGACAAGGAAACATATGTGGGGTGAGGTGAACGAGCCTCTGGTCAATGATCAATGGCCACACAACCCCCATTTTTATCGAAAATAGCCATGAACGACCATTTTCAATAATACCGAAGGCTAACACCTACAGATTTTTGATCAAGAAATGGTCACCACCAGAAATCCGAGAATGTGACCTATGGCAATGAAACATATGTGGGGTGAGGTGTATGAGCCTCTGATTGATGATCAATGGCCACACAACCCCCATTTATGTCGAAAATAGACAAGAACGATCATTTTCAATAATACCGAAGGCTAACACCTACGGAATTTTGACCAAGAAATGGTCTCCACAAGAAATCCAATAATTTGATCTATGGTAAGGAAAAAGATGTGGGCAGTGAACGAGCATGTGGTCAATGATCAATGGCCACACAACCCCCATTTTTGTCGAAAATAGCATGAACGACCATTTTCAATAATACCGAAGGCTAACACCTATGGATTTTTGACCAAAAACGATTTCCACCAGAAATCCAAGAATGTGATCTATGGCAAGGAAACAAATATGGGGTGAGGTGAACGAGCCTCTGGTCAATGATCAATGGCCACACAACCCCCATTTTTGTCAAAAATAGCCATGAATGACCATTTTCAATTATACCCAAGGCTAACACCTATGGATTTTTGACCAGGAAATGGTCTCCACCAGAAATCCGAGAATGTGAACAATAGCAAGGAAACATATGTGGGGTGAGGTGAACGAGCCTCTGGTCAACGATCAATTGACACACAACCCCCATTTTTGTCGAAAATAGCCATGAATGACCATTTCCAATAATACTGAAAGCTAACACCTACGGATTTTTGACCAAGAAATGGTCTCCAGCAGAAATCCAAGAATGTGACCTACGATAAGGAAACATATATGGGGTGAGGTGTACGAGCCTCTTGTCGATTATCAATGGCCACACAACCCCCATTTTTGTCAGAATTAGCCATGAACAACCATTTTCAATAATACCGAAGGCTAACACTTACGGATTTTTGACCAAGAAATGGTCTCCACTAGAAATCCAAGATTGTGATCTATGGCAAGGAAACATATGCGGGGTGAAGTGAACGCGCCTCTGGTCAATGATCAATGGATACACAACCGTCATTTTTGTCGAAAATAGCCGTGAACGACTATTTTCAATAATACCGAAGGCTAACACCTACGGATTTTTGACCAAAAAATGGTATCCACTAGAAATCCAAGAATGTGATCTATGTCAAGGAAACATATGTGGGGTGAGGTGAATGAGCCTCTGGTCAATGATCAATGGCCACACATCCCCCATTTTTTTCGAAAATTGCCATGAACGACCATTCTCAATAATACCGAAGGCTACCACCTACTGATTTTTGACCAAGAAATGGTCTCCACCAGAAATCCAAGAATGTGATCTATGCCAAGGAAACATATGTGGGGTCAGGTGTATGACCCTTTGGTCGATGATCAATGGTCACACAACCCTCATTTTTGTCGAAAATAACATGAACGCCCATTTTCAATAATACCAAAGGCTAACACCTACGGATTTTCGACCAAGAAATGGTCTCCACTAAAAATCCAAGAATGTGATCTATGGCAAGAAAACATATGTGGGGTGAGGTGTATGAGCCTCTAGTCGATGTTCAATGGCCACATAACCCCCATTTTTGTCGAAAATAGCCATGAATGACGATTTTCAATAATACCGAAGGCTAACACCAATTGATTTCTCACCAAGACATGGTCTCCACCAGAAATCCAAGAATGTGATCTATGGCAAGGAAACATAAGTGGGGTGAGGTGTACAAGCCTCTGGTTGATGATCAAAGGCCACACAACCCTATTTTTGTCGAAAATAGCATGAACGACCATTTTCAATAGTACCTAAGGCTAACACCTAAGGATTTTTGACCAAGAAATGGTCTCCACTAGAAATCCAAGAATGTGATCTATGGCAAGGAAACATATGTGGGGTGAAGTGAACGAGCCACTGGTCAATGATCAATGGCCACAAAACCCCCATTTTTGTTGAAAATAGCCATGAACGACCATTTTCAATAACACCGAAGGCTAACACCTACGGATTTTTTATCAAGAAATGGTCTCCACCAGAAATCCAAGAATGTGATATATGGCAAGGAAACATATGTGGGGTGAGGTGAACGAGCCTCTGGTCAATGATCAATGGCCACACAACCCCCCATTTTTGTCGAAAATAGCCATGAATGATCATTTTCAATTATACTCAAGGCTAACACCTATGGATTTTTAACCAAGAAATGGTCTCCACCAGAAATCCAAGAATGTGATCTATGGCAAGGAAACATATGTGTGGTGAGGTGAACGAGCCTCTGTTCAATGATCAATGGACAAACAACCCCCATTTTTGTCGAAAATAGCCATGAACGACCATTTCCAATAATACCGAAGGCTAACACCTACGGATTTTTTACCAAGAAATGGTCTCCACCAGAAATCCAAGAATGTGACCTACGGCAAGGAAACATATGTGGGGTGAGGTGTACGAGCCTCTGGTCGATGATCAATGGCCACACAACCCCCATTTTTGTCGGAAATAGCCATGAACAACCATTTTCAATAATACCGAAGGCTAACACCTACGGATTTTTGACCAAGAAATGGTCTCCACCAGAAATCCAAGATTGTGATCTATGGCAAGGAAACATATGTGGGGTCAGGTGTACGACCCTCTGGTCGATGATCAATGGCCACACAACCCTCATTTTTGTTGAAAATAGCATGAACGCCCATTTTCAAGAATATCAAAGGCTAACACCTACGGATTGTTGACCAAGAAATGGTCTCCACTAGAAATACAAGAATGTGATCTATGGCAAGGAAACATATGTGGGGTGAGGTGTATGAGCCTCTAGTCGATGATCAATGGCCACATAACCCCCATTTTTGTCGAAAATAGCCATGTACGACCTTTTTCAATAATACCGAAGGTTAACACCAATTGATTTTTCACCAAGACATGGTCTCCACCAGAAATCCAAGAATGTGAACTATGGCAAGGAAACATAAGTGGGGTGAGGTGTACGAGCTTCTGGTTGATGATCAAAGGCAACACAACCCTATTTTTGTCGAAAATAGCATGAACGACCATTTTCAATAATACCTAAGGCTAACAACTAAGGATTTTTACCAAAAAATGGCCTCCACTAGAAATCCAAGAATGTGATCTATGACAAGGAAACATATGTGAGGTGAAGTGAATGAGCCACTGGTCAATGATCAATGGCCACACAACCCCCATTTTTGTCGAAAATAGCCATGAACGACCATTTTCAATAATACCGAAGGCTAACATCTACGGATTTTTGACCAAGAAATGGTCTCCACCAGAAATCCAAGAATGTGATCTATGGCAAGGAAACATATGTGGGGTGAGGTGAACGAGCCTCTGGTCAATGATCAATGGCCACACAACCCCCATTTTTATCGAAAATAGCCATGAACGACCATTTTCAATAATACCGAAGGCTAACACCTACGGATTTTTGATCAAGAAATGGCCTCCACCAGAAATCCAAGATTGTGACCTATGGCAATGAAACATATGTGGGATGAGGTGTACGAGCCTCTGATTGATGATCAAAGGCCACACAACCCCCATTTATGTCGAAAATAGCCAAGAACGATCATTTTCAATAATACCGAAGGCTAACACCTACGGATTTTTTACCAAGAAATGGTCTCCACAAGAAATCCAATAGTTTGATCTATGGCAAGGAAAAATATGTGGGGTGAGGTGAACGAGCATGTGGTCAACGATCAATGGCCACACAACCCCCATTTTTGTCGAAAATAGCATGAACGACCATTTTCAATAATACCGAAGGCTAACACCTACGGATTTTTGACCAAAAACGATTTCCACCAGAAATCCAAGAATGTGATCTATGGCAAGGAAACATATATGGGTTGAGGTGAACGAGCCTCTGGTCAATGATTAATGGCCACACAACCCCCATTTTTGTCAAAAATAGCCATGAATGACCATTTTGAATTATACCCAAGGCTAACACCTATGGATTTTTGACCAAGAAATGGTCTCCACCAGAAATCCGAGAATGTGAACAATAGCAAGGAAACATATGTGGGGTGAGGTGAACGAGCCTCTGGTCAACGATCAATGGACACACAACCCCCATTTTTGTCAAAAATAGCCATGAATGACCATTTTCAATAATACTGAAGGCTAACACCTACGGATTTTTGACCAAGAAATGGTCTCCACCAGAAATCCAAGAATGTGACCTACGATAAGGAAACATATGTGGGGTGAGGTGTACGAGCCTCTTGTCGATTATCAATGGCCACACAACACCCATTTTTGCCAGAAATAGCCATGAACAACCATTTTCAATAATACCGAAGGCTAACACTTACGGATTTTTGACCAAGAAATGGTCTCCACTAGAAATCCAAGATTGTGATCTATGGCAAGGAAACATATGCGGGGTGAAGTGAACGAGCCTCTAGTCAATGATCAATGGATACACAAACCTCATTTTTGTCGAAAATAGCCGTGAACGACCATTTTCAATAATACCGAAGGCTAACACATACGGATTTTTGACCAAGAAATGGACTCCACCAGAAATCCAAGAATGTGATATATGGCAAGGAAACATATGTGGGGTGAGGTGAACGAGCCTCTGGTCAATGATCAATGGCCACACAACCCCCATTTTTGTCGAAAATAACCATGAACGACCATTTTCAATAATACAGAAGGTTAACACCTACGGATTTTTGACCAAAAACGATTTCCATCAGAAATCCAAGAATGTGATCTATGGCAAGGAAACATACATGGGGTGAGGTGAACGAGCCTCTGGTCAATGATCAATAGCCACACAACCCCCATTTTTGTCAAAAATAGCCATGAATGACCATTTTCAATTATATCCAAGGCTAACACCTACGGATTTTTGACCAAGAAATGGTCTCCACTAGAAATCCGAGAATGTGAACAATGGCAAGGAAACATATGTGGTGTGAGGTCAACGAGCCCCTGGTCAACGATCAATGGACACACAACCCCCATTTTTGTCGAAAATAGCCATGAACGACCATTTTCAATAATACTGAAGGCTAACACCTACTGATTTTTGACCAAGAAATGGTCTCCACCAGATATCCAAGAATGTGACCTACGGTAAGGAAACATATGTGGGGTGAGGTGTACGAGCCTCTGGTCGATGATCAATGGCCACACAACCCCCATTTTTGTCGGAAATAGCCATGAACAACCATTTTCAATAATACCGAAGGCTAACACCTACGGATTTTTGACCAAGAAATGGTCTCCACTAGAAACCAAGAATGTGATCTATGGCAAGGAAACATATGCGGGGTGAAGTGAACAAGCCTCTGGTCAATGATCAATGGATACACAACCCTCATTTGTGTCGAAAATAGCCATGAACGACCATTTTCAATAATACCGAAGGCTAACACCTACGGATTTTTGACCAAAAAATAGTATCCACCAGAAATCCAAGAATGTGATCTATGGCAAGGAAACATATGTGGGGTGAGGTGAATGAGCCTCTGGTCAATGATTAATGGCCACACATCCCCCATTTTTGTCGAAAATTTCCATGAACGACCATTTTCAATAATACCTGTCGGCGTTTCGAGACCGGGGGGTCCCTGGACCGACGAGTAAACTGTCGTCGCGTGCTCCAGCCCAGATGGGTCGGCGCGAGACGGAGCGCGAAGGGGGGAAGGCGGCCGGAGGGAGACGGGCGTGAGAGGTGGAAATCCCGCGGCCTTCGTGTTTGTCCCGCGCCTAGGTCGGGTACGCTTGCAGTAGGGGGTTACAAGCGTCCACGCGGGAGGGAGCGAGCGGCCTCACGCGAGCGCCTGTCCCGTCCTTTCCCCGCGCGGCCAACCTTCTGTAAGAGGGCCCTGGTCCTTCCTTTTATAGGCGCAAGGAGAGGATCCAGGTGTACAATGGGGGGTGTAGCAGTGTGCTAACGTGTCTAGCGAAGGAGAGCTAGCGCCCTAAGTACATGCCATCGTGGCAGCCGGAGAGGTTTTGGCACCCGGTTCGTGTGGTGTCGTGGCCGTCGGAGGAGCGCTGGAGCCTGGCGGAAGGACAGCTGTCAGGGCTGTCGAGTCCTTGCTGACGTCCTCTTGCTTCTGTAAGGGGGCTGGGAGCCGCCGTCGTCATAGAGCGTGCGGGGCGCCATCATTACTTGTCTGGCGGAGCGAGCCAGATGGGACGCCGGTCTTGTTCCCCGTAGCCTGAGTCAGCTTGGGGTAGGGTAATGATGGCGCCTCCTATTGACGTGGTCGGTCCGTGCCCTGGGTTGGGCGATGTGGAGGCTCCTCCGAGGTTGAGGTCGAGTCTGTCTTCCGAGGCCGAGGTCGAGTCCGAGCCCCTGGGTCAGGCGAGGCGGAGACCGTCGGCTGAGGCCAGGGCTGAGTCCGAGCCCTGGGGTCGGGCGAAGCGGAGTTCGTCGTCTTCTGGGGCTAAGCTCGAGTCCGAGCCCTGGGGTCGGGCGAAGCGGAGTTCGTCGTCTTCCGGGGCTGAGCCCGAGTCCGAGCCCTAGGGTCGGGCAAAGCGGAGTTCGTCGTCTTCCGGGGCTGAGCCCGAGTCCGAGCCCTGGGGTCGGGCGAAGCGGAGTTCGTCGTCTTCCGGGGCTGAGCCCGAGTCCAAGCCCTGGGGTCGGGCGAAGCGGAGTTCGTCGTCTTCCGGGGCTGAGCCCGAGTCCGAGCCCTGGGGTCGGGCGAAGCGGAGTTTCCCATGGCGCCTAGGGCCGGACTTGGCTGCTGTCAGACTCACTCTGTCGAGTGGCACAGCAGTCGGAGCGGCACAGGCGGCGCTGTCCTCTTGTCAGACCGGTCAGTGGAGCGGCGAAGTGACTACGGTCACTTCGGCTCTGTCGACTGGAGGGCGTGCGTCCGGATAAAGGTGTCAGGCCACCTTTGCATTAAATGCCCCTGCGATTTGGTCGGTTGGCGTGGCGATTTGGCCAAGGTTGCTTCTTGGTGAAGGCTGGGCCTCGGGCGAGCCGAAAGTATGTTCTTTGCCGGAGGGGGCCTCGGGCGAGACGTAGATCCTTCGGGGTCGGCTACCCTTGCCCGAGGCTGGGCTCGGGCGAGGCGTGATCGAGTCCCTCGAATGGACCGATCCTTGACTTAGTCACACCCATCAGGCCTTTGCAGCTTTGTGCTGATGGGGGTTACCAGCTGAGAATTAGGAGTCTTGAGGGTACCCCTAATTATGGTCCCCGACAGTAGCCCCCGAGCCTCGAAGGGAGTGTTAATACTCGCTTGGAGGCTTTTGTCGCACTTTTTTGCAAGGGGACCAGCCTTTCTCGGTTGCGTTTTGTCCCGGTGGATGCGCGTGAGCGCACCCGCCGGGTGTAGCCCCCGAGGCCTCGGAGGAGTGGTTTGACTCCTCCGAGGTCTTAATGCCTCGCGCAATGCTTTGGCTGGTCTGGTCGTTCCCTCATGCGAGCTGGCCGTAGCCCGGGTGCACGGTCGGGTCCCAAGTTCTCGGGCTGGTATGTTGACGCTGTCAACGGTTTGGCTGGAGCCGGGTTTGCGAGGGCAGCCCCCGAGCCTCTGCATAGGGCGAGAGGACGGTCAAGGACAGACTCGACTTTTTTACATACGCCCCTGCGTCGCCTTTCCGCAAGGAGGAGGGGGGGGAAAGCGCCATGTTGCCCTCGGAGGGCGCCGAACATGGTGTCTCCGGTGAGCTGCTAGCGGGTAATCCGAGTGGGCGCCCGTGCCCCATTTGTTAGGGGTCGGCTAGAGGCCCGGAGGCGCGCTCAAAAGTACCTGCGGGTGATCTGCCGGACCCAGTCCCCTTTCGACGGGGTCCGAGGGCTCGATGCCTCCCTCTGATGGGATTCCGTTACAAGATCGTTCCCGCTGGTCTCGGAAATGTCCTAGGGTACCTCGGGAGCGTAGCCCGAGCCTTGGTTATGTATCGAACGTACCCAGGGTCATCCCTCGCTCTGTGTCTGAGGCGGCTGTGAACCCTTCGAGGGCCAGCCTACGAACCCCTGATCAGTAGTGGGCGCGGAGCCCGGGTGGCCTGAGGCGGCCGTTGAACCCTTCCGAGGGGCCGGCCTTCGAACCTCTGACCAGTAGTGGGTGCGGAGCCCACGTGCTCTGAAGCGGCTGTTAAACCCCTCCAAGGGGCCAGCCTTTGAACCTCTGATCAGTAGGGAGGCTCGGAGCCTGTTTCCTTCACGGAGAAGGATCCTTTTCGGGGTATCCCCCTTTCCCGGTCCCTGTTGTAAGAGAGAGAAAGAGGAAAAAGAAAAGGATACGAAATCGAATGACGTGTCGTACCTTTTTTGACGCGGTCCTTATGGCGAAGGCGAAGCGTCGCTCGCTTCCCCTGCCAGAGGCGCTGCCTGTCCCGCCGCGGAGTTAATGCGACGGGGCGAGCGGTTCGCGGGGCGGCCGTTGCGCGTGCGTGAGCCGTTCGAGGAACGGAACGCGGGCGCGCCGTCTTCACGCCGTGAGAGAGGGTTCTCTCACTGCCCTTGGATGGGACATAAGCTTGGCTGACGACGTGACCGCTGCTCCTGCCCGCCTGCCACCACCATTACTGCCGGCCCATTTCTGGCCGTATTGACCGTCGCGCCAGGCTGGCACTACTGGGTCGTACGCAGGGTTGCCTCGAGTCGCGGTACTGGTTCCGCAGTCGAGGAGGCATGGTAGTGGTGCGAGTGGTGGTGCAGTTGCTCGCACGCAGCAACCGGCGCATCAGTTGCATGACGCGTGGGCCTGGGCCTCCATGCTGGGTGCGTTGGAAGTCGGAGGGGCGCGCCCACTTGGCGCGGTTGCATGCCGCCTGCACAGCTGTCCGCCCTTTCACCCGCTGGTCTGGGCGAAAGTGGAGGGACGCTTGTAACCGCCGGGCGGTTGCATGCACCGCGCGCAGCGGTTTGGCTTCTTCTGCTCTGGGCCAGCTTGCATGATGCGTGGGACCCAGCCCCCGTGCCATAGGGGGAGGACCTTGGATCGTGTTGGAGAATACTCAGCCCACGACGGCTGGGGACGCAAGTAGGGAGAGTCGCCTTTAAAAGGAGGGTGACCCCCTTGAAAGGCGACCATGTCTTCGCGCTCCCTTATGCATCATGTCTTTCCACCTTCCGAGCCCCCGGATGGGGGACACCCGCAATCCTTTCGCCTTGTCGTTGGAGGAACGCAACTTCATGGAAGTTGGTACCTTTCAGCCATCGTTCGGCTTCAAGGATTTTCATCAGTCAGCCCGGCTGCATCCCTTCACCGGTGGTCACCCAAGACGGTGACCACTAGCCCCTGGGTGGGGAGAAGCAAGCTGGGCTGCGATCTTGGTCCCGCCCTCAGCTTCAAGGATGTTCATCATCCTCGCTGGGGCGGAGGCCGGGCTGAGCCGGAGCTCTACCTCCCGCGCGGGTTCGTGGGTCAGCCTCTCCTTCAGCATTCGAGGGAGAGGGCGCTCACTGGCACTGCGAGAGGGGCGGACTTCGACAACGCGGGGCTGGTCGACGGCGGGCGTCGTCAGCTTCAGCGCGTTGGGCTCGCCGGCTTGGCTCCTGGTGCCCCCTCCCGCCGCAAGGGCGGTTGTCGCGCCGCACGCACGGGAGGACCGCCCAAGACGTCGCGCGCTGCTAGGGCGGCGTTCGTGTTCTGGGGCTGTCCTGCCTTTGCACCGGTACGGCGCCTCCGCGCGGAGGTCGGTGCTCCACTCGTCCGGGAGGATCTGAGTGGGGATCTGCCGGAGGGCTGACGGCTCCTGTCGTCGGTGCCGAGGTGGGGGCGGCTCGAGAAGTCCCCGTCGCCGACGGGATCACCGCCACCATCCGCGCTTCGGGCCTCCGGCTCTTTGTACTTGTCCTCGCCCCTCGAGCGTCGGCGTGGGCGAGGGCAAGGTTGCAGCGGCGTCCTCCCTGAGGCCATCGCTGCTGCAGTTTGGCCACCCGCAGCGGGGGCCGTTGTCGCTGCTGCTGGAGCGGGCGACGGTGAGCCGTCCGTCGGCCTTCTGTTGCTCCGCAGGCCCCCCAATCGTGTGGGGTTGTTCGTACCTGCGGAGGTGGAACCGGGGTTCCGTTTGTAATGGCATCTTGAATGCCGGTGTTTTGTTCAATGCGGCTATCGAGGCCTGAACATGTATGTATTTTTGGCGCGGAGCCGTGTTTTTTCCTCATTTTTGAGCACTAAGACTCGCCTGTTGGTTATCTGAACCGCTTCACCAAGCGTGAGTCGCCCCGTGCAAAGGTGACGAGTGAGGTATCCGTATCCCAGAGGCGTAGGAGTCCCTCGGCTCGGTCGGCCTTGCTGTCCGAGGCTTCTCTTGCTTAGTTAAAGGAACCCCTCGGCCGCTCTTCGATGAGCCGAGGCCAGGGGTAGCGGTGTCAGCACGGACAGAGGCAGAGTTGGCTTCGAAAAGAAGACTTGGCCGGCCAGGGCCTGGCCGGGTCGCCCACTGGCGGGACTGTCGCCGAAATTGAGTTGCTGAGGCCTCGGGCTGGGCTGATGTCTTCGGGGGACAGCTGACCGAGGCCTCGGGGTGACCGGCCGAGCCGTCTGCTCGAGCCGGATTCCTGGAGAAGACCCTGGCGGTGATGGCCCGGGCGTGGTGCTGATGTCGACCTTCAGAGTGGAGATCCTCCGACCGCGTCGCCGTCCGAGGCTAGGTCGGACCTTGCCGAAGGTGTAGTTGACGCCGAGGGTGCTGCTGATCCCTTCAACTATCAAGATCCGAGCCTGCAGGATCGGATTATTTTCTAGTGTGTGTTTTCTGCGGCCGCCGAGGCCCAAACACACCATCGTCGTGTTGTAAAGCTGCGCTTCTTTTCCTCTTGTTTCGAGTATCTGGACTTTTTCGTCGGTAACAGAATTGTCTGTGCGAGCGAGAGTTGCTTTTCACGGAAGGTGATGAGTGAGGTATCCGTATCCCGGAGGCGTAGGAATCCCTCGGCTCGGTCGGCCTTGCCGCTTACGCGCACTCTTGCCCGTCCATAGGGTTCTGTCATCGACGCAGTCGAGAAGGCCCGAAGAATCGCTTCAGCAGAGGAGCTTTCGAGCGTGAAGACTTGTTCGGTCCGCGGAGTCACTTATCCGAACGCGAGTTACTTATCGCAGAAGGTGATGAGTGAGGTATCCGTATCCCGGAGGCGTAGGAGTCCCTCGGCTCGGTCAGCCTTGGCTGCTTACGTGTACCCCGTCGTTTTCAGGATCCACTTTCGAAGTAGTCAAAAAGCACGAAAGACATTCTGGCAGAAAAGATCTTTTTTCGAGGAAAATTTCGACGCAGAGGGGGTTCCCCCCTTTTAGCCCCCGAGGGAGGGTCAGTCTTTGCCGAGGCAAGGCTGACCCTTCCTTGATGACTAAACTTTGCGTGGGAACGAGGCATACGAACAACTTGAAAGCATCTTAAGGGTAGAAGCGACGTACCTGTTGGATGTTCCAAGCGTTGCTGTAGACCTCGCCTTGACTGTTGGCCAGCTTGTATGTTCCGGGCTTCAGAACTTTGGCGATGACGAATGGCCCTTCCGAGGGAGGCGTGAGCTTGTGCCGCCCTCGGGCATCTTGTCGCAGCCGAAGCACCAGGTCGCCCACCTGGAGGTCTCGGGACCGAACCCCTCGGGCGTGGTAGCGTCGCAGGGACTGCTGGTACCGTGCCGAGTGTAGTAAGGCCATGTCCCGAGCCTCTTCCAGCTGGTCCAATGAGTCTTCTCGACTAGCTTGATTGCTTCGGTCGGCGTAGGCCCTCGTCCTCGGGGAACCGTATTCTAAGTCTGTGGGCAAGATGGCCTCGGCCCCATAGACTAGAAAGAACGGCGTGAAGCCCGTGGCTCGGCTCAGCGTTGTCCTCAGACTCCAGACCACCGAGGGGAGTTCCTTCATCCATCGCTTGCCGAACTTGTTGAGGTCGTTGTAGATCCGAGGCTTGAGTCCTTGTAGAATCATGCCGTTGGCACGCTCTACTTGCCCATTCGTCATGGGGTGAGCCACGGCGGCCCAGTCCACCCAGATGTGGTGATCCTCGCAGAAGTCCAGGAACTTTCGGCCGGTGAACTGGGTGCCGTGGTCGGTGATGATGGAGTTCGGGACCCCAAAGCGATGGATGATGTTGGTGAAGAACGCCACCGCCTGTTCGGACCTGATGCTGTTTAGGGGTCGGACCTCGATCTACTTGGAGAATTTGTCGATGGCGACCAACAGGTGCGTGTAGCCCCCGGGTGCCTTCTGCAAGGGGCCGACGAGGTCCAGACCCACACAGCAAAAGGCCAGGTGATGGGTATCGTCTGTAGGGCCTGAGCGGGCAGGTGAGTCTGCCTTGCGTAGAACTGACACCCTTCGCAGGTGCGGATAATTCTGGTGGCGTCGGCCACCGCCGTCGGCCAGTAGAAACCTTGTCGGAAGGCATTTCCAACAAGGGCTCGAGGTGCTGCGTGATGGCCGCAAGCCCCCGAGTGTATCTCTTGTAGGAGCTCCTGGCCTTCGGCGATGGAAATGCATCGCTGGAGGATGCCTGAGAGGCTGCGGTGGTAGAGTTCCTTCCCGTCCCCCAGCAAGACAAACGACTTGGCGCGCCGCGCCAACCGTCGAGCTTCGGCTCGGTCGAGGGGTAGCTCTCCTCGGTGGAGATATTGCAGGTACGGGGTCTGCCAGTTTCGATTAGGCATGACCCCGCTTCGCTACTCCTCGATGCGTAGTGCCTCACCCTCGGGGGCCGAGGGTACCTCGGGCCGAACCGAGGGTGCCTCGGGCTGGGCCGAGGGTGCCTCGGACCGAGCTGAGGGTACCTCAGACTGAGCCGAGGGTGCCTCAAGTTGGGTCGAGGGTGCCTCGGGCCGAGCCGAGGGTACCTCGGACTGAGCCGAGGGTGCCTCAGGCTCGGCCGAGGCCTTCTCGGGCTCGGGCGTGTCGTCGGTCTTGACGGAGGGTTGATGCAGGTCTCGGGAGAAGACGTCCGGGGGAACCGTTGTTCGCCCCGAGGCTATTTTAGCCAGCTCGTCCGCAGTCTCGTTGTAGTGTCGGGCGATGTGGTTGAGCTCGAGCCCGTAGAACTTGTCTTCCAGGCGCCGAACCTCATCGCAGTAGGCTTCCATCTTTGGGTCGCAGCAGTGGGAGTTCTTCATGACTTGGTCGATGACGAGTTGCGAGTCACCGCGAGCGTCGAGGCGTCGGACCCCTAGCTCGATGGCGATGCGCAACCCGTTGACTAGAGCCTCGTACTCAGCCACATTGTTGGACGCCGGGAAGTGGAGGCGTAGCACGTAGCGTAGGTGCTTCCCGAGGGGCGAGATGAAGACCAGGCCTGCGCCTGCTCCTGTCTTCATCGGTGACCCATCGAAGAACATGGTCCAGAGTTCCGGTTGGATCGGAACTGTTGGGAGCTGGGTGTCGACCCATTCAGCCACGAAGTCCGCCAAGACTTGGGACTTGATGGCCTTCCGAGGGGCAAACGAGATCGATTCGCCCATGATTTCCACCGCCCACTTTGCAATTCTACTTGAGGCCTCTCGACACTGTATGATCTCCCCCAGGGGGAAGGATGACACCATAGTTACCGGATGAGACTCGAAGTAGTGTCGCAACTTCCGCCGCGTCAAGATCACCGCGTATAGCAGCTTCTGAATTTGTGGGTAGCGGATCTTGGTCTCGGACAGTACCTTGCTGATGAAGTAGACTGGCCTCTGGACGGGCAATGCATACCCCTCTTCTCGTCTCTCAACCACAATCGCGGCGCTAACCACCTGAGTGGTCGCGGAGACGTAGATCAAGAGGGCTTCTCCGGTAGCGGGGGGCACCAAGATGGGCGCGTTTGTAAGGAGCGCCTTCAGGTTCCTGAGGGCTTCCTCGGCCTCAGGGGTCCAAGTGAAGCACTCGGCCTTCCTTAAGAGGCGGTACAGAGGCAGGCCTCTTTCGCCGAGGCGCGAGATGAAGCGGCTCAGAGCCACAAGGCATCCCGTGACTCTCTGTACGCCTTTCAAGTCCTTGATGGGCCCCATGCTGGTGATGGCCGCGATCTTCTCCGGGTTGGCCTCGATGCCCCGCTCGGAGATGATGAACCCCAAGAGCATGCCTCGGGGAACCCCGAAGGCACACTTCTCGGGATTAAGCTTCACGCCTTTCGCCTTGAGACATCGGAATGTCACTTCAAGGTCGGAAAGGAGGTTGGAGGCTTTCCTCGTCTTGACTACGATGTCATCGACGTAGGCCTCGACCGTCCGGCCAATGTGTTCGCCGAACACATGGTTCATGCACCATTGGTACGTCGCACCCGCATTCCTCAAGCCGAACGGCATGGTGACATCGCAGTACATGCCGAAGGGTGTGATGAAAGAAGTCGCGAGCTGGTCGGACTCTTTCATCCTGATTTGGTGATACCCTGAGTAGGCATCGAGGAAAGACAGGGTTTCGCACCCAGCAGTGGAGTCCACAATTTGGTCGATGCGAGGCAGAGGGTAGGGAACCTTCGGACATGCTTTGTTTAGACCAGTGTAGTCTACACACATCCGCCATTTCCCTCCTTTCTTTCTCACAAGCACAGGGTTGGCAAGCCATTCGGGATGGAATACCTCTTTGATGAACCCTGCTGCCATTAGCTTGTGGATCTCCTCGCCTATGGCTCTGCGCTTTTCTTCGTCGAATCGGCGCAGAGGCTGCTTCACGGGTCGGGCTCCAGCTCGGATATCCAGCGAGTGCTCGGCGACATCCCTCGGTATGTCGGGCATGTCCGAGGGACTCCACGCGAAAACGTCGGTGTTTGCGCGGAGAAAGTCGATGAGCACTGCTTCCTATTTGGGATCGAGCTTGGAGCCGATCTGGATCTGCTTGGAGGCGTCGCTGCTGGGGTCGAGGGGGACGGACTTAACCGTCTCTGCTGGCTCGAAGTTGCCGGTGTGGCGCTTCACGTCTGGCACCTCCTTAGAGAGGCTCTCTAGGTCGGCGATGAGGGCCTCGGATTCGGCGAGGGCCTCGGCTAGGGATGAAAACGGTCGGGAACGGTCGGAAAAATACCTCTACCGTTTTCATTTTCATATTTAACTTGCGGGACGAAAACGAAAACGAGATATATCGGTAATGAAAACGAACGGGATAAATACGGGAATCGAAAAACGATAGGGTCCGGTCGGGTAAACGCCGAAATCGGACGGAAACCGGTATTTTTGTTCGGTAAAATCACACCATGAAACCATATATTTAAAACTTAACAAAAAAATTCTAGTACACGCATAGACTATTATAACCAATGCTTATTTGCTCACATCTCTCAACAAACATAAGACACATTGTTCATGGAGAGGAGCCACTTGCTATATCTTTATTATTCTTAAAAATTTCTAATGCGTCTTCATCCTATTAATGCAAAAAATAAGTCAGCTGAAAAATTCTAGTGTTGCATCTTCATTATTCTCAACATCCTATTAGTGTGTCTTCATCCTATTAGAAAATTCTAGTGCTGCATCTTCATTATTCTCAACATCTTATTAGTGTGTCTTCATCCCTGGAGGCCTGGACGGCGGAGGCTGGCAGCCCCTGGAGGTCTGGACGGTGGAGGCCTGGCCACCAGGACGGCGGAGGTTGGGTGCCGTGTTGCCTGCTGGTGCAGCGAGGAGCCGTGGACAGCAGAGCAGACCCTGCACGGCGGAGGGCAGAGGGAGATGTCAGAGGGAGAGGGACGACGGAGGGCCGGACCGCCGGAGGCTGGGACCTGGGACTGGGAGAGGAATGTGCTGCCGACCTGCCGTCCTGGGCGACGGGCGTTTGGACTTTGGAGAGAGGGCGGCGGCGTGTGGAGCACTAGGTTACCTGGTTAGGTTTGAGCTTAGACGGGCTGGGCCTAGTGTTTCCGAATTATAAAATATGGTAACAAAACGGGATCATCCCGATTAAAAACGGGATCCCGGTTAAACGGTCGGAAAAACAGCTCTACCGTTTCCGTTTCCGTTTACCGTTTTGTATATCCCGTTTTCGTTCCGTTTTCGTTTTTTACATCGGGTTCGAAATCGATTGGGACAAAACTAACAAAATCGGTTATACGATAACGGTCGGTTCGGGATTTTCCCATCCTACTTTCATCCCTAGCCTCGGCGTATTCCACGCACTCCATGTCGCATTCGAACGCGTGCCGGTACGTGGGGCCGACGGTGATGACCCTGTTGGGGCCCGACATCTTGAGCTTGAGGTAGGTGTAGTTGGGGACGGCCATGAACTTCGCGTAGCATGGCCTCCCCAGCACTGTGTGGTAGGTTCCTCGGAACCCGACCACCTCGAACGTGAGGGTCTCCCTTCGGAAGTTGGAGGGTGTCCCAAAGCAGACGGGAAGATCGAGTTGTCCGAGGGGCTGGACGCGTTTCCCGGGGATGATCCCGTGGAAAGGCGCAGCGCCTACTCGGACCGAGGACAGATCAACACGCAGGAGCCCGAGGGTCTCGGCGTAGATGATGTTGAGGCTGCTGCCTCCGTCCATGAGGACCTTGGTGAGCCTGACGTCGCCGATGACGGGGTCGACAACGAGCGGGTATTTCCCCAGGCTCGACACGCGGTCGGGGTGGTCGGCTTGGTCGAAGGTGATGGGCTTGTCGGACCAGTCTAGGTAGACTGGCGCCGCCACCTTCACCGAACAGACCTCCCGATGCTCTTGCTTGCGGTGCCGAGCCGAGTCGTTCGCCGCTTGCCCACCGTAGATCATGAAGCAGTTGCGGATCTCGGGGAACTCTCCTGCTTGGTGATCTTCCTTCTTATCGTCGTCACGAGCCCTGCCACCCTCCGCGGGTGGCCCGGCCCTGTGGAAGTGGCGCCGAAGCATGGCGCACTCCTCAAGGGTGTGCTTAACGGGCCCCTGATGATAGGGGCACGGTTCCTTGAGCATCTTGTCAAAGAGGTTGGCACCTCCGGGGGGTTTCCGAGGGTTCTTGTACTCGACGGTGGCGACAAGGTCCGCATCGGCGGTGTCGCGTTTCGCTTGCGACTTCTTCTTGCCTTTCTTCTTGGCGCCGCGCAGAGTTGACGCCTCGGGGGCATCTTCCGGTGGGTGGCCCTAGGGCTGCTTGTCCTTCCGGAAGATAGCGTCAACCACCTCCTGGCCAGAGGCGAACTTGGTGGCGATGTCCATCAGCTTGCTCGCCCTGGTGGGGGTCTTGCGACCCAGCTTGCTCACCAGGTCGCGGCAGGTGGTGCCGGCGAGGAACGCGCCGATGACATCTGAATCGGTGATGTTGGGCAGCTCGGTGCGCTGCTTCGAGAATCACCGGATGTAGTCCCGGAGAGACTCTCCCGGCTGCTGTCGGCAGCTTCGGAGGTCCTAGGAATTTCCAGGGCGCATGTATGTGCCCTGGAAATTGCCGGCGAAGGCTTGGACCAGGTCATCCCAGTTGGAGATCTGCCCCGGAGGCAGGTGCTCCAACCAGGCGCGAGCGGTGTCGGAGAGGAACAGGGGGAGGTTACGGATGATGAGGTTGTCATCGTCCGTTCCACCCAGTTGGTAGGCCAGCCGGTAGTCCGCGAGCCATAGTTCTGGTCTCGTCTCCCCCGAGTACTTTGTGATAGTAGTCGGGGTTCGGAACCGGGTCGGGAACGGCGCCCATCGTATGGCGCGGCTGAAAGCCTGCGGACCGGGTGGTTCGAGCGAGGGACTCCGATCCTCCCCGCTGTCGTAGCGTCCCCCACGCCTGGGGTGGTAGCCTCGGCGCACCCTCTCGTCGAGGTGAGCCCGACGGTTGCGGTGATGGTGCTCGTTGCCGAGGCGACCCGGGGCCGCAGGCGCTGTGTTGCGCGTGCGCCCGGTGTGGATCGAGGCTTCCCGCATGAATCGGGAAGTCGCGGCGCGATGTTCCGAGGGTTACCCCTGCCTTCGGGAGGCGGAGCTTTCGGCCCATCGGACCGCGACGTCCTCCAGGAGATTCTTGAGCTCTCCCTGAATTCGCCGCCCCTCGGTGGTTGATGGCTCCGGCATCGCGCGGAGAAGCATTGCCGCTGCAGCCAGGTTCTGGCCGATTCCACTGGAAGTGGGTGGCGGCCTTACCCTGACATCGTCGGCGATGCGGTGCTGGATATCCTGGGGTAGATGACGCATTTCTCCGGCCGGAGGTTGGCCCGCCCATTCCTGCCCGACGTCCCAGCGGATCGGCTCAAGTGTTCCTGCTCCCTCGTCGAGCCTGGCCTGCACCCCGCGGATTTGCTCGAGCTGTGGGTCATGAACCCCCGCCGGAACGGGGACCACAGCTAGCTCCCGTAGGATGTCAACGCGAGGCACAGGCCTAGGGAGATCACCGTTCTCCGGCATACCAAGATGGTTGCCTTCGTTGGGACCCCCTAGATCGACGTGGAAACATTCACGACTTGGGCCGCAGTCCTCGTCGCCGAGGCTGCGGCTACCGTCAGAACAGTCGAAAGGCAGTAGTCGCATGCGGTCATGAAGTCCCGCATGGCACTGGGGTTACCAAGTCCGGAGAAATCCCAACAGAAGTCGGGTGCGTCATCTTCCTCGGACCCCGAGGGCCCGTAGGTCGAGACGTCCGTCAGCCGGTCCCAGGGTGACCGCATACGATACCCCAGAGGGTTTGGACTCGCCTCTACGAGAGCGTCCACCAAAGCGAAGTCGCTTGGCGGGTCGAGGCTGAATCCAAAAGGCGTGAGATGGGAATCGGTTGGTACCTCTTGGTCGACGGGCGGTGACGAAGTCACGTCAGGGACTGACTGCACCGTCGTCTCAGGTACGAGGGTGACGCCCAGCAAGTCCTTCGCGAGCGTGCTGGCGTCGTCCGTTTGCTTGGGATTGGCGCGTTGCAGGGAGACGGCGCTCGTCTTTGTCTCAGACGCGAGGTCGATGCTCGACGTGCCCCCCGTTGGGGCACCGGCGCTGTCGACTCGCTCGACAGCCGACGAGGTGCCGCCTCCTGCTTGGCCTTGGTTGCCCCGCCTCCTCCTCCGTCGGCAGGGGAGGGGACGGGGTGAGCTTGAATGTTGTTCTTCCACCACGCGGGGAAGACGTCGTCGATTCCGCCGCCGGCGGGCGGGCTGTCGGCCGCCATTGTCGTTGTCGCACGGTGGGGGAAGGAGTATCATGTCGTAGCTGCCGTCGAGGGACATGAACTCAAGACTCCTGAAACGGAGCACCGTCCCGGGCTGGAAAGGTTGCTGGAGACTGCCCATCTGGAGCTTGACGGGAAGTTGTTCGTCAACACGGAGCAGGCCCCTACCTGGTGCGCCAACTATCGGCGTTTCGAGACCGGGGGGTCCCTGGACCGACGAGTAAACTATCGCCGCGTGCCCCAGCCCAGATGGGTCGGCGCGAGACGGAGCGCGAAGGGGGGAAGGCGGCCGGAGGGAGACGGGCGTGAGAGGTGGAAATCCCGCGGCCTTCGTGTTTGTCCCGAGCCCAGGTCGGGTGCGCTTGCAGTAGGGGGTTACAAGCGTCCACGCGGGAGGGAGCGAGCGGCCTCACGCGAGCGCCTGTCCCGTCCTTTCCCTGCGCGGCCAACCTTCTGTAAGAGGGCCCTAGTCCTTCCTTTTATAGGCGCAAGGAGAGGATCCAGGTGTACAATGGGGGGTGTAGCAGTGTGCTAACGTGTCTTGCAAAGGAGAGCTAGCGCCCTAAGTACATGCCATCATGGCAGCCGGAGAGGTTTTGGCACCCGGTTCGTGTGGTGTCGTGGCCGTCGGAGGAGCGCTGGAGCCTGGCGGAAGGACAGCTGTCGGGGCTGTCGAGTCCTTGCTGACGTCCTCTTGCTTCCGTAAGGGGGCTGGGAGCCGCCGTCGTCATAGAGCGTGCAGGGCGCCATCATTACTTGTCTGGCGGAGCGAGCCAGATGGGACGCCGGTCTTGTTCCCCGTAGCATGAGTCAGCTTGGGGTAGGGTAATGATGGCGCCTCCTGTTGACGTGGTCGGTCCGTGCCCTGGGTTGGGCGATGTGGAGGCTCCTCCGAGGTTGAGGTCGAGTCTGTCTTCCGAGGCCGAGGTCGAGTCCGAGCCCCTAGGTCGGGCGAGGCGGAGACCGTCGGCTGAGGCCAGGGCTGAGTCCGAGCCCTGGGGTCGGGCGAAGCGGAGTTCGTCGTCTTCTGGGGCTGAGCCTAAGTCCGAGCCCTGGGGTCGGTCGAAGCGGAGTTCGTCGTCTTCCGGGACTGAGCCTGAGTCCGAGCCCTGGGGTCGGGCGAAGCGGAGTTCATCGTCTTCCGGGGCTGAGCCTGAGTCCGAGCCCTGGGGTCGGGCGAAGCGGAGTTCGTCGTCTTCTGGGGCTGAGCCCGAGTCCGAGTCCTGGGGTCGGCGAAGCGGAGTTTCCCATGGCACCTAGGGCCGGACTTGGCTGCTGTCAGTCTCACTCTGTCGAATGGCACAGCAGTCGGAGCGGCGCAGGCGGCGCTGTCCTCTTGTCAGACCGGTCAGTGGAGCGGCGAAGTGACTACGGTCACTTCGGCTCTGTCGACTGGAGGGCGTGCGTCAGGATAAAGGTGTCAGGCCACCTTTGCATTAAATGCCCCTGCGATTAGGTCGGTTGGCGTGGCGATTTGGCCAAGGTTGCTTCTTGGTGAAGGCTGGGACTCGGGCGAGCCGAAAGTATGTTCGTTGCCGGAGGGGGCCTCGGGCGAGACGTAGATCGTCCGGGGTCGGCTACCCTTGCCCGAGGCTGGGCTCGGGTGAGGCGTGATCGAGTCCCTCCAATGGACCGATCCTTGACTTAGTCGCACCCATCAGGCCTTTGCAGCTTTGTGCTGATGGGGGTTACCAGCTGAGAATTAGGAGTCTTGAGGGTACCCCTAATTATGGTCCCCGACAATACCGAAGGCTAACACCTACGGATTTTTGACCAAGAAATGGTCTCCACCAGAAATCCAAGAATGTGATCTATGGCAAGGAAACATATGTGGGGTCATATGTATGACCCTCTAGTCGATGATCAATGGCCATGAATGACCATTTTCAATTATACCCAAGGCTAACACCTACGGATTTTTGACCAAGAAATGGTCTCCACCAGAAATCCGAGAATGTGAACAATGGCAAGGAAACATATGTGGTGTGAGGTGAACGAGCCCCTGGTCAATGATCAATGGACACACAACCCCCATTTTTGTAAAAAATAGCCATGAACGACCAATTTCAATAATACTGAAGGCTAACACCTACGAATTTTTGACCAAGAAATGTTCTCCACCAGAAATCCAAGAAGGTGACCTACGGTAAGGAAACATATGTGGGGAGAGGTGTACGAGCCTCTGGTCGATGATCAATGGCCACACAACCCCCATTTTTGTCGGAAATAGCCATGAACAACCATTTTCAATAATACCGAAGGCTAACACCTACAGATTTTTGACCAAGAAATGGTCTCCAATAGAAATCCAAGAATGTGATCTATGGAAAGGAAACATGTGCGGAGTGAAGTGAACAAGCCTCTGGTCAATGATCAATGGATACACAACCCTCATTTTTGTCGAAAATAGCCATGAACGACCATTTTCAGTAATACCGAAGGCTAACACCTACAGATTTTTGACCAAGAAATGGTCACCACCAGAAATCCAAGAATGTGATTTATGGCATGGAAACATATGTGGGGAGAGGTGAACGAGCCTCTGGTCAATGATCAATGGCCACACAACCCCCATTTTTGTCGAAAATAGCCATAAACGACCATTTTCAATAATACCGAAGGCTAACACCTACGGATTTTTGATCAAGAAATGGCCTCCACCAAAAATCCAAGAATGTGACCTATGGCAATGAAACATATGTGGGGTGAGGTGTACGAGCCTCTGATTGACGATCAAAGGCCACACAACCCCATTTATGTCAAAAATAGCCAAGAACGATCATTTTCAATAATACCGAAGGCTAACACCTACGGATTTTTGACCAAGAAATGGTCTCCACCAGAAATCCAATAATTTGATCTATGGCAAGGAAAAATATGTGGGGTGAGGTGAACGAGCATGTGGTCAACGATCAATGGCCACACAACCCCCATTTTTGTCAAAAATAGCATGAACGACCATTTTCAATAATATAGAAGGCTAACACCTACGGATTTTTGACCAAAAACGATTTCCACCAGAAATACAAAAATGTGATCTATGGCAAGGAAACATATACGGGGTGAGGTGAACGAGCCTCTGGTTAATGATCAATAGGCACACAACCCCCATTTTTGTCAAAAATAGCCATGAATGACCATTTTCAATTATACCCAAGGCTAATACCTACGGATTTTTGACCAAGAAATGGTCTCCACCAGAAATCCGAGAATGTGAACAATGGCAAGGAAACATATGTGGCGTGAGGTGAACGAGCCCTTGGTCAACGATCAATGGACACACAACCACCATTTTTGTCGAAAATAGCCATGAACGACCATTTTCAATAATAATGAAGGCTAACACCTACGGATTTTGACCAAGAAATGGTCTCCACCAGAAATCCAAGAATGTGACCTATAGTAAGGAAACATATGTGGGGTGAGGTGTACGAGCCTCTAGTCGATGATCAATGGCCACACGACCCCCATTTTTGTCGAAAATAGCCATGAACAACCATTTTCAATAATAACGAAGGCTAACACCTACGGATTTTTGACCAAGAAATGGTCTCCACTAGAAATCCAAGAATGTGATCTATGGCAAGGAAACATATGCGGGGTGAAGTGAACAAGCCTCTGGTCAATGATCAAAGGATACACAACCCTCATTTTTGTCGAAAATAGGCATGAACGACCATTTTCAATAATACCGAAGGCTAACACCTACGGATTTTTGACCAAAATATGGTATCCACCAGAAATCCAAGAATGTGATCTATGGCAAGGAAACATATGTGGGGTGAGGTGAACGAGCCTCTGGTCAATGATCAATGGCCACACAACCCCCATTTTTCGTCAAAAATAGCAATGAACGACCATTTTCAATTATACCCAAGGCTAACACCTACGGATTTTTGACCAAGAAATGCTCTCCACCAGAAATCCAAGAACGTGATCTATGGCAAGGAAACATATGTGGGGTCATATGTATGACCCTCTAGTCGATGATCAATGGCCATGAATGACCATTTTCAATTATACCCAAGGCTAACACCGACGGATTTTTGACCAAGAAATGGTCTCCACCAGAAATCCGAGAATGTGAACAATGGCAAGGAAACATATGTGGCATGAGGTGAACGAGCCCCTGGTCAACGATCAATGGACACACAACCCCCATTTTTGTCGAAAATAGCCAAGAACGACCAATTTCAGTATTACTGAAGGCTAACACCTACGAATTTTTGACCAAGAAATGGTCTCCACCAGAAATCCAAGAATGTGACCTACGGTAAGGAAACATATGTGGGGTGAGGTGTACGAGCCTCTGGTCGATGATCAGTGGCCACACAACCCCCATTTTTGTCGAAAATAGCCATGAACAACCATTTTCAATAATCCCGAAGGCTAACACCTACGGATTTTTGACCAAGAAATGGTCTCCACTAGAAATCCAAGAATGTGATCTATGGCAAGGAAACATATGCGGGGTGAAGTGAACGAGCCTCTGGTCAATGATCAATGGATACACAACCCTCATTTTTGTCGAAAATAGCCATGAACGACCATTTTCAATAATACCGAAGGCTAACACCTACGGATTTTAGACCAAGAAATGGTCACCACCTGAAATCCAAGAATGTGATTTATGGCAAGGAAACATATGTGGGTGAGGTGAACGAGCCTCTAGTCAATGATCAATGGCCACACAACCCCCATTTTTGTCGAAAATAGCCATGAACGACCATTTTCAATAATACCGAAAGGCTAACACCTACGAATTTTGATCAAGAAATGGCCTCCGCCAAAAATCCAAGAATGTGACCTATGGAAATGAAACATATGTGGGGTGAGGTGTATGAGCCTCTGATTGACGATCAAAGGCCACACAACCCCATTTATGTCAAAAATAGCCAAGAACGATCATTTTCAATAATACCGAAGGCTAACACCTACGGATTTTTGACCAAGAAATGGTCTCCACCAGAAATCCAATAATTTGATCTATGGCAAGGAAAAATATGTGGGGTGAGGTGAACGAGCATGTGGTCAACGATCAATGGCCACACAACCCCCATTTTTGTCGAAAATAGCATGAACGACTATTTTCAATAATACAGAAGGCTAACACCTACGGATTTTTGACCAAAAATGATTTCCACCAGAAATACAAGAATGTGATCTATGACAAGGAAACATATATTGGGTGAGGTGAACGAGCCTCTGGTCAATGATCAATAGCCACACAACCCCCATTTTTGTCAAAAATAGCCATGAATGACTATTTCCAATTATACCCAAGGCTAACACCTACGGATTTTTGACCAAGAAATGGTCTCCACCAGAAATCCGAGAATGTGAACAATGGCAAGGAAACATATGTGGCGTGAGGTGAACGAGCCCCTGGTCAACAATCAATGGACACACAACCCCATTTTTGTCGAAAATAGCCATGAACGACCATTTTCAATAATACTGAAGGCTAACACCTACGGATTTTTGACCAAGAAATGGTCTCCACTAGAAATCCAAGAATGTGATCTATGGCAAGGAAACATATGCGGGGTGAAGGGAACAAGCCTCTGGTCAATGATCAATTGATACACAACCCTCATTTTTGTCGAAAATAGCCATGAATGACCATTTTCAATAATACCGAAGGCTAACACCTACAGATTTTTGACCAAAAAATGGTATCCACCAGAAATCCAAGAATGTGATCTATGGCAAGGAAACATATGTGGGGTGAGGTGAACGAGCCTCTGGTCAATGATCAATGGCCACACATCCCCCATTTTTGTCGAAAATTGCCATGAACGACCATTTTCAATAATACCGAAGGCTAACACCTACGGATTTTTGACCAAGAAATGGTCTCCACCAGAAATCCAAGAATGTGATCTATGGAAAGGAAACATATGTGGGGTCAGGTGTATGACCCTCTGGTCGATGATCAATGGCCACACAACCCTCATTTTTGACGAAAATAGCATGAACGCCTATTTTCAATAATACCAAAGGCTAACACCTATGGATTTTCGACCAAGAAATGGTCTCCACTAGAAATCCAAGAATGTGATCTATGGCAAGGAAACATATGTGGGGTGAGGTGTATGAGCCTCTAGTCGATGATCAATGGCCACATAACCCCCATTTTTTTCGAAAATAGCCATAAACGACCATTTTCAATAATACCGAAGAATAACACCAATTGATTTTTCACCAAGACATGGTCTCCCCAGAAACCCAAGAATGTGATCTATGGCAAGGAAACATAAGTGGGGTGAGGTGTATGAGCCTCTGGTTGATGATCAAAGGCCACACAACCCTATTTTTGTCGAAAATAGCATGAACGACCATTTTCAATAATACCTAAGGCTAACACCTAAGGATTTTTGACCAAGAAATTGTAACGCCCTGAATTTGGGGGTAGAATTTTTTCTTCTTTTCTCTCACCAAATTCGGGCGTTACTCTCTTTTCTCTTCCTGTTTCGATCCTTCTTCCCAATTTCAAACCAGTATAGTGACAAGTGACTGTGTCATGTATAAACCAAAACCTAAATGTCATGGGTGTTGCATCATGCCGAAGCGCATTTCTTTGTCTGATGTCGCGTGTTCGTCTCGTTCGGTTTCGGATTTCGGTTCGCAATTGGATTTCGTTTAATGGTCGTGCGTGTCGTGGGTTTCGATCCGTGATGTGACCCAGCCCAGCCCAGCTCGGCCCGGTCCGGCTCGGCTTGGCCCGCGCGCCCCTGGCGCCCCTGCCCTCCCCCTGCGCGCCCCCCTTCCCCTAGATCCGTTTGGCTCATTTGATTCTTCCCGCGCAGCAACCTCTCCCCCTCTCTCTCTCCCATGGTGCCCTAGGTTTTGGAGACGGTGATCGCTGGAGTTGGATCCCCGAGGTGACCCCCTCCCCTCCCTTCTCCTCTCTCTCTCCCTCTTTCTCCCCTTCTCTTCCCTGCGCGCGCCCTCCCTCTCTCCCCTGCGCGCGCGCCCCTGCCTGTGGCGGCGCTCGCCCCTGCTCGCCCTGCGCGCGGCAACCTGCCCCCGGCGCGGCCCGCCCCTCTCTCCCCGCGGCTGTGCGGCGGCGCTCGCCCCGCCCCAGCCCCCTGCGCGGCGGCGCTCGCCACCGCCTCGGCCGCCGACGCAGCGCTCGCCCCTGCCCCTCCCCTTCCCCCCGGCGCGGCGCTCGCCCCCGCCCCTGCTTCCCCCACGGCGGCTCGCCCCTGCCCCTCCCGCGGCGGCGCGGCCTGCCCGCCCCCTGTTCCCTCCCTCATGGCGGCCCTGCCCCCGGCAGCGCTCCTCGGCCCCGGCGTGGCCCGCCCGCCCCCTTCTCCCTCCCCCGCGGCGGTCCGACCCTCGGCGCGGCGGCCCGGCCCCCCGGCGCGGTGGCCTGGCCCCCCGGCGCGGTCCCCGGCCCCTGCATGCGGCCCCGGCCCCTGCGCACGGTGACCCAGCCCTCGGCGCGGCCTCGTGCTCCCCCGTTTACCCCTAACGCGTTCCCGCGTGCGCAACCCCACGCACGCGGTGATTATTCTTGGTTTTTAATTAATTTCAAACTCTGTTAGTTGGCATACTGCGTCGCGCGCTTCGTCGCGCGATGAATTTATCTAATTTCAGATTCTATTAATGTGTTGCGTCGTGCGCTTCGTCGCGCGATGATCCATTTTAACTTCAGGTTGTTTAATGTGTGACATCGCGCGTCCAGCCACGCGACGTTCCACTTTAAACTCAGTTCTGTTGACGTATGCCGTCGTGCGTTTCGCCGCGCGACGCTCAACGTCTCTTTATAATTAATGCAAGTGTCTCATCGTGCGCCCTGTCGCACGACGAGTCGTTGATTTCTTAATTCGATTTAGAGTGCTATGTCGCGCGTCTCGCCGCGCGACAACCCTTTTAATTTATCTTCATCTACTTACAATGATTAGACATGAAACATGACTTTACTTTATGCTAAACGTAGTGTCCACATTAATGCCCTTCAATTGAACGAGTGGTTTAATTTATAATAATGTAACGTGATCGTTTCTCGACTGTCTTTTCCTCTTTCTCTCTTAACCGTAATTGCGAGCCCGTGTGGTACGTCTGTTTATTTATTGCATCCTATTGTATGGTGCACTGTTCTTTTGTATTAAATGTGTGGATGTATGTATTATTGCGCTCGCATAGAGAACGATCCGGTTGAGGAGCCCGAAGAACTCGCAGGAGAAGCCCCTGAGCAGCAGTCGGATGGTGGAGGCAAGTGTCCCTTGACCTATCTCTATCCTATACATACATTAATTCACCTCCCGCATTACACATTTATACCTAACGATTGACTAGCTTTTGTTATCCATGTCCTTGTTTACCTATTTGGGTTGGATTATTATTGCTTAGTCTTATGCTATTGCTCAACTCTAATCAATGAACATGATGAGAATTATCAATGATACGCTGTTTTCCCCTCTTTTATTATGATGTTATACTTGTGGTCTTCAAGGGGGCTCGAGCAGTTTCTCGAGTGCCTCTCTGTAAGGACCTGTTCGTTGGATGACCGCCCGGGAAAACAGTGCAACCATGAGGGTGGAATGGGGTGCCCTTAGCTGAATAATTAGAGGATCCGGGGTGTAGTTCGCTTAGCCGTCGTGCCGTCAATGGGGCTCGGTGTATGCGGCTCGCTCTGCCAAGCTTGGGTTCGCCCCTTGGGGAGGAGTGCGGTGCATTTAGGAAACCTAACAGGTGGCTACAGCCCCGGGGAATCTTTGTAAAGGCTACGTAGTGATGCCCTGTTGGGCCACCTAGGTAGTGGTCAATGGGGAGTAGCTCTCTCCGGGAACAAAGGGAATCACGGCTTGTGGGTAAAGTGCACAACCTCTGCAGAGTGTTTGAAAACTGATATATCAGCCATGCTCGCGGTTATGAGTGGCCAAGGGAGCTCCAGTGATTAGTGGTACTTGATCAGAGATGTTCGGATTTCCATGTGGCAATGAGATTGATGGTTCTTGGTTTTGACTCTGGTAATGGTAAGTGGTACTCTTTCCGTTTGGAAAGGAGTACATTTTGGTTAATAACGTGGGTTAATTCTAAAACTTGGCTTTCTCTACTAGTAATAATAATCTGACCAACTAAAAGCAACTGCTTGACTTACCCCCACATAAAGCTAGTCCACTACAGCCAAACATGATACTTGCTGAGTATGTTGATGTGTACTCACCCTTGCCCTACACACCAAACCCCCCCATCCCCAGGTTGTCAGCATTGCAACCCCTGTTCAGGAGAAGATGAAGCTATGGAAGGAGACCACCAGAAGTTCCAAGACTACGACGAGTTCTAGGCGTGGGTTAGCGGTAACCCCCAGTCGGCTGCCTGTGAAGGCCACGTTTATCTATGTTTCTTTTCCGCACTTTGATTATTGTAAAGACTATGTGGATGTCTCAGATCTATGATGTAATCGACTACTATTCCCCTTTTTATATTACTATTTGAGCACTGTGTGATGATGTCCATGTTATGTAACTGTTGTGTACGTGAATTGCTGATCCTGGCACGTACATGGTTCGCATTCGGTTTGCCTTCTAAAACTGGGTGTGACATAGGTGGTATCAAAGCCGTGCTGACTGTAGGACCACTAACCTAGAGTAGAATGGTCATTTTAAGGATTATAGACCTCTGTCCCTGCCTTGACTTTGGTATCCCTTCAAAAGTTGGTCATATCGACCAAACCTATGTTCTAATATATACTATACCTTGCTGAAAAATGGTGTTTTATTGTAATCCTTCATTTATTTATGGTTCATTACTTGCTGGTCATACTAGTTCTGTTCTCACTCTTATGCTTGCGGTGTCTTTTGTAGATGGCTCGTCTTAGACACACTGCACGGAAGTCTGTCATCCCCTTCTTACCCTCTCGTCTCACGGAGCGTCCGCTTCGCCGTCCCGTGGCCGGTCAGTCCAGCCACTTGGAGAGGCTGCACCATCGCCTGCATGAGGAGTAGGAACGTCGACGACAGGAGCAACAGGGCTCTTCTTTCTCGCTCCAGCAGGAGATAGAGTCTGTGAGGAGCTGCTCCCCTGTGCTTCCCCTGGAGGCGCCTCTGCACCACCACTGGACGCCCCAGCCCCTGGAGTAGCTGCTGGAGGAGACCCAGACGACGGAGGAGGCGACAGCAGCTCGAGCCACGACACTGACTTTTCTGCTGACCAGGAGCCAGAAGGATGGGTTGCTCGACCCATCACTCACGACGCTGCTCGCGGGTGTCACTTCCATGATGCGCTCGACACCCTGCTACGTCGGGCACTTGACCGACGTACTTGGTCTATCGAGTATCGCTGTGTGGTCTTCCAGCACAGTCGCGGGGTCTACCCGGACCGCTGGGAGGCGACCTGCTTGGTGCGCCGTCCGGAGAACAGTCTCTGGGGTGCTGAGGTCTGCTCAGAGCACTATTCCATCTCTGAGTGGGACTCAACTGAGGCGGCCATGCAAGATACCGCACGGCGTGCACTTTCGCACTACTGCTCAGTTCTCGGTGGGGTAGCCGACGGTCTCAACCTGAAGTATTACCCCGCCGTCCATCTGGTAGCACAGGAGGCGTGATTGTTTCACCTGTTGGTGAGGACAATCCTAGGTTGAGCAGCACAATCAACCTAGCCGTCGTGATAAACACAGAGCTGGACCATGCATTAGACGAGCTGAGTAGGGCTCATGCTGAGATCGCCCTGCTGCGGGCTGAGCGCGCGGAGCGTCGTCACCTAGATGATGGTTCTCCCGCTCCCTTCGGGACTCAGCACCCATACCGCTCACCTCGGCGTGGACACTAGTCTTATGGCAATCCCGACTATAAGACCAAGATAGACTTAGAACCATAGATCGTCAGAGTCGGATCTTGTAATTAATACGAAAATATATACATTGGAGCTATAGTCTTAGCGTTAGCCTCGCTCTTAGTCAGTCTTAGTTAGAAAGGGTAGTTTGCTTATCCTGTGCATTTAGGTTTGTCGTGATGATTTATGTTTGCTTTGGATCTTTGTAATGACTGTCACCAGAGTGTGGGTATCCCCTGCATTTTGGTTTACCTGTTATGTTAATGGAGTTAGTTATCTAGTTGGGAAGCCTTTTATTCCACTTTCCTCTTTATCTGAGAAGCTGTGTTGGTCTATGTTGGGGATTAGTGAAGATGCTCATCTGTTCAGTGTGGTGGAGAATTCTATACTCTTTTCTTATGCTGCAAGATTTGCAAGATCAGTTCTGATGTGTGGTTGCATTCTGCAGATGTCAGAAAACAGGCGCAGAGGAGGAAGGCGTGCTCAGCAAGAGCAAGCAGCTCAGCAGGATGAGGCACCCCAGCAACAGCAGCTACCGCTCTCGCCCCCGATGTCCATCGAGTAGATGTTCCTGATGCAGACCCAGGCAGTTCAAGCCATTGGTCAGGCTCTGGCCGCCATTCAGCAGCAGCAGCAGCAACAGCCACCACCTCAACCTCAGATGCCTCAGATGCCCAGGGACAAGAGTGTTGAATTCATGAGAGGTCATCATCCAGCGTTTGCTCACTCTTTTGACCCCATGGATGCTGAAGACTGGCTGCGCACTGTGGAGCGGGAGTTGCATACCGCTCAGTGTGATGACAGGGAGAAAGTCCTGTATGGTCCCCGTCTGTTGAGAGGAGCAGCCCAGTCATGGTGGGAGTCTTATCTCGCCACCCATGTCAACCCCGACACCATCACCTGGGAAGAGTTTAGAGGTAGCTTTCGTCAGTACCATGTTCCTGCAGGTCTGATGACAGTGAAGAAGGAGGAGTTCTTGGCCCTCAAGCAAGGGTCATTGTCTGTCAGCGAGTACCGGGACAGGTTTCTGCAGTTGTCTCGCTATGCTCCTGAAGATGTCAACACCGATGCCAAGAGACAGTATCGTTTCCTGAGAGGCTTGGTTGACCCTCTGCAGTATCAACTGATGAATCATACCTTGCCGACATTCCAGCACCTGATTGACAGAGCAATCATGACAGAGAGGAAGCATAAGGAGATGGAGGATCGCAAGCGCAAGATCAGTGAACCCCAGCCTGGAAGCAGCATTCGCCCTCGTTTCTCAAGCAATCAACCTTCGCAGTTCAGGCAGAACCAGCGTCCACCTCAACAGCAGCAGTTCCAAAGGCAGTATCTTCATCACCAGTATCAGAATCGCTAGAACAATCAGTCAGGAGGAGGTCAGTTCCAGAGGCAGAATCAGCAGGCACCTCGTCTTCCTGCCCCAACAAACCAACAGAACAATCAGGCAGCACCAGCTCAGGTTGGAGAGCATGTTTCCACTGTGGAGAGCAAGGCCATTGGGTGATGCAATGTTCGAAGAAGGCAGTCCAGCAGCAGTCAGGCCCCAATGCCCCATCAAAGCAGAATGTGTCTCAGCCTGGAGCAGGCAACCGCTCTCAGCCACGTTATAACCATGGGAGACTGAACCACTTGGAGGCTGAAGCAGTTCAGGAGACCCCTGACATGATAGTAGGTATGTTCCCAGTCGACTCCTATATTGCAGAAGTGTTATTTGATACTGGAGCAACACATTCATTTATTACTGCATCATGGGTAGAAGCACATAAGCTTCCAATAACTGCCATGTCAACCCCCATTCAAATTGACTCAGCCGGTGGTAGAATTCGAGCCGATGGCATTTGTTTGAATGTATGTGTGGAAATAAGGGGGATAGCGTTTCTCGCTAATCTCATAGTAATGGGTACTCAGGGAATAGATGTTATCCTAGGGATGAATTGGCTAGATAAGTATCAGGCAGTTATCAGTTGTGATAAGAGGACAATCAAGTTGGTGTCCCCAATAGGAGAGGATGTGGTGACCGAGTTAGTCCCGCCTGAGCTGAAAAAAGGAAGTTGTTATCAGATGGTTGTCGATAGCAGTGAAGCAGACCCAATTGAGAGTATCAAGGTTGTGTCCGAGTTCCCAGATGTGTTTCCAAAGGACTTACCAGGTATGCCACCAGAGCGGAAAGTTGAATTTGCCATAGAGCTTCTTCCTGGAACCACCCTATCTTTAAGAGAGCTTACAGAATATCCGGACCAGAGTTGGTTGAACTCAAGAAGCAGATTGATGAGATGTCAGAGAAAGGATACATCCGGCCAAGCACCTCGCCTTGGGATGCCCCTGTCTTATTTGTGGTGAAGAAAGATGGCACCAAAAGGATGTGTATCGATTATCGAGCTCTGAATGAGGTCACCATCAAGAACAAGTACCCCTTGCCCAGAATAGAGGATCTGTTCGACCAGTTGAGAGGAGCCAGCGTGTTCTCCAAGATAGATCTGAGGTCAGGTTATCATCAACTCAGGATTCGACCATCAGACATTCCGAAGACGGCATTCATTACCAAGTATGGGTTGTATGAGTTCACTGTGATGTCTTTCGGTCTAACCAATGCACCGGCCTTCTTCATGAACTTGATGAACAGTGTATTCATGAACTATCTTGATAAGTTTGTGGTGGTATTTATTGATGATATTCTGATATATTCTCAAAGCGAAGAAGAGCATGCAGATCATTTGAGGATGGTTTTGTAGAGATCGCGAGAGCACCAGTTGTATGCAAAGTTGAGCAAGTGCGAGTTCTGGATCAGTGAAGTCCTGTTCTTGGGTCATATAATCAACAAAAAAGGATTGGCTGTGGATCCGAAGAAAGTGGCAGACATTCTGAACTGGAAAGCGCCAACAGATGCTCGAGGAATCAAGAGCTTCATTGGAATGGTCGGATATTATCGGCGATTCATCGAAGGATTTTCGAAAATTGCGAAACCAATGACAGCTTTGCTAGGTAACAAGGTTGAGTTCAAGTGGACCCAGAAATGTCAAGAGGCCTTCGAAGCGCTGAAAGAGAAGTTGACTACAGCGCCTGTCTTAGTCTTGCCTGATGTGCACAAGCCCTTCTCGGTGTATTGCGATGCTTGTTACACCGGTTTGGGATGCGTATTGATGCAAGAGGGAAGAGTTGTGGCTTACTCATCCCGATAGCTGAAGGTTCATGAGCAGAATTACCCAATCCATGACCTAGAGTTGGCAGCAGTGGTTCACGCACTGAAGACATGGAGGCACTATCTATATGGACAGAAATGTGATGTTTACACAGACCACAAGAGTCTGAAGTACATATTCACTCAGTTAGAGCTGAATATGAGGCAACGAAGATGGTTAGAGTTGATCAAAGACTATGAATTGGAGATTCATTACCATCCAGGCAAAGCGAACGTAGTGGCAGATGCTTTGAGCAGGAAGAGTCAAGTCAATCTGATGGTTGCTCGTCCGATGCCTTATGAGTTGGCCAAAGAGTTTGACAGGTTGAGCCTTAGATTTCTGAACAATATGCGAGGAGTAACAGTTGAGTTGGAGCCTACCCTAGAGCGAGAAATCAAAGAAGCACAGAAGAATGATGAGAAGATCAGTGAATGATTCTAGACGGCACAGGCAAAGACTTTCGGGAAGATGTAGAAGGTGTGATATAGTTCAAAGACCGCTTGTGCGTTCCTAATGTCCAATCCATTCGGGAGTTGATCCTCAAGGAAGCTCATGCGACAGCTTATTCTATACACCCTGGAAGTGAGAAGATGTATCAGGACCTGAAGAAGAAATTCTGGTGGTACGGAATGAAGAGGGAAATCGCAGAGCATGTGGCTATGTGTGATAGTTGTCAACGGATCAAAGCAGAGCACTAGAGACCAGCTGGATTGTTGCAACCGTTGCAAATTCCTCAGTGGAAGTGGGATGAAATCGGTATGGACTTCATAGTCGGATTGCCTCGCACTCAAGCCGGCTATGACTCCATTTGGGTAGTAGTGGACCGCTTGACCAAGTCAGCACACTTCATACCTGTCAAGACCAACTACAGCAGTGCAGTATTGGCAGAATTGTACATGTCTCGGATCGTTTGTCTTCATGGTGTGCCGAAGAAGATAGTGTCAGACAGAGGAACACAATTCACCTCTCATTTCTGGCAGCAGTTGCATGAAGCCTTGGGCACACATCTGAATTTCAGTTCAGCCTATCATCCGCAGATAGATGGTCAGACTGAAAGGACCAATCAAATCCTCGAAGACATGTTGAGAGTCTGTGCGTTGCAAGATCAGTCCGGATGGGACAATAGGTTGCCTTATGCAGAGTTCTCCTATAACAACAGTTACCAGGCCAGCTTGAAGATGTCACCATTTCAGGCGCTTTATGGTAGGAGTTGTAGAACTCCGTTGCAATGGGATCAGCCTGGAGAAAAGCAAGTGTTTGGGCCAGACATTCTGCTTGAAGCTGAAGAGAACATCAAGATGGTTCGAGAGAATTTGAAGATAGCGCAATCAAGGCAGCGAAGCTATGCAGACATAAGAAGAAGAGATCTGAGTTTCGAAGTTAGAGACTTTGTCTATCTGAAAGTGTCACCGATCAGAGGAGTCAGAAGATTCGGAGTCAGAGGCAATCTAGCACCCCGCTACATTGGCCCGTATCAGATTCTCGCAAGACGTGGAGAAGTGGCCTATCAGCTCAGTCTGCCAGAAAATTTGTCTGTTGTGCATAATGTCTTTCATGTGTCTTAGTTGAAGAAGTGTCAGCGAGTGCCAGAAGAGCAGTTGCCAGTGGAAGGCCTTGAAGTCCAAGAGGACTTGACCTACACGGAGAAACCAGCGTAAATCCTTGAGATTGCCAACAAAGTCACCCGAAGGAAGACCATCAGAATGTGCAAAGTCAGATGGAATCACCACTTTGAGGAAGAAGCAACCTGGGAGCATGAAGATGATCTGATGGCCAAATACCCTGAGCTCTTTGCTAGCCAACCCTGAATCTCGAGGGCGAGATTCTTTTAAAGGGGATAGGTTTGTACGCCCTGAATTTGGGGGTAGAATTTTTTTTTCTTTTCTCTCACCAAATTCGGTCGTTACTCTCTTTTCTCTTCCAGTTTCGCTCCTTCTTCCCAATTTCAAACCAGTATAGTGACAAGTGTCCGTGTCATGTATAAACCAAAACCTAAATGTCATGGGTGCTGCATCATGCCGAAGCGCATTTCTTTGTCTGATGTCACGTGTTCGTCTCGTTCTGTTTCGGATTTCAGTTCGCAATTGGATTTCGTTTAATGGTCGTGCGTGTCGTGGGTTTCGATCCGTGATGTGACCCAGCCCAGCCCGGCCCGGTCCGGCCCGGCCCGGCCCGCGCGCCCCTGCCCTCCCCCTGCGTGCCCCCCTTCCCCCAGATCCGTTTGGCTCATTTGATTCTTCCCGTGCAGCAACCTCTCCCTCTCTCTCTCTTTCCTGTGGTGCCCTAGGTTTTGGAGACGGTGATCGCCGGAGTTGGATCCCTGAGGTGAGCCCCCTCCCCTCCCTTCTCCTCTCTCTCTCCCTCTCCCTCCCCTTCTCTTTCCTGCGCGCGCCGTCCCTCTCTCCCCTGCGCGCGCGCCCCAGCCCGTGGCGGCGCTCGCCCCTGCTCGCCCTGTGCGTGGTGGCCTGCCCCCGGCGCGGCCCGGCCCCTCTCCCCACGGCTGCGCGGCGACGCTCGCCCCTGCCCCCTCCCCTTCCCCCTGGTACGGCGCTCGCCCCCGCCCCTGCTTCCCCCACGGCGGCGCAGCGGCTCGCCCCTGCCCCTCCCGCCGCGGCGCGGCCCGCCCGCCCCCTGCTCCCTCCCCCGCCTGGTCTAGCCCCGGCGCGGCGGCCCGGCCCCTCGGCGCAGTCTCCGGCCCCCGGCGCGGCGGCCCGGCCCCCCAGCGTGGCGGCCCTACCCCCGGCGCGGTCCCTGGCCCCTGCGCGCGGCCCTGGCCCCTGCGCGCGGCCCTGGCCCCTGCGCACGGCGTCCCAGCCCTCGGCGTGGCTCGCGTGGCCTCGGCGCGGCCTCGTGCTCCCTCGTTTACCCCTAACGCGTTCCCGCGTGCACAACCCCATGCGCGCAGTGATTATTCTTGGTTTTTAATTAATTTGAAACTCCGTTAGTTGGTGTACTGCATCACGCGCTTCGTCGCGCGACAAATTTATCTAATTTCAGATTCTATTAATGTGTTGCGTCGTGCGCTTCGTCGCGCGACGATCCATTTTAATTTCAGGTTGTTTAATGTGTGACGTCGCGCATCCAGCCACGCGACGTTCCACTTTAAACTCAGTTCTGTTGACGTATGCCGTCGTGCGTTTCGCCGCGCGACGCTCAAGGTCTCTTTATAATCAATGCAAGTGTCTCGTCGTGCGCTCTATCGCACGACGAGTCGATGATTTATTAATTCGATTTAGAGTGCTATGTCGTGCGTCTCGCCGTGCGATAATCCTTTTAATTTATCTTCATCTGCTTACAATGATTAGACATGAAACATGACTTTACTTTATGCTAAACGTAGTGTCCACATTAATGCCCTTCAATTGAACGAGTGGTTTAATTTATAATAATGTAACGTGATCGTTTCTCGACTGTCTTTTCCTCTTTCTCTCTTAACCGTAATTGCGAGCACGTGTGGTACGTCTGTTTATTTATTGCATCCTATTGTATGGTGTACTATTCTTTTGTATTAAATGTGTAGATGTATGTATGTTTGCGCTCGCATAGAGAACGATCCGGTTGAGGAGCCCGAAGAACTCGCAGGAGAAGCCCCTGAGCAGCAGTCGGTTGGTGGAGGCAAGTGTCCCTTGACCTATCTCTGTCCTATACATACTTTAATTCACCTCCCGCATTACACATTTATACCTAAGGATTGACTAGCTTTTGTTATCCATGTCCTTGTTTACCTATTTGGGTTGGATTATTATTGCTTAGTCTTATGCTATTGCTCAACTCTAATCAATGAACATGATGAGAATTATCAATGATACGCTGTTTTCCCCTCTTTTATTATGATGTTATACTTGTGGTCTTCAAGGGGGCTCGAGCGGTTTCTCGAGTGCCTCTCCGTAAGGACCTGTTCGTTTGATGACCGCCCGGGAAAACAGTGCAACCATGAGGGTGGAATGGGGTGCCCTTAGCTGAATAATTAGAGGATCCGGGGTGTAGTTCGCTTAGCCGTCGTGCTGTCAATGGGGCTCGGTGTATGTGGCTCGCTCTGCCAAGCTTGGGTTCGCCCCTTGGGGAGGAGTGCGGTGCATTTAGGAAACCTAACGGGCAGCTACAACCCCGGGGAATCTTTGTAAAGGCTACGTAGTGATGCCCTGCTGGGCCACCTAGGTAGTGGTCAATGGGGAGTAGCTCTCTCCGGGCAGAAAGGGAATCACGGCTTGTGGATAAAGTGCACAACCTCTTAAGAGTGTTTGAAAACTGATATATCAGCCGTGCTCGCGGTTATGAGCGGCCAAGGGAGCTCCAGTGATTAGTGGTACTTGATCAGAGATGTTCGGATTTGCAGGTGGCAATGAGATTGATGGTTCTTGGTTTTGACTCTGGTAATGGTAAGTGGTACTCTTTCCGTTTGGAAAGGAGTACGTTTGGGTTAATAACGTGGGTTAATTCTAAAACTTGGCTTTCTCTACTAGTAATAATAATCTGACCAACTAAAAGCAACTGATTGACTTACCCCCACATAAAGCTAGTCCACTACAGCCAAACAGGATACTTGCTGAGTATGTTGATGTGTACTCACCCTTGCCCTACACACCAAACCCCCCCATCCCCAGGTTGTCAACATTGCAACCCCTGTTCAGGAGAAGATGAAGCTGTGGAAGGAGACCTCCAGGAGTTCCAAGACTACGACGAGTTCTAGGCGTGGGTTAGCGGCAACCCCCAGTCGGCTGCCTGTGAAGGTCGTGTTTATCTACGTTTCTTTTCCGCACTTTGATTATTGTAAAGACTATGTGGATGTCTCAGATCTATGATGTAATCGACTACTATTCCCCTTTTTATATTACTATTTGAGCACTGTGTGATGATGTCCATGTTATGTAACTGCTGTGTACGTGAATTGCTGATCCTGGCACATACATGGTTCGCATTCGGTTTGCCTTCTAAAACCAGGTGTGACAGAAACGGTCTCCGCTAGAAATCCCAGAATGTGATCTATGGCAAGGAAACATATGTGGGGTGAAGTGAACGAGCCTCTGATCAATGATCAATGGCCACACAACCCCCATTTTTGTCGAAAATAGCCATGAACGACCATTTTCAATAATACCGAAGGCTAACACCTACGGTTTTTTGACCAAAAATGGTCTCCACCAGAAATCCAAGAATGTGATCTATGGCAAGGAAACATATGTAGGGTGAGGTGAACGAGCCTCTGGTCAATGATCAATGGCCACACAACCCCCATTTTTGTCAAAAATAGCCATGAACGACCATTTTCAATAATACCGAAGGCTAACACCTACGTATTTTTGATCAAGAAATGGCCTCCACCAAAAATCCAAGAATGTGACCTATGGCAATGAAACATATGTGGGGTGAGGTGTACGAGCTTCTAATTGATGATCAAAGGCCACACAACCCCCATTTATGTGGAAAATAGCCAAGAACGATCATTTTGAATAATACCAAAGGCTAACACCTACGGATTTTTGACTAAGAAATGGTCTCCACTAGAAATCCAATAATTTGATCTATGGCAAGGAAAAATATGTGGGGTGAGGTGAACGAGCATGTGGTCAACGATCAATGGCCACACAACCCCCATTTTTGTCGAAAATAGCATGAACGACCATTTTCAATAATACTGAAGGCTAACACCTACAGATTTTTGACCAAAAACGATCTCCACCAGAAATCCAAGAATGTGATCTATGGCAAGGAAACATATATGGGGTGTTGGGGGCCTTCGTCCTCCGAAGGTCCTCAAAAATGTGATCTAACAATATTTTTCCAAGTGTGACATGTAAACAGGTACCTTCGGACTCGGGTCAAAAGCATATATAATACGGACAGCATGATCGAGTCAATCCCGAAGCTATGTGCAAGAAAGCTTCGGCCAAACGGCGGAAAAATGAACCGACTTAAAGAGGAAAAGGCTATCTAGTCCTCATAGAATCATACATAAGTTAATAATAAATGTACAGGGCATGAATGTAATTTCTCACAGGCTGCGTCCTGTGCCTATAAATTGATGAACAGTACCCCTGTACTGTTCACGCGGACTTGTACTTGCTCGTGCGTCACGCTTGAACTTTTACCTTCTATCAAGCCGAAGGTATCTTTGTAATTTAGTATTGTTTCTATTTTTCCATGATAATATTATAAAGTCATATTGATAATGTTATATGATTATTCATGTCATCTTTCATGTTTCATATGCTTCGTCTTTCATTAATATATATTGTGATGATGAAGGTACGTCCTTCATGACCTTCGTCCGAAGATCGTTATATCCTAAGGGAAATAATGCTTCGAAGGACGAAGGACATTAAGATTTAACATTTTTTGTTGCCTTGTTCTTAACTCATAGCATTTGAGAACAAGTCCCCAACATTGGCGCCCACCTCCGGTGAATCCTTTTCGACCACCTTCGGCAAGCACTGACCTTCGTCATGCCACCAAAGAAAGCTTCAGCGATAGGGGCTGCCGCTCTGCAGCCACTGGACCCAAACCAGGAGACCCTTTCTCTCCGAGAGGCCCAAAGTCAGAAGAGGAAGGCCACTAGTCCAACACTCCAGGAGGAGGAGTTGGACCAAGAAATCAGAAACATGGAGATGCTTCACCAACAAGTACAAAGGAAGAAGGAGAAGATGGCCCGACTAGCTGATCTTCAAAGGCAGATTGACGAAGCCACTGAAGAAGTACGCCATCTTGCTCAAGACGAACAAGAGCGAAGGCCCCAACATAGGGAGCTTCACCAAGAAGGCTTCTTCAACGAGGATGGATGGTATGATGATTTTAATCATGATACCTTTACCTTTGACGATGCTTCTCCCTTGGTAGCGGAACCAGAGGCTATCCCATGGCCTCCATCATACAAGCCACCTCAGCTCCCCATGTATGATGGACATTCAGATCCGAAGCAGTTTTTGATGAGTTATGAAGCAACTATATCTTCATACGGAGGCAATGCAGCTATCATGGCCAAGTCCTTCATCATGGCAGTTAAGAATGTGGCCCAAACGTGGTATTCTTCTCTTCAGCGAGGAACTATTACTTCATGGCAGAAGCTCAAGGATATGCTGGTAACAAGTTTCCAGGGTTTTCAGACGAAGCCAGCCACAGCTCAGGCTCTGTTTCAATGCACACAAGATCATGAGGAGTATCTCCAAGAAAACGTCCGAAGGTTCTTGCGCCTAAGAGCACAAGCGCCTACATTGCCCAATGAAATTGTCATTGAGGCCATGATTAAGGGGCTTCGTCTAGGACCTACTGCCTAGTATTTTGCTAGAAAGCCTCCACAGACTTTAGAGAAGCTGCTTCAAAAGATGGATGAATACATCCGGGCTGACAATGACTTTCGCCAAAGAAGAGAGGAAGCCTACAGGTTCTCTGAGATGACCAGGGGCTTCGGAGGAAGAATCCACCCAAGGCATGTCAGGTCAATTCACAACTCTACTCAGAGTGATGACAAAGGAAGTCAACAACGGAGGCCACAGTATTCCTCGCAAACTTCAGGGCAGCAACAAAGCTCTTTCCGGCCACCAGCTCCAAAAGGCAGAGGCGCCAGGGGCTTCGGAGGAAGGTTTGGGGATCAGCCTAGGAAAATTTATTGCTTATCCTGTGGTGAGGACAAGGGCCATACTACAAGGATGTGCTATGTCACCATTCAGAAACAAAAGGAAATAGCAGAAGCCACAGCTCAGCAGAACCAGCCGAAGCAGGTCATGCACACTACTTCGTATCACTCACCCTACATACCAGAGTATGTGGGTAACCATCCTGCAGCTTCTGTTGCTTCGGCTAGCCAGCCACAGACATCTTGGCCACAACCTCCACCTCCACCACCACTACAACCTACATATTCATGAAGCCAGCAGCCAGAAGGGAGCCAACATACCCACCAGCAGCGAGATTTCAGGGAGGAGTCCGAAGCTCGCACATTCAACAATACTGTGCTAGAATCGAAACATATCTATTGAGAGATATCCTACCCCTGAAATAGTTTTTACATTCATTGCTATTTTCTTTTTTAATAAGGAACAATTATTGTAAACCTAGTTTTCTCGCCATTTTCAATTTCTTGTAATAGTTTCGTTCTTGCCACAGTGAAATATATCTTCTCCACAGACTCACGAAGTCCAGAAAAGTCGTTGAAGCGCAAAAGTCGTTCCTAAAGGAACGCGGGGCTAAAAATCACATTACAAGTATCACCGAAGCTACAAAAAGTCGTTCCTAAGGAACGCAATGTAAGTTTGCCGAAGCTACAAGAAGTCGTTCCTAAGGGAGCGCAGTGTAAGTTTTCTGCTCAAAAGTCGTTCCAAAGGGAATGCAGAGCCAAATACCGCCGAAATATAAGGCGAAGCGCGAAAAGTCAACGCGAATACCGCCGAAATAGAAGGCGAAGAAGTTCAAAAGACGTTCCTAAGGGAATGCAGAACTTACAGCGAAAAGTCAGCGCTGATACACCGAAAAATAAACAGTGAAGCCGAAAAATAAGCGGCAAAGAGATTGTGTATTCCACTATGGGGGTGTGAGTGTGCGTCTTTGGCATAAACAACATTTCGCATAACATAACATCATCATATCATTTCACATAACATAACATCATACATCATATTGCATCAATGGCACAAGAAGGGAATACAATGTTGATCTCCGGAGAATGCTTCAAAAAAGTAAAATTGTGCTAAGGCACAAAATAAGTTTTGAAGAAGTACAGCTTCATCAGCTCTGATGTGGAGGAAGAAATCTATTGTTTATGAAGCATTACTGTTTTTACGATGCTTGGAGGATTTTTTACGAAGCATAAAAGCTCTTCTTTATGAAGCATGAAAAGAAGGGAAGGTGTTTTTTCGCCGAAGGCTAAAAAACGGTATGTACATAAAAGTTTCATGCATCGCAAAGAACTAAATTACAAACCAGTCATATATTACATTCAAACCTATAAGCACCAAATGTTATAAACATAGTTCAGCAAATATTACATTAATGTCCTAGAAATGTTTTACAAAAAGCAAATCTTCTTCCTTCAGGACTTTTTCTGCAGCTTCGGTTAGTAATTTGGTGACAACTTCGTCTACAATAGTTTTGGCCCTATTAATAATTTCTATTGACTTCTTTGTCTCTGGGTCGGCCAGTGGGTCGAAAGGCTCTGGCGGAGGAGACAGTTCAGCTGCGGTAGAATGTATAAATTAGTTCGAAGTCGCAAAAATAAACAACAAAGTTAAAAGTCATTAAGTAATACCTATCCGTCTTTCAAGTTTCGCAGCTTTTTCAGCCGCTTTTGTTGCTTCTCGAGTGTCATGAATATCCTTTTCGCTCTTCTTCATTATTTCATGGGCCATCCCTCGGCCGCCATTTTCCCAAATATCAGTAAAAAACTTTCCGCCTATTAAGCTTGCTTCGGCCGAGGGGTCCTTCGTATCGTCAATAGAGAAGGCAGCTTCGGATTGGGCCAATGTTTTAACATGTTTGCACCCCGCCTTCTCCAAAATAGCTGCGACTCCCCTCACACCAGAGAACGCGCAGACGTCCCCGCGGTCGCTCAAAATTTCTTCAAAAGCTTCGGCTTTGCTGCTGATCCACTCAATTACGCCCTCAGGATCGCCTCTTATGAAGTTGTCTTCGCTCGAGTACGCGCCCACGTTGGCGAAGCTAGTCTTTATCTTTTTTATGCACTCCATAGATTTTTCAAAGCATCTTTCTTTTGATGCGCGAAGTTCTGCAACTGTTTTTTCACAATAATTTTTCCAGTAATCACTAGCATCTCGTTCAGCTTCAGCAACAACGCATTTTAATTTGGCTTCAGCCAGTTGCTTTTGAAGGTTTTCAATCTCATTCCTTTGGATTTCAGATTGAGCCTTGAAGTTAGCTTCATCTCCCTTTACTTTGTCCACCAATGTAAGTAGGATTTTGCCTTTTTCCAAGGCTTCGTTTCTCAGCTTGATAACCTCTGTTCGAAGGTTGTTGAGAGCAATAGTGCAGCTCTCGTCTTCAGCATTCTTTTGCGCCCTTAAGGCATTGCTAAGTATTAAGCCCTACACGAAACAATGAATGGATTAACATAAGAACAAAAGACTAATTCAGAATTCATAAACTTCCAAATTCACAATTTTTGTACCTTCAGACTATTGTATGCAAGGCTATCTGCAAGATCGTCCTTCGACATGGCACAGAGGCCAACTTCAAGCTTCGGGAAGCCCATGCTTCTAGCCATTTCCCGGCAGACGGATAATTCTTTGTTGTCTGGGAGGCAATACAAGAAGTCATCTTCATCTGTACCATTAAACACTAAGGCCCCTTTCAGATACTTCAGTTCTCGGGCATAGTGTTTAGCTTCAAAAATTTCTTCTTCAAATAATCTTTTTCCTGAAGCATGTCGAATAATATAATCAAGGTCTTCGGAAGGCGCTTCAGGAGTAGGAGCGGCAACTTTTTCAGGCAAAATCTGTTCTATTGCTTCTTCCTCCGTTGCCTTTTCTCCAATTTCCGAGGGTTTCTCCTTGGCAGGCTCTGAAGGCCCAGCTTCGACGCCAGCCTGGCTCATTGTAGCTTCGACTTCGGTCAGTTTTGTTTCGGTTTCAATTTGCACTTTCGAAGCCTTGGCAATTTTCCCTGGAGTAGAGCTTGAAGTTTTTATCGTCTCTAGCACATCTAGTACATTGGTCATCCTTTTTCTCTTGGGGTCGCTGCTAGACCTTTTTGTGCCTTCGGCACCGTCACTCCTGCCGAAGGGCTTTTCGTCCCTTCGATTCTTGGTTCCTCAATTTTGTCAGTCTTCGGCACTGCAGCCGGCTCTTCAATCCTCTGCGTAGGAGCAGGTCCTCTTGCTTCAATAGCTGAAGAAGTTTCACCGCCAAATTCAGGCACTATGGCCGGTTCAATGTAGCGTGGTTGGTGGGTAAGGATCTTCAACCTTTTCCTCTTCGGCGCAGGCTTGCTTGGAGCAGCCGAAGCAGCAGCCTTTCCAGAAGTTGTACCCTTTCTTTTCTACCCCCGCGGCGGGTAGCGATAGTCAGGGTACACAAATCCAATAGCATCAAAAACCCTATTTAGTCTTTTCTTTTTCAGCTCCCGAAGGCCGCAGATAGTGCATTATCTTCAGACTTGGAGTATGCTCCAAGTAGTTCATCACTAGTATTTTCAACACATTTCAGCCAGTCATGATCTGGTTCGATAAACTAGTCTCCAAACCTGAAGGTGTATTTCAATCGAACTAAACCACCTTCGCTAGGGTTAGTGATGGTCTCTTTTGGCATTTCCCAGCTGTCTATCAATGGCCATATCCTGTAGGCTACATGTTCTTGAACTAAGTCTCTTGTCCCAATAAAAGAGCAAACTGTGCTGAAGGCCCTTCGGCATGCTTCGGTTGCCTCATCAATTTCTACCTTTGGCTTTTGGAGACCAAAGCGGGACCAAATGGGTTGCATGATGATTTCTTTAATATCTTCTCTTGCCTTCAAATCACTTTTCACGTAAAACCATTCTTCCATCCAGGCCCCGGGCCACCTCTTCCGAAATGTTGGCACTGGGTAGCTTGCGCTAGAGTGAGCAACAAAGCTGTAGCACCCAAAATTGTTATGATATTGTTCCTTACCCAAGGGCTTCGTCTCATACGAAAGCTCATGCATATTGCAAAAACATCTTGCGCTTGGCTCTAGACCTTGACTCCTCATAGCCCAGACGAAGATCCCCATTCTGATAATTGCTTTGGGGGTGATCTGGTGAAGGAAAATCTGATATATCTTTAAAACTTCAACCACAAATTTGCTTAATGGGAACCGAAGTCCAGCTTTGAAGAAGCTTCGGTATATTACAACTTTGCTTTCTTCGGGAGCAGGAACGGCTCTGTCTGTGTCAGCCCTCACAGTAGAGATATCTCGAAAATACCTTCCTCTCATATTATCAAGATGACTCTGTTTGATAGTTGATTTCCCGAAGACTGCATGACTTGGTCGCTAGGGCCGATCTTCAGAGTTTTCGCCCCCACTCTCCACATCATAACTGTCACTATCATCAGTATCTTCAGACAAGCCTTCCAGAATTTCTTTAGTAATCTTCTCTATATTTGTTTTCACTATTGACTCAACAAATCCAGCAATCTTCTCCTCAAGAAGCTTCTCCTCTTCGGTTAGCTTTGTCTCAGCAACTGTCTTCTCGTCTTGAGAGATCTTATCTTCGGAATTGACAAAAATGTGTCTTTCAAACCGAAGCTAAAAACTTGAGAGCTATCAAGCGATAGTAAGCACAAGTTAACAAATTCAGAAAATAAGGCAAATGGCACAAGCAGTGTATCAAATGCAAGCGGTGTGAGATCCTATTTATATGCCCAGCACGCTCCAAGTTGGGGGCCCCGTATGTCATTGACTGTTGCTATTCTAGCAAAGGGAAGGTGTTTTTTCGGACCTTCGGCTTAAGGCCTTCGTCCATGTCGCGATCTGAATTCGTTATTCTAAACAAATTAATATTGCGAGGGGCTACTGTTGGGGGCCTTCATCCTCTGAAGGTCCTCAAAAATGTGATCTAACAATATTTTCCAAGTGTGACATGTAAACAGGTACCTTCGGACTCGGGTCAAAAGCATATATAATACGGACAACATGATTGAGTCAATCCTGAAGCTATGTGCAAGAAAGCTTCAGCCAAACGGCGGAAAAAGGAATCGACTTAAAGAGGAAAAGGCTATCTAGTTCTCATAGAATCATACATAAGTTAATAATAAATGTATAGGGCATGAATGTAATTTCTCACAGGCTGCGTCCAGTGCCTATAAATAGATGAACAGTACCCCTGTACTGTTGACGCGGACTTGTACTTGCTCGTGCATCACGCTTGAACTTTTACCTTCTGTCAAGCCGAAGGTATCTTTGTAATTTAGTATTGTTTCTATTTTTCCATGATAATATTATAAAGTCATATTGATAATGTTATATGATTATTCATGTCATCTTTCATGTTTCATATGCTTCGTCTTTCATTAATATATAATGTGATGATGAAGGTACGTCCTTCATGACCTTCGTGCGAAGATCATTATATCCTAAGGCAAATAATGCTTCGAAGGACGAAGGACATTAAGATTTAACATTTTGTGTTGCCTTGTTCTTAACTCATAGCATTTGAGGACAAGTCCCCAACATGGGGTGAGGTGAACGAGCCTCTGGTCAATGATCAATGGCCACACAACCCCCATTTTTGTTGAAAATTGCCATGAATGACCATTTTCAATTATACCCAAGGCTAACACCTACGGATTTTTGACCAAGAAATGGTCTACACCAGAAATCCGAGAATGTGAACACTGCAAGGAAACATATGTGGGGTGAGGTGAACGAGCCTCTGGTCAACGATCAATGGACACACAACCCCCATTTTTGTCGAAAATAGCCATGAACGACCATTTTCAATAATGCTGAAGGCTAACACCTACAGATTTTGACCAAGAAATGGTCTCCACTAGAAATCCAAGAATGTGACCTACGATAAGGAATAATATGTGGGGTGAGGTGTATGAGCCTCTGGTTGATGATCAATGGCCACACAACCCACATTTTTGTCGGAAATAGCCATGAACAACCATTTTCAATAATACAGAAGGCTAACACCTACGAATTTTTGACCAAGAAATGGTCTCCACTAGAAATCCAAGAATGTGATCTATGGCAAGGAAACATATGCGGGGTGAAGTGAACGAGCCTCTGGTCAATGATCAATGGATACACAACTCCCATTTTTGTCGAAAATAGCCATGAACGACCATTTTCAATAATACCGAAGGCTAACACCTATGGATTTTTGACCAAAAAATGGTATCCACAAGAAATCCAAGAATGTGATCTATGGCAAGGAAACATATGTGGGGTGAGGTGAACGAGCCTCTGGTCAATGATCAATGGCCACACACCCCCCATTTTTGTCGGAAATAACCATGAACGACTATTTTCAATAATACCGAAGGCTAACACCTACGAGCCTCTAGTTGATGATCAAAGGCCACACAACCCCTATTTTTGTCGAAAATAGCATGAACGACCACTTACAAAAATACCGAAGGCACACACCTAAGGATTTTTGACCAAGAAATGGTCTCCAATAGAAATCCAATAATGTGATCTATGGCAAGGAAATATATGTGGGGTGAAGTGAACGAGCCTTTGGCCAATGATCAATGGACACACAACCCCCATTTTTGTCAAAAATAGCCATGAACGACCATTTTCAAAAATACCGCAGGCTAACACCTACGGATTTTTGACCAAAAAATGGTCTCCACCAGAAATCCAAGAATGCGATCTATGGCAAGGAAACATATGTGGGGTGAGGTAAATGAGCCTCTAGTCCATGATCAATGGCCACACAACCCCCATTTTTGTCAAAAATAGCCATGAACGACCATTTTCAATAATACCAAAGGCTAACACCTACGGATTTTTGACCAAGAAATGGTCTCCACCAGAAATCCAAGAATGTGACCTATGGCAAGGAAACATGTGTGGGGTGAGGTTTATGAGCCTCTAGTCGATGATCAATGGCCACACAACCCCCATTTTTGTCGGAAATAGCCATGAATGACCATTTTCAATAAAACCGATGGCTAACACCTACGAATTTTTTACCAAGAAATGTTCTCCACCAGAAATACAATAATGTGATCTAGGGCAAGGAAACATATGTGGGGTGAGGTGAACGAGACTCTGGTCAATAATCAATGGCCACACAACCCCCATTTTTGTCGAAAATAGCCATGAACGACCATTTTCAATAATACCATAGGCTAACACCTATGGATTTTTTACCAAGAAATGGTCTCCACCAGAAATCCAAGAATGTGATCTATGGCAAGGAAACATATGTGGGGTGAGGTGTATGAGCCTCTGGTCGATGATAAATGGCCACACAACCCCCATTTTTGTCGAAAATAGCCATGAACGATCATTTTCAATAATACCGAAGGCTAACACCAACGGATTTTTGACCAAGAAATGGTCTCCACCAGAAATCCAAGAATGTGACCTATGGCAAGGAAACATGTGTGGGGTGAGGTTTATGAGCCTCTGGTCGATGATCAATGGCCACACAACCCCCATTTTTGTCGGAAATAGCCATGAATGACCATTTTCAATAATACCGATGGCTAACACCTACAAATTTTTTACCAAGAAATGTTCTCCACCAGAAATACAATAATGTGATCTAGGGCAAGGAAACATATGTGGGGTGAGGTGAACGAGACTCTGGTCAATAATCAATGGCCACACAACCCCCATTTTTGTCGAAAATAGCCATGAACGACCATTTTCAATAATAGCGATGGCTAACACCTACGGATTTTTTATGAAGAAATGGTCTCCACCAGAAATCCAAGAATATGATTTAAGGCAATGAAACATGTGTGGTGTGAGGTGTACGAGCCTCTAGTCAATGATCAATGGCCACACAACACACATTTTTGTCGAAAATAGCATGAATGACCATTTTCAATAATACCGAAGGCTAACACCTACGATTTTTTGACCAAGAAATGGTCTGCACCAGAAATCCAAGAATATGATCTATGGCAAGGAAACATAAGTGAGGTGAGGTGTACGAGCCTCTAGTCAATGATCAATGGCCACAATACCCCCATTTTTGTCGAAAATAACATGAATGACCATTTTCAATAATACCGAAGGCTAACACAAACGAATTTTTAACCAAGAAATGGTCTCCACCAGAAATCTTAGAATGTGATCTATGGAATGAAAACATATGTGGGGTGAGGTGAACGAGCCTCTGGTCAATGATCAATTGCCACAATACCCCCATTTTTGTCGAAAATAGCCATGAACGACCATTTTCAATAATACCGATAGCTAACACCTACGATTTTTTGACCAAGAAATGGTCTCCACCAGAAATCTAAGAATGTGATCTGTGGCAAGGAAATATGTGTGAGGTGAGGTGTACGAGCCTCTAGTCAATAATCAATGGCCACACAACCCCCATTTTTATCGAAAATAGCATGAATGACCATTTTCAATAATACCGAAAGCTAACACCAACGAATTTTTCACCAAGAAATGGTCTCCACCCGAAATCCAAGAATGTGATCTATGGCAAGGAAGCATATGTGGGGTGAGGTGTACGGGCCTTTAGTTGATGATCAAAGGCCACACAACCCCTATTTTTGTCAAAAATAGCATGAATGACCATTTTCAATAATACCGAAGGCTAACACTTACAGATTTTTGACCAAGAAATGGTCTCCACCAGAAATCCAATAATGTGATTTATGGAAGGAAACATATGTGGGGTGAGGTGAATGTGCCTTTGTCAATGATCAATTGCCACACAACCCCCATTTTTGTCGAAAATAGCCATGAATGACCATTTTCAGTTATATCCAAGGCTAACACCTATGGATTTTTACCAAGAAATGGTCTCCACCAGAAATCCAAGAATGTGATCTATGGCAAGGAAACATATGTGGGGTGAGGTGAACGAGCTACTGGTTAATGATCAATGGCCACACAACAACCATTTTTGTCGTCAATAGCCATGAACGACCATTTTCAATAATACCGAAGGCTAACACCTACGGATTTTTGACCAAGAAATGGTCTCCACCAAAAATCCAAGAATGTGACCTATGGCAAGGAAACATGTGTGGGAAGAGGTGTACGCACCTCTGGTCGATGATCAATGGCCACACAACCCCCATTTTTGTCGGAAATAGCCATGAACGACCATTTTCGATAATGCCAAAGGCTTACACCTACGAATTTTTGACCAAGAAATGGTCTCCACCAGAAATCCAAGAATGTGATCTATTGCAAGAAAACATATGTGGGGTGAGCTGAAATAGCCTCTGGTCAATGATCAATGGCCACAAAACCCACATTTTTGTCGAAAATAGCCATGAACGACCATTTTCAATGATACCGAAGGCTAACACCTACGAATTTTTTACGAAGAAATGGTTTCCACTAGAAATAGAAAAATGTGATCCATGTCTAGGAAACATATGTGGGGTGTGGTGTAAGAGCCACTAGTCAATGATCAATGGCCGCACAACCCAAATTTTTTTCGAAAATAGCATGAACGACCATTTTGAATAATACCGAAGGATAACACCAACGAATTTTTCACCAAGAAATAGTCTCCACCAGAAATCCAAGAATGTGATCTATGGCATGGAAACATATGTGGTGTGAGGTGTACGAGCATCTGGTTGATGATCAAAGGCCACACAACCCCTATTTTTGTCGAAAATAGCATGAATGACCATTTTCAATAATACCGAAGGCTAACACCTACGAATTTGTGACCAAGAAATGGTCTCCACCAAAAATCCAAGAATGTGATCTATGGCAAGGAAACATATGTGGGTGAGGTGAACGAGCCTCGAGTCAATGATCGATGGCTACACAACCCCCATTTTTGTCGAAAATAGCCATGAACAACCATTTTCAATAATACCGAAGGCTAACACCTACGGATTTTTGACCAAGAAATGGTTTCAACCAGAAATATGAGAATGTGATTTATGGAAAAGAAACATATGTGGGGTGAGGTGAACGAGCCTCTAGTCAATGATCAATGGCCACACAACCCCCATTTTTCTCGAAAATAGCCATGAACGACCATTTTCAATAATACTGGAGGCTAACACCTACGGATTTTTGACCAAGAAATGGTCTCGACCAGAAATCCAAGAATGTGACCTATGGCAAGGGAACATATGTGGGGCGAGGTGTACGTGCCTCTGGTCAATGATCAATGGCCACAAAACCCGCATTTTTGTCGAAAATAGCCATGAACGACCATTTCAATAATATCGTTGGCTAACACGTACGAATTTTTTAAGAAGAAATGGTTTCCACTAGAAATCCAAGAATGTGATCTATGTCCAGGAAACATATGTAGGGTGTGGTGTAAGAGCCTCTAGTCAATTATCAATGGCCACACAACCCCGATTTTTGTCGAAAATAGCATTAACACCATTTTCAATAATACCGAAGGCTAACACCAACGAATTTTTCACCAAGAAATGGTCTCCACCAGAAATCCAAGAATGTGATCTATGGCAAGGAAACATTTGTGGGGTGAGGTGTACGTGCCTCTGGTTGATGATCATAGGCCACACAACCCCTATTTTTGTCGAAAATAGCATGAACGACCATTTTCAATAATACCAAAGGCTAACACCTACGAATTTTTGACCAAAAAATGGTCTCCACCAGAAATCCAAGAATGTGACCTATGGCAAGGAAACATATGTGGGGTGAGGTGTACGAGCCTCTGGTCGATGATCAATGGCAACACAACCCCATTTTTGTTGGCTATAACCATGAACGACCATTTTAAATAATACCGAAGGCTAACACCTACGAAGTTTTGACCAAGAAATTGTCTTCTTCAGAAATCCAAGAATGTGATCTATGGCAAGAAAACATATGTGGGGTGAGGTGAACGAGCCTCTGGTCAATGATCAATTGCCACAAAACCCCCATTTTTGTCGAAAATAGCCATGAACGGCCATTTTCAATAATACCCAAGGCTAACACCTATGGATTTTTGACAAAAAATGGTCCCCACTAGAAATCCAAGAATGTGATCTATGGCAAGGAAACATATATGGTGTGAGGTGTACGTGCCTCTAGTCAATGATCAATGGCCACACAACCCCCATTTTTGTAGAAAATAGCATGAACGATCATTTTCAACAATACAGAAGGCTAACACCTATGAATTTTTGACCAAGAAATGGTCTCCACCAGAAATCCAAGAATGTGATATATGGCAAGGAAACATATGTGGCTGTGGCGAACGAGCCTCTAGTCAATGATCAATGGCCACACAACACCCATTTTTGTCGAAAATAGCCATGAACGACAATTTTCAATAATACCGAAGGCTAACACCTACGGATTTTTGACCAAGGAATGGTCTCCACCAGAAATCCAAGAATGCGACCTATGGCAAGGAAACATTTGTGGGGCGAGGTGTATGAGCCTCTGATTGATTATCAAAGGCCACACAACCCCCATTTGTGTCGAAAATATCCATGAACGATCATTTAATACTAAAGGCTAACACCTACGGATTTTTGACCAAGAAATGGTCTCCACCAGAATCCAATAATTTGATCTACGGCAAGGAAAAATATGTGGGGTGAGGTGAACGAGCCTGTGGTCAACGCTCAATGGCCACACAACCCCCATTTTTGTCGAAAATAGCATGAACGACCATTTTCAATTATACCGAAGGCTAACACCTACGGATTTTTTACCAAGAAATGGTCTCCACCAGAAATCCAAGAATGTGATCTATGGCAAGGAAACATATGTGGGGTGAGGTGAACGAGCCTCTGGTCAATGATCAATTGCCACACAACCCCCATTTTTGTCGAAAATAGCCATGAATGACCATTTTCAATTATACCCAAGGCTAACACCTACAGATTTTAGACCAAGAAATGATCTCCACTAGAAATTTGAGAATGTGATCTATGGCAAGGAAACATATGTGGGGTGAGGTGAACGAGCCTCTGGTCAATGATAAATGACCACACAACCCCCATTTTTGTCGAAAATAGCCATAAACGACCATTTTCAATAATACCGAAGGCTAGCACCTATGGATTTTTGACCAAGAAATGGTCTCCACCAGATATCCAAGAATGTGACCTAGGGCAAGGAAACATATGTGGGGTGAGGTGTACGAGCCTCTGGTCGATGATCAATGACCACACAACCCCCATTTTTGTCGGAAATAGCCATGAACAACCATTTTCAATAATACCGAAGGCTAACACCTACGGATTTTTGACCAAGAAATGGTCTCCACCAGAAATCCAAGAATGTGATCTATGGCAAGGAAACATATGTGGGGTCAGGTGTATGACCCTCTAGTCGATGATCAATGGCCACACAACGCTCATTTTTTTCTAAAATAGCATGAACGCCCATTTTCAATAATACCAAAGGCTAACACCTACAGATTTTTGACCAAGAAATGGTCTCCACTAGAAATCCAAGAATGTGATCTATGGCATGGAAACATATGTGGGGTGAGGTGTACGAGCCTCTAGTCGATGATCAATGGCCACACAACCCCATTTCTGTCGAAAATAACATGAACGACCATTTTCAATAATACCGAAGGCTAACACCAACTGATTTTTCACCAAGAAATGGTCACCACTAGAAATCCAAGAATGTGATCTATGGTAAGGAAACATAAGTGGGGTGAGGTGTACGAGCCTCTGGTTGATGATCAGAGGCCACACAACCCATATTTTGTCGAAAATAGCATGAACGACCATTTTCTTTAATACCTAAGGCTAACGCCTAAGGATTTTTGACCAAGAAATGGTCTCCACTAGAAATCCAAGAATGTGACCTATGGCAAGGAAACATATGTGGTGTGAAGTGAACGAGCCTCTGGTCAATGATCAATGGCCACACAACCCCTATTTTTGTCGAAAATAGCCTTGAACGACCATTTTCAATAATGCCAAAGGCTAACACCTACAGATTTTTGACCAAGAAATGGTCTCCACCAGAATTCCAAGAATGTGATCTATGGCAACAAAACATATGTGGGGTGAGGTGAATGAGCCTCTGGTCAATGATCAATGGCCACACAACCCCCAATTTTGTCTAATATAGCCATGAACGACCATTTTCAATATTATCGAAGGCTAACACCTACGGATTTTTTATCAAGAAATGGTCTCCACCAGAAATCCAAGAATGCGACCTATGGCAAGGAAACATATGTGGGGTGAGGTGAACGAGCCTCTGATTGATGATCACAGGCCACACAACCCCTATTTTTGGCGAAAATAGCCATGAACGATCATTTTCAATAATACCGAAGGCTAACACCTACGGATTTTTTTACCAAGAAATGGTCTCCACCAGAAATCCAATAATTTGATATCTGGCACGGAAAAATATGTGGGGTGAGGTGAACGAGCCTATGGTCAATGATCAATGGCCACATAACCCCCATTTTTGTCGAAAATAACATGAACGACCATTTTCAATAATACCGAAGGCTAACACCTACGGATTTTTCACCAAGAAATGGTCTCCACCAGAAATCCAAGAATGTGATCTATGGCAAGGAAACATATGTGGGTTGAGGTGAACGAGCCTCTGGTCAATGATCAATGGCCACACAACCCCCATTTTTGTCGAAAATAGCCATGAATGACCATTTTCAATTATACCCAAGGCTAACACCTACGGATTTTTGACCAAGAAATGGTCTCTACCAGAAATCCGAGAATGTGATCTATGGCAAGGAAACATAAGTGGGGTGAAGTGTACAAGCCTCTGGTTCATGATCAAAGGCCACACAACCCCTATTTTGTCGAAAATAGCATGAACGACCATTTTCTTTAATACCTAAGGTTAACACCTAAGGATTTTTGACCAAGAAATGGTCTCCACTAGAAATCAAAGAATATGATCTATGGCAAGGAAACATATGTTCCGTGAAGTTGACGAGCCTCTGGTCAATGATCAATGGACACACAACCCCTATTTTTGTCGAAAATAGCCATGAACGACCATTTTCAATAATACCAAAGGCTAACACCTACGGATTTTTTTTTCCAAGAAATGGTCTCCACCAGAAATTGAAGAATGTGATCTATGGCAAGGAAACATATGTGGGGTGAGGTGAACGAGCCTATGGTCAATGATCAATGGCCACACAACCCCCATTTTTGTCGAAAATAGCCGTGAACGACCATTTTCAATAATACCAAAGGCTAACACCTACGGATTTTTTTATCAAGAAATGGTCTCCACCAGAAATCCAAGAATGTGACCTATGGAAAGGAAACATATGTGGGGTGAGGTGAACGAGCCTTTGATTGATGATCAAAGGCCACACAACCCCTATTTTTGTCGAAAATAGCCATGAACGATCATTTTCAATAATACCGAAGGCTAACACCTATGGACTTTTTTACCAAGAAATGGTCTCCACCAGAAATCCAATAATTTGATCTCTGGCACGGAAAAATATGTGGGGTGAAGTGAACGAGCCTATGGCCAACGATCAATGGCCACACAACCCCAATTTTTGTGGAAAATAGCATGAACAACCATTTTCAATAATACCGAAGGCCAACACCTACGGATTTTTGACCAAGAAATGGTCTCCACCAGAAATCCAAGAATGTGATCTAGGGCAAGGAAACATATGTGGGGTGAGGTGAATGAGCCTCTGGTCAATGATCAATGGCCACACAACCCCCATTTTTGTCGAAAATAGCCATGAATAACCATTTTAAATTATACCCAAGGGTAACACCTACGGATTTTTGACCAAGAAATGGTCTCCACCAGAAATCCGAGAATGTGATCTATGGCAAGGAAACATAAGTGGGGTGAGGTGTACAAGCCTCTAGTTGATGATCAAAGGCCACACAACCCCTATTTTGTCGAAAATAGCATGAACGACCATTTTCTTTAATACCTAAGGTTATTAGGTTAACACCTAAGGATTTTTGACCAAGAAATGGTCTCCACTAGAAATCCAAAAATATGATCTATGGCAAGGAACCATATATTCGGTGAAGTTGACGAGCCTCTGCTCAATGATCAATGGACACACAACCCCTATTTTTGTCGAAAATAGCCATGAACGACCATTTTCAATAATACCAAAGGCTAACACCTACGAATTTTTTTCCAAGAAATGGTCTGCACCAGAAATTGAAGAATGTGATCTATGGCAAGGAAACATATGTGGGGTGAGGTGAACGAGCCTATGGTCAATGATCAATGGCCACACAATCCCCATTTTTGTCGAAAATAGCCGTGAACGACCATTTTCAATAATACCAAAGGCTAACACCTACGGATTTTTTTATCAAGAAATGGTCTCCACCAGAAATCCAAGAATGTGACCTATGGCAAGGAAACATATGTGGGGTGAGGTGAACGAGCCTTTGATTGATGATCAAAGGCCACACAACCCCTATTTTTGTCGAAAATAGCCATGAACGATCATTTTCAATAATACCGAAGGCTAACACCTATGGACTTTTTTACCAAGAAATGGTCTCCACCAGAAATCCAATAATTTGATCTCTGGCACGGAAAAATATGTGGGGTGAAGTGAATGAGCCTATGGCCAACGATCAATGGCCACACAACCCCAATTTTTGTGGAAAATAGCATGAACAACCATTTTCAATAATACCGAAGGCTAACACCTACGGATTTTTGACCAAGAAATGGTCTCCACCAGAAATCCAAGAATGTGATCTAGGGCAAGGAAACATATGTGGGGTGAGGTGAATGAGCCTCTGGTCAATGATCAATGGCCACACAACCCCCATTTTTGTCGAAAATAGCCATGAATAACCATTTTAAATTATACCCAAGGCTAACACCTACGGATTTTTGACCAAGAAATGGTCTCCACCAGAAATCCGAGAATGTGATCTATGGCAAGGAAACATAAGTGGGGTGAGGTGTACAAGCCTCTAGTTGATGATCAAAGGCCACACAACCCCTATTTTGTCGAAAATAGCATGAACGACCATTTTCTTTAATACCTAAGGTTATTAGGTTAACACCTAAGGATTTTTGACCAAGAAATGGTCTCCACTAGAAATCCAAAAATATGATCTATGGCAAGGAACCATATATTCGGTGAAGTTGACGAGCCTCTGCTCAATGATCAATGGACACACAACCCCTATTTTTGTCGAAAATAGCCATGAACGACCATTTTCAATAATACCAAAGGCTAACACCTACGATTTTTTTTTCCAAGAAATGGTCTGCACCAGAAATTGAAGAATGTGATCTATGGCAAGGAAACATATGTGGGGTCAGGTGAACGAGCCTATGGTCAATGATCAATGGCCACACAACCCCCATTTTTGTCGAAAATAGCCATGAACGACCATTTTCAATAATACCGAAGGCTAACACCTACGGATTTTTTTATCAAGAAATGGTCTCCATCAGAAATCCAAGAATGTGACCTATGGCAAGGAAACATATGTGGGGTGAGGTGAACGAGCCTCTGATTGATGATCAAAGGCCACACAACCCCATTTTTGTCGAAAATAGCCATGAACAATCATTTTCAATAATACAGACGACTAACACCTACGGATTTTTGACCAAGAAATGGTCTCCACCAGAAATCCAATAATTCGATCTCTGGCATGGAAAAATATGTGGGCAGTGGTGAACGAGCCTATGGTCAACGATCAATGGCCATACAACCCCCAATTTTGTCGAAAATAGCATGAACGACCATTTTCAATAATACAGAAGGCTAACACCTATGGATTTTTGACCAAGAAATGGTCACCACCAGAAATCCAAGAATGTGATCTATGGCAAGGAAACATATGTGGGGTGAGGTGAACAAGCCTCTGGTCAATGATCAATGGCCACACAACCCGCATTTTTGTCGAAAATAGCCATAAATGACCATTTTCAATTATACCCAAGGCTAACACCTACGAATTTTTGACCAAGAAATGGTCTCCACCAGAAATCCAAGAATGTTATCTATGGCAAGGAAACATATGTGGGGTTAGGTGTACGACCCTCTGGTCAATGATCAATGGCCACACAACCCTCATTTTTGTCGAAAATAGCATGAACGCCCATTTTCAATAATACCAAAGGCTAACACCTACGGATTTTCGACCAAGAAATGGTCTCCACTAGAAATCCAAGAAAGTGATCTATGGCATGGAAACATATGTGGGGTGAGGTGTATGAGCCTCTGGTCGATGATCAATGGCCACACAACCCCATTTCTGTCGAATATAACGTGAACGACCATTTTCAATAATACCGAAGGCTAACACCAACTGATTTTTCACCAAGAAATGGTCTCCACTAGAAATCCAAGAATGTGATCTATGGCAAGGAAACACAAGTGTGTGAGGTGTACGAGCCTCTGGTTGATATCAAAGGCCACGCAACCCCTATTTTGTCGAAAATAGCATGAATGACCATTTTCAATAATACCTAAGGCTAACACCTAAGGATTTTTGACCAAGAAATGGTCTGCACTAGAAATCCAAGAATGTGATCTATGGCAAGGAAACATATCTAGGGTGAAGTGAACGAGCCTCTAGTCAATGATCAATGGCCAAACAACCCCTATTTTTGTCGAAAATAGCCATGAATGACCATTTTCAATAATACCGAAGGCTAACACTTACGGATTTTTATCAAGAAATGGTCTCCACCAGAAATCCAACAATGTGACCTATGGCAAGGAAACATGTGGGGTGAGGTGTACGAGCCTCTGATTGATGATCAAAGGCCACACAAACCCCATTTTTGTCGAAAATAGCCTTGAACGATCATTTTCAATAACACCGAAGGCTAACACCTACGGACTTTTGACCATGAAATGGTCTCCACCAAAAATCCGATAATTTGATCTCTAGTACGGAAAAATATGTGGGGTGAGGTGAACGAGCCTATGGTCAACGATCAATGGCCACACAACCCCAATTTTTGTCGAAAATAGCATGAACGGCCATTTTCAATAATACCGAAGGCTAACACCTACGGAATTTTGACCAAGAAATGGTCTCCACCAGAAATCCAAGAACGTGATCTATGGAAAGGAAACATATATGGGGTGAGGTGAACGAGCCTCTTGTCAATGATCAATGGCCACACAACCCCCATTTTTGTCGAAAATAGCAATGAACGACCATTTTCAATAATATTGAAGGCTAACAACTACGGATATTTGACCAAGAAATGGTCTCCACCAGAAATCCAAGAATGTGACCTACGACAAGGAAACATATGTGGGTTGAGGTGAACGAGCCTCTGGCCAATGATCAATGGCCACACAACCCCCATTTTTTGTCGAAAATAGCCATGAATGACCATTTTGAATTATACCCAAGGCTAACACCTACGGAAATTTGACCAAGAAATGGTTTCCACCAAAAATCCATGAATGTGATCTATGGCAAGGATACATATGTGGGGTGAGGTAAACGAGCCTCTGGTCAATGATCAATGGCCACACAACCCCCATTTTTGTCGAAAATAGCCATGAACGACCATTTTCAATAATACTTAAGGCTAACACCTACAGATTTTTGACCAAGAAATGGTCTCCACCAGAATTCAAAGAATGTGACCTATGGCAAGGAAACATAAGTGGGTTGAGGTGTACGAGCCTCTGGTCATTGATCAATGGCCACACAACCCCTATTTTTGTCGGAAATAGCCATGAACAACCATTTTCAGTAATACCGAAGGTTAACACCTATAGATTTTTGACCAAGAAATGGTCTCCACCAGATATCTAAGAATGTGATCTATGGCAAGGAAACATATGTGGTGTCAGGTGTACGAGCCTCTGGTTGATGATCAAAGGCCACACAACCCCTATTTTTGTCGAAAATTGCATGAATGACCATTTTCAATAATACTTAAGGCTAACACGTACGAATTTTTGACCTAGAAATGGTCTCCTCCAGAAATCAAAGAATGTGATCTATGGCAAGGAAACATATGTGGAGTGAGGTGTACGAGCCTCTGGTCAATGATCAATGGCCACAAAACCCCTATTTTTGTCGAAAATAGCCATGAACGACCATTTTCAATAATACCGAAGGCTAACACATACGAATTTTTGGCAAAGAAATGGTTTCCATTAGAAATCCAAGAATGTGATCTATGTCAAGGAAACATATGTGGGGTGTGGTGTACGAGCCACTAGTCAATGATAAATGTCCACACAACCCCGATTTTTGTCGAAAATAGCAAGAACAACCATTTTCAATAATATCGAAGGCTAACAGCAACAGATTTTTCACCAAGAAATAGTCTCCACCAGAAATCCAAGAATGTGATCTATGGCAAGGAAACATAGTGGGGTGAGGTGTACGAGCCTCTGGTTGATGATCAAAGGCCACACAATCCCTATTTTTGTCGAAAATAGCATGAACGACCATTTTCAATAATACTGAAGGCTAACACCTACGAATTTTTGACCAAGAAATGGTCTCCACTAGAAATCCAAGAATGTGATCTATGACATGGAAACATATGTGGGGTGAGGTGTACGAGCCTCTGGTCAATGATCAATGGCCACAAAACCCCCATTTTTGTCGAAAAAAGCCATGAACGACCATTATCAATAATACCGAAGGCTAACACCTAAGGATTTTTGACCAAGAAATGGTCTCCACTAGAAATCCAAGAAAGTGATCTATGGCAAGGAAACATATGTGGGGTGAAGTGAACGAGCCTCTGGTCAATGATCAAAGGCCACACAACCCCTATTTTTGTCGAAAATAACCATAAACGACCATTTTCAATAATATCGAAGGCTAACACCTACAGATTTTTGATCAAGAAATGGTCTCCACCAGAAATCCAAGAATGTGACCCATGGCAAGAAAACATATGTGGGGTGAGGTGTACGAGCCTATGATTGATGATCAAAGACCACACAACCCCCATTTTTGTCGAAAATAGCCATGAACGATAATTTTCAATAATACCGAATGCTAACACCTACGGATTTTTGACCAAAGAAATGGTCTCCACCAGAAATCTGAGAATGTGATCTATGGCAAGAAACATATATGGGGTGAGGTGAACGAGCCGCTGGTCAATGATCAATGGCCACATAACCCCCATTTTTGTCGAAAATAGCCATGAACCACCATTTCAATAATACCGAAGGCTAACAGCTACGGATTTTTTACCAAGAAATGATCTCCACCAGAAATCAAAGAATGTGACCTATGGCAAGGAAACATATGTGAGGTGAGGTGTACGATCCTCTGGTCAATGATCAATGGCCACAAAACCCCCATTTTTTTATCGAAAATAGCCATGAACGACCATTTTCAATAATACCGAAGGCTAACACGTACGAATTTTTGACGAAGAAATGGTTTCCACTAGAAATCCAAGAATGTGATCAATGTCGAGGAAACATATGTGGGGTGTGGTGTACGAGCCTATAGTCAATGATCAATGGCCACATAACCCCGATTTTTGTCGAAATAGCATGAACGACCATTTTCAATAATACCGAAAGATAACACCAACTGATTTTTCACCAAGAAATGGTCTCTACAAGAAATCCAAGAATGTGATCTATTGCAATGAAACATTTGTGGGGTGAGGTGTACGAGCCTGTTGTTGATGATTATTGGCCACACAACCCCTATTTTTTGTCGAAAATAGCCATGAACGACCATTTTCAATAATACCGAAGGCCAACACCTATGGATTTTTGACGAAGAAATGGTCTCCACTTGAAATCCAAGAATGTGATCTATGGCAAGGAAACATATGTGGTGTGAGGTGTACGAGCCTCTAGTCAATGATCAATGACCACACAACCCCCATTTTTGTTGAAAATAGCATGAGCGATCATTTTCAATAATACGGAAGACAAACACCTACAGATTTTTGACCAAGAAATGGTCTCCGCCAGAAATCCAAGAATGTGACCTATGGCAAGGAAACATATGTGGGGTGAGGTGTACGAGCCTCTGGTCGATGATCAATGACCACACAACCCTCATTTTTGTCGAAAATAGCCATGAACGACCATTTTGAATAATACCGAAGGCTAACACCTATGATTTTTTGGCCAAGAAATTGTCCGCACTAGAAATCCAAGAATATGATCTATGGCAAATAAACATATGTGGGGTGTGGTCAACGAGCCTCTGGTCAATGATCAATGGCCACACAACCCCGATTTTTGTCGAAAATAGCATTAACGACCATTTTCAATAATACCGAAGGCTAACACCAACGGATTTTTCACCAAGAAATGGTCTCCACCAGAAATCCAAGAATGTTATCTATGGCAAGGAAACATTTGTGGGGTGAGGTGTACGAGCCTCTAATTGATGATCATAGGCCACACAACCCCTATTTTTGTCGAATATAGCATGAACGACCATTTTCTATAATACTGAAGGCTAACACGTACGAATTTTTAACCAAGAAATGGTCTCCACCAGAAATCCAAGAATGTGATCTATGGCAAGGAAACATATGTGGGGTGAGGTGAACGAGCCTCTGGTCAATGATCAATGGCTACACAACCCCCTTTTTTGTCAAAAATAGCCATGAACGACCATTTTCAATAATACCGAAGCCAAACACCTACGGATTTTTGACCAAGAAATGGTCTGCACCAAAAATAGGAGAATGTGATCTATGGCAAAGAAACATATGTGGGGTGAGGTGAACGAGCCTCTGGTCAATGATCAATGGCCACACAACCCCCATTTTTGTCGAAAATAGCCATGAACGACCATTTTCAATAATACCGAAGCCAAACACCTACGGATTTTTGACCAAGAAATGTTCTCCACCAAAAATCCAAGAATGTGACCTATGGCAAGGAAACATATGTGGGGTGAGGTGGACGAGCCTCTGGTCGATGATCAATGGCCACATAACCCCCATTTTTGTTGGAAATAACCATGAACGACCATTTTCAATAATACCGAAGGCTAACATCTATGAAGTTTTGACCAAAAAATGGTCACCACTAGAAATCCAAGAATGTGATCTGTGGCAAGAAAACATATGTTGGGTGAGGTGAACGTGCCCCTGGTCAATGATCAATTGTCACACAACCCCCATTTTTGTCGAAAATAGACATGAATGACCATTTTCAATAATATCCAAGGCGAACTCCTATGGATTTTTGACCAAGAAATGTTCTCCACCAGAAATCGAAGAATGTGATCTATGACAAGGAAACATATGTGGGGTGAGGTGAACGAGCCACTGGTCAATGATCAATGGCCACGCAACCCCATTTTTGTCGTAAATAGCCATGAACGACCATTTTCAATAATACCGAAGGCTAACAGTTACAGATTTTTGACCAAGAAATGGTGTAACACCTCTGGTGTTACTAGCACTAAAACTTGAGCATAACATCATGTGCATTGACATTTCATATGTTTGTTAAACCTAGAGTGCATTCACTAGGTAAAAATTTCAATCAAGTTGTGATGTTAGGATTTGATGAGTGGTTAACCCTAGGGTAGAGTACTTAACCCTAAATTAGGGTTTATGGATGTAAGTGAAGTCCAAATAGGATAAAACCTCAAAACTCATTAGAAATATTCATAAGGTATCAAAATTGATGGACTTTAGTAATACAAAAACCCTAAAGTACTCAAAACCCTAAAAAGACCCCTCGAAAACCCTAAATTGGTACCCTTGGGGGTAACTGTAAATTCTAGGCACTTTTGGACCAAAGTGCAAATAACAAAGTAAAAGAGCACCTCAAACTAAATATCTTTCATATTGGAGAATTTGCAAGTTGAATAGTGGAATTTGGACCTATTTGCAAAAGGTACCCTTTGAACCCCATATGTTAAGTCTGAAGTTTAGTAAATGGGGTCAACGTTAGAACCTTATATTTCTAAATCTATAGGGAATTTGCCTAGGGTCAATATATCAAATTTGTAGACCTACTATAGGAGCATAACTTTGTTTAAGTCACAAGACATGAGTGTTATACAAAGATTGGAGTTAAATGGACTCAAAGTATTGCTGTCAGTCATCCATACAGTCTGAAACTGGTTTGACAGCGAGTTCTGGTGAACTTTGGACCCGATTCAAGCTCAAGGGATTAAGTAAATGTGCAAGATCTCTATAGTCAAATTGTAGCTGGTATATAGAGCTACAACTTTGATACAGATGGATGGTCAAGTTGCTACATGAATTTTGGAGCAAATCGCCCCCAAATGTGCTCTGTCAGGTGCTCTGAATGGCGTTTGATGGTACAGTAGACTGACAAAGATCCTAAGTTCATCCCCCTCCCTGTCGGTGACCTTCGCACAAGGATTTGCGCTGATCACCGTGATTCGTGCAGGACTCGGGCAGGATAGTACCGGGAGGGTGAAAAGATCGGAAGGGGAGTGGATTTGGTCGCGGGATGAAGCTTATCAACCGCGCCTGTAGCCGTGCGACGTGGCCGGACCGCGGTGTCGCTGTGGTACTCCGACGACCCCAATTACGCCACGCCGTAGCCCTTTACCATGTAGTAGTAATCGTGGCGTGCCTAGAATTACCATTTCAAGAGCTGTTGCACCGGCAAGCGCCACGACCGTGCCACCAGTGACTCTTCCCTCTCTCAGGCCGCCAGCACGCCTTCTTAAAATTGGACGCCACCGCTGATGCACTCTATAAATTGATTCCCCAATGAGCTCCGCTAGGTAATTGCGCATCCAAAGCACCAGCTCTCGCCTCCGATCGTCCACCGGAGCCTCCAAATTGCCCATTTCCCCCAAATCGGTCAGAACACCGCCGTGAAGCCTCTCCCCGTGGCCAGCCCTCCTCAGGTTGGTTCATGCCTCTCTGTAACATGTTGTAGCGTCTCTTAGGTCACCTATTGCTTGTAGACTCGGTTGATTGAATTAGACCACACTGGATTGCCTAGAACACCGCAGTTTCTCCTTGGTTCTTGCCGACGTCGTGGACAGACAATCTCCGGGCCATAATTCATGCAATTAATTAAGGGTTTAGTGTCGCCGAGGGTGGAATTAGACGTCGGCCAAATTAGGGCTCTAGCCATTGCATATCTTGGTCGGTACTGGTTCGCCGGAGGGCATGCTCACCAGCGTTCAGTGTTGGGGTCTGCGAAGAAACAGAAGTGCAGGGACTTATGTGTGAATGTCAGTGAGACAGTGAATAGTGCCTAGGGATTCTTAAGCAATTGTTCAAACAACCAGGGTCCTCTGCGCAAACTGTTCACCGCGGGTGTGCACGCGGGCGTGTTTCCCCCATTCTTGGGCCGACTCGGGCCAGTTTCAGCCCACCACTGTTCACCATTTCTCTTTTTCTTTTTCTACCAAGATTAGAGAATTCATAGAAAATTCTAGAAAAATGCTAAAAATATGAGACCAATTTTATTAGACTTCTAAATTACTCTAGTATTTAATAAAAATAGTTCCAAGATTTTTAGCCCAAACTAGGAATTATTCAGTATTTAAAAGGGGCTAAACCTATGCCTTTGGAATTTTAGAAAATACTTGGTAACTCCAAAAATCACAAAAATTTTTAGGAAAGTCCCATACAGTACTTAGAACCCTTGGGTAAAGTTAACATGTTTTGGACATTTTTGATTCCCAAACCCAAAACTCTAGCCTTCTAGGTACTAATTGCCTTAGGGAAATGAAATACTGACTCAAGAAAACCCTAGTTTCTCTAATGCACCGTGAAGGAAAGTTGTATTCAAGATATAACTTGAAGAATCTCTATTATCATTGCATTTTCATAAGCATCACATGAGCATTCATGGTTCTATATATGGCTATGTATAGAAAACGAGGAAGAGATAACTGTTGAAGAAGAAGGGACTGCACCACCGACTGAGAATCCACCTATCGGGAATTGTTTTTACTTTGACATTTGTGGAACAGAGCCCGATTCCCCTACGACACAAGGCAAGCCTTGGTGCTTTTGCCACCTCCTTGTTGTTTTCAAAGTTTTATCACTTGATATGATGCATTAGGTGATAGGAGTTGTGTGCTAAACCAATTGATGCATTTCCTTCCTTGGAACTATTTACCATTACTTGATTCCCTGTTTTATTAAAAGGTTTTCTGATGCTTAGTTCTACTTTAGAAAAAACAAATGTTTTGTTTTAAGCAAAAATGGGATGCTTCAAGTGGAATGGGATGTTTTCAAAAATAAAACTTGATGGTGAATCCATCATGGCCGTGATGGGTTCAACATCAGAAAAGATGTACCTCTCCCAGGTACCAAACTTTGAGTTTAAATGATAAAGCTGAGACCGGGCGGGTGACTTGCACGAGAAGAGAGTCTCGGTGTAGTGTCTCTGTCTGAGTCGATTAAGGACCATGTCGATGTAGGCTTGATGATCGATGACCTTTTAATTGGTCACATGCCTCATCATGGGTAAGCTTTGCCTCGGGCAGACTAATACGAGAAAGGCCAACACGCAATGGGAGTGGAGAGATGGTGAGAGTAGCGTGTACCCTCTGTGGCAAGAGGCTAGACGGTGGCGTATATGTGCTTTCGGTTGGCGTGAACCCAGTCTGGTCTTAAGAAACCCGCTGGCGAGTTGACATATGCAAGGATTAAGTGCTACATATGTCGTGTGATTGGAGATCCCCAACTGGGTATTAATTGATTCGAATCGCCGTTACTTCTCGGACATGAAGACTTGGTCACTGACTTACACGTAGCATTTCAGTGAACTGAAAGGGTTGATAAAAGACGGCTAGTGTAGGTCAAGTGCTTGAACTAGGGTAGACAGAACTCTAGTTACAGGTAATGACTTAACTTGCTAATAAAACTGGATTTTTAAGGATCCACTATAAGTAAGCATTTTTGCAAAACAGAGTCTTTTGATTCTTGAGTAGCTTTACCTTGACTCCTTTAAGCCAGCATATCATTGAGAGTCTTTTCTTTTGACGGGTAATACTTGCAAAAGTACACTCCGTACTCAGGGTTTTCGAACCCATGTTGTTGTAGGTGAGGAAACAACAGACTTTTGTTGTTTTTGTTTTAAGGTGGTGCGCAAAGACGAACCTCAACAGTGAAGTGGTTACGGGAGGATGTTGGCCTCCCTTTTGAAAAACAATATACTTTTATGCGGCAGGGTTTTTGCCTCCTAAGTCTGTAATAATATTACTGTATGCACTCACACGCCCTAGTTTTGTAATAACTATAATACTCTTTCTTTATATTTGAATAAATGTAAACTAAGTTATTGTAATTGCTTCCGCTTATCCGTTCCTCCGATGTGTTGTAATATCTGCATGACGGGTGAAACACTCATGGGCGAGGTAATGAGGATATAGATATAGAACTTGTCAAGTAGTTATGTGCATCTACAGGGTTGTCCAAGGTCCGTTGGACAAGGACAACTGTAGGTGGGCCTAATAACTTGGGAGGTTCCGTCGCAGCTGGTATCGGAGCGAAGACCATCTCTTCAGATATTACGAAGCATTTCCAAAGAATTTGCAAATACTTATCCAAGAAATATTCTTTCATTCTTACCTTGCCACTTTCTGGAAGTTCTTATCTTGTAAGACCAGGTAATAGAGTGCAATATATAGGAAGTTGGGAATCAACGGATATTGATTCCATAATTATTGGGTTATGCATGCATCATGTTTAAAAATTATACTAATAAATCTTCCCCTCTTATGGAGATATGGCACGTACAAGGAAAACTGCATGCAAATCTACTGGACCTTTGGGAGTGCCTCGTCTTCAGTTAGCCCCCAGACATGAGGAGAGTAGTAGTGGCTCCAACGACCCCATTGGAGACCTAGAAGCTAAGGTGGAGCAACTCCGATCAGAGTATGTCACCGAAACAGGGCACAGGAGAAGGATAGTCATCGTATAGTTGAACTGTCAGCTGAAGTCAGACGCTTCAGGTTTGAGATCTTGGAGTGGGACTCGGCCATTGATTGGGCCATTAACTCGTGTTCGATCACTTGGCACCGCGAAGCGAAAGCTCGAGCTCGTGTGGATGAGCTTAGCGCGGCCATCGACAACCTACAAGCATACTGTAATACATTACATGAAGAAGTTCATGTGTTGTATGCTCGACTGCACCCGAACGTGCCTTCTGCCACTGCTGCAATGGAAGCTGGACCCTCGGGAACAGCAAACGTAGGACCTAAGGGGGGAGTTGGACCTTTTTAAGCCCCCTCCTTCTATGAACCTGGATGATGAGCGGTCTGCTGTAGCAGACAGTGAAGCAATAAAGGATGACGAAGACTAGACTAGTATAGTTTAGATAAATACTTATGTAAAATAAGTAATGAAGTCGAGTTGTACGCTGGAGTCTGTATAATTACATTTTGGTAATGTAATATGATGGTATGTACTGGCATGTTATATTTTTCCCAAATGTTTCTTTGCCTCAGATGCCATCACAGACTCGCGCGCATGATGGTGCGGGGACTTCCTGAGGTCGGGAAGATACTCCCAACCCACCGCCTGTACAACCGACACTGGCCGAGGCTATCACTGTCTTGGTCAATGCTACTGCAGATAATATCCGCTTCCTGCGTGAACTGGCGGGTAATCAGTTCCAACAGCATGGTGGGAGAGTTCCTCCACAAGGACCACGTGAAACCTCGTACCTGGAATTCTCCGAGACGCGTCCTCCACTATTTGCTAAAGCCGATGACCCTCTTGAAGCTGATGAATGGATAAGGGTAATGGAGCAGAAGTTTGGGTTGATCCATTGTACAGAGATACAGAAGTTGTTATTTGCTGCCCAACAACTGAGAGGCCATGCCAGTACATCGTGGGGGAATTTTATGGCAGTTCAACTGACTGGACATCAGATCACTTGGGAATAATTCAAGATAGCATTCCACGAACACTATGTTCCAGAAGGAGTGCTTCACATGAAACAAGAGAGGAGTTCATTCGACTAAGGCAAGGGGGAGATACTGTAATGCAGTATCTCAACAAGTTTAACCATCTGTCTCAGTACGCTATCGACCAAGTGAATACTGATCTAAAGAAAAAGAATTGCTTCATGCGAGGACTCAACGATAGGCTCCAGAGGAAAATGGCCACTTGCCTGGACCTTACTTACAGCTGAGATGTCAGCACTGTGCTGGTAGTAGAAGCCAAGAACACAGGTCATGGAAAATCCAAGGGATTTGGAGGTGACAGGTCTAATCAGGGACCTGAGAAGCGAACCAGGTTGGTAATCCGACCTTCTAATCAGAATCGTTCTTCGCCTCGTCCAGCCTCCTATCCATTCAAGCAACCTGTCTTCATTCGTCCTACCAATGCCCCTATTTCTACAAATCAGCTGAGTGCCTCTCGTACTCATTTCCCCGCTCTCCCTAGTTCTTTGACTAGCTGCTTCAACTGTGGAAAGTCTGGTCATTTTATAAAAGACTGTCCATACCCAAAGCAGAATAAATTCAACACTCAGTAGAACACTGGGAGCTCCAATCAAGGCAAAGGGAACACGGCTAATAATTCGACGGGCAAAAATGTCAAGAAGACAGGACAGATATATTATACTCAAGTGGCCACCACACCGGAAGGAGAGCCGGTAATGATGGGTACGTTTCTCGTGGCCAATCACCCAGCGGTTATTCTCTTTGATTCCGGTGCATCGCATACATTCATAAGCAAGAAATTCATGGAAAAGCATTGCATTCCTTGCACTGAATCAAGGGAAGGGTTTATTATCCATTCACCTGAGGACAAATATTTACAAAGGAAGTAGTCTTCCATGTGCCAGTAACATTGGCTGAACGGGAATTTCCCACCAATATGATTGTTTTAAAGGGCCAGGACATAGATGTAATTCTGGGCATTAATTGGTTAGCCCAGCATAAAGCTATTCTCAACACTAACTTAAGGATCATCTAGTTGAGCCATGGCCATGAAGAGGTTCTCTTGTCTATCCCTGTGGCTATTCCAGCTAAACCATTTGGCCAAGTCTATGAAGCTGTCATGCTAGAAATCCAGGATATTCCGGTAGTATGTGAATTTCTAGATGCTTTTCCTGAAGATTTGTTTGGATTACCTCCAGAAAGAGATGTAGCATTTGTGATTGAACTGAAGCCCGGTACAGCTCCTATTTCTAGAAGATCGTACCAGATGCCACCAAATGAATTGGTGGAGCTCAAGACTCAATTACAAGATCTACTTGAGAAGGGATTCATTAGGCCCAGTTCATCGCCTTAGGGATGTCCCGCAATTTTCGTTAAGAAGAAGGATCAAACACTTTGAATGTGTGTGGACTATAGATCCCTTAATGAGGTCACTATAAAAAACAAGTACCCTCTTCTCCAGATCGATATCTTATTCGATCAGCTTACTGGAGTCCGGGTGTTTTCCAAGATTGACCTTAGATCAGGATATCATCAGATCCGTATTCGACCCGAAGATATACCAAAGACCACATTTACTACGTGGTATGGATTATTTGAATATTTGGTTATGTCCTACGGATTGACAAATGCTCCAGCCCACTTCACGTATCTAATGAACTCGGTATTTATGCCCAAGATGGATAAATTTGTGGTGGTCTTCATTGATGACATATTGATCTGTTCCAAGAATGAAGAGGAGCATGTTAAACATGTACGGATCATATTAACGCGCTTAAGGGAACACCAGTTATATGCTAAGTTTAGCAAATGCGCGTTCTAGTTGGAGGAAATCCAATTTTTGGGACATGTATTGTCTGCAAATGGGATTGCGGTCTACCCCAGCAAAGTCAAGGATATTCTAGAGTGAAAACCACCAACTACGGTACAACAAGTTCGAAGCTTCCTTGGACTGGCTGGCTATTACCGGAGATTCATTTCGAATTTCTCTAAAATAGTGAAACCTATCACAAGTTTCTTGAAGATGATACAAAATTTAACTCGTCCTCAAGATGCAACGAAGCCTTCAAGCAGCTAAAGATATTATTGACCACTGCTCCGGTATTGGCTCAACCGGACATTGAAAAGCCTTTTGATGTATACTGTGATGCATCGGGCAGTGGTCTCAGATGTGTATTAATGCAGGAGGGCCGAGTCATAGCATATGCTTCAAGACAATTACGCTGGCATGAGGAGCATTACCCAACTCATGACCTAGAATTAGCAGCAATTGTTCATGCCTTCAAGATATGGCATCATTATCTGCTGGGGAATACTTGCCACTTATATACAGATCATAAAAGTCTGAAGTATATTTTTACCCAGTCAGAACTAAACATGAGGCAGAGGAGATGGCTTGAGCTAACTAAGGATTATGCTTTATAAATCCACTATCACCCAGGAAAAGCCAATGTGGTGGCAGATGCACATAGTCGCAAGGCTTCCTGCCATTGTCTTACAGTGGGAACCTCTGACAACACACTATGCCAGGAGATGGAAAAATTGAATCTAGGAATGATACAACATGGAACTCTAACCCAATTGAACCTTGAGTCAATTCTTCTGCAAAAGATTATTGATGCCCAAAGAAATGACAAGGGTATGAAACATATTCATGAGAAGATAGAAGCCGACAAAGCTAAGTGCTTTAAAATGGATGATCAAGGTATAGTATGGTTTAATAATCGCATAGTTGTGCCTAAGGATGTGGAAGTACGCTAGCAAATTTTGGATGAAGCTTATCTTAGTCGATATTCCATTCATCCCGGAAGTACTAAGATGTATCAAGATTTAAAGCAACACTATTGGTGGACAAAAATGAAGATTGAGATTGCGCGCTATGTGGCAGAATGTGACACCTGTAAACGTGTCAAAGCCATACATATGAAGATAGCTTGACCACTACAGTCTTTACCCATCCCAACCTGGAAATGGGAGGATATCAGCATGGACTTCATTGTGGGATTACCTAGGACAGCTAAAGGTTTTGACTCTATCTAGGTTATAGTTGATCGGCTTACAAAGATAGTTCATTTTCTACCAGTCAAGACATATTATTCGATCATTACTTATGCCCAGATATATCTTTCTCGCATTATTAGTTTGCATGGGGTTCCAAAGACAATAGTGTCGGACCGTGGACCACAATTTGTATCCAAATTTTGGGAAGAGCTCCATAAATCTCTCGGTACTAAGCTGCTCCACAGTTCGGCATATCATCCTCAAACAAGTGGACAGCCTGAGAGAGTAAATCAAATACTTGAAGACATGTTGCGAGGATGTGTTCTGGAATTTCCACAAAAATGGGATGACTGTCTGCCCTTGGCAGAATTTTTGTATAATAACAGCTATCAAGAAAGCATCAAGATGGCACCATTTGAAGCCTTGTACAGACGACGGTGTCGGACACCCTTAAATTGGTCTGAACCTGGAGAGCCGTGGTATTTCAGGCCTAACCTAGTCAAGGAAATAGCAGCAAAGGTTCAATTGATAAGGCACCACTTGAAAGAAGCTCAAGCTCGGCAGAAAAGTTATGTAGACAAACGACGCCGACCCTTGTTCTTTCAAGTCAAAGATTATGTGTAGCTGAAAGTATCACCAACGAAGGGTGTTAACCGTTTTGGGGTAAAGGGAAAATTAGCAACCCGATACATTGGTCTGTTTCCCATTCTTGAACAATGTGGACCAGTGGCATACCGACTCCAACTACTAGAAGCATTGTCTGTAGTGCATAATGTGTTCCATGTATCTCAATTGAAGAAGTGCCTTCGGGTTCTAGATCGAATCATTGATGTAGAAGATGTTGTCTTAGAACCAGACTTAACCTATTCAGAACATCCTATTCGAGTCTTGGATCAAAAGGACATGATCACCCAAAAAGGACTCTTAAATTCTATAAGATACAGTGGAACCAACATACTAAAGATGAAGCTACATGGGAGACTCAAGACTTCTTAGAAAAGAATTTCCCTGGCTTTTTAGCTTCATGTAACTTGTAAGATATGTACATTGGATTGTAAAGGAGAAGTAAACCCCATACCACTCTTGCCTTGTAAGACAATTAAGGAAATAAAGATGTGAAGCGTTTCCTTTTCCATTACTCACCCTAGGACCTTAAATCTCGGGACGAGATTCTTTTATGGGGGGAAGGATGTAACACCTCTGGTGTTACTAGCACTAAAACATGAGCATAACATCATGTGCATTGAGATTTCATATGTTTGTTACACCTTGAGTGCATTCACTGGGTAAAAATTTCAATCAAGTTGTGATGTTAGGATTTGATGAGTGGTTAACCCTAGGTTAGAGTACTTAACCCTAAATTAGGGTTTATGGATGTAAGTGAAGTCCAAATAGGATAAAACCTCAAAACTCATTAGAAATATTCATAAGGTATAAAAATTGATGGACTTTAGTAATACAAAAACCCAAAAGTACTCAACCCTAAAAAGACCCCTGGAAAACCTAAATTGGAACCCTAGGGGGGTAACTGTAAATTCTAGGCACTTTTGGACCAAAGTGCAAATAACAAAGTAAAAGAGCACCTCAAACTAAATATCTTTCATATTGGAGAATTTGCAAGTTGAATAGTGGAATTTGGACGTATTTGCAAAAGGTACCCTTTGAACCCCATATGTTAAGTCTGAATTTTAGTAAATGGGGTCAACGTTAGAACCTTATATTTCTAAATCTATAGGGAATTTGCCTAGGGTCAATACATCAAATTTGTAGACCTACTATAGGAGCATAACTTTGTTTAAGTCACAAGACATGAGTGTTGTACAAAGATTGGAGTTAAATGGACTCAAAGTATTGCTGTCAATCATCCATACAGTCTGAAACTGGTCTGACAGTGAGTTCTAGTGAACTTTGGACCCAATTCAAGCTCAAGGGAGTAAGTAAATGTGCAAGATCTCTATAGTCGAATTGTAGCTGGTATATAGAGCTACAACTTTGATACAGATGGATGGTCAAGTTACTACATGAATTATGGAGAAAATCGCCCCCAAATGTGCTCTGTCAGGTGCTCTGAATGGCGTTTGATGGTACAGTAGACTGACAAAGATCCTAGGTTCATCCCCCTCCCTGCCGGTGACCTCCGCGCAAGGATTCAAGCTGATCGCCGTGATTCGTGCAGGACTCGTGCAGGATAGTACCGGGAGGGTGAAAAGATCAGAAGGGGAGTGGATTTCATCACGGGATAAAGCTTATCAACCACGCCTATAGCCGTGCGACGTGGCCGGACCGCCGGTGTCGTCGTGGTACTCTAACGACCCCAATTACGCCACACCGTAGCCCTTTACCACGTAGTAGTAATCGTGGCGCGCTTAGAATTACCATTTCAAGAGCTGTTGCACCGGCAAGCGCCACGACCGTGCCACCAGTGACTCTTCCCTCTCTCAGGTCGCCAGCATGCCTTCTTAAAATTGGACGCCACCGCTGAAATACTCTATAAATTGATGCCCAAGTGAGCTCCGCTAGGTAATTGCGCATCCAAAGCACCAGCACTCACCTCCGATCGTCCACCAGAGCCTCCAAATTGCCCATTTCCCCCAAATCGGTCAGAAGACCGCCGTGAAGCCTCTCCCCGTGGCCAGCCCTCCTCAGGTTGGTTTATGCCTCTCTGTTACATGTTCTAGAGTCTCTTAGGTTGCCTGTTGCTTGTAGACTCGGTTGATTGAATTAGACCACAATGGATTGCCTAGAACATCACAGTTTCTCCTCGGTTCTTGCCGACATCATGGACAGACAATCTCCGGGCCATAATTCATGCAATTAATTGAGGGATTAGTGTCGCCGAGGGTGGAATTAGACATCGGCCAAATTAGGGCTCTGGCCATTGCGTATCTTGGCCGGTACTGGTTCGCCGGAGGGCATGCTCACCGGCGTTCAGCGTCGGGCATTTGGGTCTGCGAAGAAACAGAAGTGCAGGGACTTATGTGTGAATGTCAGTGAGACAGTTAATAGTGCCTAACGATTCTTAACCAATTGTTCAAACAACCAGGGTCCTCTTCGCAAACTATCCACCGCGGGTTTGAGTGAGGGCGTGTTTCCCCCATTCTTGGGCCGACTCGGGCCAGTTTCAGCCCACCACTGTTCACCATTCCTCTTTTTCTTTTTCTGCCAGAATTAGAGAATTCATAGAAAATTCTATAAAAATGCTAAAAATATGAGACCAATTTTATTGGACTCGTAAATTTCTCTAATATTTAACAAAAATAGTTGCAAGATTTTTAGCCCAAACCAGGAATTATTCAGTATTTAAAAGGGGCTAAACCTATGCCCTTGGAATTTTAGAAAATACTTGGTAATTCCAAAAATCACAAAACTTTTTAGGTAAGTCCCATATAGTACTTAGAACCCTTGGGTAAAGTTTAACATGTTTTGGACATTGTTTGATTCCCAAACCCAAAATCCTAGCCTTCTAGGTACTAATTGCCTTAGGGAAATGAAATACTGACTCAAGAAAAACCTAGTTTCACTAATGCACCTTGAAGGAAAGTTGTATTCGAGATATAACTTGAAGAATCTCTATTATCATTGCTTTTTCATAAGCATCACTTGAGCATTCATGGTTCTAAATATGGTTATGTATAGAAAACGAGGAAGAGATAACTGTTGAAGAAGAAGGGACTGCACCACCGACTGAGAATCCACCTACCGAGAATTGCTTTTACTTTGACATCTGTGGAACAGAGCCCGATTCCCCTATGACACAAGGCAAGCCCTGGTGCATTTGCCACCTCCTTGCTGTTTTCAAAGTTTTATCACTTGATATGATGCATTAGGTGATAGGAGTTGTGTGCTAAACCAATTGAAGCATTTCCTTCCTTGGAACTGTTTACCATTCCTTGATTCCCTGTTTTATTAAAAGGTTTTCTGATGCTTAGTCCTGCTTTAGAAAAACAAATGTTTTGTTTTAAGCAAAAATGTGATGCTTCAAGTGGAATGGGTTGTTTTCAAAAATAAAACTTGATGGTGAATCCATCATGGCCGTGATGGGTTCAACATCAGAAAAGATGTACCTCTAGTAGATCACATTCTTGACATTGATCACCCAACATATGTCTCCTTGACATAGATCACATTCTTGGATTTCTAGTGGAGACCATTCCTTCGTCAAAAATCCGTAGGTGTTAGCCTTCGGTATTATTGAAAATGGTCGTTCATGGCTATTTTCGACAAAAATGGGGGTTTTGTGGCCATTGATCATTGACCAGAGGCTCATTCACCTCACCCCACATATGTTTTCTTGCCATATATCACATCTTGGATTTCTAGTGGAGACCATTTCTTGGTCAAAAATTCGTAGGTGTTAGTCTTCAGCATTATTGAAAATGGCCCTTCACGGCTATTTTCGACAAAAATGGGGGTTGTGTGGCCATTGATCATCGACCAGAGACTTGTACACCTCACCCCACATATGTTTCCTTGCCATAGGTGACATTCTTGGATTTCTGGTGGAGACCATTTCTTGGTCAAAAATCTATAGGTGTTAGCCTTCGGTATTATTGAAAATGGTCGTTCATGGTTATTTATGACAAAAATGGGGGTTGTGTGGCTATTGATCATTAACCAGTGGCTCGTTCACCTCTCCCCACATATGTTTGCTTGCCATAAATCACATTCTTGGATTTCTGGTGGAGACCATTTCTTGGTCAAACATCCGTTGGTGTTAGCCTTCGGTATTATTGAAAATGGTCGTTCATGTTATTTTCGACAAAAATGGGGGTTGTGTGGCCATTGATCATTGACTAGAGGCTCGTACACCTCACCTCACATATGTTTCCTTGCCATAGATCACATTCTTGGATTTCTAGTGGAGACCATTTCTTCGTAAAAAAACCATAGGTGTTATCCTTCGGTATTATTGAAAATGGTCGTTCATGCTATTTTCGACAAAAATAGGGGTTATGTGTCCATTGATCATAAACCAGAGGTTCGTACACCTCAGCCCACATATGTTTCCTTGCCATAGATCACATTCTTGGATTTCTGGTGGAGACCATTTCTTGGTGAAAAATCCGTTGGTGTTAGCCTTCGGTATTATTGAAAATGGTTGTTCATGCTATTTTCGACAAAAATGGGGGTTGTGTGGCCATTGATCATTGACTAGAGGCTCGTACACCTCACCCCACATATGTTTCCATGCCATAGATCACATTCTTGGATTTCTAGTGGAGACCATTTCTTCGTCAAAAATCCATAGGTGTTAGCCTTCGGTATTATTGAAAATGGTCGTTCAAGGCTATTTTTGAAAAAATGGGGGTTCTGTGGCCATTGATCATTGACCAGAGGCACGTTCACCTCACCCCAAATATGTTTCCTTGCCTTAGATCACATTCTTGGATTTCTGGTGGACACCATTTCTTGGTCAAAAATCCGTAGGGGTTAGCCTTCGGTATTATTGAAAAAGGTCGTTCATGGCTATTTTCGACAAAAATGGGGGTTGTGTGGCCATTGATCATCAACCAGAGGCTCGTACACCTCACCCCACATATGTTTCCTTGCCATAGGTCACATTCTTGGATTTCTGGTGGAGACCATTTCTTGGTCAAAAATCCGTAAGTGTTAGCCTTCGGTATTATTGAAAATGGTCGTTCATGGGTATTTTTGACAAATATGGGGGTTGTGTGGCCATTGATCATTGACCAGAGGCTCGTTCACCTCACCCCACATATGTTTCTTTGCCATAGATCACATTCTAGGATTTCTAGTGGAGACCATTTCTTGGTCAAAAATCCGTAGGTGTTAGCCTTGGGTATTATTGAAAATGGTCATTCATGGCTAATTTTGACAAAAATGGCAGTTGTGTGGCCATTGATCATTGACCTGATGCAAGTTCACCTCACCCCACATATGTTTCCTTGCTATAGATCACATTCTTGAATTTCCGGTGGAGACCATTTCTTGGTAAAAAAAATCGTAGGTTTTGGCGTTCGGTATTATTGAAAATGGTCGTTCATGCTATTTTCGACAAAAATAGGGGTTGTGTGACCTTTGATCGTCAACCAGAGACTCGTACACCTGACCCAGATATGTTTCCTTGCCATAGTTCACATTCTTGGATTTCTAGTGGAGACCATTCCTTCGTCAAAAATCCGTAGGTGTTAGCCTTCGGTATTATTGAAAATGGTCGTTCATGGCTATTTTCGACAAAAATGGGGGTTTTGTGGCCATTGATCATTGACCAGAGGCTCATTCACCTCACCCCAGATATGTTTTCTTGCCATATATCACATCTTGGATTTCTAGTGGAGACCATTTCTTGGTCAAAAATTCATAGGTGTTAGTCTTCAGCATTATTGAAAATGGCCCTTCACGGCTATTTTCGACAAAAATGGGGGTTGTGTGGCCATTGATCATCGACCAGAGACTTGTACACCTCACCCCACATATGTTTCCTTGCCATAGGTGACATTCTTGGATTTCTGGTGGAGACCATTTCTTGGTCAAAAATCTATAGGTGTTGCCTTCGGTATTATTGAAAATGGTCGTTCATGGTTATTTATGACAAAAATGGGGGTTGTGTGGCTATTGATCATTAACCAGTGGCTCGTTCACCTCTCCCCACATATGTTTGCTTGCCATAAATCACATTCTTGGATTTCTGGTGGAGACCATTTCTTGGTCAAACATCCGTTGGTGTTAGCCTTCGGTATTATTGAAAATGGTCGTTCATGTTATTTTCGACAAAAATGGGGGTTGTGTGGCCATTGATCATTGACTAGAGGCTCGTACACCTCACCTCACATATGTTTCCTTGCCATAGATCACATTCTTGGATTTCTAGTGGAGACCATTTCTTCGTAAAAAAACCATAGGTGTTATCCTTCGGTATTATTGAAAATGGTCGTTCATGCTATTTTCGACAAAAATAGGGGTTATGTGTCCATTGATCATAAACCAGAGGTTCGTACACCTCACCCCAGATATGTTTCCTTGCCATAGATCACATTCTTGGATTTCTGGTGGAGACCATTTCTTGGTGAAAAATCCGTTGGTGTTAGCCTTCGGTATTAAAGAAAAGGGAAATTTGGATCCATACCATTAAAAGATCACCACTTTGGATCCATACCATTACTATCTCACTTACATGTGGGTCCACATGAGTCAATGACATGTGGGGTCCATGGTATATATCTAAAGTTTGGATCTTTTAATGGTATAGATCCAATTGTTCCTATTGAAAATGGTTGTTCATGCTATTTTCGACAAAAATGGGGGTTGTGTGGCCATTGATCATTGACTAGAGGCTCGTACACCTCACCCCACATATGTTTCCATGCCATAGATCACATTCTTGGATTTCTAGTGGAGACCATTTCTTCGTCAAAAATCCATAGGTGTTAGCCTTCGGTATTATTGAAAATGGTCGTTCAAGGCTATTTTTGAAAAAAATGGGGGTTCTGTGGCCATTGATCATTGACCAGAGGCACGTTCACCTCACCCCAAATATGTTTCCTTGCCTTAGATCACATTCTTGGATTTCTGGTGGACACCATTTCTTGGTCAAAAATCCGTAGGGGTTAGCCTTCGGTATTATTGAAAAAGGTCGTTCATGGCTATTTTCGACAAAAATGGGGGTTGTGTGGCCATTGATCATCAACCAGAGGCTCGTACACCTCACCCCACATATGTTTCCTTGCCATAGGTCACATTCTTGGATTTCTGGTGGAGACCATTTCTTGGTCAAAAATCCGTAAGTGTTAGCCTTCGGTATTATTGAAAATGGTCGTTCATGGGTATTTTTGCCAAATATGGGGGTTGTGTGGCCATTGATCATTGACCAGAGGCTCGTTCACCTCACCCCACATATGTTTCTTTGCCATAGATCACATTCTAGGATTTCTAGTGGAGACCATTTCTTGGTCAAAAATCCGTAGGTGTTAGCCTTGGGTATTATTGAAAATGGTCATTCATGGCTAATTTTGACAAAAATGGCAGTTGTGTGGCCATTGATCAATGACCTGATGCAAGTTCACCTCACCCCACATATGTTTCCTTGCTATAGATCACATTCCTGAATTTCCGGTGGAGACCATTTCTTGGTAAAAAAAATCGTAGGTTTTGGCGTTCGGTATTATTGAAAATGGTCGCTCATGCTATTTTCGACAAAAATAGGGGTTGTGTGACCTTTGATCGTCAACCAGAGACTCGTACACCTGACCCAGATATGTTTCCTTGCCATAGTTCACATTCTTGGATTTCTGGTGGAGACCATTTCTTGGTGAAAATTCGTTGGTGTTAGCGTTCGGTATTATTGAAAATGGTCGTTCATGCTATTTTCGACAAAAATGGGTTTTGTGTGGCCATTGATCATTGACTAGAGGCTCGTACATCTCACACCACATATGTTTCCTTGTCATAGATCACATGATTGGATTTCTGGTGGAGACCGTTTCTTGGTCAAAAATCTGTAGGTGTTAGCCTTTGGTATTATTGAAAATGGTCGTTCATGGCTATTTTCAACAAAAATGGGGGTTGTGTGGCCGTTGATCATTGACTAGAGGCTCGTACACCTCACACCACACATGTTTCCTTGCCATAGATCACATTCTTGGATTTCTGGTGGAGACCATTTCTTGGTCAAAAATCCGTAGGTGTTAGCCTTGGGTATTATTGAAACTGGTCATTCATGGCTATTTTCGACAAAAATGGGGGTTGTGAGGCCATTGATCATTGACCAGAGGCTCGTTCACCTCACCCCACATATGTTTACTTGCCATAGATCACATTCTTGGATTTCTGGTGGAGACCATTTCTTGGTCAAAAATGCATAGGTGTTAGCCTTCGGTGTTATTGAAAATGGTCGTTCATGCAATTTTCGACAAAAATAAGGGTTGTGTGGCTTTTGATCATCAACCAGAGGCTCGTACACCTCACCCTACATATTTTTCCTTGCCATAGATCATATTCATGGATTTCTGGTGGAGACCATTTCTTGGTCAATAATCCGTAGGTGTTAGCCTTTGGTATTTTCGATAAAAATGTGTGTTGTGTGGCCATTGATCATTGACTAGAGGCTCGTACACCTCACACCACATATGTTTCCTTGCCATAGATCACATTCTTGGATTTCTGGTGGAGACCATTTCTTCGTCAAAAATCTGTAGGTGTTAGCCTTCGGTATTATTGAAAATGGTCGTTCATGGCTATTTTCGACAAAAATGGGGGTTGTATGGCCATTGATCATTGACCAGAGTCTAGTTCACCTCACCCCACATATGTTTCCTTGCCATAGGTCAAATTATTGGATTTCTGGTGGAGACCATTTCTTGGTCAAAAATCCATAGGTGTTAGCCTTCGATATTATTGAAAATGGTCGTTCATGGCTATTTCCGACAAAAATGGGGAATATGTGGCCATTGATCATCGACTAGAGGCTCATATACCTCACCCCACATATGTTTCCTTGCCATAGGTCACATTCTTGGATTTTTGGTGCAGACCATTTCTTGGTCAAAAATCCGTAGGTGTTAGCCTTCAGTATTATTGAAAATGGTCGTTCATGGCAATTTTCGACAAAAATGGGGGTTATGTGGCCATTGATCATTGACCAGAGGCTCGTTCACCTCACCCAACATATGTTTCCTTGCCATTGATCACATTTTGGATTTCTGGAGGAGACCATTTTGGTAAAAAATCAGTAGGTGTTAGCCTTCGGTATTATTTAAAATGGTCGTTCATGGCTATTTTCGACAAAAATGGGGGTTGTTTGTCCATTGATCATTGACCAGAGGCTCATTCACTTCACCCCGCATATGTTTCCTTGCCATAGATCACATTCTTGGATTTCTAGTGGAGACCATTTCTTGGTCAAAAATCCTTAGGTGTTAGCCTTCGATATTATTAAAAGTGGTCGTTCATGCTATTTTCGACCAAAATAGGGGTTGTGCGGCCTTTGATCATCAACCAGAGCCTCGTAGACCTCACCCACTTATGTTTCCTTGCCATAGATCACATTCTTGGATTTCTAGTGGAGACCATTTCTTGGTGAAAAATCAGTTGGTGTTAGCCTTCGGTATTATTGAAAATGGTCGTTCATGTTATTTTTGACAGAAATGGGGTTGTGTGGCCATTGATCATCGACCACAGACTCATACACCACACCCCACATATGTTTCCTTGCCATAGGTCACATTCTTGGATTTCTGGTGGAGACCATTTCTTGGTCAAAAATCCGTAAGTGTTAGCCTTCGGTATTATTGAAAATGGTCGTTCATGGGTATTTTTGACAAATATGGGGGTTGTGTGGCCATTGATCATTGACCAGAGGCTCGTTCACCTCACCCCACATATGTTTCTTTGCCATAGATCACATTCTAGGATTTCTAGTGGAGACCATTTCTTGGTCAAAAATCCGTAGGTGTTAGCCTTGGGTATTATTGAAAATGGTCATTCATGGCTAATTTTGACAAAAATGGCAGTTGTGTGGCCATTGATCATTGACCTGATGCAAGTTCACCTCACCCCACATATGTTTCCTTGCTATAGATCACATTCTTGAATTTCCGGTGGAGACCATTTCTTGGTAAAAAAAATCGTAGGTTTTGGCGTTCGGTATTATTGAAAATGGTCGTTCATGCTATTTTCGACAAAAATAGGGGTTGTGTGACCTTTGATCGTCAACCAGAGACTCGTACACCTGACCCAGATATGTTTCCTTGCCATAGTTCACATTCTTGGATTTCTAGTGGAGACCATTCCTTCGTCAAAAATCCGTAGGTGTTAGCCTTCGGTATTATTGAAAATGGTCGTTCATGGCTATTTTCGACAAAAATGGGGGTTTTGTGGCCATTGATCATTGACCAGAGGCTCATTCACCTCACCCCAGATATGTTTTCTTGCCATATATCACATCTTGGATTTCTAGTGGAGACCATTTCTTGGTCAAAAATTCATAGGTGTTAGTCTTCAGCATTATTGAAAATGGCCCTTCACGGCTATTTTCGACAAAAATGGGGGTTGTGTGGCCATTGATCATCGACCAGAGACTTGTACACCTCACCCCACATATGTTTCCTTGCCATAGGTGACATTCTTGGATTTCTGGTGGAGACCATTTCTTGGTCAAAAATCTATAGGTGTTGCCTTCGGTATTATTGAAAATGGTCGTTCATGGTTATTTATGACAAAAATGGGGGTTGTGTGGCTATTGATCATTAACCAGTGGCTCGTTCACCTCTCCCCACATATGTTTGCTTGCCATAAATCACATTCTTGGATTTCTGGTGGAGACCATTTCTTGGTCAAACATCCGTTGGTGTTAGCCTTCGGTATTATTGAAAATGGTCGTTCATGTTATTTTCGACAAAAATGGGGGTTGTGTGGCCATTGATCATTGACTAGAGGCTCGTACACCTCACCTCACATATGTTTCCTTGCCATAGATCACATTCTTGGATTTCTAGTGGAGACCATTTCTTCGTAAAAAAACCATAGGTGTTATCCTTCGGTATTATTGAAAATGGTCGTTCATGCTATTTTCGACAAAAATAGGGGTTATGTGTCCATTGATCATAAACCAGAGGTTCGTACACCTCACCCCAGATATGTTTCCTTGCCATAGATCACATTCTTGGATTTCTGGTGGAGACCATTTCTTGGTGAAAAATCCGTTGGTGTTAGCCTTCGGTATTAAAGAAAAGGGAAATTTGGATCCATACCATTAAAAGATCACCACTTTGGATCCATACCATTACTATCTCACTTACATGTGGGTCCACATGAGTCAATGACATGTGGGGTCCATGGTATATATCTAAAGTTTGGATCTTTTAATGGTATAGATCCAATTGTTCCTATTGAAAATGGTTGTTCATGCTATTTTCGACAAAAATGGGGGTTGTGTGGCCATTGATCATTGACTAGAGGCTCGTACACCTCACCCCACATATGTTTCCATGCCATAGATCACATTCTTGGATTTCTAGTGGAGACCATTTCTTCGTCAAAAATCCATAGGTGTTAGCCTTCGGTATTATTGAAAATGGTCGTTCAAGGCTATTTTTGAAAAAAATGGGGGTTCTGTGGCCATTGATCATTGACCAGAGGCACGTTCACCTCACCCCAAATATGTTTCCTTGCCTTAGATCACATTCTTGGATTTCTGGTGGACACCATTTCTTGGTCAAAAATCCGTAGGGGTTAGCCTTCGGTATTATTGAAAAAGGTCGTTCATGGCTATTTTCGACAAAAATGGGGGTTGTGTGGCCATTGATCATCAACCAGAGGCTCGTACACCTCACCCCACATATGTTTCCTTGCCATAGGTCACATTCTTGGATTTCTGGTGGAGACCATTTCTTGGTCAAAAATCCGTAAGTGTTAGCCTTCGGTATTATTGAAAATGGTCGTTCATGGGTATTTTTGCCAAATATGGGGGTTGTGTGGCCATTGATCATTGACCAGAGGCTCGTTCACCTCACCCCACATATGTTTCTTTGCCATAGATCACATTCTAGGATTTCTAGTGGAGACCATTTCTTGGTCAAAAATCCGTAGGTGTTAGCCTTGGGTATTATTGAAAATGGTCATTCATGGCTAATTTTGACAAAAATGGCAGTTGTGTGGCCATTGATCAATGACCTGATGCAAGTTCACCTCACCCCACATATGTTTCCTTGCTATAGATCACATTCCTGAATTTCCGGTGGAGACCATTTCTTGGTAAAAAAAATCGTAGGTTTTGGCGTTCGGTATTATTGAAAATGGTCGCTCATGCTATTTTCGACAAAAATAGGGGTTGTGTGACCTTTGATCGTCAACCAGAGACTCGTACACCTGACCCAGATATGTTTCCTTGCCATAGTTCACATTCTTGGATTTCTGGTGGAGACCATTTCTTGGTGAAAATTCGTTGGTGTTAGCGTTCGGTATTATTGAAAATGGTCGTTCATGCTATTTTCGACAAAAATGGGTTTTGTGTGGCCATTGATCATTGACTAGAGGCTCGTACATCTCACACCACATATGTTTCCTTGTCATAGATCACATGATTGGATTTCTGGTGGAGACCGTTTCTTGGTCAAAAATCTGTAGGTGTTAGCCTTTGGTATTATTGAAAATGGTCGTTCATGGCTATTTTCAACAAAAATGGGGGTTGTGTGGCCGTTGATCATTGACTAGAGGCTCGTACACCTCACACCACACATGTTTCCTTGCCATAGATCACATTCTTGGATTTCTGGTGGAGACCATTTCTTGGTCAAAAATCCGTAGGTGTTAGCCTTGGGTATTATTGAAACTGGTCATTCATGGCTATTTTCGACAAAAATGGGGGTTGTGAGGCCATTGATCATTGACCAGAGGCTCGTTCACCTCACCCCACATATGTTTACTTGCCATAGATCACATTCTTGGATTTCTGGTGGAGACCATTTCTTGGTCAAAAATGCATAGGTGTTAGCCTTCGGTGTTATTGAAAATGGTCGTTCATGCAATTTTCGACAAAAATAAGGGTTGTGTGGCTTTTGATCATCAACCAGAGGCTCGTACACCTCACCCTACATATTTTTCCTTGCCATAGATCATATTCATGGATTTCTGGTGGAGACCATTTCTTGGTCAATAATCCGTAGGTGTTAGCCTTTGGTATTTTCGATAAAAATGTGTGTTGTGTGGCCATTGATCATTGACTAGAGGCTCGTACACCTCACACCACATATGTTTCCTTGCCATAGATCACATTCTTGGATTTCTGGTGGAGACCATTTCTTCGTCAAAAATCTGTAGGTGTTAGCCTTCGGTATTATTGAAAATGGTCGTTCATGGCTATTTTCGACAAAAATGGGGGTTGTATGGCCATTGATCATTGACCAGAGTCTAGTTCACCTCACCCCACATATGTTTCCTTGCCATAGGTCAAATTATTGGATTTCTGGTGGAGACCATTTCTTGGTCAAAAATCCATAGGTGTTAGCCTTCGATATTATTGAAAATGGTCGTTCATGGCTATTTCCGACAAAAATGGGGAATATGTGGCCATTGATCATCGACTAGAGGCTCATATACCTCACCCCACATATGTTTCCTTGCCATAGGTCACATTCTTGGATTTTGGTGCAGACCATTTCTTGGTCAAAAATCCGTAGGTGTTAGCCTTCAGTATTATTGAAAATGGTCGTTCATGGCAATTTTCGACAAAAATGGGGGTTATGTGGCCATTGATCATTGACCAGAGGCTCGTTCACCTCACCCAACATATGTTTCCTTGCCATTGATCACATTTTGGATTTCTGGAGGAGACCATTTTGGTAAAAAATCAGTAGGTGTTAGCCTTCGGTATTATTTAAAATGGTCGTTCATGGCTATTTTCGACAAAAATGGGGGTTGTTTGTCCATTGATCATTGACCAGAGGCTCATTCACTTCACCCCGCATATGTTTCCTTGCCATAGATCACATTCTTGGATTTCTAGTGGAGACCATTTCTTGGTCAAAAATCCTTAGGTGTTAGCCTTCGATATTATTAAAAGTGGTCGTTCATGCTATTTTCGACCAAAATAGGGGTTGTGCGGCCTTTGATCATCAACCAGAGCCTCGTAGACCTCACCCACTTATGTTTCCTTGCCATAGATCACATTCTTGGATTTCTAGTGGAGACCATTTCTTGGTGAAAAATCAGTTGGTGTTAGCCTTCGGTATTATTGAAAATGGTCGTTCATGTTATTTTTGACAGAAATGGGGTTGTGTGGCCATTGATCATCGACCACAGACTCATACACCACACCCCACATATGTTTCCTTGCCATAGATCACATTCTTGGATTTCTATTGGAGACCATTTCTTGGTCGAAAATCCGTAGGTGTTAGCCTTTGATATCATTGAAAATGGGCGTTCATGCTATTTTCGACAAAAATGAGGGTTGTGTGGCCATTGTTCATCTACCAGAGGGTCGTACACCTGACCCCACATATGTTTCCTTGCCATAGATCACATTCTTGGATTTCTGGTGGAGACCATTTCTTGGTCAAATCTTCGTAGGTGTTAGCCTTCGGTATTATTGGAAATGGTTGTTCATGGCTATTTCCGACAAAAATGGGGGTTGCGTGGCCATTGATCATCGACCAGAGGCTCATACACCTCACCCCACATATGTTTCCTTGTCGTAGGTCACATTCTTGGATTTCTGGTGGAGGCCATTTCTTGGTCAAAAATCCATAGGTGTTAGCCTTAGGTATTATTAAAAATGGTCGTTCATGGCTATTTTTGACAAAAATGGGGGTTGTGTGTCCATTGATCATTGACCAAAGGCTCGTTCACCTCACCCCACATATAATTCCTTGCCGTAGATCACATTCTTGGATTTCTGGTGGAGACCATTTCTTGGTCAAAAATCCGTAGGTGTTAGGCTTGGGTATAATAGAAAATGGTCATTCATGGCAATTTTCGACAAATATGGGTGTTGTGTGTCCATTGATCATTGACTAGAGGCTCATTCAGCTCACCCCACATATGTTTCCTTGCCATAGATCACATTCTAGGATTTCTGGTGGAGACCATTTCTTGGTCAAAAATTCGTACGTGTTAGCCTTTGGTATGATTGAAAATGGTCGTTCATGGCTATTTTCGACAAAAATGTGGGTTGTATGGCCATTGATCATTGACCAGAGGCTCATTCACTTCACCCCACATATGTTTCCTTGCCATAGATCACATTCTTGGATTTCTAGTGGAGACCATTTCATGGTAAAAAATCCTTTGGTGTTAGCCTTAGGTATTATTGAAAATAGTCGTTCATGCTATTTTCGACAAAAATAGAGGTTGTGTGGCCTTTGATCATCAACCAGAGGCTCGTACACCTCACCCCACTTATGTATCCTTCCCATAGATCACATTCTTGAATTTCTGGTGGAGACCATTTCTTGAGCTAAAATCCGTAGGTGTTAGCCTTCGGTATTATTGAAAATGGTCGTTCATGTCTATTTTCGACAAAATGGGGGTTGTGTGGCCGTTGATCATTGACCAGAGGCTCATTCACCTCACCCCACATATGCTTCCTTGCCATAGATCACATTCTCGGATTTCTGGTGGAGACCAGTTCTTAGTCAAAAATCCGTAGGTGTTAGCCTTGGGTATAATTGAAAATGGTCATTCATGGCAATTTTCGACAAAAATGGGGTTGTGTGGCCATTAATCATTGACCAGAGGCTCGTTCACCTCACCCCACATATGTTTCCTTGACATATATCACATTCTTGGATTTCTGGTGGAGACCATTTCTTGGTCAAAAATCCGTAGGTGTTAGCATTCGGTATTATTGAAAATGGTCGTTCATGCTATTTTCGACAAAAATGGGGGTTGCGTGGCCATTGATCGTTGACCACAGACTTGTTCACCTCACCCCACATATTTTTCCTTGCCATAGATCAAATTATTGGATTTTTGGTGGCGACCATTTCTTGGTCTAAAATCCGTAGTTGTTAGCCTTCGGTATTATTGAAAATGATCGTTCATGGCTATTTTCGACAAAAATGGGGGTTGTGTGGCCTTTGATCATCATTCAGAGGCTCGTACACCTCACCCCACATATGTTTCCTTGCCATAGGTCACATTCTTGGATTTCTGGTGGAGACCATTTCTTGATCAAAATTATGTAGGTGTTAGCCTTCAGTATTATTGAAAATGGTCGTTCATGGCTATTTCCGACAAAAATGGGGTTGGTGTGGCCATTGATCATTGACCAGAGTCTAGTTCACCTCACCCCACATATGTTTCCTTGCCATAGATCAAATTATTGGATTTCTGGTGGAGACCATTTCTTGGTCAAAAATCTGTAGGTGTTAGCCTTCGATATTATTGAAAATGGTCGTTCATGGCTATTTCCGACAAAAATGGGGAATATGTGGCCATTGATCATTGACCAGAGGCTCGTTCACCTCACCCAACATATGTTTCCTTGCCATTGATCACATTTTGGATTTCTGGAGGAGACCAATTTTTGGTAAAAAATCAGTAGGTGTTAGCCTTCAGTATTATTTAAAATGGTCGTTCATGGCTATTTTCAAAAAAATGGGGGTTGTGTGTCCATTGATCATTGACCAGAGGCTCATTCACTTCACCCCGCATATGTTTCCTTGCCATAGATCACATTCTTGGATTTCTAGTGGAGACCATTTCTTGGTCAAAAATCCTTAGGTGTTAGCCTTCGGTATTATTAAAAGTGGTCGTTCATGCTATTTTCGACCAAAATAGGGGTTGTGCGGTCTTTGATCATTAACCAGAGCCTCGTAGTCCTCACCCACTTATGTTTCCTTGCCATAGATCACATTCTTGGATTTTTGGTGGAGACCATTTCTTGGTGAAAAATCAGTTGGTGTTAGCCTTCGGTATTATTGAAAATGGTCGTTCATGTTATTTTTGACAGAAATGGGGTTGTGTGGCCATTGATCATCGACCACAAACTCATACACCTCACCCCACATATGTTTCCTTGCCATAAATCACATTCTTGGATTTCTATTGGAGACCATTTCTTGGTCGAAAATTCGTAGGTGTTAGCCTTTGATATTATTGAAAATGGGCGTTCATGCTATTTTCGACAAAAATGAGGGTTGTGTGGCCATTGATCATCTACTAGAGGGTCGTACACCTGACCCCACATATGTTTCCTTGCCATAGATCACATTCTTGGATTTCTGGTGGAGACCATTGAGAGCACCTAGAGGGGGGGGGTGAATAGGTGATCCTGTTAAACTTGAAACTTAACGCCACAAAACTTGATTAGGAGTTAGCACAAGAATGCCAAGTGGCTAGAGAAGAGTCTTTGCAAGACACGATAACCACAAGAAGATCAATCACAGATAGACACAGTGGTTTATCCCATGGTTCGGCCAACTTCAACACTTGCCTAGTCCACGTTGTGGCGTCCCAACGGACGAGGGTTGCAATCAACCCCTCTCAAGCATCCAAAGACCCACTTGAATACCATGGTGTTTTGCTCTGATTTACTATATCCCATTTGCGAGGAATCTCCACAACTTGGAGCCTCTCGCCCTTACACTTTGATGTTCACAAAGAAGCACGGAGTAAGGGAGGGATGAGCAACGCACACAAGACACGAAATCAGAGTATCAACACGCACACAAGTCGCAACAAGAGCTCACAACACAACCCGGCGAGTTCACAACTCAAATGAAGCTCTAGTTGCTATCACAAAGAATCAAATGCGCGGAATCGAAGTCTTGATGCTTAGGAATGCTTAGAGAATGCTTGGTGTACTCCTCCATGCGCCTAGGGGTCCCTTTTATAGCCCCAAGGCAGCTAGGAGCCGTTGAGGGCATTCCAGGAAGGCAATTCTTGCCTTCTGTCGCCTGGCGCACCGGACATTCCGGTGCACCACCGGACACTGTCCGGTGCGGATTTCTTTCCTTCTTTGGTGAAGCCGACCATTGGCGCTTTGGAGCCGTTGGCGCACCGGACACTGTCCGGTGCACACCGGACAGTCCGGTGCCCCCTTCCGACCGTTGGCTCGCCCACGTGTCGCGCGCGGATCGCGCGGCCGACCGTTGGCCCGGCTGATAGTGCACCGGACAGTCCGGTGAATTATAGCCGTACGCCATTAATCACTTCCCGAGAGCATCAAGTCCGGTGCACCCAGACAGAGCTAACTATGGCTGAACAAAGCCATCTTTAATTTCAACTTGATTTTTCCTGTTTCCAGCACTTAAACACAATACATTAGTCTCCAAAACAATGTACTAAGTCTGAGAAACATACCTTTATACTTGATTTGTACTTTGTCCACCATTTAACACTTAGGCACTTGTGTTGGACACTAAATCACCAAAATACTTAGAAATGGCCCAAGGGCACATTTCCCTTTCAATCTCCCCCTTTTTGGTGATTTATGCCAACGCAAGTAGAACAAGTGCAAAATCAATCCAAATAAGAACTCAAAATTGTTTTGATTCAAATTTGGCATATATGGATCATTCTTTGCCACCACTTGGTTTGTTTTTGCAAATCAAACTCAATTTCCTATCTCTAAGTCAAACACACTTGTTGAAACATAAAGAGAGATATTTCAAGAGAAATTGATCAATCAAAGATTCAAAAACTCCCCCTTTTTTCCATAATTAAGCCTTCTCCCCACAAGAGACCAACTTTTGACAATAAGAGACTAATAGAAGTATTTTGACAAACAAAAACTCTAACTCTACTATTTTCAAAATTCACAAGTGGTAGCTGATCCATTTCCTGCTTTGGCCTTATTTTCTCCCCCTTTGGCATCAAGCACCAAAACGGGATCAATCTTGGCCCATTTAACCCCATTGCCTCACCAAAATCTTCAACTACGAGAAAAAAGGCAATAAGAGTACATAGATGAACTTGGAGTGAGTTACTCTCTCATCGGAGTGCAGTGGAAGTCTTGCTTGGTCCAAGTCCACCTTTTCCCTTGCAAACCTCCTTTGAAACTAAATTAAGCAAACTCAAGCACACAGTTAGTCTCAAAGGGTCAAGTTGTAGCACATCTCCCCCTTTGCATGTGCATCACTCGTAATTGGACTTTTGAGGTCCGGGGAGTGCTTGTACAACTTGAGCACCATAAATAAACACAAAATGCATTAAGGAACATGATCAAGGGCATAAACACATGTATGCTATAAATCAATCCAAGTTCCATGAATCTAAGACATTTAGCTCACTACACAACTTGCAAAAGGTCTTCTCATCTAGAGGCTTGGTAAAGATATCGGCTAACTGGTTCTCGGTGCTAACATGAAACACTTCGATATCCCCCTTTTGCTGGTGGTCTCTCAAAAAGTGATGTCGGATGTCTATGGGCTTTGTGCGGCTGTGTTCAACAGGATTATCCACCATGCGGATAGCACTCTCATTATCACATAGGAGTGGGACTTTGCTCAAATTGTAGCCAAAGTCCCTGAGGGTTTGCCTCATGCAAAGTAGTTGCGCGCAACACTGTCCTGCGGCAACATACTCGGCCTCAGCGGTGGATAGGGCGACTGTTGGGGGCCTTCGTCCTCCGAAGGTCCTCAAAAACATGATTTGACAATGTTTTCCAAGTGGATTATATGAACAGGTATTTTCGGATTCAGAATTATGGATATGGAACACGACCAGGACGAAGCCTGAACCAGACGAAGGTCGAGAGCAGCCGAAGCTGTGCGCAGGGAAGCTTCGGCGCGATGGCATACGGGAAAACCGACTTAAAGATGAAAAGACTTCGGGGGCCTCAACAGATTTCCATAAACCGTTAACAAATGTAATGGACACGAATGTAATTTTACGTGGGCTGCGTCCCGCGTCTATAAATAGATGAACAGTACTCCCGTACTGTTCACGCTGACTTGGCATTCTGCTCTTGCGTCACGCTTGTACTTTATACCTTCTTTCAGGACCGAAGGTACATTTGTAATTTGAAATCATTTCTATTTTTCCATGTTAATAAAATAGAAATGATTTTATGTTATTTATATTATATTTCGTGCTTTATATGAGTCCTTCGTCATAACTCGTTATAGTTACGAAGGTATGTCCCTTATGACCTTCGTCCGAAACTCATTATTTCCCGAAGGGGCATAATGTTTCGAAGGACGAAGGACTTTAACATTTAACACTTTTTATGTTGCCTTGTTCTTAACTCTTAGCATTTGAGAACAAGTCCCCAACATTGGCGCCCACCTCCGGTGAACTCACTTCCACTTCGAGCTTTTGTGAACACCTTCGGAAGCTATAGACCTTCGCTATGGCGCCGAAGAAAGCTTCAGCAATTGGGGCTTCAGCACTGCAACCGCTGGACCACAACCAGGAGACCGTCTCTCTTCGGGAGGCCCGAAGCCAGAAGAGAAAGGCCGTCAGCCCGACGCTCGAGGAAGAAGAGCTAGACCAAGAAATCAGAGAGATGGAGATGCTACATCAACAAGTGCAGAGGAAGAAGGAGAAGATGGCCCGCCTAGCTGAGTTGCAAAGGCAAATAGACGAAGCCTCTGAGGAAGTTCGCCATCTCACTCATGATGAGCAGAACAGAAGACCCCATCAGAAAGACCTTCATCAGGAGGGCTTCGTCAACGAAGATGACTGGTATGATAATTTCCATCAGGGAAACTTTGTTTTCGATGACGCTTCTCCTCTGTCCGCTGAGCTGCAGGCTACACCTTGGCCTCCATCTTATAAGCCACCTCAGCTTCCCATGTTTGACGGCCACTCCGATCCGAAGCAGTTCTTGATGAGCTACGAAGCAACAGTGTCTTCGTACGGGGGCAATGCTGCAGTCATGGCGAAGTCTTTCGTTATGGCCGTCAGGAATGTTGCTCAGACCTGGTATTCCTCCCTTCGGCCAGGAACAATCACTTCATGGCAGAAGCTGAAGGACATGTTACTGACCAGCTTTCAAGGATTTCAGACAAAGCCGGTCACAGCTCAAGCCTTGTTCCAGTGTGTTCAGGATCACGAAGAGTACCTTCAGGCGTATGTCCGAAGGTTCTTACGATTGAGGGCGCAGGCACCAACGGTGCCCAATGAAATCGTTATCGAAGCCATGATCAAGGGGCTCCGTCCTGGACCTGCAGCTCAATACTTTGCTCGGAAGCCTCCTCAGACACTGGAGAAATTGCTCCAAAAGATGGATGAGTACATTCGTGCTGACAATGATTTTCGCCAAAGAAGGGAGGAGGCCTTCAGATTTTCTGAAATGACCAGGGGCTTCGGAGGAAGATACTACCCGAGGCACGTCCGTTCCATCCACAACACTCAGAATGATGATAAGGGGAGTCAGCAAAACAGGCCGCAAAGCTCCTCACAGGCTTCGGGGCAACAACAAACCTCCTTCCGGCCACCAGCTCCAAGGGGCAGAGGCGCCAGGGGCTTCGGCGGAAGATTCGGAGATCAGCCAAGGAGACTGTTTTGCTTGTTCTGTGGAGAAGGCAAGGGCCATACCACTAGGACGTGCCATGTTACAATCCAGAAACAAAAGGAAATAGCCGAAGCTGCATCTCAACAAGCTCAGCCGAAGCAGGTTATGCATACTGCTTCGTATCATCCGCCTTATATCCCATAATACATAGACAACCACCCTGCAGCTTCTGTAGCTTCGGCAAGTCAACCTCAAGCTTCCTGGCAGCAGCTTCCGCCTCCACCTCCATTGCAGCAAGGTCAACAGCCAGAAGGGAGTCAACACGCTCCACATCAGAGGGACTTCAGAGAACAGTCCGAAGCTCGCACAGTCAACAGCACTGTGCCAGAGTCGAAGCACATTTATTGATACATATCCTACCTTTGATAGCAGTCTTTCCTTTTCAGTTTTATTTTCTGTGAAGCAAAAAACATTGATAGTTTTCATGTAATAATTTCGTTGTTTTCCACGAGGAAGATCTATTTGCTCCACAAGCTTAAGTTGCTGAAGCTTAAAATTTTTTTTTTTTTCCGTTACCAAGGAGGACCTTCGAATTAAAAATCCTTCGGAGTAACACAAAATCGTTCTAAGGAACGCAGAGTAAGTTTGCGAAGTCACAAAAAGCCGTTCCAAAGGGAGCGCAGTGTAAGTTTTCTGCTCAGAAGTCGTTCCTAATGGAATGCAGAGCCTACAGCGAAAAGTCAACGCTGATACCGTCTAAGTAAAAGACGAAGAAGCTCCTAAGGGAGGCTTACAGCGAAAAGTCAACGCTGATACCGCCTAAGTAAAGGGCGAAGAAGCTCCTAAGGGAGGCTTACAGCGAAAAGTCAACGCTGAGATCGTCTAAGTAAAAGACGAAGAAGCTCCAAAGACGTTCCTAAGGGAATGCAGAGCTTACGAATATATTTTATGAGTATCTTCGGAACAAATGTCACATGCATAGCATAACATCATCACATCATTTTCCATAGCATAAGCATCATACATCATATTGCATTTGGCAAAAGAAAGTGACACTCTCAACCTTCGAAAGGATGTTCTGAGAAAGTGATATCGAAATTGTATAGCTTCGGATTACAGCTTCGGAGAATATTTTTATGAAACATGGGTGAGCTTTTTCAGATCAATATTGAGATTGTATAGCTTCGGAGTATAGCTTCGGATAATGATTTCACAAAGCATGGATGTGATTCATCAGAATAATTTTAACGAAGAATGTTTTCTTCACGAAGCATGAAAAGAAGGGAAGGTGTTTTTTCGCCGAAGGCTCAAAAAGGTATGTATATAGAGTTTCATGCATCGTGAAGAATTGAATAATGAAAAGAAACTTGTATATTACATCCAAATGTACAAAATATTACACAGATCACAATTTAAATGTTTTTCTAATAGCATCTAGTCCTCTCTTAATACTGCTTCGGCGACTTCATTTAAAAGTTGGTCAACAACTTTGTCCATGATAGCTTCGGCCATTTGTTTGATTTCTTCATCTCCTTTTGTGTGGGGGTCGGCAGTCAACCCAGCAGCTTCTGAGGGAAGAGAACATTTCTTCATCACTATTACAAACTAAGTGCAGAGTTTGAAACAAAAATTACAACACAATAAGAACAACTAATTAATACCTAATTGCCTTTCGGGCTCCGTACTTTTTTCAGTAGTTTCCGCCACTTTTCTAGCATCGTGGATGCCTTTTTCACTCCTTTGGATAATCTCTTGCGCCATTCCTCGGCCGCCGTCGTTCCAGATATCCGTAAAAAATTTGCCGCCAACCACGCTTGCTTCGGCCGAGGGGTCCTTAATGTCTTCGGAAGATAACGCAGCTTCGGACTGGGCAAGAAATTTTACATGATCGCAACCTTTCTTCTCTAAGACAGAGGCAATTCCTCTGGCGCCCGAAAAAGCACAGATATCGCCACGACTGCTCAGGATCTCCTCGAAGGCCTCTGCTTCGTGACTAATCCATTCCAGTGGACCTTCGGGATTGCCTCGAGAAAAATTCTCTTCGCTGGAGAAGGCGCCCACGCTGGCAAAGCTGGTTTTAATTTTATTCACACATTCTATAGATTTGACATAACATTTTCCCTGAGATGTACGAAGCTCTTTAACTCTTAACTCCAATTTGTTGACCATATGATCACTGAGTTCTCGTTTTGTTTCCTCAAGAACGCGCTCCTCTCTAGCTCTAGTCAGCTGTTTCTGAAGATCTTTAATTTCACGCTTGTGGGCTTCGGCCTGGGTTTTTGAAGCAGCTTCATCCTTTTTTACTTTGTCTATCAGCGTAAGAAGAATTTTATCCTTTTCTAGAGCTTCGTTTCTCAATTTGATAACTTCGGAGCGCAAATTGTTGAACGCAATCTCATAACTTTCATCTTCGGCGCTCTTTTGCGCTCTCAGCGCGTTGCTTAGGATCAGGCCCTATACGAAAAAGAATTCATATAAGAAAAAACGAATGTGTCGTGTAAAAAATAATAATAATACAAGGGGGTTTTCTTTTCAAGCGTTAAATTCCCGTACCTTCAGGCTGTTGTACGCAAGACTGTCTGCGAGATCTTCTTTCGTCATGGCGCTTAATCCAGATTCGAGCTTCGGGAAACCAATACTCCTGGCCATTTCTCGGCAGACAGAGAGCTCTTTGTTGTCAGGCAGGCAGTATAAAAAATCATCTTCATTTGTCCCATTGAATATTACTGCCCCCTTTGGATATTTTAGCTCCTTTGCATAATGGTTAGCTTCATGAGTTTCTTCTTCAGATAATTTTTTCCCCGAAGCATGTCGTATGATGTAATCACACATGCTGGCAGGCGCTTCGGGAATGGCAGTGTCAGTCTCTTCAATTAAAATTGGTTCTGGTATTTTTACTGCTTCGGCTTCCAAAGTTTGTTCCCTGAAGGGCTCTGAAGGCCCAGCTTCAGCTTCAGCTTGTTGCGTCGGAGCTTCAGAGGAAGCTTCAGCAATTTCAACACTCTTTTTTGGAGTTGTGCTTGAAGACTTAATTGTCTCCAAGACATCTAGTACATTTACCATTCTCTTCCTTTTTGGGGTCACCATTGGACCCTTTTGGATTTTTGCTGCTTCGACATTTACTACAGGACTTAAAATTTCTGATGCTTTTTCCTTAGTCAGATTTTTCGCTTCTTCCATTTTTCCTGTCGATGGTGCTTTGGCCATCTCCGCAATTTCTGGCAGCAAGGTTGGCTGTTCAGCTTCGGCGGCCGAAGAAGTTTCTCCAGTGAACTCAGGCACCGAAGCTGGTTCAATATGGCGTGGTCGGTGTGTGAGGACCTTCAACCTTTTTCCTTTTGGTTCTGGCTCGCTAGGAGCGGTTCCAGCTTCTTCTTTTTCAGAGGTTATGTTTTTCCTTTTTTGCCTTCGGATGGGATAACAATAATCAGGGTAGAAGAACCCGACTGCATCAAACACTCGGTTCAGTCTCTTCTTTCTTCGGCCTCCGAAGGCTGCTGATAGTGCAGTATTTTCAGCCTTCGAATATGCCCCAAGTAATTCATCACTTAATGTTTCAATGCTTTTCAGCCAGTCATCATCAGGTTCAATAAATTTATCTGCATATTTGAATGTGTACTTTAATCTGACTAGTCCGCCTTCGTCGGACTCTTTGATGGTTTCCTTCGGCATTTCCCACTTTTCTGCAAGTGGCCATACCCTGAAGGCGATGTGTTCTTGGACCAAATCCCTTGTCCCAATAAACGAGCAGACTACCCCGAAGGCTCTTTGGCATTCTTCGGCGGCTTCGTCCATTTCGACCTTCGGCCTTCGAAGACCGAAGCGTTGCCAGATTGGGTGCATAATAATACTCTTCACATTCTCTTGAGCTGTTAGATCATTCTTTACATAAAACCATTCAGTCATCCAGGCTCCGGGCCACCTCTTCCGAAAGGTCGGCACAGGGCAGCTTGACCCGGAGCGGGCGCCGAAGCTGTAGCACCCAAAGTTGTTGTGGTATTGCTCTTTTCCCCAGGCCTTTGTCTCGTATAATAACTCATGAATGTTGCAGAAGCTTTTAGCGTTCGGTTCCAAACCTTGGCTTCTTGCAGCCCAGACAAAAATCCCCATTCTTATAATAGCTTCGGGAGTGAGTTGATGAAGGTAGACTTGGAATGTTCTTAGTACCTCAACAACAAAATTGCTCAGGGGGAATCGAAGCCCAGCCCTGAGGAAGCTTCGGAAAATCACAACTTCATCCTCTTCGGGGGTGGGAGAAGTCTTCTCCCCGGCATCAGCTCTCACAATGGATATGTCTCGGAAATATCGCCCCCTCATATTATCAATGTGACTCTGCTTGATGGTCGTTTTCCCAAAAACTGTGTGACTTGGTCGCCACGGTCGATCTTCGGCCTCTTCCCCACCACTTTCCACATCATAGCTGTCGCTGTCATCAGAATCTTCAGATAAACCTTCGAGAATTTCCTTCGTAATTTTTTCTGTATTGGTCTCTGCCATCGCTATCAGGAACCCTAGATTCTTCTCCTCCTCGAGACTCAGCTTCGTCTCAGCAGGGATCTTCAGCTTCGCTTCAGCAGGGATCTTCAGCTTCGCTTCAGCAGGGGTCTTCTTGCCTTCAGACATCTTCGGGAACGCTAAAAAATTCTTCCCGAGGCCGAAGCTTCGAAATTAAAAAGAACAGCAAATCTTAATGAACAAGCGCTAAAAATTTTAGTGGGCCGAAGCAAAAGGCAAGTGTGCGTATCAAATGAGTTCGCGATGTGATCTTATTTATACGCCTAGGGCGCTGAAAATTAAAAGGCCCCGCTTGTCAGTGAATGTTGCTATTCTAGCAAAGGGAAGGTGTTTTTTCGGACCTTCGGCTCAAGGCCTTCGTCCATATCGCAATCTGAATTTATTATTTACAAATTAATATTGCGAGGGGCTACTGTTGGGGGCCTTCGTCCTCCGAAGGTCCTCAAAAACATGATTTGACAATGTTTTCCAAGTGGATTATATGAACAGGTATTTTCGGATTCAGAATTATGGATATGGAACACGACCAGGACGAAGCCTGAACCAGACGAAGGTCGAGAGCAGCCGAAGCTGTGCGCAGGGAAGCTTCGGCGCGATGGCATACGGGAAAACCGACTTAAAGATGAAAAGACTTCGGGGGCCTCAACAGATTTCCATAAACCGTTAACAAATGTAATGGACACGAATGTAATTTTACGTGGGCTGCGTCCCGCGTCTATAAATAGATGAACAGTACTCCCGTACTGTTCACGCTGACTTGGCATTCTGCTCTTGCGTCACGCTTGTACTTTATACCTTCTTTCAGGACCGAAGGTACATTTGTAATTTGAAATCATTTCTATTTTTCCATGTTAATAAAATAGAAATGATTTTATGTTATTTATATTATATTTCGTGCTTTATATGAGTCCTTCGTCATAACTCGTTATAGTTACGAAGGTATGTCCCTTATGACCTTCGTCCGAAACTCATTATTTCCCGAAGGGGCATAATGTTTCGAAGGACGAAGGACTTTAACATTTAACACTTTTTATGTTGCCTTGTTCTTAACTCTTAGCATTTGAGAACAAGTCCCCAACAGCGACGGAGGTTTGTTTCTTAGAACTCCATGACACCAGGACCTTCCTAAGAATTGGCACGTCCCTGATGTACTCTTCCTATCGACCTTACATCCAGCATAGTCGGAGTCTGAATATCCCATCAAGTCAAAGGTAGACCCCTTTGGATACCAGATCCCGAAGCAAGGCGTAGCGACTAAATATCTAAGAATTCGCTTTACCGCCACTAAGTGACATTCCCTTGGATCGGATTGAAATCTAGCACACATGTATACGCTAAGCATAATATCCGGTCTACTAGCACATAAATAAAGTAAAGACCCTATCATAGACCGGTATGCCTTTTGATCAATGGACTTACCTCCTTTGTTGAGGTCGGTGTGTCCATCGGTTCCCATTGGAGTCTTTGCGGGCTTGGCGTCCTTCATCCCAAACCGCTTGATCAAGTCTTGCGTGTACTTCATTTGGGAGATGAAGGTCCCATCCTTGAGTTGCCTCACTTGGAACCCAAGGAAATAGCTTAACTCGCCCATCATCGACATCTCAAACTTTTGAGTCATCACCCTGCTAAACTCTTCACAAGACTTTTGGTTAGTAGAACCAAATATTATGTCATCGACATAAATTTGGCACACAAAAAGATCACCATCACATGTCTTATTAAAAAGAGTTGGATCGCCTTTCCCGACCTTGAAAGAATTAGCAATTAAAAAGTCTCTAAGGCATTCATACCATGCTCTTGGGGCTTGCTTAAGTCCATAGAGCGCCTTAGAGAGCTTACACACGTGGTCGGGGTACCGTTCGTCCTCAAAGCCAGGGGTTGCTCTACGTACACCTCCTCCTTGATTGGACCGTTGAGGAAAGCGCTCTTCACATCCATTTGGAACAACCTAAAAGAATGGTGAGCGGCATATGCTAGCAAAATACGAATGGACTCTAGCCTAGCCACATGAGCAAAAGTCTCCTCAAAGTCCAAACCTGCGACTTGGGCATAACCTTTTGCCACAAGTCATTCCTTGTTCCTTGTCACCACCCCGTGCTTGTCTTGTTTGTTGCGGAACACCCACTTGGTTCCCACAACATTTTGCTTGGGACGAGGCACCAGTGTCCAAACTTCATTTCTTTTGAAGTTGTTGAGCTCCTCTTGCATGGCCAACACCCAGTCTGGATCTAGCAAGGCCTCTTATACCCTGAAAGGCTCAATAGAGGAGACAAAAGAGTAATGCTCACAGAAATTAACTAATCTAGAACGAGTAGTTACTCCCTTGCTAATGTCACCCAAAATCTGATCGACGGGATGATCCCTTTGAATCATCGCTCGAACTTGAGTTGGAGGTGCCGGTTGTGCTTCTTCCTCCATTACATGATCATCTTGTGCTCCCCCTTGATCACACGCCTCCTCTTGATGATCCTGTTCATCTTCTTGAGTTGGGGGATGCACCATTGTTGAGGAAGAAGGTTGATCTTGCTCCTTTTGTTCCATTGGCCTCACATCTCCAATCGCCATGGTGCGCATTACGGCCGTTGGAACATCTTCTTCATCTACATCATCAAGATCAACAACTTGCTCTCTTGGAGAGCCATTAGTCTCGTCAAATACAACGTCGCTAGAGACTTCAACCAAACCCGATGATTTGTTGAAGACCCTATACGCCTTTGTATTTGAGTCATAACCTAACAAAAACCCTTCTACCGCTTTGGGAGCAAATTTGGAATTCCTACCCTTCTTCACTAGAATGTAGCATTTACTCCCAAAAACTCGGAAATACGAAACATTGGGTTTGTTACCGGTTAGTAGCTCATACGAAGTCTTCTTGAGGAGGCGATGAAGGTAGACCCGGTTGATGGCGTGGCAAGCCGTGTTCACGGCTTCCGACCAAAAGCGCTCGGGGGACTTGAACTCTCCAAGCATCGTCCTCGCCATGTCTATAAGCGTCCTGTTCTTCCTCTCTACCACACCATTTTGCTGTGGTGTGTAGGGAGCGGAGAACTCGTGCTTGATCCCTTCCTCCTCAAGGAACTCCTCCACTTGAAGGTTCTTGAACTCGGACCCGTTGTCGCTCCTTATCTTTTTCACTTTGAGCTCAAACTCATTTTGAGCTCTCCTTAGGAAGCGCTTGAGGGTCCCTTGGGTTTCAGATTTATCCTGCAAAAAGAATACCCAAGTGAAGCGGGAAAAATCATCAACTATAACAAGACCATACTTACTTCCTCCTATGCTTAGATAGGCGACGGGTCTGAAGAGGTCCATATGAAGTAACTCCAGGGGTCTTGATGTTGTCATCACATTTTTGGCTTGATGAGAGCTTCCCACCTGTTTCTCTGCTTGACAAGCTGCACAAGGTCTATCTTTTTCGAAAGTAACATTAGTTAGACCTATTACGTGTTCTCCCTTTAGAAGCTTGTGAAGGTTCTTCATCCCCACATGTGCTAAGCAGCGATGCCACAGCCAGCCCATGCTAGTCTTAGCAATTAAGCATGCATCTAGACCGGCCTCCTCTTTTGCAAAATCAACTAAATAAAGTTTGCCGTCTAATACACCCTTAAAAGCTAATGAACCATCACTTCTTCTAAAGACAGACACATCTACATTTGTGAATAAACAGTTATATCCCATATTGCAAAGTTGACTCACAGACAACAAGTTATATCCAAGCGACTCAACTAAGAACGCATTAGAAATAGAGTGCTCGGATGAAATAGCAATTTTTCCTAACCCTTTCACCTTGCCTTGGTTCCCATCACCGAATATGATTGAATCTTGGGGATCCTTGTTCTTGACGTAGGAAGAGAACATCCTCTTTTCCCCTGTCATGTGGTTTGTGCATCCGCTGTCGATAATCCAGCTTGAACCCCCGGATGCATAAACCTGCAAGGAAATTTAGGCTTGGGTCTTAGGTACCCAACTCATGTTGGGTCCTACAAGGTTAGTACAAATAGCCTTAGGGACCCAAATGCAAGCTTTATCTCCCTTGCATTTTGCCCCTAATTTTCTAGCAACCACCTTCTTATCCTTTCTACAAATAGCAAAGGAAGCATTTAAAGCGTGATAAATTGTAGAAGGTTCATTATTTGTTTTCCTAGTCATATGAACAACATTTCTTCTAGACATGTGATTAATAGCATTTCTCCTAGCTAAATTTCTATCATGCATAATAGAAGAACTAGAAGCAACCATAGCATGAGAATCAAGAGCATCATAGCTTCTATAAACATTTCTAGAATGTCTCCTATCATGATACATGAAGGCATGGTTCTTTTGAGCACTACTAGCCATAGGGGCGTTCCCTTTCTCCTTGGCGGAGATGGAAGCCTTATGGCTTGTTAAGTTCTTGAATTCCCTCTTGAAGCCAAGACCATCCTTAATTGAGGGATGTCTACCAATCGTGTAGGCATCCCTTGCAAATTTTAGTTTGTCAAATTCACTCTTGCTAGTCTTAAGTTGGGCATTAAGACTAGCCACTTCATCATTTAATTTGGAAATGCAAGCTAGGTGTTCACTACAAGCATTAACATTAAAATCTTTGCACCTATTGCAAATCATAACATGTTCTACACAAGAGTTGGATTTATTTGCTACTTCTAGTTTAGCATTTAAATCATCATTAACACAATTTAAAGTAGAAATGGTTTCATGACAAGTAGATAGTTCACAAGAGAGCATTTCATTCCTTTTAACTTCTAGAGCAAGAGAATTTTGTGCACTAACAAATTTATCATGCTCTTCATATAGAAGGTCCTCTTGTTTTTCTAGTAATTTATTCTTATCATTCAAAGCATCAATTAATTCATTAATTTTATCAACCTTGGTTCTATCTAGGCCCTTGAATAAACATGAATAATCTATTTCATCATCATCACTAGACTCATCCTAAACTTGAAGAAGCATAAGTACTAGTATTACGAGTGCTTACCTTCTTTTCCCTTGCCATGAGGCATGTGTGATGCTCGTTTGAGAAGAGGGATGACTTGTTGAAGGCAGTGGCGGCGAGTCCTTCGCTGTCGGAGTCGGACGAGGAGCAATCCGAATCCCACTCCTTTCCAAGATGTGCCTCGCCCTTCGCTTTCTTGTAGTTCTTCTTTTTTCCCACTTTCCACTCTTCTTTTCCTAGTCACTATCATTATCGGGACAATTAGCGATAAAATGACCAATCTTACCGCATTTGAAGCAGGAGCGCTTCCCCTTCGTCTTGTTCTTGTTGGGGTGCTTCTTCGACCCTTTAGCGCCATTTTGAAGCGCTTGATGATGAGGGCCATCTCTTCATCATTAAGCCCGGCCGCCTCAACTTGCGCCACCTTGCTAGGTAGCGCCTCCTTGCTCCTTGTTGCCTTGAGAGCAATAGTTTGAGGCTCTTGGATTGGGCCATTTAATGCATCGTCGACGTATCTAGCCTCCTTGATCATCATCCGCCCGCTTACGAACTTTCCAAGGATCTCCTCGGGCGTCATCTTCGTGTACCTAGGATTCTCACGAATATTGTTCACAAGATGTGGATCAAGGACGGTAAAGGACCTTAGCATTAGGCGGACGACGTCGTGGTCCGTCCATCGCGTGCTTCCATAGCTCCTTATCTTGTTGACGAGGGTCTTGAGCCTGTTGTAAGTCTGGGTTGGCTCCTCCCCTCTTATCATTGCGAATCTCCCAAGTTCGCCTTCCACCAACTCCATCTTGGTGAGCATGGTGACGTCGTTCCCCTCATGTGAGATCTTGAGGGTGTCCCAGATCTGCTTGGCATTGTCCAAGCCGCTCACCTTATGGTACTCGTCCCTGCACAATGAGGCTAACAACACAGTAGTAGCTTGTGCATTTTTATGAATCTGTTCATTGATAAACAAAGGACTATCCGAGCTATCAAATTTCATTCCATTCTCGACTATCTCCCATATTCTTGGATTGAGAGAGAACAAGTGACTACGCATTTTGTGACTCCAAAATCCGTAGTCCTCTCCATCAAAGTGAGGAGGTTTGCCAAGAGGGATGGAAAGCAAATGTGCATTTGAGCTATGCGGAATACGAGAGTAATCGAAAGAGAAGTTTGAGTTAACCATCTTCTTTTTCTCGTAGTCGTTGTCGTCGTCCTTTTGGGAAGAAGAGGACTCGTCGCTGTCATCGTAGTAGACGATCTCCTTGATGTGCCTTGTCTTCTTCTTCTTTCCATCTTTTCGTTTGTGGCCCGAGCCCGAGTCGGTAGGCTTGTCATCTTTCGGCTCGTTGACGAAGGACTCCTCCTTATCGTTGATCACAATCCCCTTGCCCTTAGGATCCATCTCTTCGGGCGATTAGTCCCTTTCTTGAAGAGAACGGCTCCGATACCAATTGAGAGCACCTAGAGGGGGGGTGAATAGGTGATCATGTAAAACTTGAAACTTAACGCCACAAAACTTGATTAGGAGTTAGCACAAGAATGCCAAGTGGCTAGAGAAGAGTCTTTGCAAGACACGATAACCACAAGAAGATCAATCACAGATAGACACAGTGGTTTATCCCGTGGTTCGGCCAAGTTCAACACTTGCCTAGTCCATGTTGTGGCGTCCCAACGAACGAGGGTTGCAATCAACCCCTCTCAAGCGGTCCAAAGACCCACTTGAATACCATGGTGTTTTGCTTTGCTTTACTATATCCCGTTTGCGAGGAATCTCCACAACTTGGAGCCTCTCGCATTACACTTTGATGTTCACAAAGAAGCACGGAGTAAGGGAGGGATGAGCAACACACACAAGACACGAAATCAGAGTATCAACACGCACACAAGTCGCAACAAGAGCTCACAACACAACCCGGTGAGTTCACAACTCAAATGAAGCTCTAGTTGCTATCACAAAGAATCAAATGCGCGGAATCGAAGTCTTGATGCTTAGGAATGCTTAGAGAATGCTTGGTGTACTCCTCCATGCGCCTAGGGGTCCCTTTTATAGCCTAAAGGCAGCTAGGAGCCGTTGAGAGCATTCCAGGAAGGCAATTCTTGCCTTCTGTCGCCTGGCGCACCGGACAGTCCGGTGCACCACCGGACACTGTCCGGTGCGGATTTCTTTCCTTCTTTGGCGAAGCCGACCGTTGGTGCTTTGGAGCCGTTGGCGCACCGGACACTGTCCGGTGCACACCGGACAGTCCGGTGCCCCCTTCCGACCGTTGGCTCGCCCACGTGTCGCGCGCGGATCGCGCGGCCGACCGTTGGCCCGGCTGACAGTTGGCTCACCGGACAGTCCGGTGAATTATAGCCGTACGCCGTTAATCACTTCCCGAGAGCAGCAAGTTCGCCTGAGCCAGCCTGGCGCACCGGACACAGTCCGGTGCACCACCGGACAGTCCGGTGCACCCAGACAGAGCTGACTATGGCTGAACAAAGCCATCTTTAATTTCAACTTGATTTTTCCTGTTTCCAGCACTTAGACACAATACATTAGTCTCCAAAACAATGTACTAAGTCTGAGAAACATACCTTTATACTTGATTTGTACTTTGTCCACCATTTAACACTTAGGCACTTGTGTTGGACACTAAATCACCAAAATACTTAGAAATGGCCCAAGGGCACATTTCCCTTTCAACCATTTCTTGGTCAAAACTTCATAGGTGTTAGCCTTCGGTATTATTGGAAATGGTTGTTCATGGCTATTTCCGACAAAAATGGAGGTTGCGTGGCCATTGATCATCGACCAGAGGCTCATACACCTCACCCCACATATGTTTCCTTGCCGTAGGTCACATTATTGGATTTCTGGTGGAGGCCATTTCTTGGTCAAAAATCCGTAGGTGTTAGCCTTAGGTATTATTGAAAATGGTCGTTCATGGCTATTTTTGACAAGAATGGGGGTAGTGTGTCCATTGATCATTGACCAAAGGCTCGTTCACCTCACCCCACATATAATTCCTTGCCATAGATCACATTCTTGGATTTCTGGTGGAGACCATTTCTTGGTCAAAAATCCGTAGGTGTTAGGCTTGGGTATAATTGAAAATGGTCATTCATGGCAATTTTTGACAAAAATGGGGGTTGTGTGTCCATTCATCATTGACTAGAGGCACATTCAGCTCACCCCACATATGTTTCCTTGCCATAGATCACATTCTAGGATTTCTGGTGGAGACCATTTCTTGGTCAAAAATCCGTAGGTGTTAGCCTTTGGTATGATTGAAAATGGTCGTTCATGGCTATTTTCGACAAAAATGTGGGTTGTATGGCCATTGATCATTGACCAGAGGCTCATTCACTTCACCCCACATATGTTTCCTTGCCATAATCACATTCTTGGATTTCTAGTGGAGACCATTTCATGGTAAAAAATCCTTTGGTGTTAGCCTTAGGTATTATTGAAAATAGTCGTTCATGCTATTTTCGACAAAAATAGGGGTTGTGTGGCCTTTGATCATCAACCAGAGGCTCGTACACCTCACCCCACTTATGTATCCTTCCCATAGATCACATTCTTGAATTTTTGGTGGAGACCATTTCTTGAGCTAAAATCCGTAGGTGTTAGCCTTCGGTATTATTGAAAATGGTCGTTCATGTCTATTTTCGACAAAATGGGGGTTGTGTGGCCGTTGATCATTGACCAGAGGCTCATTCACCTCACCCCACATATGCTTTCTTGCCATAGATCACATTCTCGGATTTCTGGTGGAGACCAGTTCTTGGTCAAAAATCCGTAGGTGTTAGCCTTGGGTATAATTGAAAATGGTCATTCATGGCTATTTTCGACAAAAATGGGGTTGTGTGGCCATTAATCATTGACCAGATGCTCGTTCTCCTCACCCCACATATGTTTCCTTGACATAGATCACATTCTTGGATTTCTGGTGGAGACCATTTCTTGGTCAAAAATCCGTAGGTGTTAGCATTCGGTATTATTGAAAATGGTCGTTCATGCTATTTTCAACAAAATGGGGGTTGTGTGGCCATTGATCATTGACCACAGGCTTGTTCACCTCACCCCACATATTTTTCCTTGCCATAGATCAAATTATTGGATTTTTGGTGCAGACCATTTTTTGGTCTAAAATCCGTAGTTGTTAGCCTTCGGTATTATTGAAAATGATCGTTCATGGCTATTTTCGACAAAAATGGGGGTTGTGTGGCCTTTGATCATCATTCAGAGGCTCGTACACCTCACCCCACATATGTTTCCTTGCCATAGGTCACATTCTTGGATTTCTAGTGGAGACCATTTCTTGATCAAAAATATCTAGGTGTTAGCCTTCGGTATTATTGAAAATGGTCGTTCATGGCTATTTCCGACAAAAATGGGGTTGGTGTGGCCATTGATCATTGACCAGAGGCTCGTTCACCTCACCCCACTTATGTTTCGTTGCCATAGATCACATTCTTGGATTTCTAGTGGAGACCATTTCTTGATCAAAAATCTGTAGCTGTTAGCCTTCGGTATTATTGAAAATGGTCGTTCATAGCTATTTTCGACAAATATGGGGGTTGTGTGGCCATTGATGATTAACCAGAGGCTCGTTCACTTCACCCCACATATGTTTCCTTGCCATAGATCACATTCTTGGATTACTAGTGGAGACCATTTCTTGGTCAAAAATCCTTAGGTGTTAGCCTTCGGTATTATTGAAAATGGTCGTTCATGCTATTTTCATAAAAATAGGGGTTGTGTGGCCTTTGATCGTCAACCAGAGGCTCGTACGACCATTTTCAATAATACCGAAGGCTAACACCTATGGTTTTTGACCAAGAAATGCTCTCCACCAGAAATCCAAGAATGTGATCTATGGCAAGGAAACATAAGTGGGGTGAGGTGTACGAGCCTCTTGTTGATGATCAAAGGCCACACAACCCGTATTTTTGTCGAAATTATCATGAACGACATTTTCAATAATACCGAAGGCTAATACCTAAGGATTTTTTACCAAGAAATGGTCTCCACAAGAAATCCAAGAATGTGATCTATGTTAAGGAAACATATGTGGGGTGAAGTGAACGAGCCTCTAGGCAATGATCAATGGCCACACAACCCCCATTTTTGTAGAAAATAGCCATAAACGACCATTTTCAATAATTCCGAAGGCTAACACCTACGGATTTTTGACCAAGAAATGGTCTCCACCAGAAATCCAAGAATGTGATCTATGGAAAGGAAACATATGTGGGGTGAGGTGAACAAGCCTCTGGTCAATGATCAATGGCCACACAACCCCCGTTTTTGTCGAAAATAGCCATGAACGACCATTTTCAATAATACCGAAGGCTAACACCTACGGATTTTCGACCAAGAAATGGTCTCCACCAGAAGTACTAGAATGTGAACTATGGCAAGGAAACATATGTGGGGTGAGGTGTACGAGCCTCTAGTCGATGATGTTTGGCCACACAACCCCCATTTTTGTCGGAAATAGCCATGAACGACCATTTTCAATAATACCAAAGCCTAACACCTACTGATTTTTGACCAAGATATGGTCTCCACTAGAAATCCAATAATGTGATCTATGGCAAGAAAACATATGTGGGGTGACGTGAACGAGCCTTTGGTAAATGATCAATGGCCACACAACCCCCATTTTTGTCGAAAATAGCCATGAACGACGATTTTCAATAATACCGAAGGCTAACACCTACGGAATTTTGACCAAGAAATGGTCTGCACCAGAAATCCAAGAATGTGACATATGGCAAGGAAACATATATGGGGTGAGGTGTACGAGCCTCTGGTCGATGATCAATGGCCACACAACCCCCATTTTTGTCAGAAATAGCCATGAACGACCATTTTCAATAATACTGATAGCTAGCACCTACGGATTTTTCACCAAGAAATGGTCTCCACCAGAAATCCAATAATGTGTTCTATGCAAGGAAACATATGTAGGGTGAGGTGAACGAGCCTCTGGTCAATGATAATGGCCACACAACCCCCATTTTTGTCAAAAAAAGCCATGAACGACCATTTTCAATAATACCGAAGGCTAACACCTACGGATTTTTGACCAAGAAATAGTCTCCACCAGAAATCCAAGAATGTGACCTATGGCAAGGAAACATATGTGGGGTGTGGTGTACGAGCCTCTGGTCGATGATCAATGGCCACACAACCCCCATTTTTGTCGAAAATAGCCACGAACGACCATTTTCAACAATACTGAACGCTAACACCTATGGATTTTTGACCAAGAAATGGTCTCCACCAGAAATCCAAGAATGTGATCTATGGCAAGGAAACATAAGTGGGGTGAGGTGTATGAGCTTCTGGTTGATGATTAAAGGCCACACAACCCCTATTTTTGTCGAAAATAACATGAACGACCATTTTCAATAATACCGAAGGCTAACACCTTAGGATATTTGACCAAAAATGGTCTCCACTAGAAATCCAATAATGTGATCTATGGCAAGGAAACATATGTGGGGAAGTGAATGAGCCTCTAGGCAATGATCAATGGCCACACAACCCCATTTTTGTAGAAAATAGCCATGAAACGACCATTTTCAATAATATTGGAGGCTAACACCTACGGATTTTTGACCAAGAAATGGTCCCCAGCTGAAATCCAAGAATGTGATCTATGGCAAGCAAACATATGTGGGGTAAAATGAACGAGCCTCTCGTCAATGATCAATGGCCACACAACCCCCATTTTTGTCGAAAATAGCCATGAACGACCATTTTCAATAATACCAAACGCTAACACCTACGGATTTTTGACCAAGAAATGGTCTCCACCAGAAATCCAAGAATGTCATCTATGACAAGGAAACATATGTGGGGTGAGGTGAACGAGCCTCTGGTCAATGATCAAAGGCCACACAACCCCCATTTTTGTCGAAAATAGCCATGAACGACCATTTTCAATAATACCAAGGCTAACACCTACAGATTTTTGACCAAGAAATTGTATCCACTAGAAATCCAAGAATGTGACCTATGGCAAGGAAAAATATGTGGGGTGAGGTGTACGAACCTCTGGTCGATGATCAATGGCCACGCAACCCCATTTTTGTCGGAAATAGCCATGAACGATCATTTTCAATAATACCAAAGGCCAACTCCTACGGATTTTTGACCAAGAAATGATCTCCACCAGAAATCCAATAATGTGATCTATGGCAAAGAAACACTTGTGGGGTGAGGTGAATGAGCCTCTGGTCAACGATCAATGGCCACACAACCCCCATTTTTGTCGAAAATAGCCATGAACAACCATTTTCAATAATACCGAAGACGAACACCTACGGATTTTAGACGAAGAAATGGTCTCCACCACAAATCCAAGAATGTGATTTATGGCAAGGAAACATATGTGGGGTGAGGTGTACGAGCCACTAGTTAATGATCAATGGCCACACTACCCCCATTTTTGTCGAAAATAGCATGAACGACCATTTTCAATGGCCACACTACCCCCATTTTCAATGGCTAACACCAACGGATTTTTCACCAAAAAATGGTCTCCACCAGAAATCCAAGAATGTAATCAAGGGCAAGGAAATATATGTGGGGTGAGGTGTACGAGACTCTGGTTGATGATCAAAGGCCACACAACCCCTATTTTTATCGAAAATAGCAATAATGACCATTTTCAATAATACCGAAGGCTAACACCTATGGATTTTTGACCAAGAAATGGTCTCCACCAGAAATCCAAGAATGTGATCTATGGCAAGGAAACATATGTGGGGTGAGGTTAACGAGCCTCTGGTTAATGATCAATGGCCACACAACCCCCATTTTTGTCGAAAATAGACATGAATGCCCATTTTCAATTATACCCAAGGCTAACACCTACGGATTTTTGACCAAGAAATGCTCTCCGCCAGAAATCCAAGAATGTGATCTATGGCAAGGAAACATATGTGGGGTGAGGTGAACGAGCCTCTGGTCAATTATCAATGGCCACACAACCCCCATTTTTGACGAAAACAGCCTGACCATTTTCAATAATACCGGAGGCTAACACCACTAGTACACAGAGGCTCTATAGTGGCGGTTCTAGAGCTGTTTGCACTGGCGTTTTTAAGTGCCGCCAGTGCTAGGGGCCAGTGGAAATCGCCATTTCCACTGGCGGTTATTCTAGAACCGCCAGTGAAAATATAATTTCCACTGGCGGTTTTCTTAAGCAAACCGCCAGTGGAAATAGCATTTCCACTGGCGGTTTTCTTAATAAAACCGCCAGTGGAAGTTTTCCCGCCTTTTTTAAAATTTTCAATCAGTTCTGAAATTTATATATATTTACACACACAAGCATATATATATATTGATATTGATAAACATGTAGTATTGATATTAAAAGCAACATGGAACTAAATTCTATCATACATTTATATACATCAAAGTCTTGTTTACAACCATGTATGCATCACACATTATATACATCAAAGTTTTCACTTAAGCTCTAATAACTACCTTGGCTAAGAGATAGTCTACTAATTTCTGTTAGTATTCTAAACTCTGGCAAAGCTAATGTTCCGGAAGCATCGTGATATTTCCCTTCTGTGGGAATGACCTCTTTCAATATGAATGTGCACAAGTCCTCAACTATGCCATACAATGCACCTTCAGTGAAGTTCTCCGGGCTTCCTTGTTGAAATTGTTGTAAAGGAAGTTTATAAACATCATCTATTTATACTCAATAATAACACATTTGCATCTTTAATGACATAAATACATACGTGACTATTACTAATAATACCTTGCCAGGGTTCGTGATGTATCGTCCGTTCATTCTCATGAACTCGCACACGTAGAACCCACATAGGACCGATGCGGGTGGTTGCTTGTGGCACTACATAACGGGAGCTTGGTTATTTAGTTGCAACATTGTCCTATATACGTACATGTATGATATGTATTCATAAATTCACATACTTACCGGCCAGTTATAATGGATGTCTAGTGGCACACCTTTTTTGGACGTGTCGTACTTTCCACCTCGTAGCTTATAAAACCTAAATGCCCTATGATCTCAAATAGAATCACCATGTTATTCTACAATTCTCATCGATATAAGTATGCATGCATAGAAAAGCTTACATCTCTAAGATGCTGAGGAATTTTGAATAGGCCGAAGGCTCGGTGTGCAAGGAGTCGAGCACCAGCACCTTTCCAACCTTAGGATAAATGAAGAAGCATATCCAGTGGTCCCTGTACGAATCAAACTTGTGATACATGTGTATTGAAATTATTGATTTTATTTATGCAAAATCACACTTACTTAAAGTTGTACGGGGCCACTATGGATTCCCTGTCTTGAAATAGCTCCACGGGGTAACGTAGAGGCGATGTGCACAAGGAATCGAAGAATGGGGCAGAGATTTACCCGGTCTACGTTCACCGGCGGTCGGGCGAAGTCCGGCAACCATGGACTGGCTTCTCCGGCGAAGCAAAGTCCGATTCCTTGCTCGGGGAGCTTCACCGAGGCATGCACGATCTCTTCCAAGGGTCGGGCGCGGCTGGGAAGGGTTCTGTTGGCCGGTCTACGGTGGCTGTGGTTCGGGTGGCCGCGGGCACGCCGTGCGCGGGGCAAATGCCGGTGGTTTCGAGCTCCGGTGAGGTCGAGCGTGCACGGAGGAGTACGATCGATGCCTGAGGGGGCTTTATAGGCGCGGGCGCGAGCAGGGGTGTAACACCCACTTTGTAAATTGCTAGAAATATATCAATAGAGAAACATTTTCTCTTTATGTGAGTTTGATCTTTATTCATCATCATATGAGAACACCATATCCAAGAACAAATAATAAAAAGATATGCTACTAAATTGTTGCATCATGCTGGATATTTTATTTTGTGTGCATTTTGTGACAAGAAAAACATTAAAGACCAAAAAGGGAATTTAAAACCTAAAAGAAGTTCTTGATAATAGAGAAGAGGAAGGAATATTATTCAACACAAATAAAATTATCATTAAAATTACTTCATCACAGTTGACATGATCAAAATAAATAATTAGCCAGTATACAAAGTGCCACAAAGTTTGAATTTGGATTGAAGTTTGAATTTGAAAAGAGAAATGAAAAAGAAAAACAGAAAATAAAAAGGAAAAAGCATAAAACCCTAACTGGGCCGGCAGACTCCATTTCGGCCCACTTTTGATTCCATACCGCGCAGCCCAGTAACTCATCCCCGCGCTCGCCCGGGATTTGTCGCTGCCATAAGGGGCCCGCGTGTCAGCTGCTAACACCTACGCGCGCGCTTCCTCTGTTCGCGTCGCTGCCGGATGGGGCCCGGCTGCCAGCCTCCCCATCCGCGTTCACCGGCGCTCAGCTTCCTCGCTGGCGCGTGGGACCGGGTGGTCAGTGCCGTCGTCTCCGTAAGTCTCGCGGCGTGCTCAACCGAATCCGCGAGCTCAACGTCCGCCCGCGTTTCGCGCCTCCCGTGGCGGCCCGTCGACCGAGCAAGCACCCCACCTCCCGACCATAAGTAACGCGCCGCGTCCCTTCTACCTTCTCGGTGATTTCCCCAACTTCTTGCCACATAACCGCGTCGCCGCGAGCACCACGGGTGAAACCCGCCGCCGCCGTGCCTTTCCCCCATTCGCCGTCGATTGGAACCGTGGGGAGGACCGGGGGTCATAACCGGAGCTAGCGCGGGTGATCTGTGGACCTCGGAGGGGGAAACACCGTCGGGAATCGCCCACCGGTGTACGACGACTGCATCGCGCCGCAGGTCACCGTGGATTGGATTCTTGCGTGCGCCATCCTCGGTGAGCATGCCTTCCTTTGATTCGCGCTGTTCTTCGCTACGCATATCATAGGGCGGATTAGAGAGTAGCTGTAGGATTTGTCGGGCGGGTGTTGACCGGCGATGGCGCCGCCGTGTGCTGTCATCGCGCCGCCGTGTCTGTTCGCCGAAGGAGCTGGCGATGGGGGCAACGCGTAGAAGCCGTCGATCTCTGGATTAACGGTTAGGATTACACATGCGTACCGATTCGCTCCCTGTGCATCTCGGCCGTCGGATTTCTGATGGACGATCTAGATTAGAACAACGAATACCCCTTCGTTTCATTAAATCTGTGCCATCGATTTTAGATCCGGTGGTGATCTGCGCGTACCGGTTCAACCTAAAACAGATCTAATCTGCACCACTGATGTTAGATCGGACGGTCAGATTTAGATGATACCCCTTCGCCGAGCCAAAACTACAAAATAGCCCCTCGGGTTTCAATGAATTAACCCGCCATCCACCTTCACTGCGTACTGTGTCTATGGATTTTTACCCCGAGCCCCCTGCCCTTTTACAAATTTGAGGCCCAGTCCACTGCTGTTTTAAAATGAGTAAATGAATTAGAAAATGTATTTTTAATACAAAAATAAGTGCTAAATCTTCAATAATTCATAGAAAATTCATACTAACTCCAAATTAATCCATTCCAGTTCCTAAAATTTTGTAATTTTATTCTGTATCACTTAGTGTCTCTGTTTTGGGCATAACAACAGTAGGAAATTTATTTATCACTTAATCCTATTTAAAGCACATAAAACCTTTGAAAATGCATAACTTAAAATCTATAACTCCAAAAATTATGATTTCTGCTCCTAGGATTTTATTTTAATATGTAGAATATCTCTGTGCATTTTGTTTATATGTTTGGTGTAATGTTAATTTCTCTATATGCACTGTGCTTGTTTGTATTGTGGCGAGTAGAAGAGCCCGTTGCTGAGGATCCTGGTGAGCAGCAGGTGGAAGTAGCTGAGCAGGAGCTCATTGAAGGCAAGTTGTGCCCTTGACCACATTTTACCCAATAATGTTCTTTAATATCACATACTCATGCATAGGTTAATTTTGATGGGACCCAATAGGTCACCCTAGATTTGTTTATCTCATTACCTTGTTTACCCCTGAATCACTTGGGTAGTTTGCTATTGCTTTATATGGTTTTGGGATAATCATTTATTACCTCTATGTTCCAATTCTTGTTGTTATTCTGTTTATGTTCATGTTGTTATCATTAATGTTAATTGGAACATAGAGCTTAACTTGAGAACCACGTGCCACCACAAGGGTGGAATGGGACGCCCTTGGCTGACTAATTAGGAAAGCTAGTGGAAGACTATCTTACCCGAAAGGGGCAAGGGCAGTAGGGGAGAGGTCAGTGCGGGGAGGTCCCTGGTTGATTTTGCTGCGATGGCTATCAGCCAGGAACCCTTTACTGGATCTTCCCATAAACTGTAGCGGGTTTTCGGAAGCTAGTGGAACTTTGTAAAGGCCTCGTAGTGTTGCCCTGCCGTGCTTCCTAGGTAGAGGTATATGGGATTCATGACCCCTTGGCAGATGGGTAACATGACTTGTGGGTAAAGGGTACAACCTCTGCAGAGTGTAAAACTGGTATACTAGCCGAGCTCGCGGTCATGAGCAGCTCAGGACTCTCTGATGTTTAAATTATGGAACTTAAATTCAATTTTGTCATTTGCATTGCATGGGTTTGTTATTAATTTTGTTCTATTACTTTATTTATGGTTTGGTATTTACTTACACTTAGTAATTGCTAATAAAATTTTGACCACTACTTAAAAGCAATGCTCAGCTTTAACCCCTGTCTTTGATTAAGCCTTACACATCACATAAACTCACACCTTTGTGAGTTTATGACCACTGGTTCCCCACAACTTGTTGAGCTATGATCATGTGTGAGCTCACCCTTGCTGTCTCACACCCCCCCCACAGGAGATGATCAGGTGGTTCAGGAGGAGCTGCCTAACACTGAGGAGTTCGATCTGATCTAGGTGGCGTTTCCCAGTCGACATTGGCGCCGACGATCCTTAGTTTGTTTTATCTTTATTACTTTATTTTGTAATAAGTCTTCCGCTATGTAATAAATACTCTGATGTTAATGACATTTATCTCTATACACTCTGTTATTATATATGTTGTCTTCTTGGCGCATGTATGAGATGCACCCGGCTTTGTTCTTTAAAACCGGGTGTTACAAGGGGACACGGGCGCGGCTCAGCGCGACGCGGGCCGCGCGGGGTCGGGCGCGGGCGTGCTCTGGCGCGCGCAGAGCGCGTCGAACACGTGGAAGTTTTCTTCTGCCCGTGTTCAATAGCTCGCTGAGATCACTAGCATGCGAATCTTGGCAAAAATCCGGCGCAGGTCTCTTCCTGGCACCTAGGGCTACCTCTTTTGTGTGAGTCCCCATGGCAGATATGCCCTAGGTAGGGAGATACGCGAACGCCAAATCTGGCTTGTCCCTCTGCCCACCTCGCGACAAAAGCCATGCCAAATCATGTCAAATGTCAAGGGCTCGGTCTCAACTTTTTCCAGGGGGTGCCTTAGGTGGTATGCCACATTTTTGGTACACAACTTAGGTGGTTTTGGTGCCATCTACTAGGTGAACACGGTGGATCTTTAGATTAGGTGTAGAATTTGACTTAGAGAGAATTAGAGAGCTCTAGCTCTCTCTCTCTACTTAAGGAATGGATTTGGGGTTCCTTAAGGGGTCTTTTTGCAATGTTTCCTCTCTGTACTTGTAGATTAATATGTTACTTAAACTTTGTCCAAAGGTTAAATCATGATTTGCACATTTGCTTACCCCTTTCCCCCCTCAACCAAGGTTTTAGGAGATAGGGTTCAAGAGGGGTCTAGGGTTTACTCCTCTCTTGCCCAAGGTGATAATTGTACAAAAGCTTGGGTAATGCTTTTGGTCATTAACATTCTTGGTTAATACATGGTCTCCAAGGTTTTTATGCTCTTCTTTTCAAGTTTCTTCCACATGTGAGCTCAGTCATTAGTGCATAAATGTGCCATGGCCATGGTAACACCTGGGTGTTACAGCCCTCCCCCCTTAAAGGAATCTCGCCCCGAGATTTGAGGTAGAGTCCTCTTGAGGGGTGCCATGAAGGCGTGTTAGTGCGTTGTTCCTTCTTTTACTCAAGTTTCTCTAGTTAACTGCTCTTCGAATGCCATTCCCTTTGCGACTTCAGAAGGAAGTCCTTTTTAAGTCATTTCTAAAGCTTACTCTTCCTTTAACATCTAAGCTTTTCTTATATTTGAATTCAAAGGGCAGGTGGGGGTGGGGTTTTGGGTTACGTACCGACTCCTTTGGGCAGAAAGTCGGGGAAGCGAGAGCGTACAAAATCCTCAGTCTCCCATGTAGCTTCTTCTACTGAATGATGACTCCACTGAACCTTATACATTCTGATCGACCTTGCCCGCGTTGATCTCTCTTTCTGATCCAATACCTTGATGGGGTACTCTTGATAGGACAAGTCTGGTTCTATCTCAATTTCTGGTTCAGGTAGTACTTCAGTAGGTAAGCGGACACACTTCCGCAGCTGAGATACATGGAACACATCGTGAACAGCTGACATGTGTGGTGGCAACTTCAATTGGTATGCTACTGGTCCACAAGTTTCCTTGATCTCGTAGGGCCCAATGTAGCGAGGAGCTAACTTGCCCTTGATTCCAAATCTCTGGACACCTTTGGTGGGTGACACCTTAAGATAAACATGATCCCCCACATCAAACTGCAGAGGCTTCCTTCTCTTGTCATGATAGCTCTTTTGCCTGGCCTGAGCCGCTTCTAGGTTCTTCTTAATGACTCTGACCTTTTCCTCTACTTCAAGTACCAAATCTGGCCCAAATATTTCCCTCTCTCCAGCTTGTGACCAGTTCAGCGGGGTTCTACACCTCCCATACAGGGCTTCAAAAGGTGCCATTTTTAAACTGGACTGGTAGCTGTTATTATAAGAAAATTCTACCAAAGAAAGACACTTGTCCTAATCCTTTCCATAGTGTAGCACACATGCCCTCAACATGTCTTCCAAAATCTGATTTACCCGTTCTGTCTGGCCATCTGTTTGAGGATGGTATGCTGAGCTTCGTATTACATGGGTCCCAAGTGATTCCTGCAATTGCTCCCAAAATCGTGCCACGAAGGGTGCTCCTCTGTCCGATACTATAGTCCTTGGTATTCCATGCAAACAAACTATCTGGTCGGTGTAGATTTCTAGATACTTCTCCGTCCTGTGGGTGGTGTGTACCGGCAAGAAATGAGCTGACTTGGTCAATCTGTCCACAATGACCCAAATGGAATCATGGTGCTGGGAGGTATTGGGCAATCCCACGATAAAATTCATACAGATGCCCTCCCATTTCCAAGATGGTATGGGAAGGGGTTGTAAAGGGCCTGCTGCCTTCAAATGACTGGCCTTGATTCTCTGGCAGGTGTCACATTCGGATATGTACTTGGCAATTTCTCTCTTCATTCTGGTCCACCAGTAAAAGGATCTGAGATCATGATACATCTTGTTGCTGCCCGGGTGCATGGAGAATTTTGAAAGGTGAGCCTCATCCAATATCTTCTTTCTGAGCTCCGGGTCCTTGGGAACAACCAATCGATCTCCAAACCATAAGATTCCTTTGCTGTCCTACCGGAAACATTTGTATTTTTCTGCTCTCTGCTTGATCAATTCCTTAATTACCTGAACACCCTTGTCTTCAATTTGTGCCCTGACTATTTGCTCTTGTAGTGTGGGCTCCACCGAGATATAATTTACAGCACCTGAAGAAACAACTTCTAGGTTCAGCTTGCATAACTCATCACACAGGGTGGTGACTCTTGCATCCATGCTCATACAATTGCACTGGGCCTTTCTACTCAAGGCATTTGCCACAACATTGGCTTTGCTAGGATGGTAATGCACCTCCAAATCATAGTCCTTGATTAGCTCTAACCATCTTCTCTGCCTCATATTAAGATCTGCCTGAGTGAAAATGTATTTGAGACTCTTATGATCAGTGTAAATGTTATAGTGAGCTCCCATCAAGTAATGTCTCCATATCTTGAGAGCATGAACCACAGCTGCTAATTCTAGATCATGTGTAGGGTAGTTCTGCTCATGGGGTCTAAGTGCTCGGGAGGCATAAGCAATTACTCTGTTATCTTGCATTAAGACACATCCCAATCCAGTACCGGAAGCATCGCAATAAACTTCGAAGGGCTTGGTGTTGTCAGGTTGAGCTAGCACTGGGGCTGTTGTCAAGTGCTGCCTTAGTGCATGAAAGGCATCTTCACACTTCTGGCTCCAATTATACTTGACTCCCTTATTCAATAGTTCAGTCATTGGCTTGGCAATTCTGGGGAAATCCGGAATGAATCGTCGATAATACCCTGCCAATCCCAGAAAACTCCGAATCTGCCTCACTGTGGTAGGAGGTTTCCAATCCATTACCTCTTGTACCTTCTCAGGATCTACTGATATCCCATCCTGAGAAATTGTGTGACCCAAGAATTTAATTTCCCTTAGCCAGAATTCACATTTAGACAACTTAGCATAAAGACGATGATCGCTCAGTCGCTGAAGCACGATGTGCAGATGCTCAGTATGCTCGTCTTCATTCTTGGAATAGACCAGGATATCATCAATGAAAACCACTACGAATTTGTCCAGCTCTGGCATGAATACTGAGTTCATCAGATACATGAAATAAGCCGGGGCATTGGTCAGCCCAAAAGACATCACCAAGAATTCATAGAGCCCATATCTGGTAGAGAAAGCCATCTTCGGGATATCGTTGGCACGGATCTTGATCTGATGGTAGCCCGAGCGAAGGTCTATCTTGGAGAACACTTTGGCTCCCACCAACTGATCAAACAAAACATCAATGCGGGGCAGTGGGTATTTGTTCTTGATGGTCACCGCATTGAGAGCGGTAATCAACACACATTCTCAAACTCTCATCCTTTTTCTTCATAAATAAGGCCGGACATCCCCACGGTGAAGTACTTGGGCGAATGAACCCCTTGTCCAACAACTCTTGCAGTTGCTTCTTCAATTCTGCCAATTCCGCTGGAGGCATCCTATAGGGTCTCTTGGATATAGGAGCAGTCCCGGGTTGCAATTCAATTGCGAACTCAATGTCTCTATCAGGTGGCATCCCTGGCAATTCATCCGGAAAAACATCTGGGTAGTCACAGACTACTGGGATCCTTTCCACTAAGGATTCTATCATAACGAAGGCACAAGAACGGGTACAACCCTGGTCGGGCAAATATAATGTGGTTTCACCACATGTCGGTGAGTGCACCTCAATGGCCCTAGCTGCAATATCAATAACTGCCTGATGTCTTGTTAACCAGTCAGTTCCCAATATGATATCCATGCTATCCAAACCCAATATGAGGAGGGTGGTTTTAATTATTAGACTACCAAACATTATGGGCACACGTCTGTTGATTTGGTAGGTGGCAACCCTGCCTCCTGGTGTTGAAATTGTAATACCCCCATCAGTGTGGTGAAAAGGTAATTGGCACTTGGCACTAAATTTGGCATTGATAAAACTGTGTGATGCACCCGAATCAAAAAGAATAATAGCAGAATAATTCAAAACTGAAAAGATACCAGTCATGACGGGTGCTCCCTCGGGAATGTCAGCCATGGTGGTGAAGTTCAATCTGCCTTGCCTCACTTGCACCTTCTGCCTCTTGCCTTGATTCTGGTTGGCATTCTGTCCCTGCCTCTGCTGGTTCCTGGGGCAATTCTTGGCATAGTGTCCGGTGTTACCACAAGTGAAATACCTGTTGTCATTGGCCTGGCGGTGTTGCTGCTGCTGTTGATGGTTCCTCTGAGCTAGAAACTGGGTGCGGTTGGGGGCCTGCTGCTGCTGATGTGGTTGGATCACCCAACGTCCTTGCTGCTGCGGAGGTCCTCTGTTCTGAGTGTCAGACACAATCCTGAAGCGTTGTGGCTGAGCTGAAGAACCTGCCATAGGGGTCTTCCTTTTCTTCTCTGCCTAACGAGCTGTGATACAGTCCTCCTAAGAAATGGCCATGTTGACTAACTCATTATAGCTGTTGGCCCTGACTGTGTTGAGACGGTCACGGAGCTTAGTGCTGAGCCCCCTCCTGAACCTGTCCCTCTTCTTCTCGTCCGTGTCTGCATGGTACCCAGCATACTGGCACAGGTCATTAAAGGCCTGAGCATACTGTAACACTGTCCGGTTTCCCTGAGTGAGTGCCAGAAACTCGTTGAGCTTTCGGTCCATAATTCCTGCTGGTATATGGTGCCCCCTGAAAGCTGCCTTGAACTCTCTCCATTCCACCTCTCGGTCCTCTGGCTGCATAGCAAGAAAATGGTCCCACCATGTCCGCGCGGGTCCGCGAAGCTGCTGGGTGGCGAACCTGACCTTAGTGACCTCTGAATAAACTCCATGGAGTAGCGGGAATTTGGATTCCACTACTCTCAACCATACATCAGCATCAAGTGGGTCCTCTGCCCTGGTGAACAATGGTGGCTAGGTACTGAGGAACTCCTGATAAGTGGCTGCCGTGGGGTGACGCTGATGGTCACCACCACCATAGTGCTGAGGTGGCGGCTGACGCTGAGCTAGCTGTCTCAAGATCTCATTTTGCTGAGCCATCAGCTCCTGCAGAGTAGGAGGCGGTGGCGGTGGTGGAGGAACGCGCTCATTTTGACCACGACGCGCTCTCCCGGCCATCTGAAAAATCACAAATATTTTCAATAACACAACTTTGAGGTTCAAGGTTCAATCGCGGTGAAAGAGTCAAAAGGCGAAACCGATATATTCTTGCATAATCATAAAAGATTTCACATGGCATAAACTTTTCTTCTTAAATTAAGACTGACATCATTCATCAACCATGCTTCCAAAAGAGTTCATCGCGATTACATCAATAGCCCAAAAGACTCAACTCTATCTAGCCTAGTACCCCAAGGGTGCAAAAGCTAAGCTACTTTCGAGGAGTTCTACCATCACCGACTTCTAACTCTATCCCTGCGACCTAGTGAGCAAATGAGGCAACACTCGACTCGGGGGAAGGTGGTCTCCTTGAGTCAGCAGTGTCCAAGCTGGAGGTAGGCTCCTCTCCTCCCTTGATGTCGACATCCTCGTTGGCCTCCATGTCCTAGATCTCCTGGTGATGCACATCCAGGTGCTGGTTAGCCTCTGCAAGCTGCTGCTGGGTGTTGATCAACTGATCCTCGAGAACCTCGATGGTGTTCTCCCTCGTTCCCACTAGTTCCTCAAGCTCTTGGATCTCATTTGACAGTTGCTCCACCTGTAAGTCCTTTTCCACCATCTCAGTGGACAAGTCAACCACAAGCTCCTCTCTGTTATCCAAAGTGATCTTTGTTGCCTCCAACAATGCCATTAGATGGGACATTGCCTCTCCACGCATCACTTGCAGACGATACAGGGCATTCATGCACTGCACCGTCAAGTGAGCAGTCTGACCTGGGTAGATAGCCCAGATGTCCTTGGCATGCTCCACTCGGTCCTTCCACATTGGGTCGTCCTCCTTCTCAGCGGGGAACAAGCCAATGGGGTGAGTGGACAGCTCCAAGAGGTGGAATCCGCAGAAAGTGGTCAGTCCGTGAAGAGCAATCGCCTCGATCGTATCCTCAGCCCGGTATCCAAAGGACTCAGAATCCAGCGAACGCCAGCCTGGCTGCAGGGGATGAGGCTCCAGGGTCATCCTCACCCTACAGCGGGGCACTCGGTGCTTCTCGAACTGCTGCACCGCGTACTGAGGAGGCGTCGTGTAACCAGCTCCCTGAAGTACCTCCCACAAAATACGGGGAAAACCCTCTCGTGCAAGCCCGTCAGTGTGGGACTGTGCATTCCCTTCGTCCGATGATCCGTGAGAAGCCATCTGTGTACGGTTAAGCGTAAGTAAAAGAAAAAGAACTATAAAAAGAAAAAGGAACACAACTCAGCCTCTCTATAACTACGACAATGGTACTGGGGTGCTTAGTTTGTCATCATTTTGTATTAAAGTTCTTACCCAATTACCCATTAATTTAATTAAGGATGCATGCATGCTCGTCCTGAACGACCTCACATCAACTTAGAGAGAATAGGGATGAACTCCCATCCCTTATAGTAGCCTGTAGGGCTTACTCAATTAGCCACCTAGCTACCCCTCTATCCTCCTAAGGCTTCACGTCCTAGGTCTATCCTGATCGCCCTACGATCTATCCAACATTTGTTTCTATCAAGTTTTACTTTGGAAAAGGATGGTATTTACAGTTTATTGATTCCTCTGTGGTGGTACAAGCTCCGATACCAGCTGTGGCGAAACTGACCGAATTATTCCAACTTAAGTGCCCAAGTCCCGCCTTAGAGGCTAGACCACACTTAAATGGGAATAACCCGTCAATCCCTCGCATCTAGTTCGACGAGGCCACTGACAGGATCAAGTACCACAGTCTCACTCTTTGGTGAGTCACAGAGCAAATACAATAAAGCATAAAACCATACATTAAAGAGCATTAGACTTATTACATCATCATCAGAGTTTTAGCAAAAGTAGTCATCATTGTTCGAAGTGCAGCGGAATAAAACTAGCGATAATTAAACAGAGAGATGGGGAAGCATGTCCCATCACTCCTCATGCTCCTCCTCAGCCGAGGCGGGATCCCACTCGACAGTCCAACCCGGTGGCAAGATGGACGACCAAGTCACTCCAGCAACCATGTCCTCCAGAGAACCTGTAAAATTATGCCACAAGCAAGGCTGAGTATACTAATACTCAGCTAGACTTACCCGATGTGAGGAGTCTACTCCTCTACCTCTAAACATGCAGTTGTTTGGCTGTGGGGTTTGGTTGCCAAAAGCACTAGCTGAGTCTAAAAATAAAGTTTTAGCTTTGTCAAGTTTAAGTGTGACTCTCTTAAGACTAAATGTGTACTATCTACCCACTCATGGTAGCAAACAAAATTTAGCAATCAACATCTTTTGTCACATCATCACATTTCCACTTGTTACTCAATGTAGCAGCATGGATCAAGCAGTCTCATTAGCTGCGAGAAGCAGACGATCTGAATCGAGTTTTTTATCCTTGCACGGTAAACCTAAACACACGACGTGGCGAGGCACTCCGTCCCCACACACATCAACCGTCCCCATTGATTCCCCGTCAGCAGATCAGGGCTCACCGCCTTGGCGTACAATGCCTCACTGACCCCGACTGCCGTCGTGCAGTGACCGCACTTGTACCCACCATAACCGGAATGGGAGACCACGTCTCAGGTCGCGTGAGGGGTAAAGTCCACTGTCAGGTTCAATCAGGTACTAGGCTTACCGATTTACCATATTTCTCGGCATGTGCTTAGTACGTTCAAACGCTTGACTCATGGTACCACACCTTAATCCTTATTCCAATTTTTATCCCGTGGACAACCAATCCCCATGGATTGTTGTCCACAAACCAACATCATTATGATAAGAAAGTGGATACAATCAATTCCTGACCTCGCGCGAGTGCTAGAAAAATCACTCGACTTCTACCGAGATCCTTAATTAGTAAAGCAGCTACTCGACCTTGCATACTAGTATTTATCACAAAAAAAGGATTCCTGAGTTCATGCAACTAGGGTTTCAACCAACTCCTACACTTAAGTGCACAATACAAGCCTACAATCATTAAGTGTAGTAAAATAGCATATAAACCAGGTTATGCATAAAACTGGGGCTTGCCTTCCGAAGCGGGGGCAGGCAGATCCTCTGGTGCAGGCTCTGGTGCTTAGGGATGTAATATGGTTCGGAAAATATCCGTCCGGATCCGGATTCGAAGATGGTGAACACTGGTTCGGATAGAATTTTCGGATATCCGGATTTTTTTTGGATAACGGATACGAATACGGATATTTTGTTCGGATATCGAATTCGAATACAATATGTCTGATATCCGTCGGATATCGAATATCCGGATATTTTCTCGGATAAATCTTCTCGGATATCCGGATATCTTATCCGGATAGCTGTGTGCATTTTTTTATTTTTTGTAGAAATAAATTAATAATACACAAATAGTCTCAGAAATTCATGAAAATTTATGGAGGCATACCATATGTCCACATATAATCCTCCAAAATATTTGGACCATAAAATCTACAATATGATAATGTTTCTTTCATTTCACTTTCACTTGTTGTGTGAAGTACACGTGAAATCACTCTAAGTATCCAAGTTCACTTTATCATTTTCATGTGGAGACTTCAGTTATATTTTTATAGAATGTTTATTAGTTTTGGTAACTTATTTGCATTTGATGATTTTATTGAAAATAAATTAATAACATGCATATAGGCTAAAAATTCATGATTTTTTACAAAAAACATGACATATGTACACATATAATACTAAAAAATGTTTGGACTCAAGGAGTGGATACATGATTAGAACCATGATATGTGTGGAATGATGTATTACATGATATCCGACAAAAAAATCGTTACCGACAATATCCGTGTCCGACTAGTTCCATATTCGACACACAGCTATCTGTATTTGTATCCGAGAATATTCATATTCGTATTCGTATCCGAAGCTATCCGTATTCGAATTCGAATCCGAATAAAAATATGAAAACAAATATGATTTCAGTGATATCCGTCCGTATCCGATCCGATTACATCCCTACTGGTGCTGGATCCGGGGCTACCTTCTGAGCAGCTCCTTGCTCCGGCACCAGGACGTACTCTCCGTCAGCGAGGTTGCAATCTATCGAATGCAATGAATAAGAATATGCATGCCATGATTATGTACGATTTGGTAAACATTAGGCTAGGAGACAGAAAACTAAGTTAGTTTGGTAACTTAGGGTTTCCTGGCCATACGTGGCTTTTTAGTGGTTTATGCTTATCTATTTAAGGTTTGGGTTTTGCCCAGGGATAAGCATAGTGAATGAAACTTGGATTTTCCTTAGATGTTTTAGTAGACAAATGAGGGATTTTGCTGGTTGGTTTAAAAGGATATTACTCTCCATTATTAATTTCTTTTTTCATTTTCTATTTATGAATTTTTGGGTGGGTTTGAACTACAATAATGATTTAACCTATTCCAAAAATTCTGAAAAATTTACAGTAGGTTACTACTGGTCATTGTAGTTTGTCCTATGAATTTGAGGTCTAGAATAAATAGAGTATGGCTTGGACAAAAATAACAAAATTTGGGGCAAAGGGGTCACTTTGCACTACAATTCTTAACTAGGGGTGGGTTCTGTCTTAAGGGTCATTTTTGCTGGTATCTATCAGTAATAACATGCTTCTGTGCCAAAAATCATAGAAGGTTATTTGGTGGTTATTTAGTTGTGATTTTTCTAAAGTTTAATGTCAAAAAGGCACTTACTACTATCTTGTTATTTGAAAATGTCAAACAACAGTTTTCATATTTTTCCTATGTTCTTAACAACAAAACATTAGTTATCCCAAGGTTTGGGGTGTTTTCTTCTTGGAGTTATTTTTCTAGGGTTTTTCTAAGGTTTCCTTGTTTTCCTAAAATCAAAGGTACCCCATTTAATTTGTACTAAACAAGGGTATAATAATTTTTTCTGGTGAACTATACTGAATAAGTAATCTAATAAAAATGTGGGTGCTCCCTGGTTCTTTAGTTAAATTGCCTTTTCTATTTTCTTTAACTTTAAGCACAAGGTGATTTAAATGGCAAACTCTACCTTAATGGGGTGTACAGAGGGGTTTATCATTTTTAAACAGGTTAGTAGGTGATTAAGTACTTCTCTAAATTTTCTTAACCTCAGTCAAATAGTGTAGCTATTTTTCCCTATTTCTTTTAGCTTTTGACCAGTTAATTATTTAAATCAAAACTTTAAAGTTCTCTGTAACACTTAGGGGTTTTATATTTTTCTTAAGTAGTTGACATTATTTAAGATCTGGCAAAATTGGTTTGACTCGATTTGGGTAAACCAAACTGAAGTTATGAATTTTCTAAGTTCTGTTTGTATTTAAATCAGAAATATTAAAAGGTTTCCTGGAAAAACAGTTTACACCGAGGACCCTGGGTTTATTTTAAATCAATCCTTTCATTTCTACCCCTGCACCACTGTTCCCCTGAGTCACTGACAGTTCAAAAATCCCCCCGACCTTTCCTTCTTCTTCCCCGAGGTCCTTCCCCTAATGCAAACAGTACCCGCGGGAAAGAAAAGAGTGGCGCGGCTTACCGACGGTGAGAGAGGGCCGGCGAGGGGCGGTGTTGGCTCCTGGAGGTCCTGGCGGTCACAATGGTGTACGGTTCGACGGCGGTGGTGGCCGGAATCGGCCGGTCCACGTGCGCAGGCGGGTGATCTCGTCGGCGGCGGGTGTTCCGGCCGAACCACGGCGATCTAGTTCAATCAAATGGCACGATGAGCTCCACAGGGTGACGTAGAGGCGATGTGCACAAGGAATCGAAGAATGGGGCAGTGATTTACCCGGTCTACGTTCACCGGCGGTCGGGCGAAGTCCGGCGACCGTGGAATTGCTTCTCCGACGAAGCAAAGTCCGATTCCTTGCTCGGGGAGCTTCACCGAGGCATGCACTATCTCTTCCAAGGGTCAGGCGCGGCTGGGAAGGGTTCTGTTGGCCGGTCTACGGTGGCAGGGGTTCGGGTGGCCACGGGCACGCCGTGCGCAGGGCAAATGCCGGTGGTTTCGAGCTCCGGTGAGGTCGAGCGTGCGCGGAGGAGTACGGTCGACGCATGAGGGGGCTTTATAGGCACGAGCGCGAGCAGGGGACACGGGCGCGGCTCAGCGCGGCGCGGGGCGTGCGGGGTCGGGCGCGGGCGTGCTCTAGCGCGCGCAGAGCGCGTCGAACACGTGGAAGCTTTCTTTTGCCCGTGTTCAACATCTCACCGAGATCACTAGCGTGCGAATCTTGGCAAAAATCCGGCGCAGGTCTCTTCCTGGCACCTAGGGCTACCTCTTTTGTGTGAGTCCCCATGGCAGATATGCCCTAGGTAGGGAGATATGCGGACGCCAAATCTGGCTTATCCCTCTGCCCACCTCGCGACAAAAGCCATGCCAAATCATGTCAAATGTCAAGGGCTCGGTCTCAACTTTTTCCAGGAGGTGCCTTAGGTGGTATGCCACATTTTTGGTGTACAACTTAGGTGGTTTTGGTGCCATCTACTAGGTGAACACGGTGGTTCTTTAGATTAGGTGTAGAATTTGACTTAGAGAGAATTAGAGAGCTCTAGCTCTCTCTCTACTTAAGGAATGGATTTGGGGTTCCTTAAGGGGTCTTTTTGCAATATTTCCTCTCTATACTTATAGATTAATATGTTACTTAAACTTTGGCCAAAGGTTAAATCATGATTTGCACATTTGCTTACCGCTTTCCCCCCTCAACCAAGGTTTAGGAGATAGGGTTCAAGAGGGGTCTAGGGTTTACTCCTCTCTTGCCCAAGGTGATAATTGTACAAAAGCTTGGGTAATGCTTTTGGTCATTAACATTCTTGGTTAATACATGGTCTCCAATGTTTTTATGCTCTTCTTTACAAGTTTCTTCCACATGTGAGCTCAGTCATTAGTGCATAAATGTGCCATGGCCATGGTAACACCTGGGGTGTTACAAGATTCCTCGTACACGACCAGGATGCTCAGGGTTACCGAGACCAGCCGTTAGAATGTCTCTCTCCCTTTGCGGCTTAAATGTTCCTTGGCTCTGCTTAGCTGCAATTGCATATATGTTTTTGCCGCTTCTTTGACTGTGGGATCATCAAAAGATACACCAGACTCAGTTTCCCTTGGTTTTCTAGCACGGATCCAATTAGATGTCCTTTCACCAAGTTGCTCGGACAGCGTCGGCAACCCTGCAGCCTTCTTCTCGGCGTCTTTTTGTCTCCATTTAGGAACCTGACGCTTGTAACTACCTGTGCCAAGGTGGTGGTGGTATTTGTTCTTCTTAGATAGTTCCAAATTTGCCTCACTTAGCGATATGAAATCAGGGCTGCTCCTCTGCTCTAGAAATACTGCCCACTGACCTGCTGAGATTTTATATTTTTTCGTCGGGTCTAGGTCTTTCTTTGCAAAACTTTGTATTCATCTCAGACCTCCAGTTTCGGAAATTGATTGCAAACTGCTTCAACGTGTATTTTTTCACGAGTTCTTCTGAACCCCGAGGCAAAACGAACCTCGTTATTAGCTTATTCCACATTTGATTCTTGACATCATCTGATACATCTCTCCACTGTCGGATTGTGATGTCAAGATTATCTCTAACTAAGAACCCAAGTGCATTCCGGAACTTAGGCAGTGCCTCTTCTGGAGCTAGGGGCTGACCATTCGGGCTCACGTCTGCGATTTTATATGTCTTGTCAGGAAACTTGTTTAGCACCCTGTCACCTCTGTTCCGATCGCTCTGCTTCCTTTTCCTTGACCTCTCGGTGGTTGTCTCGGTCGATTCCGGTGCGCCTTGGGTCGGTTCCGGTGCGCCTTGAGTCGGTTCCGGTGCGTCTTGGGTCGGTTCTGGTGCGTCTTGGTATCGTGCCGCAGCTTTTTCGAGCATCGCACGAAATTGAGACAAGACCTCCTATTCATGTAATAAAATGCACAAGAAATCATGCATGTGTAATAGACATTGTGAAATCAGCTAATTAATTAGGTACACACACAAAATTAAGGATGTGTAATTTACCTCATGGTCTTGTGGATCATAAGTAGGGTCACGTTGCAACTCACGGCGAGCGGCCCTATCTATGCTAGTGGTAGGAAAATGGTCGCTAGGCGTTTCTATCCTTCACTGCTGGACTGTTCTTGAGCAACACTCTTGTCTATGTGGTTAGTCCCTAATCCTTGGTCCTTGATTAGAGAACTGATTGAGCTATATATATACAAATACATATTAACACATATTCACATAAGCAATAATTAAATTCATATTAACAAATACCCTAACCCTTAACCACTAACACTAACCCTAAGCCCTAACCCTAACCCTAACCCCAAATATTGTGATATGGATATTATCGAGTTACGTATAGAGAGGGAGAGTCATATAGGACGTAGAGAGAGATGGAGAGTCGTATAGAACACATAGAGAGGGAGAGAGGGAGAGTCGTATAGAACGTAGAGAGAGATGGAGAGTCGTATAGAACGTATAGAGAAGGAGAGATGAGGAGTCGTATAGGACGTAGAGAGAGACAGATGGAGAGTCGTATAGAACGTATAGAGAGGGAGAGAGGGAGAGTCGTACGGATATTATCGAGTTGTGTACCCCTTTCATCAGATTGGAACAAAAGATTAGAACATATATATTATATCATACTAAGTTCTTACATAATACGCCGTCCATCATACTAAGTTCTTATATATAATATCATACTAAGATTAGAACATATATAGTAATTTCTACTTTTCTACTCCTCGTCGTCTATCAGTGTCGTCCAATCGATCTCCTCATCTTCATCGTCGGAGTTATTGGTGATCTACTCCTCTCTTCCCTTTCCCTCCCTCCTCTCCTCTCTCTTCTCCTCCCTCCTCTCTCTTCCCTCTCCCTCCTCTCTCTTCTCTCTCTCTCCCTCCCTCCTCTCTCTTTCCTCTCTCTTCCCTTTCCCTCTCTCCTCTCCTCTCTCTTCCCTCTCCCTCCTCTCTCTTCCCTCTCCCTCCTCTCTCTTCCCTTTCCCTCTCTCCTCTCCTCTCCCTCTCTTTCACTCTCTGCAGAGACGCGCGCCCTAGGGTTTTTACACGCGTGCGGCGGTGGCGCCGTGCCCGAGCGCGATCAAAGTCGAAGAAGGGAGAGAGAGAGGGGAACGTACCTACGGCGCGTGGACGACGGCGGGGACGACGGCGTGGACGACGGCGACGCACGGCGGAGAAGATCACCGGGGCGAAATTTCGGCAGCCTGACGGTGGGAGTGTAAAAGACCGGGCGCCAAAGTCTTAGAGAAATTTTCGGCCCCGCGCGTGCTCCTTTATATAGGAGATATTTCTACTGGCGGTTGACAATGACAACCGCGAGTAGAAATGATTTTCACTGGCGGTTCTGTTACACCAACCGCCAGTGTAAATATCATATTTCCACTGGCGGTTGTGTTAAGAGAACCGCCAGTGGAAATATGTTTCCACTGGCGGTTCCCAAGCCGGGCCCACCTAGTTTTTTTTACTGGCATGCAGTAACTGAAACCGCCAGTGATAATTTATGGGTGCCGCAGGCTTTGAGCTCTTTTCTACTAGTGCACCTAAGGATTTTTGACCAAGAAATGGTCTCCACTAGAAATCCAAGAATTTTATCTAAGGCAAGGAAACATATGTGGAGTGAAGTGAACGAGCCTCTGGTCAATGATCAATGGCCACACAACCCCCATTTTTGTCGAAACTAGCCATGAACGACCATTTTCAATAATAATGAACGCTAACACCTACGAATTTTTGACCAAGAAATGGTGTCCACCAGAAATCCAAGAATGTGATCTATGGCAAGGAAACATATGTGGGCTGAGGTGAACGAGCCTCTGGTGAATGATCAATGGCTACACAACCCCCATTTTTGTCGAAAATAGCCATGAACGACCATTTTCAATAATACCGAAGGCTAACACCTACCGAATTTTGACCAAGAAATGGTGATGCGTCATGATGCCCGATCTTCACGATGTAGGATCAATCTTCAGATAACTAGCTTCTAAGAAGCCAAGATAACTTGCTGCAAGCAGTGATAACTAGTGCAACCTGACAAACAAAACTTGAAGCCAACCACCGTCTTTAACCTGCAACCTGAATCGAGGATTCGCCCAACCACACTCTCAAAGAACCAACCAACACAGCCTACAATCAATCGAGGAGACCTCGAAGGGAGTAGGAGCACCACTTGGGAGCGGATGAAGCCGCCGCTTCAGCAATCCCGCGAAGGAATTCACAAGAGCAAAGGGGTAGAGATCACTATCAATATTTTTTAGCACACAGCTGAACAAAGGGTTCTGTTTTTAGATTATCAAAAAGCTGCCTTACATCATAGACATAGGGCGGTATTTATACTAGTAACAACCAGCCTTAGCGAGGTATAAACACGAAACAAAAGTATTTTCACGTGCTAATGTGAAGGAGCCTCTTCGGGAGATCTGTAGAGCTGATTTCCGTGTGGCTGTTTGACTTCTGCGTAGCCTTCAGTATTTTGACAATAACTTCTTCTAGGGATCTTCAAAAGACGTAGGGCTGGATGCGTTGGAAAGCTGACTTGCTAAGCTTTCTCATCATATATAGCATGCTTAATGAAACTTCATAGAATGATGCAGTTTAATATGAAAACTTAGTCATCGAACAAACTGTTGACCTTCTGACCAGTCAGCACTAAAGTAAGTCGGCTGCCTTTGTGGTAGATTTTATTAAGTCGGCCTTAGACGCATTGGAAACTAGACATCAAGAGCTTTCCAAAAAGTACTTATTGGCCTTCATAGATTTTGGGAATCAAAAGATATGACTGTTTCTTCTGGACGGTTCTTTAGCGCTGGACTGACTCAGACATAGCTCTTCTTGCTGATTCGCCTTTGATATGTTTTGTCCTTCCTCTTTGGTGAACCTAAGTAATATCAACATACATGACTTAGGTAGCATAAAGTTCTCATTAGTGTTTAATTGAAATTCATAAAGTAGCGCATGCACCTCTTGCTGTAGCTTCTTAGCTCGGCTACGTGTAATTGCTCCTTCAAAGACTCGGGTTGGTGATGATGTTGGTTGTACTTGAGTTAATGTAGTATGACTTGGGGGTTGTAACGTGTTGCTTAATGGCGTGGCCGTATCAAATAGTGTCCACCAGAAATCCAATAATGTGATCTATGGCAAAGCAACATTTGTGGGGTGAGGTAAACGAGCCTCTGGTCAACGATCAATGGCCACACAACCCCCATATTTGGCAAAAATACCCATGAACGACCATTTTCAATAATACCAAAGGCTAATACCTACGAATTTTTGATGAAGAAATGGTCTCCACCAGAAATCCAAGAATGTGATTTATGATAAGGAAACATATGTGGCATGAGGTGTACGAGCCACTAGTCAATGATCAATGGCCACACAACCCCCATTTTTGTCGAAAATAGCATGAACGACCATTTTCAATAATACCAAAGGCTTACACCAATGGAATTTTCACCAAGAAATGGTCTCCACTAGAAATCCAAGAATGTGATCTATAGCAAGGAAACATATGTGGGGTGAGGTGTATGAGCCTATGGTCGATGTTCAATGGCCACACAACCCCATTTCTGTCGAAAATAACATGAACGACCATTTTCAATAAACCAAAGGCTAACACCAACTGATTTTTCACCAAGAAATGGTCTCCACCAGAAATTCAAGAATGTGATCTATGGCAAGGAAACATAAGTGGGGTGAGGTCTACGAGCCTCTGGTTGATGATCAAAGGCCACACAACCCCTATTTTTGTCGAAAATAGCATGAACGACCACTTTCAATAATACCGAAGGCTAACACCTAAGGATTTTTTACCAAAAAATGGTCTCTACTAGAAAACCAAGAATGTGATCTATGGCAAGAAAACATATGTTGGGTGAGGTGAACGAGCCTCTGGTCATTGATCAAAGGACACACAACCCCCATTTTTTGTCGAAAATAACCATGAATGACCATTTTCAATAATACCGAAGGCTAACACCTACAGATTTTTGACCAAAAAATGGTCTCCACCAGAAATCGATGACTATGATCTATGGCAAGGAAACATATGTGAGGTAAGGTGAATGAGCCTCTGGTCAATGATCAATGGCCACACAACCCCTATTTTTGTCGAAAATAGCCATAAACGACCATTCTCAGTAATACCAAAGGATAACACCTAAGGATTTTTGACCAAGAAATGGTCTCTACTAGAAATCCAAGAATGTGATCTATGGCAAGGAAACATATGTGGGTGAAGTGAATGAGCCTCTTGTCAATGATCAATGGCCACACAACCCCCATTTTTGTCGAAAATAGCATGAACGTCCATTTTCAATAATACCGAAGGCTAACGCCTAAGGATTTTTTATCAAGAAACGATTTCCACTAGAAAGACAAGAATGTGATCTATGGCAAGGAAACATATGTGGGGTGAAGCGAACGAGCCTCTGGTCAATGATCAATGGCCACACAACCCCCATTTTTGTCGAAAATAGCCATGAACGACCATTTTCAATACCGAAGGCTAACACCTACAGAATTTTGACCTAGAAATGGTCTCCACCAGAAATCCAATAATGTGATCTATGGCAAAGAAACATTTGTGGAGTGAGGTAAACGAGCCTCTGGTCAACGATCAATGGCCACACAACCCCCATTTTAGCCGAAAATAGCCATTAACAACCATTTTCTATAATACCGAAGGCTAACACCTACGAATTTTTGACGAAGGAATGGTCTCCACCAGAAATCCAAGAATGCGATTTATGGCAAGGAAACATATGTGGCATGAGGTGTACGAGCCACTAGTCAATGATAAATGGCCACACAACCCCCATTTTTGTCGAAAATAGCATGAACGACCATTTTCAATAATACCAAAGGCTTACACCAATGGAATTTTCACCAAGAAATGGTCTCCACCAGAAATCCAAGAATGTGATCTATCGCAAGGAAATATATGTGGGGTGAGGTGTATGAGACTCTGGTTGATGATCAAAGGCCACACAACCCCTATTTTTGTTGAAAATAGCATGAACGACCATTTTCAATAATACCGAAGGCTAACACCTACGGATTTTTGACCAAGAAATGGTCTCCACCAGAAATCCAAGAATGTGATCTATGGCAAGTAAACATAAGTGGGGTGAGGTGAACGAGCCTCTAGTCAATGATCAATGGCCACACAACCCCCATTTTTGTCGAAAATAGCCATGAATGACCATTTTCAATTATACCCAAGGCTAACACCTACGGATTTTTGACCAAGAAATGGTCTCCACTAGAAATCCGAGAATGTGATCTATGGCAAGGAAACATATGTGGGGTGAGGTGAACGAGCCTCTGGTCAATGATCAATAGCCACATAACCCCCATTTTTGTCGAAAATTGCCATGAACGACCATTTTCAATAATACCGAAGGCTAACACCTACGGATTTTTGATCAAGAAATGGTCTCCACCAGAAATCCAAGAATGTGATCTATAGCAAGGAAACATATGTGGCGTCAGGTGTACGACATTCTGGTTTTTGATCAATGGCCACACAACCCTCATTTTTGTCGAAAATAGAATGAACGCCCATTTTCTACAATACCAAAGGCTAACACCTATAGATTTTCGACCAAGAAATAGTCTCCACTAGAAATCCAAGAATGTGATCTATAGCAAGGAAACATATGTGGGGTGAGGTGTATGAGCCTATGGTCGATGTTCAATGGCCACACAACCCCATTTCTGGCGAAAATAACATGAACGACCATTTTCAATAAACCAAAGGCTAACACCAACTGATTTTTCACCAAGAAATGGTCTCCACCAGAAATCCAAGAATGTGATCTATGGCAAGGAAACATAAGTGGGGTGAGGTCTACGAGCCTCTGGTTGATGATCAAAGGCCACACAACCCCTATTTTTGTCGAAAATAGCATGAACGACCACTTTCAATAATACCGAAGGCTAACACCTAAGGATTTTTTTTACCAAAAAATGGTCTCTACTAGAAAACCAAGAATGTGATCTATGGCAAGAAAACATATGTTGGGTGAGGTGAACGAGCCTCTGGTCAATGATCAAAGGACACACAACCCCCATTTTTTGTCGAAAATAACCATGAATGACCATTTTCAATAATACCGAAGGCTAACACCTATGGATTTTTGACCAAAAAATGGTCTCCACCAGAAATCGATGACTGTGATCTATGGCAAGGAAACATATGTGAGGTAAGGTGAACGAGCCTCTGGTCAATGATCAATGACCACACAACCCCTATTTTTGTCGAAAATAGCCATAAACGACCATTCTCAATAATACCAAAGGATAACACCTAAGGATTTTTGACCAAGAAATGGTCTCTACTAGAAATCCAAGAATGTGATCTATGGCAAGGAAACATATGTGGGTGAAGTGAATGAGCCTCTTGTCAATGATCAATGGCCACACAACCCCCATTTTTGTCGAAAATAGCATGAACGTCCATTTTCAATAATACCGAAGGCTAACGCCTAAGGATTTTTTTATCAAGAAACGATTTCCACTAGAAAGACAAGAATGTGATCTATGGCAAGGAAACATTGTGGGGCGAAGCGAACGAGCCTTTGGTCAATGATCAATGGCCACACAACCCCCATTTTTGTCAAAAATAGCCATGAACGACCATTTTCAATAATACCGAAGGCTAACACCTACAGAATTTTGACCTAGAAATGGTCTCCACCAGAAATCCAACAATGTGATCTATGGCAAAGAAACATTTGTGGAGTGAGGTAAACGAGCCTCTGGTCAACGATCAATGGCCACACAACCCCCATTTTAGCCGAAAATAGCCATTAACAACCATTTTCAATAATACCAAAAGCTAACACCTACGAATTTTTGACGAAGGAATGGTCTCCACCAGAAATCCAAGAATGCGATTTATGGCAAGGAAACATATGTGGCATGAGGTGTACGAGCCACTAGTCAATGATCAATGGCCACACAACCCCCATTTTTGTCGAAAATAGCATGAACAACAATTTTCAATAATACCGAAGGCTTACACCAACAGAATTTTCACCAAGAAATGGTCTCCACTAGAAATCCAAGAATGTGATCTATGGCAAGGAAATTTATGTGGAGTGAGGTTTATGAGACTCTAGTTGATGATCAATGGCCACACAACCCCCATTTTTGTCGAAAATAGCATGAACGACCATTTTCAATAATACCGAAGGCTTACACCAATGGAATTTTCACCAAGAAATGATCTCCACCAGAAATTCAAGAATGTGATCTATGGCAAGGAAATATATGTGGGGTGAGGTGTATGAGACTCTAGTTGATGATCGAAGGCCACACAACCCCTATTTTTGTCGAAAATAGCATGAACGACCATTTTCAATAATACCGAAGGCTAACACCTACGGATTTTTGACCAAGAAATGGTCTCCACCAGAAATCCAAGAATGTGATCTATGGCAAGGAAACATAAGTGGGGTGAGGTGAACGAGCCTCTGGTCAATGATCAATGGTCACACAACCCCCATTTTTGTCGAAAATAGACATGAATGACCATTTTCAATTATACCCAAGGCTAACACCTATGAATTTTTGATCAATAATTGGTCTCCACCAGAAATCCAAGAATGTGATCTGTGGCAAGGAAACATAAGTGGAGTCAGGTGTACAACATTCTGGTTGATGATCAATGGCCACACAACCCTGATTTTTGTCGAAAATAGCATGAACACACATTTTCAATAATACCAAAGCCTAACACCTATAGATTTTCGACCAAGAAATGGTCTCCACTAGAAATCCAAGAATGTGATCTATAGCAAGGAAACATATGTGGTGTGAGGTGTATGAGCCTATGGTCGATGATCAATGTCCACACAACCCTATTTCTGTCAAAAATAACATGAACGACCATTTTCAATAAACCGAAGGCTAACACTAACTGATTTTTTACCAAGAAATGGTCTCGACCAGAAATCCAAGAATGTTATTTATGGCAAGGAAACATAAGTGGGGTGAGGTCTACGTGCCTCTGGTTGATGATCAAAGGCCACAGAACCCCTATTTTTGTCGAAAATAGCATGAATGACCACTTTCAATAATACCTAAGGCTAACACCTAAGGATTTTTTTTACCAAAAAATGGTCTCCACTAGAAATCAAAGAATGTGATCTATGGCAAGGAAACATATGTGGGGTGAGGTGAACGAGCCTCTGGTCAATGATCAAAGGACACTCAACCCCCATTTTTGTCAAAAATAGCCATGAACGATCATTTTCAATAATACCGAAAGCTAACACCTACGAATTTTTGACCAAAAAATGGTTGTTGGGGGCCTTCGACCTCCGAAGGTCCTCAAAAATGTGATTTAACGATGTTTTTGGAGTATAATACATGAATAGGTACCTTCGGACATGGACCCTTCGGACATGAGTCAAAATCACAATGCGAAGAAGCACAAGGGAAACAGAGGATGGAACAGAGCTAAGCTGTACGCAAGGGAGCTTCGGCATGTTGATAGGAAAAAGGAAACCGACTTAAAGGGGAAAGGGCCATCTAGACCCCGATGAATTATTATAGAGTTATTAACAAATGTAAAGGGTCTGGATGTAATTTTACATGGGCTGCGTCCCGTGCCTATAAATAGATGAACAGTACTCCCGTACTGTTCATGCTGACTGGGCATTTGCTTTTGCATTACGCTCGTACCTTTACTATCTATCAAGTCGAAGGTACTAAATGTAATTCAATATTGTTTTTATTTTCTCATGATAATATAATGAAGATGAGTTGATAATGTTATATGACTGTTTATGTTATCTCTTGTATTTTGCACACTTCCTTCTATTACCTTCATACCTTCGATGTTCGAAGGTATGTCCTTCATAACCTTCGTATGAAGATCATTATATTCTAAGGGAAATAATGTTTCGAAGGACGAAGGGCGTTAATATCTAACATTTTGTGTTGCCTTGTTCTTGATTCGAAGTATTTGAGAACAAGTCCCCAACATTGGCGTCCACCTCCGGTGAACCCTTTTCGACCACCTTTGGCAAGCATCGACCTTCGTCATGCCGCCAAAGAAAGTTCCAGCAACAGGGGCTGCCGCTCTGCAGCCGCTGGACCCGAACCAGGAGACCCTTTCTCTTCGGGAGGCCCAAAGCCAGAAGAGGAAGGCCACCAGTCCAATGCCTCAGGAGGACGAGTTGGACCAAGAAATCAAGAATATGGAGATGCTGCATCAACAAGTGCAAAGGAAGAAAGAAAAGATGGCACGGATAGCTGACCTACAAAGGCAGATAGACGAAGCCTCTGAAGAAGTTCGTCATCTTATGCAAGATGAGCAGAACCGGAGGCCCCAGTACAGAGAACTTCACCAAGAGGGCTTCGTCAACGAGGATGACTGGTATGAAGATTTCCATCATGGAAATTTTGCTTTTGATGATGCTTCTCCTCTGTCAGCAGAACTGCAGGCTACACCTTGGCCCCCGTCTTACAAACCACCCCAGCTCCCAATGTATGATGGACATTCAGATCCGAAGCAATTTCTGATGAGCTACGAAGCAACCATATCTTCATATGGTGGCAATACTGCAGTCATGGCGAAATCTTTCGTCATGGCAGTCAAAAATGTTGCACAGACCTAGTACTCTTCTCTTCGGCCAGGAACAATTACATCATGGCAAAAGCTGAAGGACATGCTCATCACCAGCTTCCAAGGGTTTCAGACGAAGCCGGTCACCGCTCAAGCTTTGTTCCAGTGTACTCAAGATCATGAAGAATACCTTTAGGCGTATGTCCGAAGGTTCTTACGACTGAGGGCACAGGCGCCAACGGTGCCTAATGAAATTGTTATTGAGGCCATGATTAAGGGGCTTCGACCAGGACCTACAGCCCAATACTTCGCCAGGAAACCCCCTGTAAGGAAAATGGACCCTGGGCCATTTGGCTAAGTAAGTTTTGGTGTTTGATGATTGACACAATCTGTGGACTAATGTGTTTGCTAGTGTTTATAATTGTAGTCCACAGGATGCGGTGAGGATTGGACCTAGGCAATGAGGATGCAACACCTCAAAAGAAGACATAAAAGATGCATAGAAGTCCAAGACTCAAGAACAAAAGAAGCCCGAAGGAATCAACGAAGAAATCCCAGAAAAGGGCTGTCAGCCAGCGCCTGGTGGCGCATCGGACAGTGAACAGTACCTGTCCGGTGTGCACCGGACTGTCCGGTGGGACAACCGGACAGTCTGCGCAGAGAGGCCGCAGACAGGCGCTCTCTGGCTGTAGCACCGGACTGTCCGGTGTGCACCGGACTGTCCGGTGTGCCACGGGCAGACGGCAACGGTCGGATCCAACGGTCGACTGCTACAGGCACCAACGGTCGGCTGACGTGGCGTGCACCGGACATCTACTGTGCAGTGTCCGGTGGTGCACCGGACTGTCCGGTGCACCCGACGACAGAAAGCTGCTGCTTTCTGTCCAACGGCTAGTTGGGGGTATGGGGGCTATAAATACCACCCCAACCGGCCATTTGTATATGTGGGAGCCCAAGCAACATACCAAGGCATATAGTGCACATTTCCAAGAGCTCAAACACCCAAGTGCTTAATAGAATCACTCGGTGATTAGCGTAGGTGCTTTGCGAAGTGCTTAGGTTAGTTAGACCGCTTTAGCGCTTGCTCTAGGTGAACCCTAGTTAGTTGAGTGAGTTTAGACAAACCACACAACCCCTCGGCTCTTGCGTGAGTCGTTGTAATTGTACCGAGTGGGGCTAGAGTCTTGCGAGACCGTGACAACCGCGTTTGTGTCACGGCCGCCACCGTGTACCGGAGGGAACGAGGCCCGTGGCGTTTCGGCCGGAAGCTCGATAGTGGAGACGGCGGGAAGCGTCCGAGAGGAGCCGGAAGCGGAGCACCACTTGCGTGTGGAGAAGGCCCGCGGCTCTCTACGGAGTTACTCGACCGAAGGTGCTTGGCCCTCGCGTGGGCTTCCCTTTGCGTAGGGGCACCAACGAGGATTAGTCGGAACCTTGCATGGTTCCGGATACCTCGGTAAAAATACCGACGTCATCCACGAGAGTTTGCATCTCTACTTTGCTCTTTAATATTCCGCATTTATCTTAAGCATTTAAGTTTCAATCGTGTATTCATACTTATATAGTGTAGATTGAAACTTAGCCTTTGCGGTAGAGATAGCAACACTTAGACAAAACCTAGTTTGCACATTCTAGTTTGTTTATTTGCATAGGTTTTGCTCTAGGGATTTAATTGTGGCCTAGTTTAGAGAAAGTTTTAGAAGTCCTAATTCACCCCCCCCCCCTCTTAGGCGTCACCCGTTTCCTACAAGTGGTATCAGAGCCTGGTTTGGCTCATTTGAAACGTTTTAGCTTCACCGCTAAAAGAGCCGACGCTTTTTAGAGGAAGGGATGGATACCCATAGGCCACCGCACTTTGACGGCACTAACTTCCCCTATTATAGTGCTAGAATGGCTTGTTACCTAGAGGCCGTTGACTTAGGTGTTTGGAGAGTCACTCGTGACGGGATGAAACCCCTCAAGAATCCCGAGAAACCCACCACGAGTGAGGAAAAAGAAATTCATTTAAATGCTAGAGCCAAAAATTGCTTATATGAATCTCTTAGCATGGATATTTTTAATCAAGTATTTACATTGAAAACTGCTAATGAGATTTGGCTAAAATTGCATGAGCTCCATGACGGCACAACTAATGTCCGTGAGCAAAAACATTGCCTAGTCTTAAATGAGTATAATTCTTTTACTATGAAAGATGATGAGCTTGTTAGAGATATGTATTCTCGTTTGAATCTAATTATCAATGAGCTCAATTCTATTGGCATTAATAAGCTAGGTGATGCGGACATTGTGAGGAAGATTATCTCCCTTCTACCACAACGAAGATATGGGAGCATCATCACCATCCTTCACAACATGGAGGACTTGAGCAACATGACCCCGACCATTGTGATTGGGAAAATCGCGGCTTTTGAAATGTCGCGAAAAATGTGTCGGGGAGAGGAGCCAACTTCCTCAAGGCCATATGCTTTTGCATGTGATGAGAGGAAGGGTAAAAAGAAGGCTTCCACACCAAGTTCCTCAAGTGAAGAAGAGGAAGAAGAAGAGAGTGATGATGATGAAGATAATCAACCATGCACATCATCCTCCGAGGACGAAGAAACAATCCGACGCGTCGGAAAGGTAATGGGGATGATCCGCAAGATTAATCTAATGGGTGTGCCCCTGCAGGTCAAAGATATTCTCTTTAACATTGACAGGAAAAAGCAAAGAAAGAGAGGATGCTTCGCATGTGGGGAGAAGGGCCACTTCAGGGACAGCTGTCCAACTATGGCCAAACCCAAAAAGGAGAGGAGCAAAGGCAAGGCGCTAACAAGTGTTAGAACTTGGGATGACTCTTCAAGTGAAGATGAACCTCCAAGGACGCGCAGCCACCGGTCCTCATCACGGTCATCACACAAATGCCTTATGGCAAGAGGTAACAAAAGCATTCCATCCTCTAGTGATGAAAGTAGTAGTGATGATGAAGGTGAGGGAAAGCCCTCCGTAGATGAGCTTGCGGAAGCCGTTGAATTTTTCCAGGATGTTTGCACTAAGCAAAAAGCTCAACTTAAAACTTTGAAAAATAAGTTGATTAGCTCCCAAAATGATTACAAAGGTTTGCTAGAAAAATTTGAAACTTTTGCAAACTTAAATAGTGAGCTGTCAACTAAAATTGAGCTATTAGAGTCTAGTGCTCCATCCACTGCTACCGATGATGGCCTTTTCAAAAAGAATGAAAAACTTAAGGCTAAGTTAGCTAGCTCCCAAAATACTATTGAAAATTTGCTAGAGAAAATGGAAATTCTTAGCATACACAATGATGAGCTAACTACTAAGCTAGAAAACATTGGTAGCACCCAAGTAGCATCTTTAGTTGAAATTTCTGAAATTATTAAAAAGGATGCTTCTACTTCTTGCTTTGATTTAATAAATGATACTAACCCCTGCAACCAAGTTCTTGTTGAGAATATTGTTATAGAAACATGTTCGGATGAGGTTGAAAAGGAAAATGAGCAATTAAGGCAAGAAGTGGCTCGTCTTGGCAAGGCTTTGTATGAAAAGAAAGGCAAAGCCAAACAAATCCAACCTCCACAGGATAACACCACTGCGGGAGTGAACAAGCCTATGGAGGGAGAAACTGTGATTTGTAGGTTATGCCACATGGAAGGCCACAAGTCTTTCCAATGCAAGATGATGACCGGGGATAAGCAAAGGCAAAAGCTCAAGCAAAAGCCATCAAGCAAAATCTCCAACACCTACATCAAAAAGGTGGACAAAAAGACTGCTACACCATATTTGATCAAAAAGAAAAAGAATGGAAAGGTGATAGCAATCAAGGCCAACAAGCAAGCCAACAAAGGAAAGGGAGCCAAACGTATCTGGGTGCCAAAGGAAATTATTTCAACCATGAGAAGCACCAAGAAGGTTTGGATCCCGAAAGGGAAGTGAGTGGACCGAAGTTCGGCGGGAAATTTGGAGACTTGGCAAAATTGGGATGTATATCATGGGATACATCATATTGGATCAAGTTTATTGCCAAGTGGGTTAGTGAAAATTTTGGACCCAAATTTCCCACCCATGACTAAGGTAACTAGATTTATTGTATCTCTTGTTTTTAGATATGCGTATCTATTTACCTTGTATCTAGTTTACCTTTTCTTGCCTAGTACTACATTTGTTATTTACCTTTGTTTTTAAATTATGCATACTAGGTGAATCATATGGTAGGATTACTTGTTTTTAAATTCATATACTTAAGCAAACCTACATGGCTTAAAATGTTTATTTAAGCACGGCACATAGCTTTTATATCACTCCATAGTAAATGATGCATCAATTGAAAATTTTGATCTCTTCAAGTTGTATCATTTAATTTATATGTGCCAAAGCACGGATTATAGATAGTTTGCCCCTCTTGATATCAAATCAAAGTGCATGTCTCCTACAAGTATTCAAAACTTGTATGCACACTTTTAGGGGGAGATTACTCTATAATCTAAGACTTTGAGACTAACACCTTTTCAAGTCTATTTCATGTGATAGTCTCATTGTAAGAAAAATGAAGTCCGCGGAGAAAGACAACAATCTTCCACTGCAAAATCTCCAAGAACTCTCAAGTATCATTTACATGTCTTCTCCAATATTTGATTAGACTAAATTTTCATATCATTACTTCCATGTTGCTAAAAATGCATAAGTGGTTCAATCATATTTTGTTACCTATGCATAAGGGAAGTTAGTCTATTCAAATCTTGACTTGCACCTCTAATTTTCACATGCTTTTTCCTAAGTAGAAGAACTCTGTCAGGGGGAGTATTTCTTCGTCTCTAAAAAGGAGGAGAAATTTCTTTCTAAAAAGAGAACACTTATTTAGGGGGAGTTTTCAATATGTTTTTGTTCTTCATGAATTTCAATTCCTTATAAGGGCAAGTTTTATTCACTTCCTACATGCTTTTAATGTCTTCCTTTTCGGTGGTTGATTCCAAAGGGGGAGAATTTTAGGGACCAAAGCAATGAAAAATGAATCAAACACCAAACACCACCAATTTAAAATTTTTAAAATTCTGCAAGTGCTTGTCAAGTGGTTTTGGTAATTTGGTCCAATATAGGAAGTAAGTGAATTATGGAGTTAGGGAGAGGCTTAAGTCCATAATATCACATTAAGGGGACAATCATGCATCCTAGCAAGTAGATTGTATATTTACATTCAAATACTGGTATTATTTGCTTGCTTTGGTTGTGTTGTCATCAATCACCAAAAAGGGGGAGATTGTAAGGAAAATGGACCCTGGGCCATTTGGCTAAGTAAGTTTTGGTGTTTGATGATTGACACAATCTGTGGACTAATGTGTTTGCTAGTGTTTATAATTGTAGTCCACAGGATGCGGTGAGGATTGGACCTAGGCAATGAGGATGCAACACCTCAAAAGAAGACATAAAAGATGCATAGAAGTCCAAGACTCAAGAACAAAAGAAGCCCGAAGGAATCAACGAAGAAATCCCAGAAAAGGGCTGTCAGCCAGCGCCTGGTGGCGCATCGGACAGTGAACAGTACCTGTCCGGTGTGCACCGGACTGTCCGGTGGGACAACCGGACAGTCTGCGTAGAGAGGCCGCAGACAGGCGCTCTCTGGCTGTAGCACCGGACTGTCCGGTGTGCACCGGACTGTCCGGTGTGCCACGGGCAGACGGCAACGGTCGGATCCAACGGTCGACTGCTACAGGCGCCAACGGTCGGCTGACGTGGCGTGCACCGGACATCTACTGTGCAGTGTCCGGTGGTGCACCGGACTGTCCGGTGCACCCGACGACAGAAAGCTGCTGCTTTCTGTCCAACGGCTAGTTGGGGGTATGGGGGCTATAAATACCACCCCAACCGGCCATTTGTATATGTGGGAGCCCAAGCAACATACCAAGGCATATAGTGCACATTTCCAAGAGCTCAAACACCCAAGTGCTTAATAGAATCACTCGGTGATTAGCGTAGGTGCTTTGCGAAGTGCTTAGGTTAGTTAGACCGCTTTAGCGCTTGCTCTAGGTGAACCCTAGTTAGTTGAGTGAGTTTAGACAAACCACACAACCCCTCGGCTCTTGCGTGAGTCGTTGTAATTGTACCGAGTGGGGCGAGAGTCTTGCGAGACCGTGACAACCGCGTTTGTGTCACGGCCGCCACCGTGTACCGGAGGGAACGAGGCCCGCGGCGTTTCGGCCGGAAGCTCGATAGTGGAGACGGCGGGAAGCGTCCGAGAGGAGCCGGAAGCGGAGCACCACTTGCGTGTGGAGAAGGCCCGCGACTCTCTACGGAGTTACTCGACCGAAGGTGCTTGGCCCTCGCGTGGGCTTCCCTTTGCGTAGGGGCACCAACGAGGATTAGTCGGAACCTTGCGTGGTTCCGGATACCTCGGTAAAAATACCGACGTCATCCACGAGAGTTTGCATCTCTACTTTGCTCTTTAATATTCCGCATTTATCTTAAGCATTTAAGTTTCAATCGTGTATTCATACTTATATAGTGTAGATTGAAACTTAGCCTTTGCGGTAGAGATAGCAACACTTAGACAAAACCTAGTTTGCACATTCTAGTTTGTTTATTTGCATAGGTTTTGCTCTAGGGATTTAATTGTGGCCTAGTTTAGAGAAAGTTTTAGAAGTCCTAATTCACCCCCCCCTCTTAGGCGTCACCCGTTTCCTACACCCCCTCAGACCCTGGAGAAACTGCTTCAGAAAATGGATGAATATATCCGAGCAGATAATGATTTTCGACGAAGAAGGGAGGAAGCTTACAGGTTCTCCATAATGACCAGGGGCTTCGGAGGGAGAATCGACCCTAGGCACGTCAGATCTGTCCACTCTACATAGAATGACGACAGGGGAAGTCAGCAACAGAGGCCGCAATATTCCTCCCAGGCTTCGGGGCAGTAACAGAACTATCCCTGGCCCCCAGCCCCAAGGGGCAGAGGCGCCAGGGGCTTCGGAGGAAGGTTTGGGGATCAGCCCAGGAAAATTTATTGCCTATTCTGTGGTGAGGACAAGGGCCATACTACCAGGATGTGCCATGTCACCATCCAGAAACAGAAAGAGATAGCAGAAGCTGCAGCCCAAAAGAGCCAGCCGAAGCAGGTTATGCATATTGCTTCGTACTACTCACCATACATTCCAGAGTATGTGGGTAATCATCCTGCAGTTTCTGTTGCTTCGCCAAGCCAACCTCAGGCATCTTGGCAACAACCTCCACTTCCACCACCAATACAACCCACTTATCCCCAAGGCCAGCAGCCAGAAGGGAGCCAGCACACTCACCAGCAGCGAGACTTTAGGGAGCAGTCCGAAGCTAGCACAGTCAATAGTATTGTGCCAGAATCGAAGCACATCTACTAAGACATATCCTACCTCTGAAATAGTTTTTACATTTGTTATCATTTATCTTTTCCAATAAAGAACAATTATTGATTTCAATTTCTTGTAATAGCTTCGTCATTATCATAATGTAATATACCTTTCTCATAAATCGACGAAGTTCCAAAAGCTTTGACGAAGCAACAAAAGTCGTTCTTAAGGGAACGCAGCGTAAGTTTTCTGCTCAAAAGTCGTTCCAAAGGGAATGCAGAGCTTACAACCAAAAATAAATGCTGATACCGCCGAAATAAAAGGCGAAGAAGCTCCTAAGGGAGGCTTACAGCGAAAAATAAACGCTGATACCGCCGAAATAAAAGGCGAAGAAGCTCCTAAGGGAGGCTTACAGCGAAAAGTCAACGCTGATACACCGAAAAATAAACGGTGAAGCTGAAAAATAAACGGCAAGGAGACTGTATTCTACTGTGGGAATGTGTGTGTATCTTCAGCACAAATATCATCATTGCATATCATAGCATCATCACATCATTCGCATAAACATGACATCATACATCATATTGCATCAATGGCACAAGAAGGGAATACAATGTTAACCTTCGGAAATTGTTTTTGAAGAAATTGTGCCAAGGCACAAAATAAAGTCTGAAGAAGTGCAGTTTCGTTAACTTTAGTATCGGAGGAAATCTATAGCTTGCGAAGCATAATATTTTCACGAATATGGATATTCTTTACGAAGCATGAAAAGAAGGGAAGGTGTTTTTTCGCCAAAGGCTCAAAAATGTTATGTATGTAAAGTTTCATGCATCGCAAAGAACTGAATTACATACAACTTATATATATTACTTAAAAAACTATAGAATTTTACACACTTTGTTCAGTAAATGTTACATCAGTACTCCGAATGTTTTTACAACAATAGCTAGTCTTCTTTTAGAACTACTTCCGCAGCTTCGTTTAGTAATTGAGTTACAACTTTGTCCATAATAGCTTCGGCCATCTTAATGATTTCATCTTCACTTTTTGCTTTGGGGTTCGTTTGTGACTCAAAGGGCTCCGGGGGAGGAGATAAGTCGGCTGCAATACAAAACATGAATAAACTCGAAGTCACAAGAATAAAACATAAAGTCAAAAGCAGTTAGACAATACCTATCCGCCTTTCAAGTTCTGCAGCTTTTTCAACTGTCTCTGCTGCTTCTCTAGCATCGTGGGTATCTTTTTCACTCTTCTTTATAATTTCGTGGGCCATCTCTCGGCCACCATTTTCCCAGATATCGGTAAAAAAATTTCCGCCAATTAGGCTTGCCTCAGCCGAAGGGTCTTTCGTATCTTCGATAGAAAACGCAGCTTCGGCTTGAGCCAGAATCTTCACGTGCTCGCATCCTGCCTTCTCTAAGATAGTCGCATTTCCCCTGGCACCTGAGAAGGCGCAGACATCTCCACGACCACTCAAAACTTTCTCAAAGGCTTCGGCTTCGCCCTTGATCCATTCGATTGGACCTTCGGGATCACCTACTACGAAGTTGTCCTCATTTGAGTATGCGCCAATTTTGGCGAAGCTGGTTTTTATCTTTTCTACACATGCCATAGATTTTTCATAGCATCTCTCTTTTGAAGAACGAAGCTCCACAACTGTTTTCTCCTAGTGATTTTTCCAGTATTCACTAGCGTCTCGGTCAGCTTCAGCAACGACACATTTTAATTTTTCTTCTGCCAGCTGTTTCCGAAGATCTTCAATTTCGCGCTTCTGGGTCTCAAATTGGGCTTTCGATGTAGCCTCGTCTTCTTTTATCTTGCTTATCAGTGAGTTTAATATTTTTTCTTTTTCAAGACCTTCGTTCCTTAGCTCAATTACTTCAGAACGAAGGTTATTCAAGGCCATGGTATATCCCTCGTCTTCGGCACTTTTTTGCGCCCTGAGGGCGTTGCTAAGAATAAGGCCCTGCAAAAGAAGTGTGGTATTAAGTATAAGCAAACGAAAAACATCTTGTTTTTAAACACAAAGATCTTGTCCTCTCACCTTTAAGCTGTTGTACGCTGAGCTGTCGGCCAATTCATCTTTTGATAGCACTGAGAGCCCGTTTTCTAGCGTTGGGAATCCGAAGCTTCTTCCCATCTCTCGGCAGACATAGATCTCCTTGCTGTCTGGGAGACAGTATAAGAAGTCTTCTTCTCCGCTGCCATTGAAAATCAATGCCGCCTTCGGATATTTCAATTTTTGGGCATAGAACTGAGCCTCTTGTTTTTTTTTCAATCAACTGTTTCCCCGAAGCATGTCGTAAAGTATAATTGAGAGCTTCGGAAAATGCTTCGGGGGTGGCAGTGCTAGTTTCTTCAGCCAAAATTTGTTCTGATGCTTCTGTTTCTTTTTCTATGGTTCCCAAGGATTTCACCTTGGCGGGCTCTGAAGGCCCAGCTTCAGTTTCAGCTTGGTGCTATGTAGCTCCGGCATCAGAGGCTGTTGTCTCGATTTGCGCTTCGGGAGCTTTGGCAATTTTCTTTGGTATGGTGCTCAAAGACTTTATTGTCTCCAATACATCCAGAACATTAACCATCCTTTTTCTTTTGGGGGTCACTGCTGGACCTTTTTGGGTTTTTGGCACTTCAACTTCAGCCGAAAGACTTAAAATTTCTGATGTTTTGTCCCTTCAGCTCTCGGCCCTTCAATTTTATCAGCCTTCGACGTTGTAGCCAGCTCTTCATTCTTTTGTGTAAGAGCAGGTCCTTTGGCTTCAATAGCCATAGAGGTCTCACCACTAAATTCGGGCACTGAGGACGGTTCGATGAAGCGCGATCGGTGAGTAAGGACCTTCACCCTCTTCCTCTTCGGCGCGGCCTCACTTAGAGCAACTGAAGCATCTCCTTTTACAGAAGTGGCGCTTTTTCTCTTTTGCCCTTTCAGCGGGTAGCAATAATCAGGGTACATAAACCCAATAGCATCGAAAACTCTATTCAACCTTTTCTTCTTCCGGTTTCCAAAGGTCGCAGGCAGCGCGTTATCCTCTGCCTTTGAATATGGTCCAAGAAGTTCATCGCTTGTAGCTTCGATGCATTTTAGCCAATCGTCATCTGGTTCAATAAACTTACCCTCGTATCTGAAGGTATATTTCAATCTAACCAGTCCGCCTTCGTCAGATTTACTGATAGTTTCCTCTGGCATTTCCCATTGCTCTACAAGCGGCCACACTCTGAAGGCAATGTGCTCCTGGACCAAATCCCTCGTCCCGATGAAACAACATACTGTGTCGAAGGCCTTTTGGCATTTTTCGGCTGCTTCATCAATTTCCACCTTCGGTTTCCGAAGGCCGAAGCGCTGTCAGATAGGGCGCATGATAATATCTTTAATGTCCTCTCGAGCTTTTAAGTCATTTTTCATGTAAAACCATTCCTTCATCCAGTCCCCAGGCCATCTTTTCCGGAAGGTTGGCACGGGGCAGCTCGAGCCAGAACGAGCGACGAAGCTATAGCAGCCAAAGTTGATATGATATTGCTCTTTGCCCTAGGGTTTCGTCTCATAAAGCAGTTCGTGCATACTGCAGAAACTTTTTGCATTTGGCTCCAAGCCTTGGCTTCTCACGGCCCAGACGAAGATTCCCATTCTTATAATCGCTTCAGGCGTAATTTGATGAAGGTAAACCTGATAGATCTTTAAAACCTCAACCACAAATTTGCTTAAGGGGAAACGAAGCCCAGCTTTAAAAAAGCTTTGGAAGATCACGACTTCATTCTCTTCGAGAGTAGGCACAGTCCTTTCTCCGTCATCGGCCCTCACAGTAGACATGTCTCGAAAGTATCTTCCCCTCATGTTATCGAGATGATTCTGTTTAATACTCGATTTTCCGAAGAATGCATGACTAGGTCGCCACGGTCGATCTTCAGAGTCTTCACCTCCACTTTCTATATCATAGCTGTCACTTTCACCAGTATCTTCAGATAAACCTTCTAAAATCTCCCTAGTGATCTTCTCTGTGTTCGTCTTTGCTATCGATTCAATAAACCCAAGATTCTTCTCTTCAGAAAGGCTCAGCTTTGCTTCGGCGACAACTTTGTTATCTTGAGACATCTTCGGAAATGTCGAAAACGTGCTTTTAAGGCCGAAGCTAAAAAGTCTAAAAAGCCAGGCAAGCGTTGGTGTCCAAGAGCTAAAGTATTGAGAAAGCAAGGGCAGATGGCAAGAAAACATGCCAAGTGTGCCCGCAGTGCGCTCTTATTTATACGCCAAGTGCGTTGCAAGTGGGAGGGCCTCGCCTGTCATTGACTGTTGCTATTCTAGCAAAGAGAAGGTGTTTTTCGGACCTTCGGCTTAAGGCCTTCGTCCATATCGCAATTTAAATTTATCCTTCTAACAAATTAATATTGCGAGGGGCTACTATTGGGGGCCTTCGAAGGTGTTTTTTCAGACCTTCGGCTTAAGGCCTTCGTCCATATCACAATTTGAATTTATCATTCTAACAAATTAATATTGCGAGGGGCTACTTTTGGGGGCCTTTGACCTTCGAAGGTCCTCAAAAATGTGATTTAACGATGTTTCTGGAGTATAATACATGAATAGGTAACTTCGGACATGGACCCTTCGGACATGAGTCAAAATCACAATGTGAAGAAGCACAAGGGAAACGGAGGATGGAACAGAGCCGAAGCTGTACGCAAGGGAGCTTCGGCATGTTGACAGGAAAAAGGAAACCGACTTAAAGGGGAAAGGGCCATCTAGACCCCGATGAATTACTATAGAGTTATTAACAAATGTAAAGGGTCTGGATGTAATTTTACATGGGCTGCGTCCCGTGCCTATAAATAGATGAACAGTACTCCCGTACTATTCACGCTGACTGGGCATTTGCTTTTGCATCACGCTCGTACCTTTACTGTCTATCAAGTCGAAGGTACTAAATGTAATTCAATATTGTTTTAATTTTCTCATGATAATATAATGAAGATGAGTTGATAATGCTATATGACTGTTTATGTTATCTCTTGTATTTTACACACTTCCTTCTATTACCTTCATACCTTCGATGTTCGAAGGTATGTCCTTCATAACCTTCGTATGAAGATCATTATATTCTAAGGGAAATAATGTTTCGAAGGATGAAGGGCGTTAATATCTAACATTTGTGTTGCCTTGTTCTTGATTCAAAGTATTTGAGAACAAGTCCCCAACAATGGTCTCCAACAGAAATCGACGAATGTGTTCTATGGCAAGGAAACATATGTCGGGTGAGGTGAACGAGCCTCTGGTCAATGATCAATGGCCACACAACCCCCATTTTTGTCGAAAATAGCCATGAACGACCATTCTCAATAATACCAAAGAATAACACCTAAGGATTTTTGACCAAGAAATGGTCTCCACTAGAAATCCAAGAATGTGATCTATGGCAAGGAAACATATGTGGGTGAAGTGAACGAGCCTCTAGTCAATGATCAATGGCCACACAACCCCCATTTTTGTCGAAAATAGCATGAACGACCATTTTCAATAATACCGAAGGCTAACGCCTAAGGATTTTTGACCAAGAAATGGTTTCCACTAGAAATCCAAGAATGTGATCTATGGCAAGGAAACATATATGGGGTGAAGCGAACGAGCCTCTGGTCAATGATTAATGGCCACACAACCCCCATTTTTGTTGAAAATAGCCATGAACGACCATTTTCAATAATACCGAAGGCTAACACCTACGATTTTTGACCAAGAAATGGTCTCCACCAGAAATCCAACAATGTGATCTATGGCAAGGAAACATATGTGGGGTGAGGTGAACGAGCCTCTGGTCAATGATCAATGGCCACACAACCCCTATTTTTGTCGAAAATAGTCATGAAGGACCATTTTCATTAATACCAAAGGCTAACACCTACAGAATATTGACCAAGAAATGGTCTCCACCAGAAATCCAAGAATGTGACCTATGGCAAGAAAACATATGTGGGGTGAGGTGTACGAGCCTTTGGTCGATGATCAATGGCCACGCAACCCCATTTTTGTCGGAAATAGCCATGAACGATCATTTTTAATAATACCGAAGGTTAACACCTACGGATTTTTGACTAAGAAATGGTCTCCACCAGAAATCCATTAATTTGATCTATGGCAAGGAAACATATGTGGGGTGAGGTGAACGAGCCTCTGGTCAATGATCAATGGCCACACAACCCCCATTTTTGTCGAAAATAGCCATGAATGACCAATTTCAATTATACCTAAGGCTAACACCTACGGATTTTTGGCCAAGAAATGGTCTCCACTAGAAATCCGAGAATGTGATCTATGGCAAGAAAACATATGTGGGGTGAGGTGAACGAGCCTCTAGTCAATGATCAATGGTCTCACAACCCCCATTTTTGTCGAAAATAGTCAAGAACGACCATTTTCAATAATATCGAAGGCTAACACCTACGGATTTTTGACTAAGAAATGGTCTCCATCAGAAATCCAAGAATGTGATCAACGACAAGGAAAATTATGTGGGGTGAGGTGTATGAGCCTCTGGTCGATGATCATTGGCCACACAACCCCCATTTTTTACGGAAATAGCCATGAACGACCATTTTCAATAATACCCAAGGCTAACACCTACGGATTTTGACCAAGAAATGGTCTCCACCAGAAATCCAAGAATTTGATCTATGGCAAGGAAACATATATGGGGTCAGGTGTACGACCCTCTGGTCGATGATCAATGGCCACACAACCCGCATTTTTGTTGAAAATAGCATGAACGCCCGTTTTCAATAATACCAAAGGCTAACACCTATGGATTTTTGACCAAGAAATGGTCTCCGCTAGAAATCCAAGAATGTGATCTATGGCAACGAAACATATGTGGGGTGAAGTGAACGAGCCTCTGGTCAATGATCAAAGGACACACAACCCCCATTTTTGTCGAAAATAGCAATGAACGACCATTTTCAATAATACCGAAGGCTAACACCTACAGATTTTTTACCAAAAAATGGACTCCACCAGAAATCCAAGAATGTGCTCTATGGCCACACAACCCCTGTTTTTGTCGAAAATAGCCATGGATGACCATATTCAATAATACCCAAGGCACACCTACGGATTTTTGACCAAGAAATGGTCACCACAACAAATCAGAGAATGTTATCTATGGCAAGGAAACATATGTGGTGTGAGGTGTACGAGCCTTTAGTCAATGATCAATGGCCACACAACCCCCATTTTTGTCGAAAATAGCCATGAACGACCATTTTCAATAATATCGAAGGCTAACACCTACGGATTTCCGAACAAGAAATGGTCTCCACCAGAAATACAATAATGTGATCTATGGCAAGGAAACATATGTGGGGTGAGGTGAACGAGACTGGTCAATGATCAATGGCAACACAATCCCATTTTTGTCGAAAATAGCCTTGAACGACCATTTTCAATAATACCAAAGGCTAACACCTATGGGTTTTTTACGAAGAAATGGTCTCCACCAGAAATCCAAGAATGTGATTTATGGCAAGGAAAGATATGTGGTGTGAGGTGTATGAGCCTCTAGTCAATGATCAATTGTCACACAACCCCCATTTTTGTCGAAAATAGCATGAACGACCATTTTCAATAATACCGAAGGCTAACACCAACTGATTTTTCACCAAGAAATGGTCTCCACCAGAAATCCAAAAATGTGATCTATGGCAAGGCAATATATGTGGGGTGAGGTGTACAAGCCTCTGGTTGATGATCAAAGGCCACACAACCCCTATTTTTCGAAAATAGCATAAATGACCATTTTCAATAATACCGAAGGCTAACACCTACGGTTTTTTGACCAAGAATTGGTCTCCACCAGAAATCCAAGAATGTGACCTTTGGCAAGGAAACATATGTGGGGTGAGGTGTATGAGCCTCTGGTCGATCAATGGCCACACAAGCCCCATTTTTTATGGAAATAGCCATGAACGACCATTTTCAATAATACCGAAGGCTAACACCTATGGATTTTTGACCAAGAAATGGTCTCCACAAGAAATCCAAGATTGTGATCTATGACAAGGAAAAATATGTGGGGTTAGGTGTATGACCCTCTGGTCGATGATCAATGGCCACACAACCCACATTTTTGTCGAAAATAGCATGAACGCCCATTTTCAATAATACCGAAGGCTAACACCTAAGGAATTTTCACCAAAAAATGGTCTCCACTAGAAATCCAAGAATGTGATCTATGGCAAGGAAACATATGTGGGGTGAAGTGAACGAGCCTCTACACAATGATCAAAGGGCACACAACCCCCATTTTTGTCGAAAATAGCCATGAACGACCATTTTCAATAATATCAAAGGCTAACACCTACGGATTTTTGACCAAGAAATATACTCCACTAGAAATCCAAGAATGTGATCTATGGCAAGGAAACATATGTGGGGTGAGGTGAACGAGCCTCTGATCAATGATCAATGACCACACAACCCACATTTTTGTCGAAAATAGCCATGAACGACTATTTTCAATAATACCAAAGGCTAACACCTACGGATTTTTGACCAAGAAATGGTCTCCACCAGAAATGCAAGAATGTGACCTATGGCAAGAAAACATATGTGGGGTGACTTGTATGAGCCTCTGGTTGATGATCAATGGCCACACAACACCCATTTATGTCGGAAATAGCCATGAGCGACCATTTTCAATAATTCCGAAGGCTAACACCTACAGATTTTTGACCAAAAAATGGTCTCCACCAGAAATCCAATAATGTGATATATGGCAAGGAAACATATGTGGAGTGAGGTGAACAAGACTCTGGTCAAAGATCAATGGCCACACAACCCCCATTTTTGTCGAAAATAGCCATGAACGACTATTTTCAATAATACCGAAGGCTAACACCTACGGATTTTTTACGAAGAAATGGTCTCCACTAGAAATCCAAGAATGTGATTTATGGCAAGGAAACATATGTGGTGTGAGGTGTATGAGCATCTAGTAAATGATCAATGGCCACACAACCCCCATTTTTGTCGAAAATAGCATGAACGACCATTTTCAATAATACCGAAGGCTAACACCAACGGATTTTTCACCAAAAAATGGTCTCCACCAGAAATCCAAGAATGTGATATATGGCAAGGAAACATATGTGGGGTGAGGTGTACGAGCCTCTGGTTGATGATCAAAGAGCACACAACCCCTATTTTTGTCAGAAATAGCATGAACGACCAATTTCAATAGTACCGAAGGCTAACACGTACGAATTTTTGACCAATAAAAGGTCACCACCAGAAATCCAATAATGTGATCTATGGCACGGAAACCAATGTGGAGTGAGGTGTATGAGCCTCTAGTCAATGATAAATGGCTACACAACCCCTATTTTTGTCGAAAATAGCCATGAATGACCATTTTCAATAATACCCAAGGCTAATACCTTCGGATTTTGATCTTTCTCCACCAGAAATCCGAGAATGTGATCTATGGCAAGGAAACATATGAGGGGTTAGGTGAACGAGCCTGTGGTCAAAGATCAATGGCCACACAACCCCCATTTTTTGTCGAAAATAGCCATGAACGACCATTTTCAATAATATCGAAGGCTAACACCTATTGCTTTTTGACGAGGAATGTGACCTATAGCAAGGAAACTTATGTGGGGTGAGTTGTATGAGCCTCTGGTCGATGATTAATGGACAAAGAACCCCCATTTTTGTCGGAAATGGCCATGAACGACCATTTTCAATAATACCGAAGCCTAACACCTACGAAATTTTGACAAAGAAATGGTCTCCACCAGAAATCCAAGAATGTGATCTATGGCAAGAAAACATATGTGGGGTGAGGTGAACGATCCTCTGGTCAATGATCAATTACCACAAAACCCCCATTTTTGTCGAAAATAGCCATGAACGACCATTTTCAATCATACCGAAGGCTAATACCTATGGATTTTTGACGAAGAAATGGTCTCCACTAGAAATCCAAGAATGTGATCTATGGCAAGGAAACATATGTGGGGTGAGGTGTACGAGCCTCTAGTCAATGATCAATGGCCACACAACCCCCATTTTGTCGAAAATAGCATGAACGACCATTTTCAATAATACCAAAGGCTAACACCAACTGATTTTTCACCAAGAAATGGTCTCCACTAGAAATCCAAGAATGTGATCTATGGCAAGGAAACATATGTGGGGTGAAGTGAACGAGCCTCTGGTCAATGATCAAAGGACACACAACCCCCATTTCTGTTGAAAATAGCCATGAACGACCATTTTCAATAATATTGAAGGTTAGCACCTACGGATTTTTGACCAAGAAATGGTCACCACCAAAAATGCAAGAATGTGACCTATGGCAAGGAAACATATGTGTGGTGAGGTGAACGAGCCTCTGGTCAATGATCAACGGCCACACTACCCCCATTTTTGTCGAAAATAGCCATGAACGACCATTTTCAATAATACCGAAGGCTAGCACCTACGGATTTTTGACCAAGAAATAGTCCCCACCAGAAATGCAAGAATGTGACCTATGGCAAGGAAACATATATGGGGTGAGGTGTATGAGCCTCTGGTCGATGATCAATGGCCACACAACCCCCATTTTTGTCGGAAATAGCCATGAACGACCTTTTTCAATAATGTCGAAGGCTAACACCTACGGATTTTTGACCAAGAAATGGTCTAAACCTGAAATCCAATAATGTGATCTATGGCATGGAAACATATGTGGGATGAGTTGTATAAGCCTCTGGTCGATGATCAATGGCCACACAACCTCCATTTTTGTCGGAAATAGCCACGAACGACCATTTTCAATAATACCGAAGGCTAACACCCATGGATTTTTGACTAAGAAATAGTCTCCACCAGAATTCCAAGAATGTGGTCTATGGCAAGGAAACATATGTGGGGTGAGGTGAACGAGCCTCTGGTCAATGATCAATGGCCACACAACCCCCAATTTTTGTCGAAAATAGCCATGAACGACCATTTTCAATAATATCGAAGACTAACACCAACGGATTTTTGACCAAGAAATGGTCTCCACTAGAAATCCAAGAATGTGACCTATGGAAAGGAAACATATGTGGGGTGAGGTGTACGAGCCTATGGTTGATGATCAATGGCCACACAACCCCCATTTTTGTCGAAAATTGCCATGAACGACCATTTTCAATAATACCGAAGGCTAACACCTACGGATTTTTGACCAAGAAATGGTCTCCACCAGAAATCCAAGAATGTGACCTATGGCAAGGAAACATATGAGGGGTGAGGTGTACGAGCCTCTGGTTGATGATCAATGGCCACACAAGAAATAGCCATGAACGACCATTTTTGCCGGAAATAGCCATGAACGACCATTTTCAATAGTACCGAAGGCTAACACCTACGTATTTTTGACCAGGAAATGGTCTCCACCAGAAATCCCAAAATCTGATCTATGGCAAGGAAAGATATGTGGGGTGAGGTGAACGAGACTCTGGTCAATGATCAATGGCCACACAACCCCCATTTTTGTCGAAAATAGCCATGAACGACCATTTTCAATAATACCGACGGCTAACACCAACGGATTTTTCCCCAAAAAATGGTCTCCACCAGAAATCCAAGAATGTGATCTATGGCAAGGAAACATATGTGGGGTGAGGTGTACGAGCCTCTGGTTGATGATCAAAGGCCACACAACCCCTATTTTTGTCGAAAATAGCATGAACGACCATGTTCAATAATACCGAAGGCTAACACCTACAGATTTTTGACCAAGAAATGGTCTCCACCAGAAATCCAAGAATGTGATTTATGGCAAGGAAACATATGTGGGGTGAGGTGAACGTGCCCCTGGTCAATTATCAATTGCCACACAAACCCCATTTTTGTCGAAAATAGCAATGAATGACCATTTTCAATAATATCCAACGCTAACACCTACGGATTTTTGAACAAGAAATGGTCGCCACCAGAAATCCAAGAATGTGATTTATGGCAAGGAAGCATCTGTGGGGTGAGGTGAACGGGCCACTGGTCAATGATCAATGGCCACACAACCCCCATTTTGTCGTAAATAGCCATGAACGACCATTTTAAATAATACCAAAGGCTAACACCTAAGGATTTTTGAGCAAGAAATGGTCTGCACCAAAAATCCATGAATGTGACCTATGGCAAGAAAGCATATGTGGGGTGAGGTGTATGTGCCTCTGGTCGATGATCAATGGCCACACAACGCCCATTTTTGTCAGAAATAGCCATTGATCATTGATCATTGACCAGAGTCTTGTTCACCTCACCCCACATATGTTTCCTTGCCATAGATCACATTATTGGATTTCTGGTGCATAACATTTCTTGGTGAAAATTCCGAAGGTGTTAACCTTCGGTATTATTGAAAAAGGTCGTTCATGTCTATTTCCGACAAAAATGGGGGTTGTGTGGCCATTCATCATCGACTAGAGGCTCGTACACCTCATTCCACATATGCTTCCTTGCCATAGGTCACATTCTTGCATTTCTGGTGGATTTCTTGGTCAAAAATCCATAGGTGCTAGCATTCATTATTATTGAAAATGGTCGTTCATGACTATTTTCGACAAAAATGGCGGTTGTGTGGCTGTTGATCATTGACCAGAGGCTCGTTCATCTCACCCAACATATGTTTCCTTGCCATAGATCACATTCTTGGATTTCTGATGCAGACCATTTTTTAGTAAAAAATCTGTAGGTGTTAGCCTTCGGTATTATTGAAAATGGTCGTGCATTGCTATTTTTGACAAAAATGAGGGTTGTGTGTCCTTTGATCATTGACCAGAGGCTCGTTCACTTCACCCCACATATGTTTCCTTGCCATAGATCACATTCTTGGATTTCTAGTGGAGACCATTTCTTGGTCAAAAATCCTTAGGTGTTAGCCTCCGGTATTATTGAAAGTGGTCGTTCATGTTATTTTCGACAAAAATAGGGGTTGTGTGGATTTTGATCATCAAATAGAGGCTCATAGACCTAACCCCACTTATGTTCTTGCCATAGATCACATTCTTGGATTTTTGGTGGAGACCATATCTTGGTGAAAAATCAGTTGGTGTTAGCCTTTGCTATTATTGAAAATGGTCGTTCATGTTATTTTCGACAGAAATTGGGTTGTGTGGCCATTGATCATCGACCAAAGGCTCATACACCTCACCCCACATATGTTTCCTTGCCATAAATCACATTCTTGGATTTCTAGTGGAGACCATTTCTTGGTCGAAAATTCGTAGGTGTTAGCCTTTGGTATTTTTGAAAATGGGCGTTCATGCTATTTTCGACAAAAATGAGGGTTGTGTGGCCATTGATCATCGACCAGAGGGTCGTACACCTGACCTCACATATGTTTCCTTGCCATAAATCACATTCTTGGATTTCTGGTGGAGACTATTTCTTGGTGAAAAATCCGTTGGTGTTAGCCTTCGGTATTATTGAAAATGGTCGTTCATGCTATTTTCGACAAAAATGGGGGTTGTGTGGCCATTGATCATTGACTAGAGGCTCGTAAACCTCACCCCACATATGTTTCCTTGCCATAGTCACATTCTTGGATTTCTAGTGGATACCATTTCTTCGTCAAAAATCCATAGGTCTTAGCCTTCGGTATTATTGAAAATAGTCGTTCAAGGCTATTTTCGACAAAAATGGGTGTTTTGTGGCCATTGATCATTGACCAGAGGCTCGTTCACCTCACCCCACATATGTTTTCTTGCCATAAATGTAAATCTTGGATTTCTGGTGGAGACCATTTCTTTGTCAAAAATCCGTAGGTGTTAGGCTTCGATATTATTGAAAATGGTCGTTCATGGCTATTTCCGACAAAAATGGGGGTTGTTTGGCCATTGATCATAGACTAGAGGCTCGTACACCTCACCGCACATAAGATTCCTAGCCATAGGTCACATTCATGGATTTCTGGTGGAGACCATTTCTTGGTCAAAAATCCGTAGGTATTAGACTTCGGTATCATTTAAAATGGTCGTTCATGGCTATTTTCGACAAAAATGGGGCTTGTGTGGCCATTGATCATTGACTAGAGGCTCGTTCACCTAACCCCACATATGTTTCCTTTCCATAGGTCACATTCTCGGATTTCTAGTGGAGACCATTTCTTAGTTAAAAATCCGTATGTGTTAGCCTAGGGTATTATTGAAAATGGTCATTCATGGCTATTTTCGACAAAAATGGGGGTTGTGTGGCCATTGATCATTGACTAGAGGCTCGTACACCTCACCCCATATATGTTTCCTTGCCATAGATCACATTCTTGGATTTCTGGTGGAGACCATTTCTTGGTCAAAAATTCGTAGGTGTTTGCTTTCGATATTATTGAAAATGGTCGTTCATGCTATTTTCGACAAAAATAGGGGTTGTGTGCTCTTTGATCATCAACCAGAGGCTCGTACACCTCACCCCACATATGTTTCCTTGCCATAGATCATATTATTGGATTTCTGGTGGAGACCATTTCTTGGTGAAAAATCTGTTGGTGTTAGCCTTCAGTATTATTGAAAATGGTCTTTCATGCTATTTTCGACAAAAATGGGGGTTGTGTGGCCGTTGATCATTGACCAAAGGCTCATTCACCTCACCCCACATATGTTTCATTGCCATAGATCACATTCTTGGATTTCTGATGGAGACCATTTTCTGGTCAAAAATCCGTAGGTGTTAGCCTTCGGTATTATTGAAAATGGTCGTTCATTGCTATTTTCGACAAAAATGGGGGTTGTGTGTCCTTTGATCATTGACCAGAGTGTCGTTCACTTCACCCCACATATGTTTCCTTGCCATAGATCACATTCTTGGATTTCTAGTAGAGACCATTTCTTGGTCAAAAATCCATAGGTGTTAGCCTTCGGTATTATTGAAAGTGGTCGTTCATGTTATTTTTGACAAAAATAGGGGTTGTGTGGCTTTTGATCATCAACCAGAGGCTCATAGACATCACCCCACATAGTTTTTTGCCATAGATCACATTCTTGGATTTTTGGTGGAGACCATTTCTTGGTGAAAAATCAGTTGGTGTTAGCCTTCGGTATTATTGAAAATGGTCGTTTATGTTATTTTTGGTAGAAATTGGGTTGTGTGGCCATTGATCATCGACCAGAGGCTCATACACCTCACCCCACATATGTTTTCTTACCATAGATCACGTTCTTGGATTTCTAGTGGAGACCATTTTTTGGTCGAAAATCCGTAGGTGTTAGCCTTTGGTATTATTGAAAATGGGCGTTCATGCTATTTTCGACAAAAATGAGGGTTGTGTGGCCATTGATCATCGACCAGAGGGTCGTACACCTGACCCCACATATGTTTCCTTGCCATAAATTACATTCTTGGATTTCTGGTGGAGACCATTTCTCAGTGAAAAAATCGTTGGTGTTAGCCTTCGGTATTATTGAAAATGGTCATTCATGGTATTTTCGACAAAAATGGGGGTTGTGTGGCCATTGATCATTGACTAGAGGCTCGTACACCTCACCCCACATATGTTTCCTTGCCATAGATCACATTCTTGGATTTCTAGTGGAGACCATTTCTTCATCAAAAATCCATAGGTGTTAGCCTTCGGTATTATTGAAAATGGTCGTTCAAGGCAATTTTCGACAAAAATGTTGGTTTTGTGGCAATTGATCATTGACCAGAGGCTCGTTCACCTCACCCCACATATGTTTTCTTGCCATAGATCACATTCTTGGATTTCTGGTGGAGACCATTTCTTTGTCAAAAATCCGTAGGTGTTAGCCTTCGTTATTCTTGAAAATGGTCGTTCGTGGCTATTTCCGACAAAAATGGGGGTTGTTTGGCCATTGATTATCGACCAAAGGCTCGTACAACTCACCCCACATAAGTTTCCTTGCCATAGGTCACATTCCTAGATTTCTGGTGGAGACCATTTCTTGGTCAAAAATCCGTAGGTGTTAGCCTTCGGTATTATTGAAAATGGTATTCTCGACAAAAATGGGGGTTGTGTGGCAATTAATCATTGACCAAAGGCTCGTTCACCTAATCCCACATATGTTTCCTTTCCATAGGTCACATTCTCGGATTTCTGGTGGAGACCATTTCTTGTTCAAAAATCCGTATGTGTTAGCCTAGGGTATTATTGAAAATGGTCATTAATGGCTATTTTCAACAAAATGGGGGTTGTGTGGCCATTGATCATTGACTAGAGGATCGTACACCTCACCCCATATATGTTTCCTTGCCACAGATCACACTCTTGGATTTCTGGTGGAGACAATTTCTTGGTCAAAAATTCGTAGGTGTTATTCTTTGATATTATTGAAAATGGTCGTCCATGCTATTTTCGACAAAAATAGGGGTTGTGTGCCCTTTGATCATCAACCAGAGGCTCGTACACCTCATCCCACATATGTTTCCTTGCCATAGATCATATTCTTGGATTTCTGGTGGAGACCATTTCTTGGTGAAAATTTTGTTGGCGTTAGCCTTCGGTATTATTGAAAATGGTCGTTCATGCTATTTTCGACAAAAATGGGGGGTGTGGCCATTGATCGTGGACTAGAGGCTCGTACACCTCACACCACAAATATTTCCTTGCCATAAATCACATTTTTGGATTTCTGGTGGAGACCATTTCTTCGTAAAAAATCTGTAGGTGTTAGCCTTCGTTATTATTGAAAATGGTCGTTCATGGCTATTTTCGACAAAAATGGGGATTGTGTGGCCATTGATCATAGACCAGAGTCTCGTTCACCTCACCCCACATATGTTTCCTTGCCATATATCACATTATTGGATTTATGGTGGAGGCCATTTTTTGGTCAAAAATCCGTAGGTGTTAGCCTTCGATATTATTGAAAATGATCGTTCATGGCTATTTCCGACAAAAATGTGGGTCGTGTGGCCATTGAGCATCGACTAGAGTCTCGTACACCTCACCCCACATATGTTTCCTTGCCATAGGTCACATTCTTGGATTTCTGGTGGAGACCATTTCTTGGTCAAAAATCCGTAGGTGTTAGCCTTCAGTATTGTTGAAAATGGTCGTTCGTGGCTATTTTCGTCAAAAATGGGGGTTGTGTGGCCATTGATCATTGACCAGAGTCTCATTCACCTCACCCCACATATGTTTCCTTGCAATAGATCACATTATTGGATTTTTGGTGGAGACCATTTCTTGGTCAAAAATCCGTAGGTGTTAGCCTTCGGTATTATTGAAAATGGTCGTTCGTGGCTATTTTCGACAAAAATGGAGGTTGTGTGGCCATTGATTGTAACACCCCTGGTGTTACTACTACTAAAAACTTGAGCATAACATCATGAGCATCAGCATATCATGTGATTGTTACACTTAGGATGCATTCACTAGGCAAAATTTTCAAGAAAGTTGTACTGATGTGACATGTCATGGGTAAAACCCTAGGGTAGGGTACTTAACCCTAAACTGAGCTTAGGGTGTCAATAAAGCCCAAATGAGTTAAATTCTCAATTTATTAGAAATGGTCATGAGACATCAACTCTAATAGGATTTGATAGCATCCAAACCCTAGAAGTACCAGAAACCCTAAATAGACCTATAGAAACATGGACTGAAACCCTAGGGGGTTATATGCAAATGTGCACACTTTTAGACCTAAGTGCCAAAAACCATGGAGTTAGGGTACCTTGAGTCATATAGTTCACATATTTGAAGATTTGCAAAACAAACCATGAGTTTTGGGCTTATTTGCAAAAAGGCCATCCTAGTGCTCCAATGGTTAAGTTTGAAAACAGTTGAACAAGGCTCACCTTGGAGCTCTGTAGTTCTAAAAATACCAGGAATTTGCCTAGGGTCAACACATCAAAAGTCTAGAGCTACTATAGGAGAACAACTTTGCTATAAGGATTAAGCCTTGATGTCATGAGAAATTTGGAGATAATTAGATCCAAAGTATGACTGTTAGGATGAAAATCAGTATGGTTCAGAGAAGCCAGTGGTACTGGGCCAACTTCAGGATTTGGTGGAGCTCGATTTAGTGGGTAATTGGCTAAGACCTTTGTAGCAAGATTAAAGTTGGATTATAGGAGAGTAACTTCGGTACAGTCATATTCTTTGGTGGTTGTACAAAAATTAAAGAAACAGTAGCCCAAAGTTGCTCTGTCAGAACTGTGTTGAGGAACTGATACTGAATTCTAGAACAGGAATGGTTACAGTGGAATGGCGCCGAATTGGAAGCGCCATATCTTTGAATTCATTCGGTTTTGACCCAAGGATCCTATAGTAAGTTTGAAGACTGTTGTTAAGTAAACAAACTTTATTAAAGGGAGGGTGAAAGGGGGTCGGTTCAGAAGAACAATGAAGATCCGAGCACTGAAAATATCTGAAACGAAGACAAAGATCTGGGGCACTGTAGAATCAGATGTGTTCGGATGAATTGGTGAGGGGATCGTTCGCGGAGAGATAACTTCAAACGTGGCACCATCCCGCGAACCTAGCCGAGCGTGGCCGGAGATATTCCACCGGTGGTCGCCGTGGCTCGGTCATTTCCACCGCGGTGTCACTCATGCCTCGCTCCTCCCTCACTGTGCCTCTTTTTTATGTGGTAACCATGCGTGAACGATGTAATCCGCGGCCATGGATCGTTAGCCAGACCATCGTGCCTATAAATAGCACCATGGACCACGGCGAGGCACTCACAACTTCATCAGTGAGCTCAATTGAAGCCAAAATTTGCACTGTCTCCTCCTCCTCTCCCCAAATTAGGTGTACACGGTGAATCGGTAGCACTTTGCGACCGTGTAGCCCCAACCTCACCTCCTAATTTCACCAGAGCCCGTCGCGACACCATTTTCTCCCTTCTCAGTCTCCGGCGAGCGAAAATCCACCACGCTCCGCGGCCAGCCGACCCCAGGTCCGCTCCTGCTCTTCTTAATCGTGTTTTAGCGCCCATACATGCTCGTGATACTCATCGGCTCAACCCTCTATGCTTGACCACACTCAATCAACCGGAACGCTTGGAGTTTTATCCGGTACCCGCCGTCGCCATGGTCGAGCTAAGTCGGGACCATAATAACCCAATTAAAGCTTGTTCTAGGTCCATCTTGGGTCATTGATGCTTGCCCCTTAGTTAATTTGGGCAGCCATCGCCGATCATGGCCGGTCCGAGCAACGGGGTTATCGACGGCGTGCGCATCGTGGCTAGGGTCTGTTCTGGAGAAGAAATAGAAAGTGGAGAACCTTAATGTAAAGTGTCAGTGAGATGCGTAAATAGTACTGAGGACTGCCGTTCTGATTTTTGAACCGATAGGGGCATTTCTGCAAAACCAACAGTGTGGGCGCGCGCGGGCGCGCTTTCGCATGTGTATGGGCCGGCTCGGGCCAAATTCAGCCCAATACTGTAGCACCTTTCTCTTTTTCTTTTCTGCCAGGACTAAAGAATTCCTAGAAAATTGCAGAAAAATCCTAAAAATACCAGACCAATTTTGCTAGGTTTCTAATTTTCTATAGTATTTAATAAAAATAGTTTTATGATTTTTAGTCCAAATAGGGAATTATGGAGTATTTAAAATAGCCAAAACTCATACCCCTGGAATTTTAGAAATTAATTAATAATTTCAAAAATCACCAAACTTTTTAGATAAGCTTTAAATATTGTTTAGAAGCCTTGGGTAAAGTTTGGCATGATTTGGACCATGTTTGGTACCTAGAACCAAAACCCTAGTCTTCTGCCCAATGAACTTCACTATTGACTCCAAAAACCTTAGTTTCTTAGAGATCCGTGAAGGAAAATTATATTCAAGACATTAGATAATATACCTTTATTGTCTTTGCATTTGCATGAGCATTACATGAGCATTCATGATTATATATGCTATATATAGAAAACGAGGAAGAGATAGAAGTTGAAGAAGCAAGGACTACACCACCACCACCTGAAGAACCCCAGGCGGGGAACTGCTTTTATTTTGACATCTGTGGAGCAGAGCCTGACTCACCTATCACACAAGGCAAGCCCCGGTGCATTTGCCACCTCCTTGATGTTTTAAAAATCTTTCTCACTTGTTTGATGCATTTGGTGATAGGAGTTGTGTGCTAAACCATTGATGCATTTCCTTCCTTGAAAAATTGATTACCTTTCCTTGATCCCATGTTTTATAAAAAAAGGTTTTTCTTATGCTTAGCTTTGCTTTAGAAAAACAAAATGTTTTGTTTTGATAAAAAATTATGCTACAAAGTGGATGGGATGTTTTCAAAAATAAAACTTGATGGTGGATCCATCATGGTCGTGATGGGTTCAACATCGGAAAAGATGTACCTCTGACAGGTACCAAACTTTGGGTTTGAAATGGTAAAGCTGAGACCGGGCGGGTGACTTGCACGAGAAGAGAGTCTCGGTGTAATGTCTCCGTTTGAGTCGATTAAGGACCTTGTCGATGTAGGCTTGCTGATCGAGGACCCATTAACTGGTCACATGCCTCATCATGGGTAAGCTTTGCCTCGGGCAGACTAATACCAGAATTAGATAACACACAATGGGAGTGGAGAGATGGCGAGAGTAGTGTGTACCCTCCATGGCAAGAAGCTGGACGGTGGTGAATTTGTGCTCTCGGTTGGTGTGAACCTGATCTGGTCTTAAGAACCCTGGTGGCGAGTTGACATATGCAAGGGTTAAGTGCTACATATGTCGTGTGATTGGAGATCCTCAGCTGAGTATTAATCGATTCGGATCGCCGTTGCTTCTCGGAAATGAAGACTTGGTCACTGCCCTACACGTAGCATTCTAGTAAATAAGAAGGGTTGATAAGAAATTGGCTAGTATAGGTCAAGTGCTTGAACTAGGGTAGAAAGAACTCTAGACTCAGGTAATGACTTAACCTGCTAATTAAATTAGAGTTTTAAGGATCCACTATTAGTAAGCATTTTTGCAAACAGAGTCTTTGATTATTAATGAGCCATACCTTGATTCCCAAAAGGCCAGCATATCCTTGAGAGTCTTTTATTTTGACGGGTAAGACTTGCGAAAGTACACTTCGTACTCAGGGTTTTGTCCCATGTTGTTTTAGGTGAGGAAGCAGCAAGTTTTTGTTGCTTTTGTTCCAAGGTGGTGCCTAAGGAAGAAAATCAAGACTGAAACGCTCTTGGGCAAGGTAAAGAATACAGATACCGAACTTGTCAAGTGATCAGGTGCACCTGCAGGGTTGCCGGAGGTCCGATGGACAAGGACAAATGTAGGTGGGCCTAATGACTTGGGAGGTTCCGTCACAGCTGGTATCGGAGCGAAGCCCATATCTGCAGATGTTATGAGGCATTTTCAAAAAGATTTTTCAAAGACTTATCTAAGAAAATTTCTTTCCTTCTTATCTAACTACCTTCAGAAATACTTATATTAAGACCAGATAGTAGAGTGCAATGTATAGAAGGTTGTGAATCGACTAAGGTTGATTCTGTAATTATGCATGCATCATGTTAAAAACTATACTAATAAGATTTTCCCCCTTATGGAGATATGCCGCCGCACACAAGGAAAACTGCGCGCAAGCCCACTGGACCGATTGGCGTGCCTCACCATCAGCTAGCTCCAAGGCATGAGGATAGTAGCAGCGGCATCAATGATCCCATTGGAGATCTAGAAGCTCAGGTAGAGCAGCTTCGAACGGAGCTCCGTCACAGGAACAATGTGTGGGTCGAAGATGGTCAGCACATAAATGAGTTAAGAACTGACATCCGGCATCTGCAAGACGAGCTTGCCGAACAAGATTTGGCACTCGATTGGGCCGTCAACTCGCGTTCCATTGCTTGGGACCGAGAGGCCAAAGCTCGAGCCCGTGTGGAGGATCTTAGCACGGTCGTGGATAACTTGCAGGTGTACCGCAATACATTGCATGAGGACTTCATGAATTGTATTCGCAACTGCACCCTGACGTACCTACAGATCCTGTCGGAATGGGAGCTGGACCTTCTGAAACAGCAGGTGAAGCATTTGGTGGGGAACTAGATCTTTTCAAGCCCCCTCCTTCAATGAACTTGGCTGATGAATGGACTCCTACACCCGACAATGAAGCTGCTAAAGACAGTAAATGCTAGCAGTAGTATAGTGTAGAAATAGTGTCAATGTAGAATAGGTAATGTAGTCATGATGTACATTGAGTTTGTAACATTACCTCTTATGCAATGTAAAATGATGGTATGTATCAGCATGTGATATATTCCAAATATTTCTTTGCTTCAGATGCCATCTCGAACTCATGCACATAACGGCGCGGGAACATCCCGTGGCCAAGAAGGTACACCAAATCCACCGCCAGTTCCACCCACGCTGGCCGAGGATATCGCTGCCTTGGTCACCGCAACCGCTGACAACACCCGCTTCCTTCGTGAAATGGTGGGACAACAACTTCAACAACAAGGCGAGAGGGCGTATCCACAAGGACCCCGCGAAACTTCATATTTGGATTTCTCAGAAAACATGTCCCCCACTATTCGTCAAGGCCGAAGATCCCCTCGAAGCTGACGAATGGATTCGGGTTATTGAGCAGAAGTTTGGACTCCTCCGATGCACGGAAACTCAGAAGCCATTATTTGTGGCGCAACAGTTAAGAGGCCCTGCCAGCACCTGGTGGGGAAATTATGTGGCTATTCAGCCTGCCGACCATCAAGTTACCTGGGACAAATTTAAATTGGCATTTCGGGAGCACTACATTCCAGAAGGGGTGCTCCGTATGAAGTAAGAAGAATTCATGAAGCTTAAACAAGGTGGAGATCAACAAGTTCAATCATATGTCCCAGTACGCCATTGACTATATAACACTAACCTGAAGAAGAGAAATTGTTTTCTGAGGGGCCTTAATGACCGGCTACAACGGAAGATGTCCACATGTCTCGACCTCTCCTATAGCAGGGCTGTCAGCACGACACTGGCAGTTGAAGCCAAGTATGCAGGCCCAGGCAAGTCAAAGGGCTATGGAGGTGACAGGTCCAACCAGGGGCCTGAAAAGCGACAAAGGTTGGTGATCCGACCTTTTAATCCAAACTGTTTTTCATCTCGTCCACCCTCCTACCCCTTCAAACAACCTGTATTCATCCGCCCTGCCACTGCCCCACCTCAACAACTCAGCCGAGTGCCCCCGGTACTCGTTTTCCTGCACTCCCAAGTTCATCTACAGGTTGCTTCAATTGTGGGAAGTCTGGACATTTCATCAAAGACTGCCCATATCCGAGGCGGAACAACTCCAAAAATCAGTAGAACTCGGGAAGTTCTAGCCAAGGAAAGGGAAACACGACAAACATTGCAGCGGGCAAGAATATGAAGAAAACTGGGCGAATCTATTATACACAAGTGGCCACGACATCGGAGGGAGAGCCGATCATGATGGGTATGTTTCTCGTGGCCAATCACCCTGCAGTCATTCTCTTTGATTCTTGTGCTTCACATACATTCATAAGCCAGAAGTTTGTGGAAAAATATTGCATTCCATACATTGAATCAAGGGAAGGGATTATAATTCATTCACCTGGGGGACAAATATTCACTAAAGAAGTGGCTTTTCATGTGCCCGTAACATTGGCTGAACGGGACTTTCCTACAAATATGATTGTTCTAAAAGGCCAAGATATAGATGTAATTCTGGGCATGAATTGGTTAGCCCAGCATAAAGCTATCCTCAACACTGATCTGAGAACCATCAGGTTGAGCTATGGCCAGGAAGAGGTTCTCTTGTCCATTCCCGTAGCTACTATAGTTAAACCATTTGGCAGAGTTTATGAAGCCATCATACCAGAGATCCAAGATATTCCGGTAGTATGTGAATTCCCGGACGTCTTTCCAGAAGATCTGCCTGGATTGCCTCCAGAGAGAGATGTAGAATTTGTGATTGAGTTGAAGCCCGGTATGGCTCCTATTTCTAGAAGGTCGTACCGAATGCCTCCAAATGAGTTGGTAGAGCTCAAGACACAATTACAAGATATGCTAGAAAAGGGATTCATCTGACCAAGCTCATCACCTTGGGGTTGTCCAGCCATCTTTGTCAAGAAGAAGGACCAAACGCTTCGGATGTGCGTAGATTACAGACCCATTAATGAGGTCACAATAAAAAATAAGTACCCTCTTCCCCGTATTGATATCTTATTTGATCAGCTTACCAGAGCCCGGGTATTTTCCAAGATTGACCTCAGGTCGGGTTACCATCAGATCTGTATCCGACTCGAAGATATACCCAAGACCGCATTCACTACGCGGTATGGATTATTTGAATATCTGGTTATGTCTTTCGGATTAACAAATGCTCCTGCCCACTTCACATATCTTATGAACTCGGTATTTATGCCTGAGTTGGATAAATTTGTGGTGGTATTCATTGATGGTATTTTGATATATTCCAAGAATGAAGAGGAGCATGCTCGGCATTTGCAGATCGTATTAACGCGCCTAAGGGAGCATCAATTATATGCTAAATTCAGTAAATGCACGTTTTGGCTCGAGGAGATCCAATTTTTGGGACACGTATTGTCTGCTAAGGGGATTGCGGTGGATCCCAGCAAAGTCAAGGATATTTTGGAGTGGAAACCACCAACCACTTTACATCAAGTCTGAAGTTTCCTTGGACTGGCTGGTTATTACCGCCGATTTATTATAGATTTTTCTAAACTTGTGAAACCAATCACAAGTCATTGAAGAACGATACCAAATTTAATTGGTATTCAAGATGCAATGAAGCCTTCGAGCAGCTGAAGGTGTTATTGACCACTGCTCCGGTATTAGCTCAACCGGACATTGAAAAGCTTTTTGATGTATATTGTGACGCATCAGGCAGTGGTTTAGGTTGTGTCTTGATGCAAGAAGGCCGAGTTGTAGCATACGCCTCAAGATAGTTGCGCCGACATGAGGAGCATTATCCAACTCATGACCTAGAATTAGCTACTGTGGTTCATGCCCTAAAAATAAGGCATCATTATCTGCTGGGGAATATCTGTCATGTCTATACATATCATAAAAGCTTGAAGTACATCTTTACCCAGTCAGAGCTGAATATGAGGCAGAGAAGATGGCTTGAACTGATTAAGGATTATGAATTGGAGATTCACTATCATCCAAGCAAGGCCAATGTAGTGGCAGATGCACTAAGTCGCAAGGCTTCCTGCCATTGTCTTACGATGAAGACTTCTAACATTACATTGTGCCAAGAAATGGAGAAGTTGAACCTGGGAATGATTCCACATGGAACTTCAAATCACTTGAAGCTTGAGTCGGTTCTTCTGCAAAGAATAATTAAGGCACAAAGGAATGATGAGGGTATGAAACACATTTATGAGAAAATGGAGGCCGGTAAAGCCAACTGCTTCAGAAAAGATGATCAAGGCGTTGTATGGTTTAATAACTGCATAGTTGTGCCCAAGAATGATGAGATCCGCCAGCAAATTTTAGATGAAGCACATCTTAGTCGCTACTCTATTCATCCCGGGAGCACTAAGATGTATCATGATCTAAAGCAGCATTATTGGTGGACGAAGATGAAGATTGAAATTGCACGCTATGTGGTGAGATGTGACACTTGCAGACGTGTCAAGGCCATACATATGAAAACTGCTGGCCCATTGCAATCTTTACCTATCCCAACATGGAAATGGGAGAATATTAGTATGGACTTCATTGTGGGGTTACCCAGGATAGCAAAAGGGTATGATTCCATTTGGGTTATCATTGATCGACTTACCAAGATCGCCCACTTTCTCCCAGTCAAGGTGAAGTATACAGTGGCCACATATGCGGAACTATATATTGCTCGTATTCTCAGTTTGCACGGTGTTCCAAAAAAGTAGTGTCGGATCGTGGACCTCAATTCGTATCCAAATTCTGGGAAGAACTTCACAAATCCTTGGGTACTAAGTTGCTCCACAGTTTGGCCTATCATCCACAAACTAGTGGGCAGACTGAGAGGGTAAATCTGATACTTGAAGATATGTTGCGAGCATATGTTCTAGAATTCCCACAGAAATGGGATGACTGCTTACCATTGGCGGAGTTGTCGTACAATAATAGCTATCAAGAGAGCATCAAAATGGCACCCTTTGAAGCTTTGTATGGACGACGGTGTCGTACTCCGTTAAACTGGTCTGAACCAGGAGAAAGATGGTTTTTCAGGCCTGATATGGTAAAAGAAACAGAAGAGAAGTTTCAATGAATAATACATAATTTGAAGGAAGCCTAAGCTCGCCAAAAGAGTTATGCAAACAAGCGACACAAACCCTTGTACTTTCAAGTTGAAGATTATGTCTATCTGAAAGTCTCACCAATGAAGGGTGTATCACATTTTGGGGTAAAAGGGAAGCTTGCACCCCGGTACATTGGTCCTTTCCCTGTTCTTGAACAATGTGGACCAGTGGCATACCGACTCCAGTTACCTGAAACATTGTCTACGATACACAATGTGTTCCACGTATCTCAATTGAAGAAGCGTCTTCGGGTTCCAGATCAAACTGTTGAAGTGACAAATGTTGCCTTAGAACCAGACTTGACGTATTTAGAACATCCTATTCGAGTCTTGGATCAAAAGGACAGAATTACCCGAAGGAGAACTCTCAAATTTTATAAGATACAATGGAACCAACACACGGAAGACGAAGCTACTTGGGAAACTCAAAACTTCTTAAAAAGAATTTCCCAGGCTTTTTAGCTTCATGTAAATTGTAAGATATGTACACTTGTTGTAATAGAGGAATGAACCCCATACCACCCCTGCCTTGTACCAAAAATAAGGAAATAAAGTTATGACACATTTCCTTTTCCATTACTTGCCCTAGGACTTTTTAATCTCGGGACGAGATTCTTTTATGGGGGGAAGGATGTAACACCCCTGGTGTTACTACTAAAAACTTGAGCATAACATCATGAACATCAGCAAATCATGTGATTGTTACACTTAGGATGCATTCACTAGGCAAAAATTTCAAGCAAGTTGTACTGATGTGACATGGCATGGGTAAAACCCTAGGGTAGGGTACTTAACCCTAAACTGAGCTTAGGGTGTCAATAAAGCCCAAATGAGTTAAATTCTCAAAATTTATTAGAAATGGTCATGAGACATCAACTCTAATAGGATTTGATAGCATCCAAACCCTAGAAGTACCAGAAACCCTAAATAGACCTCTCGAAACCCTGGACTAAAACCCTAGGGGGTTATATGCAAATGTGCACACTTTTGGACCTAAGTGCCAAAAACCATGGAGTTAGGGTACCTTGAGTCATATAGTTCACATATTTGAAGATTTGCAAAAGAAACCATGAGTTTTGGTCTTATTTGCAAAAAGGCCATCCTAGTGCTCCAATGGTCATGTCTAAAAACAGTTGAACAAGGCCGACTTTGGAGCTCTGTAGTTCTAAAAATAACCGGAATTTGCCTAGGGTCAACACATCAAAAGTCTAGAGCTACTATAGGAGAACAACTTTGCTATAAGGATTAAGCCTTGATGTCATGAGAAATTTGGAGATAATTAGATCCAAATTATGATTGTCAAACTGAAAATCGGTATGGTTCAGAGAAGCTAGTGGTACTGGGCCAACTTCAGGATTTGGTGGAGCTCGATTTGGTGGGTAATTGGCTAAGACCTTTGTAGCAAGATTAAAGTTGGATTATAGGAGAGTAACTTTGGTACAGTCATCTTCTTTGATGGTTGTACAAAAATTAAAGAAACAGCAGCCCAACGTTGCTTTGTCAGAACTGTGTTGTGGAACTGAAACTGAATTCTAGAACAGGAATGGTCATAGTGGAATGGGGCCGAATTGGAAGCGCCATATCTTTGAATTCATTCGGTTTTGACCCAAGGATCCTATAGTAAGTTTGAAGACTGCTGTTTAGTAAACAAACTTTATTAATGAAGATTACCCTGTTCTTAACAAAAATCAAGAGAAAGGGAGGGTGAAAGGGGGTCGGTTCAAAAGAACAATGAAGATCCATAGCACTGAAAATATCTAAAACAAAGACAAAGATCTGGGGCACTGTAGAATTAGATGTGTTCGGATGAATTGGTGAGGGCATCGTTCGTGGGGAGATAACTTTAGACGTGGCACCTAGTCGAGCGTGGCCGGAGATATTCCACCGGCGGTCGCCGTGGCTCGGTCATTTCCACCGCGGTGTCACTCATGCCTCACTCCTCCCTCATTGTGCCTCTTCTTTTATGTGGTAACCATGCGTGAACGATGTAATCCGCGGTCGTGGATCGTTAGCCGGACCACCGTGCCTATAAATAGCACCATGAACCACGGCGAGGCACTCACAACTTCATCAATGAGCTCGATTGAAGCCAAAATTCGCACTGTCTCCTCCTCCTCTTCCCAAATTTGGTGTACACGGTGAATCAGTAGCACTTTGCAACCGTGTAGCCCAAACCTCACCTCCTAATTTCACCAGAGCCCGTCGTGACACCATTTTCCCCCTTCTCAGTCTCCGGCAAGTGAAAATCCTCCGCGCTCCGTGGCCAGCCGACCCCAGGTCTGCTCCTGCTCTTCTTAATCGTGTTTTAGCGCCCATACATGCTCGTGATACTCATCGGCTCAACCCTCTATGCTTGACCACACACAATCAACCGGAACGCTTGGAGTTTTATACGGTATCCGCCGTCGCCATGGTCGGGCTAAGTCGGGGCCATAACCCAATTAAAGCTTGTTCTTGGTCCATCTTGGGTCAATGATGCTTGCCCCTTAGTTAATTTGGGCAGCCACCATCGGTCATGGCCGGTCCGAGCAACGGGGTTATCGACGGCGTGCGCATCGTGGCCAGGGTCTGTTCTGGAGAAGAAATAGAAAGTGGAGGACCTTAATGTAAAGTGTCAGTGAGATGCGTAAATAGTACCGAGGACTGTCATTCTGATTTTTGAACCGGTAGAGGCATTTCTGCAAAACCAACAACGCGGGCGCGCTTTCGCCTGTGTATGGGCTGGCTCGGGCCAAATTCAGCCCAATACTGTAGCACCTTTCTCTTTTTCTTTTTCTGCCGGACTAGAGAATTCCTAGAAAATTGCAGAAAAATGCTAAAAATATCAGACCAATTTTGCTAGGTTTCTAATTTTCTATAGTATTTAATAAAAACAGTTTTATGATTTTTATTCCAAAGAGGGAATTATGGAGTATTTAAAATAGCCAAAACTCATACCCCTGGAATTTTAGAAATTAATTAATAATTTCAAAAATCACCAAACTTTTTAGATAAGCTTTAAATATTGTTTAGAAGCCTTGGGTAAAGTTTGGCATGATTTGGACCATGTTTGGTACCTAGAACCAAAACCCTAGTCTTTTGCCCTATGAACTTCACTATTGACTCCAAAAACCATAGTTTCTTGGAGATCCGTGAAGGAAAATTATATTCAAGACATTAGATAATATACCTTTATTGTCTTTGCATTTGCATGAGCATTACATGAGCATTCATGATTATATATGCTATATATAGAAAACGAGGAAGAGATAGAAGTTGAAGAAGCAAGGACTACACCACCACCACCTGAAGAACCCCAGGCCGGGAACTGCTTTTATTTTGACATATGTGGAGCAGAGCCTGACTCACCTATCACACAAGGCAAGCCCCGGTGCATTTGCCACCTCCTTGATGTTTTAAATATCTTTCTCACTTGTTTGATGCATTAGGTGATAGGAGTTGTGTGCTAAACCGTTGATGCATTTCCTTCCTTGAAAAATTGATTACCTTTCCTTGATCCCCTGTTTTATAAAAAGGTTTTTCTTATGCTTAGCTTTGCTCTAGAAAAACAAAATGTTTTGTTTTGATAAAAAATGATGCTTCAAAGTGGATGGGATGTTTTCAAAAATAAAACTTGGTGGTGGATCCATCATGGTCGTGATGGGTTCAACATCGGAAAAGATGTACCTCTGACAGGTACCAAACTTTGGGTTTGAAATGATAAAGTAGAGACCGGGCGAGTGACTTGCACGAGAAGAGAGTCTCGGTGTAGTGTCTCCGTCTGAGTCGATTAAGGACCTTGTCGATGTAGGCTTGCTGATCGAGGACCCTTTAACTGGTCACATGCCTCATCATGGTAAGCTTTGCCTCGGGCAGACTAATACCAGAATAAGATAACACGCAATGGGAGTGGAGAGATGGCGAGAGTAGCGTGTACCCTCCGTGGCAAAAGGCTGGACGATGGTGTGTCTGTGCTCTCGGTTGGCGTGAACCTGATCTGGTCTTAAGAACCCCGGTGGCGGGTTGACATATGCAAGGGTTAAGTGCTAAATATGTCGTGTGATTGGAGATCCTCAGTTGAGTATTAATCGATTCGGATCGCCGTTACTTCTCGGACATGAAGACTTGGTCACTGCCCTACACGTAGCATTCCAGTAAATAAGAAGGGTTGATAAGAAATTGGCTAGTATAGGTCAAGTGCTTGAACTAGAGTAGAAAGAACTCTAGACTCACGTAATGACTTAACCTGCTAATAAAATTGGAGTTTTAAGGATCCACTATTAGTAAGCATTTCTGCAAACAGAGTCTTTGATTATTAATGAGCCATACCTTGATTCCCAAAAGGCCAGCATATCCTTGAGAGTCTTTTATTTTGATGGGTAAGACTTGCGAAAGTACACTTCGTACTTAGGGATTTGTCCCATGTTTTTTAGGTGAGGAAGCAGCAAGTTTTTGTTGCTTTTGTTCCAAGGTGGTGCCTAAGGAAGAAAATCAAGACTGAAACGCTCTTGGGAAAGGTAAAGAATACAGATACCGAACTTGTCAAGTGATCAAGTGCACCTGCAGGGTTGTCTGAGGTCCGATGGACAAGGACAACTGTAGGTGGGCCTAATGACTTGGGAGGTTCTGTCACATTGATCATTGACCAGAGGCTCGTTCACCTCACCCCACATATGTTTCCTTGTCAGAGATCACATTCTCGGATTTCTAGTGGAGACCATTTCTTGGCAAAAAATTCGTAGGTGTTAGCCTTGGGTGTAATTGAAAATGGTCATTCATGGCTATTTTCGACAAAAATGGGGGTTGTGTGGCCATTGATCATTGACCAGAGGCTCGTTCATCTCACCCCACATTTGTTTCCTTGCCATAGAACACATTTTTGGATTTCTGGTTGAGACCATTTCTTGGTCAAAAATCTGTAGGTGTTAGCCTTCGGTATTATTGAAAATGTTCGTTCATGCTATTTTTGACAAAATAGGGGTTGTGTGGCCTTTGATCATCAACCAGAGTCTCATACACCTCACCCCACATATATTTCCTTGAAACAGATCACATTCTTGGATTTCTAATGGAGACCATTTCTTGGAGAAAAATCCGTTGGTGTTAGCCCTTGGTATTATTGAAAATGGTCGTTCATGCTATTTTCAACAAAAATGGGGGTTTTGTGGCCATTGACGATTGACTAGTGGCTTGTACACCTCACCCCACATATGTTTCCTTGCCATAAATCACATTCTTAGATTTCTGGTGGGGACCATTTCTTCATAAAAAATCCGTAGGTGTTAGCCTTCGGTATTATTGAAAATGGTTATTCATGGCTATTTTTGACAAAAATGGGGGTTGTGTGGCCATTGATCGTTGACCAGAGGCTCGTTCACCTCACCCCACCTATGTTTCCTTGCCATAGATCACATTAATGAATTTCTGGTGGAGACCATTTCTTGGTCACAAATCCGTATGTGTTATCCTTCGGTATTATTGAAAATAATCGTTCATGGCTATTTACGAAAAAAATGGGGTTGTGTGGCCATTGATCATCGACCAGAGGCTCGTACACCTCACCCCACATATGTTTCCTTGCCATAGGTCACATTCTTGAATTTCTGGGGGAGACCATTTCTTGGTCAAAATTCTGTAGGTGTTAGCCTTTGGTATTTTTGAAAATGGTCGTTCATGGCTATTTTCGACAAAAATGGGGGATGTGTGGCCATTGATCATTAACCAGAGGCTCGTTCACCTCACCCCTCATATGTTTCCTTGCCATAGATAACATTCTTGGATTTCTGGTGGAGACCATTTCTTGGTAAAAAATCCGTAGGTATTAGCCTTCGGTATTATTGAAAATGGTCGTTCATGGCTATTTTCGACAAAAATGGTGGTTGTGTGGCCATTGATCATTGTCCAGAGGCTCATTCGCTTCACCCACATATGTTTCCTTGCCATGGATCACATTCTTGGATTTCTAGTGGAAACCATTTCTTAGTAAAAAATCCTTAGGTGTTAGCCTTTGGTATTATTGAAAATGGTCAGTCATGCTATTTTCGACAAAAATGGGGGTTGTGTGGCCATTGATCATTGACCAGAGGCTCGTTCACCACACCCCACATATGTTTCCTTGCCATAGATCACATTCTTCGATTTCTGGTGGAGACCATTTTTTGGTCAAAATCCGTAGGTGTTAGCCTTTGGTATTATTGAAAATGGGCGTTCAAGCTATTTTCGACAAAAATGAGTGTTGTGTGGCCATTGATCATCGACCAGAGGGTCGTACACCTGACCCCACATATGTTTCCTTGCCATAGATCACATTCTTGGATTTCTGGTGGAGACCATTTCTTGGTCAAAAATCCGTAGGCGTTAGCCTTCGGAATTATTGAAAATGGTCATTCATGGCTATTTCCATCAAAAATGGGGGTTGTGTGGCCATTGATCATCGACCACAGGCTCGTACACCTCACCCCACATATGTTTCTTTGCCATTGGTCACATTCTTGGATTTCTGGTGGAAACCATTTCTTGGATTTAAAATGGTCGTTTATGGCTATTTTCGACAAAAATGGGGGTTGTGTGGTCATTGATCATTGACCAGAGGCTCGTTCCCCTCACCCCACATATATTTCCTTACCATAGATCACATTCTTGGATTTCTGGTGGAGACCATTTCTTGGTCAAAAATCCGTAGGTGTTAGCCTTGGGTATAATTGAATATGGTCATTCATGGCTATTTTCGACAAAAATGGGGGTTGTGTGGCCATTGATCATTGACCAGAGGCTCGTTCACCTCACCCCACATATGTTTCCTTGCCACAGATCACATTCTTGTATTTCTAGTGGAGACCATTTCTTGGTCAAAAATCTATAGGTGTTAGCCTTCGGTATTATTGAAAATGGTCGTTCATGCTATTTTCGACAAAAATAGGGGTTGTGTGGCCTTTGATCATCAACCAGAGTCTCATACACCTCACCCCACATAAATTTCCTTGCCATAGATCACATACTTGGATTTCTGGTGGAGAACATTTCTTGGTGAAAATTTCGTTGGTGTTAGCCTTCCGTATTATTGAAAATGGTCGTTCATGGCTATTTTTGACAAAAATGGGGGTTGTGTGGCCATTGATCATTGACTAGTGGCTCCTACACCTCACCCCACATATGTTTCCTTGCCATAATCACATTCTTTGAATTCTGGTGGAGACCATTTCTTCGTCAAAAATCCATAGGTGTTAGCCTTCGGTATTATTGAAAATTGTTGTTCATGGCTATTTTCGACAAAAATTGGGGTTGTGTGGCCATTGATCGTTGACTAGAGGCTCGTTCACCTCACCCCACATATGTTTCCTTGCCATAGATCATATTATTGGATTTCTGGTGGAGACCATTTCTTGGTCAAAAATCCGTAGGTGTTAGCCTTCGGTATTATTGAAAATGATTGTTAATGGCTATTTCCGAAAAATGGGGTTGTGTGGCCATTGATCATCGACTAGAGGCTCGTACACCTCACCCCACATATGTTTCCTTGCCATAGGTCACATTCTTGTATTTCTGCTGGAGACCATTTCTTGGTAAAAATTCTATAGGTGTTAGCCTTGTTATTATTGAAAATGGTCGTTCATGGCTATTTTCGACAAAAATGGGGGTTGTGTGGCCATTGATCATTGACCAGAGGCTCATTCACCTCACCCCACATATGTTTCCTTGCCATCGATCACATTCTTGGATTTCTGGTGGAGACCATTTCTTGGTCAAAAATCTGTAGGTGTTAGCCTTCGGTAGTATTAAAAATGGTCGTTCATGGCTATTTTCGACAAAAATGGGGGTTGTGTGGCCATTGATCATTGACCAGAGGCTCGTTCACTTCACCCCACATATGTTTCCTTGCCATAGATCAGATTCTTGGATTTCTAGTGGAGACCAATTCTTGGTCAAAAATCCTTAGGTGTTAGCCTTCGGTATTATTGAAAATGGTCGTTCATGTTAATTTCAACAAAAATAAGGGTTGTGTGGCGTTTGATCATCAACCAGAGGCTCGTTCACCTCACCCCACTTATGTTTCCTTGCCATTAATCACATTCTTGGATTTCTGGTGGACACCATATATTGGTAAAAAATTCATAGGTGTTAGCCCTTCGGTATTATTGAAAATGGTCGATCGTGGCTATTTCCGACAAAAATGGGGGTTGTGTGGCATTGATCATCAACCAGAGGCTCGTACACCTCACCCCACATATGTTTCCTTGCCATAGGTCACATTCTTGGATTTCTGGTGGAGACCACTTCTTGGTCAAAAATCCGTAGGTTTTAGCCTTCGGTATTGAAATTGGTCGTTCATGGCTATTTTCGACAAAAATGGGGGTTGTGTGGCCATTGATCATTGACCAGAGGCTCGTTCACCTCACCCCACATATGTTTCCTTGCCATAGATCAGATTCTTGGATTTCTAGTGGAGACCATTTGTTGGTCAAAAATCTGTAGGTGTTAGCCTTCAGTATTATTGAAAATGGTCGTTCATGCTATTTTCGACAATAATAAGGGTTGTGTGGCCTTTGATCATCAACCAGAGTCTCGTACACCTCACCCCATATAAATTTCCTTGCCATAGATCACATACTTGGATTTCTGGTGGAGACCATTTCTTGGTGAAAATTTCGTTGGTGTTAGCCTTCGGTATTATAGAAAATGGTCGTTCATGGCTATTTCCAACAAAAATGGGGGTTGCGTGGCCATTGATCATTGACTAGTGGCTCGTACACCTCACCCCACATTTGTTTTCTTACCATAAATCACATTCTTGGATTTCTGGTGGAGACCATTTCTTCTTCAAAAATCCATAGGGTTAGCCTTCGGTATTATTGAAAATTGTTGTTCATGCCTATTTTCGACAAAATTGGGGGTTGTGTGGCCATTGATCGTTGACTGGAGGCTCGTTCACCTCACCCCACATATGTTTCCTTGCCATAGATCACATTATTGGATTTCTGGTGGAGACCATTGAGAGCACCTAGAGGGGGGGTGAATAGGTGATCCTGTGAAACTTGAAAACTTAAGCCACAAAACTTGGTTAATCGTTAGCACAATAATTGCCAAGTGGCTAGAGAGGAGTCAAAACACAATAACCACAAGAAATCAATCACAGAGATGGCACAGTGGTTATCCCGTGGTTCGGCCAAGACCAACGCTTGCCTACTCCACGTTGTGGCGTCCCAACGGACGAGGGTTGCAATCAACCCCTCTCAAGCGGTCCAAAGACCCACTTGAATACCATGGTGTTTTCCTTACTTTTTCTCAATCCCGTTTGCGAGGAATCTCCACAACTTGGAGTCTCTCGCCCTTACACTTGAAATTCACAAAGAAGCACGGAGCAAGAGAGGGATTAGCAACGCACTCAAGACAAGAAATCACAGCAACACCACGCACACAAGTCGCAACGAGAGCTCACAACGCAACTCAAAGAGTTCACTACTCAACTAGAGCTCTAATTGCTATCTCAAAGAATCAAAGGCGCAGAATCGATGTCTTGGTGCTTAGGAATGTTGTAGGAATGCTTGGTATCCTCCTTCATGCGCCTAGGGGTCCCTTTTATAGCCCCAAGGCAGCTAGGAGCCGTTGAGAGCAATCTGGGAAGGCTGATCTTGCCTTCTGTCGACTGGCGCACCGGACAGTCCGGTGCACACCGGACACTGTCCGGTGCCCGATTTCTTTCCTTAAGCGGCGCAGCCGACCATTGGCAGCCAGAGATCCGTTGGCGCACCGTACATGTCCGGTGCACACCGGACAGTCCGGTGTCTCCTTCTAGCCGTTGGCTCGGCCACGTGTCCCGCGCAGATCGCGCGGCCGACCGTTGGCCCGGCCGACCGTTGGCTCACCGGACAGTCCGGTGCACACCGGACAGTCCGGTGAATTATAGCCGTACGTCGCCGGTGAAATTCCCGAGAGCGCCTACTTCGCTCGAACCAGCCTGGCGCACCGGACAGTCCGGTGCTCCCAGACTGAGCAGATTCTTGGCTGCTCGAGCCAAGACATTTCCAATTGGATTTTTCCTGTTTCCAGCACTTAGACACAATACATTAGTCCATAAAGCAATGTACTAAGTCTGAGAAACATACCTTTATCCTTGGTTTGTACTTTGTTCACCATTTTACATTTTAGCACTTGTGTTAGACACTAAATGTAACACCGTAAGTCAGTCCATTGAAATAACTTAGTTTATATTATTAATTTCTAATAGAAATGGCAATATTTATGTTTTCAAATAAGGAAACAATGATATAAATAAATTGAACAATTTCTTTGGTAGATAAAAGTTTATCAAGTGTTTGATGCACTCATGCTGAAGCACTAATTTTGTTTGATTTGAATTCTAAATCTATTTCTTGAAATTAAGACAGCGTGGAAAATCTCATTTCATAAAATAATAACGAATTGTTAAAATAATATTTTGGAAAGTGTGCATTTTCATTTGTTAGTAATAATATTGAGGTCATTCTATTTTAAGAAATATATACATTTATATTTATTTGGATTTAATGGTTGGTGTGTAGTCCTTTCATAGAAATAAAACGACATGCTAAATAATCATTTTTTTAGAAATATATATTATATTTTGTTTTTTTTATTATCCCAGTTTTTATAATATAGAATGTTACGTATTTTGTTTATTTGTTTATTAATAAAACAAATCGGAGATTATAAAAGAGAGAGAATTAATTTTTTTTCTAGGCCATGTCTCACGCCTAATTTCTAGCACAACATACGTGCCTTTTCTTTCCTCTCACTTGGTTGTAGGTCCCACATGTCACTCTTTCCCTCTCCTCTCTCTTACCACCCACCAAGTCCCACTCGTCAGCTCAACATTTCCCAGCCAGCGAGACCGGCCATGCCTGCTTTATTCATCTCGCTCATCGTTTGCTGCAAGCCTCGCGCCGCTCGCCAGAAACCGCCGCCGCCACCTAGCCTCTGCGCGCCGCGCCGTCTCGGCTCCGCTCCAGCTGCCAAGGACCGCGACCAGGAACGCCCGATGTCGACCGAGACCCTGCGCCGAGCACAACGCCGAGCAACCCGCGCCAAAGACCCCACAACCGAGCAGACGTGCACTGAAGATCGACCGAGCAGCCCGCGCCGCGACCGTCCGTTTCTCCTTGTCGTTAATGGAGCTTCAAAGCAGTCGTTACTCCCTCCCCCATTACTCCCTCTCCCCATTGATGACCGCCTTGAAGTCGACCGACGCCCCATTTCCTCTCCCTGGCACCCTCTCATCTTCCCTCTTTCCCTCTATAAATTGGTGACGGATCTTTCTCCCTCCCACAACAGAGCTCCCTTCCTCCCCCAAGTTCTCCCTCGCTCCTCACATTCGCACCCTGCTCTTTGGACCACGCCGGACTGCCTCGCCGGAATCTCGCCAGTGTCGACGCCACCGCGCCGGAGCTAGTCTGCGCAGCACCCCGGCACCCGCAGCAACGCCACGTACCCGCCGTCGAGCCCCTGCTCGCGCCGTGCCGAGCTCGCCGTCGTGAAGCTCGTCGCCGGACCGTCCGCGTTTCCCCGCCGGAGTTCCATCCGCGCAGCACGACGTTCGCGCTCGTTCCCTGCCCGCCAAACCACTCCCCCGTCGACGTTCGTCCCTGCGCATGAGCAAACCCAAGGTTGAAGACAATCCCAACCGCTAATTTACTTTCTAAATCATGTTTTAAATTAATTTATGGATCTTGTGAATTATTGTTGTAAAATTAATGCGATTTGTCGATTCGTGTATGAGTTTAGAGATTCGTTGTATATATACGGGTAGCTAAAATTGAACCCCGCGACAATATTTTAAATATGCGTATGATTTTATAATTCTAAAAATAAACACGGTCACTATTCACTAACCCAATGATGTTCATACTAGAAATATTTATAATTGATTTTACTTTAGTGTGTGGAGTGATAATCGGTTAGTATTGTTATAAGTGATATAAGAAGTTGAAATATGTATTGAGTCACGTATTTCCAGTCAAATAAAAATATAGATGTTACTAGTCATAATAAAAAGTATTCATAAGGATAGCACTTAATTACTTAGAATTAGTAAGATATTTATCTATGTCATAATAACCATAAATATGTTATTAAAAGTCTCATTTAGTAATTTACAATTAATTCTTAGTATATTAAGGTTAGAAGAATTAAATAAACATTTTTTATGCGTATAAATTCTATTTAGAAAAGAAAGGAGAAAACCGAAATAGTATAATTTTATAATAATATTAAAATAACTTAATTAGGCACTCATGCTTTCCTAATAAAGAAATTGATAGTTATGTTGTTAAACATAGGTTTCTTACTAATAAGATAGATAATTTGTTTCTAATTTAAAAATAACATTTTTAATAGATATCATATTTAACAAGGTTCGTTATAGATATTTAAGAATAGCCGTGTTAAATAAAAGCTTAAAAGAATATGTAGACCATATGTTTCTTATTAAAAATAGTAGATACATATATGTCCAATTAATAGATTATTTATATTTTCTTAATTAAAAGATAACAAGGGTCATTACTTTTATAAACTAAAATGATAGTTTATACATAATTTTCTCTTTAATGAATTAGATCATTTAGATTATTTGTCCCTACAATAGAATTAAAGATAATTAATAGATTAATTATCCTTTATCATAATTTATTAATCAAATCTATAGTAAATCTATTCTTAACTAGATTTATGACATGATTAATGAGTTCATAGAATTTAGTCCACATTATATACGAATCACTTAGCTTTTTCTAAAGGATAAAATAAAGTAATAGGAGTTTAGGTTCTTTTAAACTTAAAATGTTATAACTTCGAATATAATAATATAGGCTATGTGCTTTCTAATAAAAATAAAATATAGTTGTATGTTCATTATCTTTTACACAAAAGTTCATTTGAGGCATATATCATAACTTTCCATAAATATGTGTTTAATAGTAATGATCTTTTCACATAAAACCTATTTAGACTTATATCTTAATTTATCATAAGTGACTGGTTAACAATATTTATAATATGTTTCATAATGCTTCTAAAATTAATAACGTGATTAGTAGCGCATTAACATTAGATATATAACTTATATCTGTTCTAAAAGGTTAAAAATGTTTAATATCGTTATAACGTGTTTTATCATCTTATAAGTCCTTAATCTTAGACATATCGCGTATGACGTTTTATAAAAGATTAAATTGGTGAACTAAATATTTGTATATTTTAATTAAGATATTTTAAGCTTATGTCTTGTTTTATAAAGTATAGATCACACATTTTTGAAAAGAATACCCTCTTATTACAACCATTACTTGCGACGTTTTTGAAAAGCAAACACTCTTTTCGTTAAACTTTCTTTTAGCTTTACGTATGGTGAATGTTGTATGTTATTGAGTGGTGTTTGTTCTCCTTGTTTGTTTGTGTGATATTCAGTGGTTGATCTAGTAGTTAAGAATCAAGATCTATTCCTATCCGTGGAAGAACCTCAAGTTTTCAATAAGCAAGGCAAGTGGACTTCTCCCTCTGCATACTCTGTTTGATCCCAAACAATACATTTAATAAAGTTTATTCTTTTAGATATATATGCATAATTTGACGGGTTACCTATTTAGATAACCTTTCCAACCTTATTCCTTGATCAAACCTGGGAATTATACTTTACCTTCGTAGCTATGCTATTGCTACAAGTTAACTTTATGCAGTCACTCCCGCTTATGATATTAATGCTCCAAAATGGTAAGTTTACATTATTGTTGTTAACCCGATGGTTAAACAAGATTATTGCATATTAATTGGAACATGGAGTGACCACCCGGGAAAAACAGTGCAACCACGAGTGCTATCATGGCTCTGGCTTTGGTAATTAGCTTTATATGCTTAGTGCCTGGCAACCTTACCTGAAATATGGGCAAGAGGGGGAGCGGTAGGTGTTGGCAGCCCACGTTAACATGGGGACGTATTCTTGGCTAAGGTACCTCACCCAGGGGGCCACCACCATCGTCTTTAGAAACCTTAGCGGGTTGCTTCGTATTAAGTGTATTTTGTGAAAGCCTCATAGTGGATCCCTAGCCACTCACCTCGGAAGTGTTTACGGGTTTTGGCCGACCCAGGCTAGAGGGGATACACGGCTTGTGGGTAAAGTTGTACCACCTCTGCAGAGTGTAAAACTGATATATCAGCCGTGCTCACGGTTATGAGCGGCCTGGACTCCTCACATGATAATTGAACTTGAAGATGGAAATAAATCGAGATCCGATGATCTGCCAATGGTTTGCGTAAGTGGTTTCACTTAAGTGTTTTTGATATACTCTTGTATCTTTGTTTAATGGGAATACTTGGGATTCACACTTATTAGTAAGACAGGTGTTGTTAATAAAATGTTGACCAACTAAAATGCTTACTGCTCGACCTTAGCCTCACCTTGTTAAAATTGCATTAGTTTTTCCCCCACTTGCTGAGCCCCGACCATAAGTGAGCTCACCCTTGCTTAATTTTGATCAGAAGTTGCAGATGAAGATATGATGCTGAACTCCATGGATGCTAGTCTAGTGATACCCCCGGTCATCTTCCTGTGGATGGATGTCCTTGTTTCGCTGTACTTTGATGAATAAAGGTTAAGACATATTGTCTGTTCGAAGTGTAATATGTTAATATAATCGTTATTTACGCTTTTATGCATTGTCCTTTTGATATATTACACTTGTGACGTCAACATATGTGTGGAAATAGATCCTGGCACACATATGCTATGCACCCGACTCTGCCCTTGGGAAACGGGTGTGACAGAAGTGGTATCAAAGCAATGTGACCGTAGGTCGCTAGATTAGTTAGAAATGGAAAGCCCAGTCAGTCTTTCAAAAGCTTGATATATTGTCCTCCATAAAAACTTACTTTATATCAAAACTCGTCTCTTTTATTTTCAACTCTTCTAGTCTGATTTTGGTATATCAGAAGACTCTACTCAGAAGCACTACAAGATGATCAAGTTAGGATTGTGGAACTTGAAGTGAAGTCTACCGGAAGGAAACCTTTAGAAGCTATTGAAGATGCCCCATTCTCTGTCTTATCCCCGCCCCACAAGAAGTTTTCGTTATAGATCTCTTGGATCTATTATCTGACTTCTTGGCTAGGATGATAGGATTGTTCTTTAGTATTTAGATTTTCGACTAGATCGGTAAGGGCGATATTATATTATATTACAGTGGTTTTCTAATCCCTAATATTGCTATATAACCCTTGACTTCTTATACTTTTGTTTTCTTGCCATTGTATTGTCATCCTTGGACAATATCTACCTTGATATATTAAACTTTTGCCTCTCTACTTTTATCCTTGATAATGCTTTCTCCCTATTGAATTCTTATACTTTTGCTTTCGTGCCATTGTATTGCCACTCTTGCGCAATATCTACCTTGATATATTAAACCTATGCCTCTCTATTTTGTCTCCTTGATAAAGTTTTCTCCCTAACTCACTTCATATCCTTGGTTGTATTATTTATCCTCACTTTAATAATTCATGGTTATCTTATTTCACTCTTGGCCACCAACAAATATGTCTTGTCTAACTCCTTGATAATTCTTACCCAACTCCTTGATGTTATAATATCTTTCTTATTCCAAAACTTGTCTCACCTTTTGTTTTGGTTGAATGCGTAGAATTGGATTGTGTTGTGCTGGTATGTTTGAATTCATTGTCCTTTGTGTTCATGTTTGATTTGCTTCTTTGAAATGATTGTTGGTGTATTGTGTGAATTTTGTCCACAATGACATCAGTTAGCTAGGTAAAACCTTAGATAGATGAGTTTTCTCTACTCTCTATAATCTGTCTTTGCTCAACCCTTTCATCCCTTCCATTCTTCCATACCCATACAGATGTCAGTCCTTGGAATGTCAACTGCAAGTGATGTCACTAAGTGCAAAGAATACATTGTGTTGGCAACTCCTCTAGCTAGGGATCAGATGGAACAGTTCAAGAAGGCACATGCACACTTTCTGCAAGCAACATCTCAAGTGGTAGCTAGACTCCAACAAGTTGATTTAGCAGAATTTATAGCACATGAGCAGACTACCGACACCCATATGACATCAACCACAACATCACCCTCGATAGTTGACTTAGAAAAGCTGTTACATGCACAAGCTCTTGTAATACAGAATGTATCACAACTCACCTCCTCATACCAGCAAGTGTTGGCAAGTCGGAACGTCACTAGAAATGAAACAACTGATGAACAAAAGGATGCACACCAACAGACAAATGATCTTGGAACATGTTGTTGTTGTGAGTACTATGGAATCCCTTGTCGCCAGATCAGTACGAACGAAAGTGAAACTACAAAACAGAAGAACCGGATTTTATTTTCTGGTATAAAAAGTCAATGGTCTTCCCAAGAGCAACTAATAGTAGATGCACTGTCGGACGATGAATTGCCAGGTTTTCCAAAAAGGAAACATCACAAGGATGCCCAGCTCCAAAATGAAGCAAATGAGTGTTACATTGATGGATGGACTATCACCTGCACACAGCTTCAGCCTCGTCGTCGCATCACTTCCAAGAAACAAAAATGGAAACATGGAAAAAGTCAAGAAATTACTTCAAGAAAGTCTTGCTATCAATGTGGTTGTGAAGGTCATTACTTCCGTAACTGTCCTGAGAAGCGTTCACTACCAGATACCTCCGAGATAAAGCTATCTCAGTCTCCAGACATGGGATATGAACCAAAATGCACAGAAACTTCTATCAACATCGTGAAGAACAACAAAAGGAATAGAAAAATGTTTGGATATATGAGTAGTCCACCTCAACCACAAGCAAAAGCCCTGAAACACATGGATACCCAAACAGAAGAATCAAGCCAGACTCAGCTTTATGAGATACAGACACCCAATCAACCCTTATCCCCTGTTGGTCAAGCAAAGTTGACTCACAAAGAACTCAAAGCAAGAGGTGCTTGCTACTACTGCAAGAATGAAGAGCATATTATTCGTGAATGCCCCAAGAAGCGTCTAGACCAATTAAAGAAGAAGACGGTGAAGCAAGACCCAAACAATAACCCGGAAGACCAACCAGTTATAAGTACGATGATGAAGAACGCTTGATTTGTGGTCATTGCGGAGCGAAGAAACAATAAGTTCCTTAAGCTTAGAAGAGTTCAATGTGAACCAAGAACCTATGAGTAACCATATATCACCATTGTTTTCTTGCTAGCCTTCCCTAATCTCGAGGACGAGATTCTTTTTTAGGGGGTAGATTTTGTAACACCCTAAGTCAGTCAATTGAAATAACTTAGTTTATATTATTAATTTCTAATAGAAATGGCAATATTTATGTTTTCAAATAAGGAAACAATGATATAAATAAATTGAACAATTTCTTTGGTAGATAAAAGTTTATCAAGTGTTTGATGCACTCATGCTGAAGCACTAATTTTGTTTGATTTGAATTCTAAATCTATTTCTTGAAATTAAGACAGCGTGGAAAATCTCATTTCATAAAATAATAACGAATTGTTAAAATAATATTTTGGAAAGTGTGCATTTTCATTTGTTAGTAATAATATTGAGGTTATTCTATTTTAAGAAATATATACATTTATATTTATTTGGATTTAATGGTTGGTGTGTAGTCCTTTCATAGAAATAAAACGACATGCTAAATAATCATTTTTTAGAAATATATATTATATTTTGTTTTTTTATTATCCCAGTTTTTATAATATAGAATGTTACGTATTTTGTTTATTAATAAAACAAATCGGAGATTATAAAGAGAGAGAATTAATTTTTTTTCTAGGCCATGTCTCACGCCTAATTTCTAGCACAACATACGTGCCTTTTCTTTCCTCTCACTTGGTTGTAGGTCCCACATGTCACTCTTTCCCTCTCCTCTCTCTTACCACCCACCAAGTCCCACTCGTCAGCTCAACATTTCCCAGCCAGCGAGACCGGCCATGCCTGCTCTATTCATCTCGCTCATCGTTTGCTGCAAGCCTCGCGCCGCTCGCCAGAAACCGCCGCCGCCACCTAGCCTCTGCGCGCCGCGCCGTCTCGGCTCCGCTCCAGCTGCCAAGGACCGCGACCCGGAACGCCCGATGTCGACCGAGACCCTGCGCCGAGCACAACGCCGAGCAACCCACGCCAAAGACCCCACGATCGAGCAGACGTGCACTGAAGATCGACCGAGCAGTCCGCGCCGCGACCGTCCGTTTCTCCTTGTCGTTAATGGAGCTTCAAAGCAGTCGTTACTCCCTCCCCCATTACTCCCTCTCCCCATTGATGACCGCCTTGAAGTCGACCGACACCCCATTTCCTCTCCCTGGCACCCTCTCATCTTCCCTCTTTCCCTCTATAAATTGGTGACGGATCTTTCTCCCTCCCACAACAGAGCTCCCTTCCTCCCCCAAGTTCTCCCTCGCTCCTCACATTCGCACCCTGCTCTTTGGACCACGCCGGACTGCCTCGCCGGAATCTCGCCAATGTCGACGCCACCGCGCCGGAGCTAGTCTGCGCAGCACCCCGGCACCCGCAGCAACGCCACGTACCCGCCGTCGAGACCCTGCTCGCGCCGTGCCGAGCTCGCCGTCGTGAAGCTCGTCGCCGGACCGTCCGCGTTTCCCCGCCGGAGTTCCATCCGCGCAGCACGACGTTCGCGCTCGTTCCCTGCCCGCCAAACCACTCCCCCGTCGACGTTCGTCCCTGCGCATGAGCAAACCCAAGGTTGAAGACAATCCCAACCGCTAATTTACTTTCTAAATCATGTTTTAAATTAATTTATGGATCTTGTGAATTATTGTTGTAAAATTAATGCGATTTGTCGATTCGTGTATGAGTTTAGAGATTCATTGTATATATACGGGTAGCTAAAATTGAACCCCGCGACAATATTTTAAATATGCGTATGATTTTATAATTCTAAAAATAAACACGGTCACTATTCACTAACCTAATGATGTTCATACTAGAAATATTTATAATTGATTTCACTTTAGTGTGTGGAGTGATAATCGGTTAGTATTGTTATAAGTGATATAAGAAGTTGAAATATGTATTGAGTCACGTATTTCCAGTCAAATAAAAATATAGATGTTACTAGTCATAATAAAAAGTATTCATAAGGATAGCACTTAATTACTTAGAATTAGTAAGATATTTATCTATGTCATAATAACCATAAATATGTTATTAAAAGTCTCATTTAGTAATTTACAATTAATTCTTAGTATATTAAGGTTAGAAGAATTAAATAAACATTTTTTATGCGTATAAATTCTATTTAGAAAAGAAAGGAGAAACCCGAAATAGTATAATTTTATAATAATATTAAAATAACTTAATTAGGCACTCATGCTTTCCTAATAAAGAAATTGATAGTTATGTTGTTAAACATAGGTTTCTTACTAATAAGATAGATAATTTGTTTCTAATTTAAAAATAACATTTTTAATAGATATCATATTTAACAAGGTTCGTTATAGATATTTAAGAATAGCCGTGTTAAATAAAAGCTTAAAAGAATATGTAGACCATATGTTTCTTATTAAAAATAGTAGATACATATATATCCAATTAATAGATTATTTATATTTTCTTAATTAAAAGATAACAAGGGTCATTACTTTTATAAACTAAAATGATAGTTTATACATAATTTTCTCTTTAATGAATTAGATCATTTAGATTATTTGTCCCTACAATAGAATTAAAGATAATTAATAGATTAATTATCCTTTATCATAATTTATTAATCAAATCTGTAGTAAATCTATTCTTAACTAGATTTATGACATGATTAATGAGTTCATAGAATTTAGTCCACATTATATACGAATCACTTAGCTTTTTCTAAAGGATAAAATAAAGTAATAGAAGTTTAGGTTCTTTTAAACTTAAAATGTTATAACTTCGAATATAATAATATAGGCTATGTGCTTTCTAATAAAAATAAAATATAGTTGTATGTTCATTATCTTTTACACAAAAGTTCATTTGAGGCATATATCATAACTTTCCATAAATATGTGTTTAATAGTAATGATCTTTTCACATAAAACCTATTTAGACTTATATCTTAATTTATCATAAGTGACTGGTTAACAATATTTATAATATGTTTCATAATGCTTCTAAAATTAATAACGTGATTAGTAGCGCATTAACATTAGATATATAACTTATATCTGTTCTAAAAGGTTAAAAATGTTTAATATCGTTATAACGTGTTTTATCATCTTATAAGTCCTTAATCTTAGACATATCGCGTATGACGTTTTATAAAAGATTAAATTGGTGAACTAAATATTTGTATATTTTAATTAAGATATTTTAAGCTTATGTCTTGTTTTATAAAGTATAGATCACACATTTTTGAAAAGAATACCCTCTTATTACAACCATTACTTGCGACGTTTTTGAAAAGCAAACACTCTTTTCGTTAAACTTTCTTTTAGCTTTACGTATGGTGAATGTTGTATGTTATTGAGTGGTGTTTGTTCTCCTTGTTTGTTTGTGTGATATTCAGTGGTTGATCTAGTAGTTAAGAATCAAGATCTATTCCTATCCGTGGAAGAACCTCAAGTTTTCAATAATCAAGGCAAGTGGACTTCTCCCTCTGCATACTCTGTTTGATCCCAAACAATACATTTAATAAAGTTTATTCTTTTAGATATATATGCATAATTTGACGGGTTACCTATTTAGATAACCTTTCCAACCTTATTCCTTGATCAAACCTGGGAATTATACTTTACCTTCGTAGCTATGCTATTGCTACAAGTTAACTTTATGCAGTCACTCCCGCTTATGATATTAATGCTCCAAAATGGTAAGTTTACATTATTGTTGTTAACCCGATGGTTAAACAAGATTATTGCATATTAATTGGAACATGGAGTGACCACCCGGGAAAAACAGTGCAACCACGAGTGCTATCATGGCTCTGGCTTTGGTAATTAGCTTTATATGCTTAGTGCCTGGCAACCTTACCTGAAATATGGGCAAGAGGGGGAGCGGTAGGTGTTGGCAGCCCACGTTAACATGGGGACGTATTCTTGGCTAAGGTACCTCACCCAGGGGGCCACCACCATCGTCTTTAGAAACCTTAGCGGGTTGCTTCGTATTAAGTGTATTTTGTGAAAGCCTCATAGTGGATCCCTAGCCACTCACCTCGGAAGTGTTTACGGGTTTTGGCCCACCCAGGCTAGAGGGGATACACGGCTTGTGGGTAAAGTTGTACCACCTCTGCAGAGTGTAAAACTGATATATCAGTCGTGCTCACGGTTATGAGCGGCCTGGACTCCTCACATGATAATTGAACTTGAAGATGGAAATAAATCGAGATCCGATGATCTGCCAATGGTTTGCTTAAGTGGTTTCACTTAAGTGTTTTTGATATACTCTTGTATCTTTGTTTAATGGGAATACTTGGGATTCACAATTATTAGTAAGACAGGTGTTGTTAATAAAATGTTGACCAACTAAAATGCTTACTGCTCGACCTTAGCCTCACCTTGTTAAAATTGCATTAGTTTTTCCCCCACTTGCTGAGCCCCGACCATAAGTGAGCTCACCCTTGCTTAATTTTGATCAGAAGTTGCAGATGAAGATATGATGCTGAACTCCATGGATGCTAGTCTAGTGATACCCCCGGTCATCTTCCTGTGGATGGATGTCCTTGTTTCGCTGTACTTTGATGAATAAAGGTTAAGACATATTGTCTGTTCGAAGTGTAATATGTTAATATAATCGTTATTTACGCTTTTATGCATTGTCCTTTTGATATATTACACTTGTGACGTCAACATATGTGTGGAAATAGATCCTGGCACACATATGCTATGCACCCGGCTCTGCCCTTGGGAAACGGGTGTGACACTAAATCACCAAAACACTTAGAAATGGCCCAAGGGCACATTTCCCTTTCAACCATTTCTTGGTTAAAAACCCGTAGGTGTTATCCTTCGGTATTATTGAAAATGATTGTTCATGGCTATTTCCGAAAAATGGGGTTGCGTGGCATTGATCATCGACCAGAGGCTCGTACACCTCACCCCATTCCTTGCCATAGGTCACATTCTTGTATTTCTGGTGGAGACCATTTCTTGGCCAAAAATTCATAGGAACACCTTCGGTATCATTGAAAATGGTCGTTCATGGCTATTTTCGATAAAAATGGGGGTTGTGTGTCCATTGATCATTGCCCAGAGGCTCGTTCACCTCACCCCACATATGTTTCCTTGTCATAGATCACATTCTTGGATTTCTAGTGGAGACCATTTCTTGGTAAAAAATCCTTAGGTGTTAGCCTTCGGTATTATTGAAAATGGTCGTTCGTGTTATTTTCGACAAAAATAGGGGTTGTGTGGCCTTTGATCATCAAACAGAGGCTCGTACACCTCACCCCACTTATGATTTCTTGCCATAGATCACATTCTTGGATTTCTGGTGGAGACCATTTCTTGGTCAAAAATCCATAGAGTTAGCTTTCGGTATTATTGAAACTGGTCGTCTGTGGCTATTTCCGTCAAAAATGGGGGTTGTGTGGCCATTGATCATCGACCAGAGGCTCGTACAACTCACCCCATATATGTTTCCTTTGCATAGGTCACATTCTTGGATTTCTGGTGGAGACCATTTCTTGGTCAAAAATCAGTAGGTGTTAGCCTTCGGTATTATTTAAAATGGTCGTTCATGGCTATTTTCGACAAAAATGGAGGTTATGTGGCCAATGATCATTGACCAGAGGCTCGTTCAACTCACCCCACATATGTTTCCTTTCATAGATCACATTATTGGATTCCTGGTGGAGACCATTTCTTGGTCAAAGATCGGTAGGTGTTAGCCTTCGATATTATTGAAAATGGTCGTTCATGGCTATTTCCGAAAAAATGGGGGTTGTGAGGCCATTGATCATCGACCAGAGGCTCGTACACCTCACCCCACATATGTTTCCTTGCCATAGGTCACATTCTTGGATTTCTGGTGGAGACCATTTCCTAGTCAAAAATCCGTAGGTGTTAGCCTTTGGTATTATTGAAAATGGTCGTTCATGGCTATTTTCGACAAAAATGGGGGTTGTGTGGCCATTGATCATTGACCAGAGGCTCATTCACCTCACACACATATGTTTCCTGGACATATATCACATTATTGGATTTCTTGTCGAGACCATATCTTGGTCTAAAATCCGTAGGTGTTAGCCTTTAATATTTTTGAAAATGGTCGTTAATGGCAATTTCCGACAAAAATGGGGGTTGTGTGGCCATTGATCATCGACCAGAGGCTCATACACCTCACCCCACATATGTTTCCTTGCCATAGGTCACATTCTTGTATTTCTGGTGGAGACCATTTCTTGCTCAAAAATCCGTAGGTGTTAGTCTTCGGTATTATTGAAAATGGTCGTTCATGGCTATTTTCGACAAAAATACGGGTCGTGTGGCCATCGATCACTGACCAGAGGCTCGTTTACCTCACCTCACATATGTTTCCTTGCCATAGATCACATTCTTAAATTTCTGGTGGGGACCATTTCTTGGTCAAAAATCCGTAGGTGTTAGCCTTCGGTATTATTGAAAATGGTCGTTCATGGCTATTTTCTACAAAAATGGGGGTTGTGTGGCCTTTGATCATTGCCCTGAGGATAATAACGAAGGCTTACACCTATGGAATTCTTCGATTTCTACGGCAAGGAAACATATGTGGGGTGAAGTGTACGAGCCTCTAGTTGACGATCAAAGGCCACACAACCCCTATTTTTGTTGAAAATAGCATGAACGACCATTTTCAATAATACCGAAGCCTAACACCTATGGATTTTTTTACCAAGAAATGGTCTCCACCAGAAATCCAAGAATGTGATCTATGGCAAGGAAACATATGTGCGGTGAGGTGAACGAGCCTCTGGTCAATGATCAATGGCCACATAACCCTCATTTTTGTCGAAAATAGCCATGAACGACCATTTTCAATAATACCGAAGGCTAACATCTACGGATTTTTTACCAAGAAATGGACTCCACCAGAAATCCAAGAATGTGACCTATGGCAAGGAAACATATGTGGGGTGAGGTGTACGAGCCTCTATTCGATGATCAATGGCCACACAACCCCCATTTTTGTCGGAAATAGCCATGACGACCATTTTCAATAATACCGAAGGCTAACACCTATGGATTTTTGACCAAGAAATGGTCTCCACCAGAAATCCAAGAATGTGATCTATGGCAAGGAAACATAAGTGGGGTGAAGTGTACTAGCCTCTGAATGATGATCAAATGCCACACAACCCCTATTTTTGTTGAAAATAGCATGAATGACCATTTTCAATAATACGAAGGCTAACACCTAAGGATTTTTGACCAAGAACTGGTCTCCACTAGAAATCCAAGAATGTGATCTATGGCAAGGAAACATATGTGGGGTGTGGTGAATGAGTCTCTAGTCAATGATCAATGGCCACACAACCCCCATTTTTTCGAAAATAGCCATGAACGGAAATTTTCAATAATACCAAAGGCTAACCCTGGATTTTTGATCAAGAAATGGTCTCGACCAAAAATCCAAGAATGTGATCTATGGTAAGGAAGCATAAGTGGGGTGAGGTGTTCGAGCCTCTGGTTGATGATCAAAGGCCACACAACCCCTATTTTTGTCGAAAACAGCATGAACGACCATTTTCAATAATACCTAAGGCTAACACCTAACTATTTTTGACCAAGAAATGGTCTCCACTAGAAATCCTAGAATGTGATATATGGCAAGGAAACATATGTGGTGTGAGGTGAACGAGCCTCTGGTCAATGATCAATGGCCACACAACCCCCATTTTTGTCGAAAATAGCCATGAACGGCCATTTTCAATAATACCGAAGGCTAACACCTACGTATTCTTGATCAAGAAATGGTCTCCACCAGAAATTTAAGAATGTGACCTATGGCAAGGAAACATATGTGGGGTGAGGTGAACGAGCCTCTGGTCAATGATCAATGGCCACACAACCCCCATTTTTGTCGAAAATAGTCATGGACGACCATTTTCAATAATACCGAAGGCTAACACCTCCGGATTTTTTGACCAAGAAATGGTCTCCACTAGAAATCCAAGAATGTGACCTACAACAAGGAAACATATGTGGGGGTGAGGTATACGAACCTCTGGTCGATGATCAATGGCCACACAACCCCCATTTTTGTCGAAAATAGCCATGAACAACCATTTTCAATAATACCGAAGGCTAACACCTACGGATTTTTGACCAAAAAATGGTCTCCACCAGAAATCCAAGAATGTGATCTATGGCAAGGAAACATATGTGGGGTCAGGTGTACGACCCTCTGGTCGATGATCAATGGCCACACAACCCTCATTTTTTTCGAAAATAGCCATGAACGACTATTTTCAATAATACCAATGGCTAACACCTACGGATTTTTGAACTAGAAATGGTATCCACTAGAAATCCAAGAATGTGATATATGGCAAGGAAACATATGTGGGGTGAGGTGTATGAGCCTCTAGTCGATGATCAATGGCCACACAACCCCATTTCTGTCGAAAATAACATGAACGAACATTTTCAATAATATCGAAGGCTAACACCAACTAATTTTTAACCAAGAAATGGTCTCCACCAGAAATCCAAGAATGTGATCTATGGCAAGCAAAAAAAAGTGGGGTGAAGTGTACGAGCCTCTGGTTGATGATTAAGGGCCACACAACCCTTATTTTTGTCGAAAATAGCATGAACGACCATTTTCAATAATACATAAGGCTAACACCTAAGGATTTTCGACAAAGAAATGGTCTCCACTAGAAATCCAAGAATGTGATCTATGGCAAGGAAAGATATGTGGGGTGAAGTGAACGAGCCTCTGGTCAATGATCAATGGCCACACAGCCCCTATTTTTGTCGAAAATAGCCATGAACGACCATTTTCAATAATATCGAAGGCTAACACCTACGGATTTTTGACCATGAAATGATCTCCACCAGAAATACAAGAATGTGATCTTTGACAAGAAAACATATGTGGGGTGAGGTGAACGAGCCTGTGGTCAACGATCAATGGCCACATAACCCCCATTTTTGTCGAAAATAGCCATGAACGATCATTTTCAATAATACCAAAGGCTAACACCTACGTATATTTGACCAAGAAATGGTCTCCACCAGAAATCCAATAATTTGATCTATGGCAAGGAAAAATATGTGGGGTGAGGTGAACGAGCCTATGGTCAACGATCAATGGCCACACAACCCCCATTTTTGTCGAAAATAGCATGGACGACCATTTTCAATAATACCGAAGGCTAACACCTACGGATTTTTGACCAAGAAATGGTCTCCACCAGAAATCCAAGAATGTGATCTATGGCAAGGAAACATATGTGGGGTGAGGTGAACGAGCCTCAGGTCAATGATCAATGGCCACACAACCCCCATTTTTGTCAAAAATAGCCATGAATGACCATTTTCAATTATACCCCATACGGATTTTTGGCCAAGAAATGGTCTCCACCAGAAATATGAGAATGTGATCTATGGCAAGGAAACAAATGTGGGGTGAGGTGAACAAGCCTCTACTGAATGATCAATGGCCACACAACCCCCATTTTTGTCGAAAATAGCCATGAACTGCCATTTTCAATAATACCGAAGGCTAACACCTACGGATTTTTTGACCAAGAAATGGTCTCCACCAGAAATCCAAGAATGTGACCTACGAACCTCTGTTCGATGATCGATGGCCAACCAACCCCCATTTTTTCGGAAATAGTCATGAACAACCTTTTTCAATGATACCGAAGGCTAACACTTATAGATTTTTGACCAAGAAATGGTCTCCACTAGAAATCCAAGAACGTGATCTATGGCAAGGAAACATATGTGGGTTCAGGTGTACGACTCTCTAGTCGATGATCAATGGCCACACAACCCCCATTTTTTGTCGAAAATAGCCATGAACGACTATTTTCAATAATACTGAAGGCTAACACCTATGGATTTTTGACCTAGAAATGGTCTCCACTAGAAATCCAAGAATGTGATCTATGGCAAGGAAACATATGTGGGGTGAAGTGAATGAGCCTCTCGTCAATGATCAATGGCCACACAACCCCCATTTTTGTCGAAAATAGTCATGAACGACCATTTTCAATAATACCGAAGGCTAACACCTCCGGATTTTTTGACCAAGAAATGGTCTCCACTAGAAATCCAAGAATGTGACCTACAGCAAGGAAACATATGTGGGGGTGAGGTGTACGAACCTCTGGTCGATGATCAATGGCCACACAACCCCCATTTTTGTCGAAAATAGCCATGAACAACCATTTTCAATAATACCGAAGGCTAACACCTACGGATTTTTGACCAAAAAATGGTTTCCACCAGAAATCCAAGAATGTGATCTATGGCAATGAAACATATGTGGGGTCAGGTGTACGACCCTCTGGTCGATGATCAATGGCCACACAACCCTCATTTTTTTCGAAAATAGCCATGAACGACTATTTTCAATAATACCAATGGCTAACACCTACGGATTTTTGACCTAAAAATGGTGTAACACCCAAATTCTGAATTTGGAATTGGTAGAAGAAATCTGAACAAAGTATCATTAGGGAAATAAGAAAATGAGGTGAAAAAGAATTTTTCTTTTAAAGGAAACCATTTATACATCCCATGAAATAAATAAACAAGGAGAATAAAACTTAAATTAGTGATATTAAAATAATATGGATTATATTCACCCTTGGATTTCAAATGATACATTGGAAAAATCTGAAAACTAAAATAGAAGTATAAATTTGAATTTGGAATAGAAAATAGAAAATAAAAGAAAAGGGAAGAACTAAGAAAAATATTACATAAAATAAAATAAATATTCTTCACACTTATATTAATAAATTATACCTTTCAAACTGAGGGCAAGATATTCACAAAGTTTAAACTCAAACTTGAATTCAAATTGGATTTGAAATTAGAGAAAAGAAAATACAAAATAAAAAGAAAAAGGAGAAAAACCCTAACTGGGCCGGCTACCTTCATTCTGGCCCAATTACGTTTTCACCACGCGCAGCCCAAACCTCCCCGCGGCGCCGACAGGTGGGCCCGCCCCGTCAGCCGTTCCCTCTGCTGCTGCGCTCTTGTGCTCAGTCACTGCGGGGTGGGACCGGTGCGTCGGCTGCTTCTCGCGCGCTCGCCTGCTTTCCCTCTCTATGATTCGCGGGCCCCGCTTGCCAGGTCGTCTCCTCCCTCCGCGCGGACTCGTTCGCCTCTGTCTCTGTCGTGTGGGCCCCTTTTGTCAGCATGTTCTCTCCACGATTCCGAAGTCCGCTCGCGGCGGGGAGACAACAGCTCCTCCGCACCCGCCGCCGGGGATCTCGGGCAACGGAGTCCGCAACCCGACCTCCAAGACTCCAACCCCGCCGTGATCGTCGCGGGACTGACTATAAGACCAGCCACCACCGCTCGTGCATAGCATCGAACGAAGAACACCGGGGAGCGCCGCCGTGACTGAGATCCGCTCCTGCTGCCGCTGTGGTCTCGGTTGGGGGCCGTGTGGCTTCCCTGCGACACCGGGAAGACGACCCCGACAAAGCCCGGCCGTATTATTCGGCGGGGTGGCGCCGATTCCTCGCCGTAGTTGGGGCTTCGCCGCGGATCCGCCCTGTGCCGTGGACGGGTGTACTCCCCGACCTAATCGCTGGTATGAAGCCCTCCATCGAGTTCGCCTTGATCTCCTTTATAAGTAGCATCTGTCGAAATAGGGTTTGGGGCACTGGAACGATGAATCGCGGGCGCGCCGGCGATGGTCCGCCGCGGGCGCGGGGCGGCGCTGCCGTGCGTCAGCTCGGTTGGGAAGACACGTTCGCGACCGTCGATCAGGGCTTGGACGGTTGAGATTAGAGCACAAGATAACGGTTCGGTGGATTGGATCCGGACCGTCCATCTAGGATCGAGCGAACCTGTGTGATCCCCGCGTTTTAAAATCTGTGCCGTTGATCTCGGATCCAACGGGACGCGCGGCATACCGCTTCAGAGTGAGTTAGATCTAATCTGAGCCCTCCATTTCTGATCGGACGGCTCAGCCCATCCGATACCCTTTCGCTGTGGCGATTTTGTTAAAGAAACCCTGGAAAACCGAGGAATCAACCCGCCGTCCACCGCGGGTGTAGTCTGAGTCTTGGGGATTCTTACCCCGAGCCCCCTGTGCTTCCCTGTAATTGAGGCCCAGTCCAGTGCAGTAATAAAATGATTAAATGAATTAGAAAATGGGTTTTTAATATAAAAATAATTCCTAGAATTTATATAATTCATAGAAAATGCATATGAACTCCAAATTAAGCCATTCCACTTCCTATAATTTTGTAATATTATTGTTTATCAATTAGTGCCACTGGTTTTACATAAAAGTCACATTAAAATTGTTAACTTAATTAATCTTGTACTAAGCACATAGAATCTTTGGAAATCCATAACTTAAAATCTATAACTCCAAAATTAATGATTTCTGTTCCTAGAATCTTATTTTAATGTGTAGATTATTATTATGTATTTTGTTTACTTGTTTGGTGTAATGTTAAATTTTGCCTACACTGTTTGTTTGTATTACTACGACTAGCAGTGAGGTCACGTGTCACCTGAAGATCATCCTGGTACCTGGATTCTCAAGGCCCAGGCAAGTTGTGCCCTTGATCACTTCTTTTTACCTACTCATGTTCTAATTAATCATAATGATCTGCATAGGTTAATTTTGATGGGACCCAATAGGTTACCCTAGTTTGTCTATCTTTATACCTTGTTTACCACTGAACTTTCTGGGTAGTACTTGCTAGTGCTATATATGGTTTTGGGTATGAAGATTACACTATTCATGATTATACTTTTGTTGTCAGTTGATTATTTATGGTTCATGTTGAGATCATTATGTTAATTGGAACATGGAGAACCACCCGGGAAAACAGTGCTACCACAAGGGTAGTATGGGATGCCCTTGGCTGATTAATTAGGAAAGCTAGTGGAAGACTACCTTACCCGAAAGGGGCAAGGGCAGTAGGGGAGAGGTCAGTGTAGGGAGGCCCTCGGGAGGATTTTGCTGCGATGGCGGTCCTGCAAGGGATTCCTGCACTGGATCTTCCTATAAACTGTAGCGGGTTTTCGGAAGCTAGTGGAACTTTGTAAAGGCCTCGTAGTGCTACCCTGCCTCACTTCCTTGGTAGAGGTGTATGGGATTCATGACCCCTTGGCAGATGGGTAACACGACTTGTGGGTAAAGATGCGCAACCTCTGTAGAGTGTAAAACTGGTATACTAGCCGTGCTCACGGTCATGAGCAGCTCGGACCCTCACATGATTAAATTATGGAACTTAAACTCAATTTGTCATATGCATTGCATCGCAGGTGAAGTTGTTACTTTGGTTCTACTACTTAACTGGGTTGGTATTTACTTATACTTAGTAACTGCTAATAAAATTTTGACCAACTTTAAAAGCAATGCTCAGCTCTAACCATCTTCTTTGGTAAGCCTTACACTTCACGTGAGCTCCCACCTATGGCGAGTTCATGCACATTATTCCCCACAACTTGTTGAGCGATGAACGTATGTGAGCTCACTCTTGCTGTCTCACATACACCACAGGTCAAGACCAGGTACTGCAGGATGATGCTCATGGAGGATGCTGTGATGAGTTCGTGAGAGGTCTAGGTCGTCGTCTCCCAGTCAACTTTGGGTTGCTGGACCTTTGTCTCCTTATAATGTAATTATTTATTTTGTATAGAACTCCTGTTATATATAAAGATGTGACATTCGATCCTGTGCCACTTTACATCATATGTTTGAGACTTGGTCCCAGCATATCCGGTGTTTATGTTTACGCCCGGGTTTTGGACCCCTAAAAACCGGGTGTTACAGAAGTGGTATCAGAGGAATGTTGACTGTAGAACGAAACCTAGATAGAACTGGACAACCCTTGTCTACTTACCTCTGCTACTCTGATTCATTTCTAAACTTAACTTAATCTTTTCTCATCTATTTCCGCTTCACTCTGATTATTCTTATCTTTTCTTTCTAAAGACAAATGTGGATTTCACACTTTGAAATCCTGTGCCTAAAGTGACCTTTAGGAATAGGAGACCTACTCTTAGGAACAAAAGCAAAACTAATTTTGTAAATATTTATATGCTTGAATGTTTGTTCTTATGATACTTGTCTGATTTGGATCTTTGATTGAGTGTGATGGGTTGTGGAGTAATGTCCACAATTACATCTGCATATACATCTAGGTATAAAGGATAGCATTTGTAAGATAACTAGACAAACTAGATTATCCCCTCAGAAAATATATGTAGTATTCCGTATCTATCTCATCTTGACACCTTCTATCTTACCTTTGGACATTCACCTCGTACAACTAATTACCCTAGTCTTAACATAAAATATTTGGTCCAGCCCTGCCAAAGAAATTCCAGTACATAACCAACTATTAGTTTATTCATTCTATCTATTAAATGATTCCCTTGTAAAGCTATCTTACCATATGCTTCTAACTTAGATGGTCAATACCAGGCGGGGTGGTGGAATTGATTTACCTGCTAATCAACAACCCCAACCACAGTCAGCAGCAATGAATCCTCCTAATCCCCCACCAGGCGGAGTTGATCCACTCATCGCAGCTCAAATGAGAATGATGCAGCAAATGGCGGACACTATGGCAGTTCCGGACAACAAACCCAACAGACACCAACTGCTCCTCCAAAGGCAAGCACTCCAGTGGGATCCATTGCTCCCAACACAACCGCCATCAGGACATGCTTCAAATGTGGACAACCGGGACACTATGCCAACTACTGTCCCAACAGAGCTGCCTACACTACACCGGCTCCGATAAAGCAAGGACAAGCCTCGGCAGGAAAGAGTCAGCCCCTATCCATCAACCGGGGATATGCCCATCATACAGAAGTAGAAGCTGAACCCAGTGAACTTGAAATTCAAGAAGAAGAGCCGGTTGAAGATGAAGTAGTCGGTGAAGAAGTCAACGAGCAACAAGAATAAAGAGATAAACATAGATATAGATATATATATATATATTTTACTATTTGTAAGACCTAAATATTAGTTTAGCCAATAGTAGTATTTTACTATTTTAGTAATAATAATAAGGTCCATTTGACCCTGTGTTTTGCTAATAAGATATGCATCATGCCGAGATTTTGTTTATGCATATGTGTTGAATTAATATGAGCATGCACCCTTTTTCCTTACAAATCTCGAGGACGAGATTATTTTTAAGGGGGGTAGGATTTGTAACACCCAAATTCTGAATTTGGAATTGGTAGAAGAAATCTGAACAAAGTATCATTAGGGAAATAAGAAAATGAGGTGAAAAAGAATTTTTCTTTTAAAGGAAACCATTTATACATCCCATGAAATAAATAAACAAGGAGAATAAAACTTAAATTAGTGATATTAAAATAATATGGATTATATTCACCCTTGGATTTCAAATGATACATTGGAAAAATCTGAAAACTAAAATAGAAGTATAAATTTGAATTTGGAATAGAAAATAGAAAATAAAAGAAAAGGGAAGAACTAAGAAAAATATTACATAAAATAAAATAAATATTCTTCACACTTATATTAATAAATTATACCTTTCAAACTGAGGGCAAGATATTCACAAAGTTTAAACTCAAACTTGAATTCAAATTGGATTTGAAATTAGAGAAAAGAAAATACAAAATAAAAAGAAAAAGGAGAAAAACCCTAACTGGGCCGGCTACCTTCATTCTGGCCCAATTACGTTTTCACCACGCGCAGCCCAAACCTCCCTGCGGCGCCGACAGGTGGGCCCGCCCCGTCAGCCGTTCCCTCTGCTGCTGCGCTCTTGTGCTCAGTCACTGCGGGGTGGGACCGGTGCGTCGGCTGCTTCTCGCGCGCTCGCCTGCTTTCCCTCTCTATGATTCGCGGGCCCCGCTTGCCAGGTCGTCTCCTCCCTCCGCGCGGACTCGTTCGCCTCTGTCTCTGTCGTGTGGGCCCCTTTTGTCAGCATGTTCTCTCCACGATTCCGAAGTCCGCTCGCGGCGGGGAGACAACAGCTCCTCCGCACCCGCCGCCGGGGATCTCGGGCAACGGAGTCCGCAACCCGACCTCCAAGACTCCAACCCCGCCGTGATCGTCGCGGGACTGACTATAAGACCAGCCACCACCGCTCGTGCATAGCATCGAACGAAGAACACCGGGGAGCGCCGCCGTGACTGAGATCCGCTCCTGCTGCCGCTGTGGTCTCGGTTGGGGGCCGTGTGGCTTCCCTGCGACACCGGGAAGACGACCCCGACAAAGCCCGGCCGTATTATTCGGCGGGGTGGCGCCGATTCCTCGCCGTAGTTGGGGCTTCGCCGCGGATCCGCCCTGTGCCGTGGACGGGTGTACTCCCCGACCTAATCGCTGGTATGAAGCCCTCCATCGAGTTCGCCTTGATCTCCTTTATAAGTAGCATCTGTCGAAATAGGGTTTGGGGCACTGGAACGATGAATCGCGGGCGCGCCGGCGATGGTCCGCCGCGGGCGCGGGGCGGCGCTGCCGTGCGTCAGCTCGGTTGGGAAGACACGTTCGCGACCGTCGATCAGGGCTTGGACGGTTGAGATTAGAGCACAAGATAACGGTTCGGTGGATTGGATCCGGACCGTCCATCTAGGATCGAGCGAACCTGTGTGATCCCCGCGTTTTAAAATCTGTGCCGTTGATCTCGGATCCAACGGGACGCGCGGCATACCGCTTCAGAGTGAGTTAGATCTAATCTGAGCCCTCCATTTCTGATCGGACGGCTCAGCCCATCCGATACCCTTTCGCTGTGGCGATTTTGTTAAAGAAACCCTGGAAAACCGAGGAATCAACCCGCCGTCCACCGCGGGTGTAGTCTGAGTCTTGGGGATTCTTACCCCGAGCCCCCTGTGCTTCCCTGTAATTGAGGCCCAGTCCAGTGCAGTAATAAAATGATTAAATGAATTAGAAAATGGGTTTTTAATATAAAAATAATTCCTAGAATTTATATAATTCATAGAAAATGCATATGAACTCCAAATTAAGCCATTCCACTTCCTATAATTTTGTAATATTATTGTTTATCAATTAGTGCCACTGGTTTTACATAAAAGTCACATTAAAATTGTTAACTTAATTAATCTTGTACTAAGCACATAGAATCTTTGGAAATCCATAACTTAAAATCTATAACTCCAAAATTAATGATTTCTGTTCCTAGAATCTTATTTTAATGTGTAGATTATTATTATGTATTTTGTTTACTTGTTTGGTGTAATGTTAAATTTTGCCTACACTGTTTGTTTGTATTACTACGACTAGCAGTGAGGTCACGTGTCACCTGAAGATCATCCTGGTACCTGGATTCTCAAGGCCCAGGCAAGTTGTGCCCTTGATCACTTCTTTTTACCTACTCATGTTCTAATTAATCATAATGATCTGCATAGGTTAATTTTGATGGGACCCAATAGGTTACCCTAGTTTGTCTATCTTTATACCTTGTTTACCACTGAACTTTCTGGGTAGTACTTGCTAGTGCTATATATGGTTTTGGGTATGAAGATTACACTATTCATGATTATACTTTTGTTGTCAGTTGATTATTTATGGTTCATGTTGAGATCATTATGTTAATTGGAACATGGAGAACCACCCGGGAAAACAGTGCTACCACAAGGGTAGTATGGGATGCCCTTGGCTGATTAATTAGGAAAGCTAGTGGAAGACTACCTTACCCGAAAGGGGCAAGGGCAGTAGGGGAGAGGTCAGTGTAGGGAGGCCCTCGGGAGGATTTTGCTGCGATGGCGGTCCTGCAAGGGATTCCTGCACTGGATCTTCCTATAAACTGTAGCGGGTTTTCGGAAGCTAGTGGAACTTTGTAAAGGCCTCGTAGTGCTACCCTGCCTCACTTCCTTGGTAGAGGTGTATGGGATTCATGACCCCTTGGCAGATGGGTAACACGACTTGTGGGTAAAGATGCGCAACCTCTGCAGAGTGTAAAACTGGTATACTAGCCGTGCTCACGGTCATGAGCAGCTCGGACCCTCACATGATTAAATTATGGAACTTAAACTCAATTTGTCATATGCATTGCATCGCAGGTGAAGTTGTTACTTTGGTTCTACTACTTAACTGGGTTGGTATTTACTTATACTTAGTAACTGCTAATAAAATTTTGACCAACTTTAAAAGCAATGCTCAGCTCTAACCATCTTCTTTGGTAAGCCTTACACTTCACGTGAGCTCCCACCTTTGGCGAGTTCATGCACATTATTCCCCACAACTTGTTGAGCGATGAACGTATGTGAGCTCACTCTTGCTGTCTCACATACACCACAGGTCAAGACCAGGTACTGCAGGATGATGCTCATGGAGGATGCTGTGATGAGTTCGTGAGAGGTCTAGGTCGTCGTCTCCCAGTCAACTTTGGGTTGCTGGACCTTTGTCTCCTTATAATGTAATTATTTATTTTGTATAGAACTCCTGTTATATATAAAGATGTGACATTCGATCCTGTGCCACTTTACATCATATGTTTGAGACTTGGTCCCAGCATATCCGGTGTTTATGTTTACGCCCGGGTTTTGGACCCCTAAAAACCGGGTGTTACAAATGGTATCCACTAGAAATCCAAGAATGTGATCTATGGCAAGGAAACATATGTGGGGTGAGGTGTATGAGCCTCTAGTCGATGATCAATGGCCACACAACCCCATTTCTGTCGAAAATAACATGAACGAGCATTTTCAATAATACCGAAGGCTTACACCAACCAATTTTTCACCAAGAAATGGTCTCCACCAGAAATCCAAGAATGTGATCTATGGCAAGGAAAAAAAGTGGGGTGAAGTTTATGAGCCTCTGGTTGATGATTAAGGGCCACACAACCCTTATTTTTGTCGAAAATAGCATGAACGACCATTTTCAATCATACATAAGGCTAACACCTAAGGATTTTCGACAAAGAAATGGTCTCCACTAGAAATCCAAGAATGTGATCTATGGCAAGAAAACATATGTGGGGTGAAGTGAACGAGCCTCTGGTCAATGATCAATGGCCACACAACCCCTATTTTTGTCGAAAATAGCCATAAACGACCATTTTCAATAATACCGAAGGCTAACACCTATGGATTTTTGACCATGAAATGATCTCCACCAGAAATACAAGAATGTGATCTTTGACAAGGAAACATATATGGGCCGAGGTGAACGAGCCTATGGTCAACGATCAATGGCCACATAACCCCCATTTTTTTCGAAAATAGCCATGAACGATCATTTTCAATAATACTATAGGCTAACACCTACGGATATTTGACCAAGAAATGGTCTCCACCAGAAATCCAATAATTTGATCTATGGCAAGGACAAATATGTGGGGTGAGGTGAACGAGCCTATGGTCAATGATCAATGGCCACACAACCCCCATTTTTGTCGAAAATAGCATGGACGGCCATTTTCAATAATACCGAAGGCTAACACCTACGGATTTTTGACCAAGAAATGCTCTCCACCAGAAATCCAAGAATGTGATCTATGGCAAGGAAACATATGTGGGGTGAGGTGAACGAGCCTCAGGTCAATGATCAATGGCCACACAACCCCCATTTTTGTCAAAAATAGCCATGAATGACATTTTCAATTATACCCAAGGCTAACACATACGGATTTTTGGCCAAGAAATGGTCTCCACCAGAAATCCAAGAATGTGATCTATGGCAAGGAAACATATGTGGGGTCAGGTGTACGACCCTCTGGTCAATGATCAATGGCCACACAACCCTCATTTTTTTCGAAAATAGCCATGAACTACCATTTTCAATAATACCGAAGGCTAACACCTACGGATTTTTGACCAAGAAATGGTCTCCACTAGAAATCCAAGAATGTGACCTATGATAAGGAAACATATGTGGGGTGAGGTGTACGAACCTCTGTTCGATGATCGATGGCCATCCAACCCCCATTTTTTTGGAAATAGTCATGAACAACCTTTTTCAATGATACCGAAGGCTAACACCTATGGATTTTTGACAAAGAAATGGTCTCCACTAGAAATCCAAGAACGTGATCTATGGCAAGGAAACTTATGTGGGTTCAGGTGTATGACTCTCTAGTCGTTTTTCAATGGCCACACAACCCCCATTTTTTGTCGAAAATAGCCATGAACGACTATTTTCGATAATACTGAAGGCTAACACCTATGGATTTTTTGACCTAGAAATGGTCTCCAGTAGAAATCCAAGAATGTGATCTATGGCAAGGAAACATATGTGGGGTGAAGTGAACGAGCCTCTCGTCAATGATCAATGGCCACACAACCCCCATTTTTGTCAAAAATAGCCATGAACGACCATTTTCAATAATACCGAAGGCTAACACCTACGGATTTTTGACCAAGAAATGGTCTCCACCAGAAATCCAAGAATGTGATCTATGGCAAGAAAACATATGTGGGGTGAGGTGAACGAGCCTCGAGTCAATGATCAATGGCCACATAACCCCCATTTTTGTCGAAAATAGCCATGAACGACCATTTTCAATAATATCGAAGGCTAACACCTTCGGATTTTTGATCAAGAAATGGTCTCCACCAGAAATCCAAGAATGTGACCTATGGCAAGGAAACATATGTGGGGTGAGGTGTACAAGCCTCTGATTGATGATCAAAGGCCACACAACCCTCATTTTTATCGAAAATAGCCATTAACAATCATTTTCAATAATACTGAAGGCTAACACCTACGGATTTTTTACCAAGAAATGGTCTCCACCAGAAATCCAAGAATGTGATCTATGGCAAGAAAACATATGTGGGGTGAGGTGAACGAGCCTCGAGTCAATGATCAATGGCCACACAACCCCCATTTTTGTCGAGAATAGCATGAACGACCATTTTCAATAATACCGAAGGCTAACATCTACGAATTTTTGACCAAGAAATGGACTCCACCAGAATTCCAAGAATGTGATCTATGGCAAGGAAACATATGTGGGGTGAGGTGAACGAGCTTCTGGTCAATGATCAATGGACACACAACTCCAATTTTTGTCGAAAATTGCCATGAATGACCATTTTCAATTATACCCAAGGCTAACACCTACGAATTTTTGACCAAGAAATGGTATCCACCAGAAATACGAGAATGTGATCTATGGCAAGGAAACATATGTGGGGTGAGGTGAACGAGCCTATGGTCAATGATCAATGGCCACACAACCCCCATTTTTGTCGAAGATAGCCATGAACGACCATTTTCAATAATACTGAAGGCTAACACCTGCGGATTTTTGACTAACAAATCGTCTCCACCAGAAATCCAAGAATGTGACCTACGGCAAGGAAACATATGTGGGGTGAGGTGTATGAGCCTCTGGTCGATGATCAATGGCCACACAAACCCCATTTTTGTCGAAAATTGCATGAAGGACCATTTTCAATAATGCCGAAGGCTAACACTTACGATTTTTTGACCAAGAAATGGTCTCCACCAGAAATCCAAGAATGTGATCTATGGCAAGGAAACATATGTGGGGTGAGGTGAACGAGCTTCTGGTCAATGAGGAATGGCCACACAACCCCCATTTTTGTCGAAAATAGCCTTGAATGACCATTTTCAATAATACCCAAGGCTAACACCTACAGATTTTTGACCAAGAAATGGTCACCACTAGAAGTCCAAGAATTTGACCTAAGGCAAGGAAACATATGTGGGGTGAGGTGTACAATCCTCTGGTCGATAATCAACGGACACACAACCCCCGTTTTTGTCGGAAATAGCCATGAACGACCATTTTCAATAATACCGAAGGCTAACACCTACAGATTTTTGACCAAGAAATAGTCTCCACCAGAAATCCAATAATATGATCTATGACAAAGAAACATATGTGGGGTGAGGTGAATGAGACTCTGGTCAATGATCAATGGCCACACAACCCCTATTTTTGTCGAAAATAGCCATGAACGACCATTTTCAATAATACCGAAGGCTAACACCTACGAATTTTTGACGAAGAAATGGTCTCCACCAGAAATCCAAGAATGTGATTTATGGCAAGGAAACATATGTGGTGTGAGATGTATGAGCCTCTAGTCAATGATCAATGGCCACACAACCCCCATTTTTGCCGAAAATAGCATGGATGACCATTTTCAATAATACTGAAGGCTAACACCAACGGATTTTTCACCAAGAAATGGTCTCCACCAGAAATCGAAGAATGTGATCTATGGCAAGGAAACATAAGTGGGGTCAGGTGTACGAGCCTCTAGTTGATGATCAAAGGCCACAGAACCCCTATTTTTGTCAAAAATAGCATGAACGACCATTTTCAATAATACCGAAGGCCAAAACCTACAATTTTTTTATCAAGAAATGGTCTTTACCAGAAACCGAAGAATGTGACCTATGGCAAGGAAACATATGTGGGTGAGGTAAACGAGCCTCTGGTCAAAGATCAATGGCCACACAACCCCCATTTTTGTCGAAAATAGCCATGAATGACCATTTTCAATAATACCCAAGGCTAACACCTATGGATTTTTGACCAAGAAATGGTCTCCACTAGAAATACGAGAATGTAATCTATGCCAAAGAAACATATGTGGGGTGAGGTGAACGAGCCTCTCATCAATGATCAATGGCCAGACAACCCTCATTTTTGTCGAAAATAGCCATAAACGACCATTTTCAATAATACCGAAGGCTAACACCTACGGATATTTGATCAAGAAATGGTCTCCACCAAAAATTTAACAATGTGACCTTTGGCATGGAAAATTATGTGGGGTGAGGTGTACGAGCCTCTGATTGATGATCAAAGGCCACATAACCCCCATTTTTGTCGAAAATAGCCATGAACGATCATTTTTCAATAATACCGAAGGCTAACACCTACGGATTTTTGACCAAGAAATGGCCTCCACCAGAAATCCAATAATTTGATCTATGGCAAGAAAAAATATGTGGGGTGAGGTGAAAGAGCTCGTGGTCAACAATCAATGGCCACACAACCCCCTTTTTTGTCGAAAATAGCATGAACGACCATTTTCAATAATACCGAAGGCTAACACCTACGAATTTTCGACCAAGAAATGGACTCCACCAGAAATACAAGAATGTGATCTATGGCAAGGAAACATATGTGGGGTGAGGTGAACGAGCTTCTGGTCAATGATCAATGGCCACACAACTCCATTTTTTGTCGAAAATAGCCATGAATGACCATTTTCAATTATACCCAAGGCTAACAACTACGGATTTTTGACCAAGAAATGGTCTCCACCAGAAATACAAGAATGTGATCTATGGCAAGGAAACATATGTGGGGTGAGGTGAACGAGCCTATGGTCAATGATCAATGGCCACACAACCCCCATTTTTGTCGAAAATAGCCATGAACGACCATTTTCAATAATACGGAAGGCTAACACCTGCAGATTTTTGACTAAGAAATGGTCTCCACTAAAAATCTAAGAATGTGACCTACGACAAGGAAACATATGTGGGGTGAGGTGTACGAGCCTCTGGTCGATGATCAATGGCCACACAACCCCCATTTTTGTCGGAAATAGCCATGAACAACCATTTTGAATAATACCGAAGGCTAACACATACGGATTTTTGACCAAGAAATGGTCTCCACAAGAAATCCAAGAATGTGATCTATGGCAAGGAAACATATGTGGGGTCAGGTGTACGACCCTGTGGTCGATGATCAATGGCCACACAACCCTCATTTTTGTCGAAAATAGCATGAACGCCCATTTTCAATAATACCAAAAGGCTAACACCTACGGATTTTCGACCAAGAAATGGTCTCCACTATAAATCCAAGAATGTGATCTATGGCTAGGAAACATATGTGGGGAGAGGTGTATGAGCCTCTGGTCGATGATTAATGGTCACACAACGCCATTTCTGTCGATAATAACATGAACAACCATTTTCAATAATACCGAAGGCTAACACCAACTGATTTTTCACCAAGAAATGGTCTCCACCAGAAATCCAAGAATGTCATCTATGGCAAGGAAACATAACTGGGGTGAGGCCTATGAGCCTCTGGTTGATGATCAAAGGCCACACAACCCCTATTTTTGTCGAAAATAGCATGAACGACCACTTTCAATAATACTGAAGGCTAACACCTTAGGATTTTTGACCAAGAAATGGTCTGCACTAGAAATCCAAGAATGTGATCTATGGCAAGGAAACATATACGGGGTGAAGTGAACGAGCCTCTGGTCAATGATCAATAGACACACAACCACCATGTTTGTTAAAAATAGCCATGAACGACCATTTTCAATAATACCGAAGGCTAACACCTACGGATTTTTGACAAAAAATGGTCTCCACCAGAAACCAAAGAATGTGATCTATGGCAAGGAAACATATGTGGGGTGAGGTGAACGAGCCTCTGGTCAATGATCAATGGCCACACAACCCCCATTTTTGTCGAAAATTGCCATTAATGACCATTTTCAATAATACCGAAGGCTAAGACCGATGATTTTTGACCAAGAAATGGTCTCCACTAGAAATCCAAGAATGTGACCTATGGCAAGGAAACATATGTGGGGTGAGGTGTACGAGACTCTGGTCGATGATCAATGGCCACACAATCCCCATTTTTGTCGGAAATAGCCATGAACGACCATTTTCAATAATACCGAAGGCTAACACCTACGGATTTTTGACCAAGAAATGGTCTCCACCAGAAATCTATGAATGTGACCGATGGCAAGGAAACATATGTGGGGTGAGGTGTACGATCGTCTGGTCGATGGTCAATGGCCACACAACCACCATTTTTGTCGGAAATAGCCATGAACGACCATTTTCAATAATACCGAAGGCTAACACCTACGGATTTTTGACCAAGAAATGTCTCCACCAGAAATCCAAAATGTGATCTAAGGCAAGGAAACATAAGTGGTGTGAGGTGTACGAGCCTCTAGTCAATGATTAATGGCCACACAACCCCCATTTTTGTTAAAAATAGCCATGAACGACCATTTTCAATAATACCGAAGGCTAACACCGATGGGTTTTTTACGAAGAAATGGTCTCCACCAGAAGTCCAAGAATGTGACCTAAGGCAAGGAAACATATGTGGGGTGAGGTGTACAATCCTCAGGTCGATGATCAATGGCCACACAACCCCCATTTTTTCGAAAATAGCCATGAACGACCATTTTCAATAATACCGAAGGCTAACACCTACAGATTTTTGACCAAGAAATGGTCTCCACCAGAAATCCAAGAATGTGATCTATGGCAAGGTAAAATATGTGGGGTGAGGTAAACGTGCCTCTGGTCAATAATAAATGGCCACACAACCCCCATTTTTGTCGAAAATAGCCATGAACGACCATTTTGAGTAATATCGAAGGCTAACACATATGGATTTTTTACGAAGATATGGTCTCCACTAGAAATCCAAGAATGTGATCTATGGAAAGGAAACATATGTGGGGTGAGTTGTACGAGCCTCTAGTCAATGATCAATGGCCACACAACCCCCATTTTTGTCGAAAATAGCATGAACGACCATTTTCAATAATACCGAAGGCTAACACCGACGGATTTTTCACTAAGAAATGGTCTCCACCAGAAATCCAAGAATGTGATTTATGGTAAGGAAACATATGTGGGGTGAGGTGTACGAGCCTCTGGTTGATGATCAATGACCACACAACTGCTATTTTTGTCGAAAATAGCATGAACGAACATTTTCAATAATACCGAAGGCTAACACCTACAAATTTTTGACCAAGAAATGGTCCCCACCAGAAATCCAAGAATGTTATTTATGGCCAGGAAACTTATGTGGGGTGAGGTGAACATGCCTCTGGTCAATAATCAATTGCCACACAACCCCATTTTGTCGAAAATAGCCATGAATGACCATTTTCAATAATATCCAAGGCTAACACCTAAGAATTTTTGACCAAGAAATGGTCTCCACCAGAAATCCAAGAATGTCACCTATGACAAGGAAACATATGTGGGGTGAGGTGTACGAGTCTCTGGTCGATGATCAATGGCCACACAACCCACAATTTTTTCGAAAATAGCCATGAACGAACATTTTCAAAAATACCGAAGATTAACACCTACGAATTTTTGACCAAGAAATGGTCTCCACCAGAAATCCAAGAATGTGATATATGGCAAGAAAACATATGTGGGATGAGGTGAACGAGCCTCTGGTCAATGATAAATGGCCACAAAACCCCCATTTTTGTTGAAAATAGCCATGAACGACCATTTTCAATAATACCGAAGGCTAACACCTACGGATTTTTGACGAAGAAATGGTCTCCACTAGAAATCCAAGAATGTGATCTATGTCAAGGAAACATATGTGGGGTGAGGTGTACGAGCCTCTAGTCAATGATCAATGGCACACAACCCCCATTTTTGTCGAAAATAGCATGAACGACCATTTTCAATAATACCGAAGGCTAACACCAACGGATTTTTCACCAAGAAAGGGTCTCCACCAGAAATCCAAGAATGTGATCTATGGCAAGGAAACATATGTGGGGTCAAGTGTACGAGCCTCTAGTTGATGATCAAAGGCCACATAACCCATATTTTTGTCGAAAATGGCATGAACGACCATTTTCAATAATACCGAAGGCTAACACCTACGGATTTTTGACCAAGAAATGGTCTCCACCAGAAATCCAAGAATGTGATCTATGGCAAGGTAAAATATGTGGGGTGAGGTAAACGTGCCTCTGGTCAATAATAAATGGCCACACAACCCCCATTTCTGTCGAAAATAGCCATGAACGACCATTTTGAGTAATATCGAAGGCTAACACATATGGATTTTTTACGAAGATATGGTCTCCACTAGAAATCCAAGAATGTGATCTATGGAAAGGAAACATATGTGGGGTGAGTTGTACGAGCCTCTAGTCAATGATCAATGGCCACACAACCCCCATTTTTGTCGAAAATAGCATGAACGACCATTTTCAATAATACCGAAGGCTAACACCGACGTATTTTTCACTAAGAAATGGTCTCCACCAGAAATCCAAGAATGTGATTTATGGTAAGGAAACATATGTGGGGTGAGGTGTACGAGCCTCTGGTTGATGATCAATGGCCACACAACTGCTATTTTTGTCGAAAATAGCATGAACGAACATTTTCAATAATACCGAAGGCTAACACCTACAAATTTTTGACCAAGAAATGGTCCCCACCAGAAATCCAAGAATGTTATTTATGGCCAGGAAACTTATGTGGGGTGAGGTGAACATGCCTCTGGTCAATAATCAATTGCCACACAACCCCCATTTTGTCGAAAATAGCCATGAATGACCATTTTCAATAATATCCAAGGCTAACACCTAAGAATTTTTGACCAAGAAATGGTCTCCACCAGAAATCCAAGAATGTGATCTATGGCAAGGAAACATATGCGGGGTGAAGTGAACGAGCCACTGATCAATGATCATTGGCCACACAACCCCCATTTTGTCGTAAATAGCCATGAACGACCATTTTGAATAATACCGAAGTCTAACACCTACAGATTTTTGACCAAGAAATGGTCTCCACCAGAAATCCAAGAATGTCACCTATGACAAGGAAACATATGTGGGGTGAGGTGTACGAGTCTCTGGTCGATGATCAATGGCCACACAACCCACAATTTTTTCGAAAATAGCCATGAACGAACATTTTCAAAAATACCGAAGATTAACACTTACGAATTTTTGACCAAGAAATGGTCTCCACCAGAAATCCAAGAATGTGATATATGGCAAGAAAACATATGTGGGATGAGGTGAACGAGCCTCTGGTCAATGATAAATGGCCACAAAACCCCCATTTTTGTTGAAAATAGCCATGAACGACCATTTTCAATAATACCGAAGGCTAACACCTACGGATTTTTGACGAAGAAATGGTCTCCACTAGAAATCCAAGAATGTGATCTATGTCAAGGAAACATATGTGGGGTGAGGTGTACGAGCCTCTAGTCAATGATCAATGGCACACAACCCCCATTTTTGTCGAAAATAGCATGAACGACCATTTTCAATAATACCGAAGGCTAACACCAACGGATTTTTCACCAAGAAAGGGTCTCCACCAGAAATCCAAGAATGTGATCTATGGCAACGAAACATATGTGGGGTCAAGTGTACGAGCCTCTAGTTGATGATCAAAGGCCACATAACCCATATTTTTGTCGAAAATGGCATGAACGACCATTTTCAATAATACCGAAGGCTAACACCTACGGATTTTTGACCAAGAAATGGTCTCCACCAGAAATCCAAGAATGTGATCTATGGCAAGGAAACATATGTGGGGTGAGGTGAACGTGCCTCTGGTCAATGATCAATGGCAACACAACCCCCATTTTTGTCGAAAATAGCCATGAATGATAATTTTCAATAATACCCAAGGCTAACACCTACGGATTTTTGACCAAGCAATGGTCTCCACAAGAAATCCAAGAATGTGATCTATGGCAAGGAAACATATGTGGGGTGAGGTGAACGAGCCTCTGGTCAATGATCAATGGCCACACAACCCCCATTTTTGTTGAAAATAGCCATGAACGACCATTTTCAATAATACCAAAGGCTAACACCTACAGATTTTTGGTCAAAAATCCGTTGGTGTTAGCCTTCGGTATTATTGAAAATGGTCGTTCTTGCAATTTTTGACAAAAATTGGGGTTGTGTGTCCATTGATCATTGACTAGAGGCTCGTACACCTCACCCCATATATGTTTCATTCACATAGATCACATTCTTGGATTTCGAGTGGAAACCATTTCTTCGTCAAAATCCGTAGGTGTGAGCCTTCGGTATTATTAAAAATGGTCGTTCATGGCTATTTTCGACAAAAATGGGGGTTGTGTGGCCATTGATCAACGACCAGAGGCTCGTACACCTCACCCCACATATGTTTCCTTGCCATAGGTCGCATTCTTCGATTTTTGGTGGAGACCATTTCTTGGTCAAAAACCCGTAGGTGTTAGGCTTCTGTATTATTGAAAATGACCGTTCATGGCTATTTACGACAAAAAAGGGGTTGTGTGGCCATTGATCGTTGACCAGTGGCTCGTTCACCTCACCCCACATATGTTTCCTTGCCATAGATCACATTCTTTTATTTCTGGTGGAGACCATTTCTTGGTCAAAAATCCGTAGGTGTTAGCCTTGGATATTATTGAAAATGGTCATTCATGGCTATTTTCGACAAAAATGGGGGTTCTGTGGCAATTGATCATTGACTAGAGGCACGTTCACCTCACACCACATATGTTTCCTTGACATAAATCATATTTTTGGATTTCTGGTGGAGACCATTTCTTGGTCAAAAATATGTAGGTGTCAGCCTTCGGTATTATTGAAAATGGTTGTTCATGCTATTTTTGACAAAAATAGGGGTTATGTGGCCTTTGATCGTCAACCAGAGGCTCGTATACCTCACCCCACATATGTTTCCTTGCCATAGATCACATTCTTGAATTTCTGGTGGAGGCCATTTCTTGGTGAAAAATCCGTTGGTGTTAGCCTTTGGTATTATTGAAAATGGTCTTTCATTTCTATTTTCGACAAAAATGGTGGTTTTGTGGCAATTGATCATTGACTAGAGGCTCATACACATCACACAACATATGTTTCCTTGCCATAGATCACATTCTTGGATTTCTAGTGGAGACCATTTTTTGTCAAAAATCGATAGGTGTTAGCCTTCGGTATTATTGAAAATGGTCGTTCATGGCTATTTTGACAAAAATGGGGGTTTTGTGGCAATTGATCATTGACCAGAGGCTCGTTCACCTCACCCCACATATGTTTTCTTGCCATAGATCACATTCTTGGATTTCTGGTGGAGACCATTTCTTGGTCAAAACATCGTAGGTGTTAGCCTTCGGTATTTTTGAAAATGGTCGTTCATTGTTATTTCCAACAAAAATGGGGGTTGTGTGGCCATTGATCATCGACCATAGGCTCGTACACCTCACCCCACATATGTTTCCTTGCCACAGGTCACATTCTTGGATTTCTGGTATAGACCATTTCTTGGTCAAAAATTTGTAGGTTTTAGCCTTCGGTATTACTGAAAATGGTCGTTCATGGCTATTTTCGACAAAAATGGGGGTTGTGTGGCCATTGATCATTGACAAGAGGCTCGTTCACCTCACCCCACATATGTTTCTTTGCCATAGATCACATTCTTATATTTCTGGTGGAGACCATTTCTTGGACAAAAATCCGTAGTTGTTAGGCTTCCGTATTATTGAAAATGGTTGTTGATGGCTATTTTCGTCAAAAATGGGGGTTGTTTGGCCATTGATCATATACCAGAGGCTCGTTCACCTCACCCCACATATGTTTCCTTGTCATAGATAACATTCTTGGATTTCTGGTGGAGACCATTTCTTGGTAAAAAATTCATAGGTGTTACCCTTCGGTATTATTGAAAATGGTCTTTCATGCTATTTTCGACAAAAATCAGGGTTGTGTGGCCTATGATCAGCAACAAGAGGCTCGTACACCTCACCCCACAAATCTTTCCTTGCCATAGATCACGTTCTTGGATTTCTAGTGGAGACCATTTCTTGGTCAAAAATCTATTGGTGTTAGCCTTCGGTATTATTCAAAATGGTCGTTCATGCTATTTCGACAAAAATCGGGGTTGTGTGGCCATTAATCATTGATTAGAGGCTCGTACACCACACCTGAAAGGGAAATGTGCCCTTAGGCCATCTCTAAGTGTTTTGGTGATTGGGTGCCAACACAAGTGCTTAAATGTGAATTTATGCTTATAGATGAATAAAGTACAAATCAAGAGCAAAGGTATGTTTCTAAGTCTTAGTACATTGATTTTGTGTACTAATATACTTGTCTAAGTGCTTGAAACAGAAAGTAGAAGAAAAGAGATGCAGGAAGCTTGGCTGTGTACAGCCAAGACTCAGTTCGGTCTGGAGCACAGGACTGTCCGGTGGTGCACCGGACAGTGTCCGGTGCGCCAGGCTGACTCGGCGTAAACTGCCCGCTCTCGGGAATTCGCCGACGGCGTACGGCTAAAATTCACCGGACTGTCCGGTGAGTCAACGGTCGGCTGCGCCAACGGTCGGCAGCGGAATCTGCGCGCGACACGTGGCTGGACCAACGGTCGGAAGGGGGCACCGGACTGTCCGGTGTGCACCGGACATGTCCGGTGCGCCAACTGTGCGCAGATCTGCATCAATCAGCAACGGTCGGATGCGCTGTTTAAGGAAACAAATCGGGCACCGGACAGTGTCCGGTGTGCACCGGACTGTCCGGTGCGCCACGAGACAGAAGGCAAAGATGGCCTTCCAGATTTGTTCCCAACGGCTCCTAGCTGCCTTGGGGCTATAAAAGGGACCCCTTGGCGCATGGAGGAGTACACCAAGCATTCCTACAACACTTCTAAGCACCAAGACATCGATCTCACGCATTCGTTTCATTGTGATAGCATCTAGAGCTCTTGTGGAGTTGTGAACTCATTGAGTTGCGTTGCGAGCTCTTGTTGCGACTTGTGTGCGTTGTTGCTCTGATCTTTTGAGTCTTGTGTGTGGTGCTCATTCCCACCTTACTCCGTATTTCTTTGTGAATCTTAAGTGTAAGGGCGAGAGGCTCCAAGTTGTGGAGATTCCTCGCAAACGGGATATTGAGAAGAAAAGCATAACACTGTGGTATTCAAGTTGATCATTGGATCACTTGAGAGGAGTTGAGTGCAACTCTCGTCCGTTGGGACGCCACAACGTGGAGTAGGCAAGTTTTGTACTTGGCCGAACCACGGGATAAATCACCGTGTCCTCTCTGTGTTGAACTTCTTGTGATCATCATATTGTGCAAAATCTTCGCTCTAGCCACTTGGCATTAACTGTGCTAACACTTAATCAAGTTTTGTGGCTTAAGTCTTTAAGATTTACAGGATCACCTATTCACCCCCCCCCCTCTAGGTGCTCTCAATTGGTATCGGAGCCGTTCTCTTCAAGAAAGGGACTAGCCGCCCGAAGAGATGGATCCTAAGGGGAAGGGAATTGTGATCAACGACAAAGAGAAGGAGTTCTTCGTCAACGAGCCAAGGGATGACAAGTCCAACGACTCGGGCTCGGGCCACAGACGCAAAGATGGGAAGAAGAAGAAGACAAGGCGCATCAAGGAGATCGTCTACTACGACGACAGCGATGAGTCCACTTCTTCCCAAAAGGACGACGACAACGACTACAAAAAGACGGTCAATTCGAACTTTTCATTTGATTATTCTCGTATTCCTCATAGTTCGAATTCGCATTTGCTTTCCATTCCACTCGGCAAGCCCCCACACTTTGATGGAGAGGACTACGGATTTTGGAGCCACAAAATGCGTAGTCACCTATTCTCTCTCCATCCAAGCATATGGGAGATTGTAGAGAGTGGAATGAAATCTGATAGTTCGAATAGCCCTATGCTTATAAATGAACAAATTCATAGAAATGCACAAGCTACTACTGTTCTCTTAGCATCTTTGTGCAGGGAAGAATACAATAAGGTGAGCGGCTTGGACAATGCCAAGCAAATATGGGACACCCTCAAGATCTCTCACGAGGGCAATGACGTCACCATGCTCACCAAGATGGAATTGGTGGAGGGCGAACTTGGGAGATTTGCTATGATAAGGGGGGAGGAGCCAACCCAAACATACAACCGGCTTAAGACCCTTGTCAACAAGATAAGGAGCTACGGAAGCACGCGATGGACGGATCACGACGTCGTCCGCCTAATGCTAAGGTCCTTTACCATTCTTGATCATCATTTGGTGAACAATATTCATGAAAATCCTAGGTACACCAAGATGTCGCCCGAAGAAATTCTTGGGAAGTTTGTAAGCGGGCGAATGATGATCAAGGAGGCAAGATATGTGGACGACGCGTTGAACGGTCCTATTCATGAGCCTCAACCCATTGCTCTCAAGGCAACAAGGAGCAAGGAGGCGCTACCAAGCAAGGTGGCGCAAGTTGAGGCGGCCGGGCTAAATAATGAGGAGATGGCCCTCATCATTAAGCGCTTCAAGACGGCGCTTAAAGGTCGCAAGGGACAACAAAGCAAGACCAAGACAAAGGAGAAGCGCTCGTGCTTCAAATGTGGTAAGATTGGTCATTTCATTGCTAACTGTCCCGATAATGAAAGTGACCAGGAAAAGGGGAACAAAAGGGAGAAGAAGAAGCATTACAAGAAGGCAAAGGGCGAGGCACATATTGGAAAGGAGTGGGATTCGGATTGCTCCTCATCCGACTCCGACAACGAAGGACTCGCCGCCACCGCCTTCAACAAGTCATCTCTCTTCCCCAACGAGCATCACAAATGCCTCATGGCTAAGGAGAAGAAAGTAAGTACTCGAAACTCTACTTATGCTTCTTCTAGTGATGATGAGTCTAGTGATGATGATGAAGTAGATTATTCATGTTTGTTTAAAGGTCTAGATAGAACCAAAGTAGACAAAATTAATGAATTGATTGATGCTCTAAATGAGAAGAACATACTTTTAGAGAAACAAGAGGATTTATTGTATGAAGAACATGATAAATTTATAGAAGCTCAAAAATCCTATGCTTTAGAAGTTAAAAGAAATGAAATGCTTTCTTTTGAACTATCTACTTGTCATGAAACCATTTCTACTTTAAAAGGTGTCAACAATGATTTAAATGCTAAATTAGAAGTAGCAAATAAAACCAATTCTTGTGTAGAACATGTCGCAATTTGTTCTAGGTGTAAAGATTTTGATATTAATGCTTGTAGTGAACACTTAGTTTCTATTTCAAAATTAAATGATGAATTAGCTAGTCTTAATGCACAACTTAAGACTAGCAAGAGTGATTTTGATAAACTGAAATTTGCTAGGGATGCCTACACTGTTGGTAGACACCCCTCCATTAAGGATGGACTTGGCTTCAAAAGGGAAGCCAAGAACTTAACAAGCCATAAGGCTCCCATTCCCGCTAAGGAGAAAGGGAAGGCCCCTATGGCTACTAGCACTAAAAAGAACCATGCTTTTTTATATCATGATAGAAGACAATCTAGGAGTGCTTATAGGGGTTATAATGCTTATGATGATTTTGATTCTCATCACATGATTGCTTCTAGCTCTTCTTATATGCATGGTAGAAATATGTCTAGGAGAAATGCTATTCATCATTTGCCTAGAACGAATGTTATTCATGCTCCTAGGAAAGTAGTAAATGAACCTTCTACAATATATCATGCTTTGAATGCTTCCTTTGCAATTTGTAGAAAGAATAGAAAAGTAATTGCTAGGAAGTTAGGGGCTAAATGCAAGGGTGATAAAACTTGCATTTGGGTCCCTAAGGAGATTTGTGCTAACCTTGTAGGACCCAACATGAGTTGGGTACCTAAAACCCGAGCCTAAATTTGTCTTGCAGGTTTATGCATCCGGGGGTTCAAGCTGGATTATAGACAGCGGATGCACAAACCATATGACGGGGGAGAAGAAGATGTTCACCTCCTACGTCAAGAGTAAGGATTCCCAAGATTCAATTATATTCGGTGATGGGAATCAAGGCAAGGTAAAAGAGTTAGGTAAAATTGCAATTTCCAATGAGCACTCTATTTCTAATGTGTTTTTAGTAGAGTCTCTTGGTTATAATTTACTATCTGTTAGTCAATTATGCAATATGGGGTATAACTGTTTATTCACAAACGTAGATGTGTCTGTCTTTAGAAGAAGTGATGGTTCACTAGCTTTTAAGGGTGTATTAGACGGCAAGCTTTACTTAGTTGATTTTGCAAAAGAAGAGGCCGGTCTAGATGCATGCTTAATAGCTAAGACTAGCATGGGCTGGCTGTGGCATCGCCGCTTGGCACATGTAGGGATGAAGAACCTTCACAAGCTTCTAAAGGGAGAACACGTGATAGGATTGACTAATGTAAAATTCGAAAAAGATAGACCTTGTGCAGCTTGTCAGGCAGGTAAACAAGTGGGAGGAGCACATCACAGCAAGAATGTGATGACCACATCAAGGCCCCTGGAGCTGCTGCACATGGACCTCTTCGGACCCGTCGCCTATCTGAGTATAGGAGGAAGTAAGTATGGTCTGGTTATTGTTGATGATTTTTCCCGCTTCACTTGGGTGTTCTTTTTGCAGGATAAGTCTGAAACCCAAGGGACCCTCAAGCGCTTCCTCAGGAGAGCTCAAAATGAGTTTGAGCTCAAAGTGAAGAAGATAAGAAGCGACAACGGGTCCGAGTTCAAGAACCTTCAAGTGGAGGAGTTTCTTGAGGAGGAAGGGATCAAGCACGAGTTCTCCGCTCCCTACACACCACAGCAAAATGGTGTGGTAGAGAGGAAGAACAGGACGCTAATCGATATGGCAAGGACGATGCTTGGAGAATTCAAGACCCCCGAGCGTTTTTGGTCGGAAGCCGTGAACACGGCTTGCCACGCCATCAACAGGGTCTACCTTCACCGACTCCTAAAGAAGACGTCATATGAACTTTTAACCGGTAACAAAACCAATGTATCTTACTTTCGTGTATTTGGGAGCAAGTGCTACATTCTAGTGAAGAAGGGTAGAAATTCTAAATTTGCTCCCAAAGCTGTAGAGGGGTTTTTGTTAGGTTATGACTCAAATACAAAGGCGTATAGAGTCTTCAACAAATCATCGGGTTTGGTTGAAGTCTCTAGCGACGTTGTATTTGATGAGACTAATGGCTCTCCAAGAGAGCAAGTTGTTGATCTTGATGATATAGATGAAGAAGATGTTCCGACGGCCGCAATTCGAACCATGGCAATTGGTGATGTGCGACCACAGGAACAAGATGAGCAAGATCAACCTTCTTCCTCAACAACGGTGCATCCCCCAACTCAAGACGATGAACAGGTTCATCAACAGGAGGCGTGTGATCAAGGGGGAGCACAAGATGGTAATGTGATGGAGGAAGAAGCACAACCGGCACCTCCAACCCAAGTTCGAGCGATGATTCAAAGGGATCATCCCGTCGACCAAATTCTTGGTGATATCAGCAAGGGAGTAACTACTCGATCTCGATTAGTTAATTTTTGTGAGCATTACTCCTTTGTCTCTTCTATTGAGCCTTTCAGGGTAGAAGAGGCCTTGCTAGATCCGGACTGGGTGTTGGCCATGCAAGAGGAGTTAAACAACTTCAAGCGCAATGAAGTTTGGACACTGGTGCCTCGTCCCAAGCAAAATGTTGTGGGAACCAAGTGGGTGTTCCGCAACAAACAGGACGAGCACGGGGTGGTGACAAGGAACAAGGCTCGACTTGTGGCAAAAGGTTATGCCCAAGTCGCAGGTTTGGACTTTGAGGAGACATTTGCTCCTATGGCTAGGCTAGAATCAATTCGTATCTTGCTAGCATATGCCGCTCACCATTCTTTCAGGTTGTTCCAAATGGATGTGAAGAGCGCTTTCCTCAACGGGCCAATCAAGGAGGAGGTGTACGTGGAGCAACCCCCTGGCTTTGAGGATGAACGGTACCCCAACCACGTGTGTAAGCTCTCTAAGGCGCTCTATGGACTTAAGCAAGCCCCAAGAGCATGGTATGAATGCCTTAGAGATTTCTTAATTGCTAATGCTTTTAAGGTTGGGAAAGCCGATCCAACTCTTTTCACTAAGACATGTGATGGTGATTTATTTGTGTGCCAAATTTATGTCGATGACATAATATTTGGTTCTACTAATAAAAAGTCTTGTGAAGAGTTTAGCAGGGTGATGACGCAGAAATTCGAGATGTCGATGATGGGAGAGTTGAACTACTTCCTTGGGTTCCAAGTGAAGCAACTCAAGGACGGCACCTTCATCTCCCAAACGAAGTACACGCAAGATCTACTGAAGCGGTTTGGGATGAAGGACGCCAAGCCCGCAAAGACACCGATGGGAACCGACGGGCACACCGACCTCAACAAAGGTGGTAAGTCCGCTGATCAAAAAGCATACCGGTCAATGATAGGGTCATTACTTTACTTATGTGCTAGTAGACCGGATATTATGCTTAGCGTATGCATGTGTGCTAGATTTCAATCCGATCCTAAGGAGTGCCACTTAGTGGCGGTGAAGCGAATCCTTAGATATTTAGTTGCTACGCCTTGCCTCGGGCTCTGGTATCCAAAGGGGTCTACCTTTGACTTGATTGGATACTCAGACTCCGATTATGCTGGATGTAAGGTCGATAGGAAGAGTACATCGGGGACGTGCCAATTCTTAGGAAGGTCCTTGGTGTCATGGAAATCTAAGAAACAAACTTCCGTTGCTCTATCCACCGCTGAGGCCGAGTATGTTGCCGCAGGACAGTGTTGCGCGCAACTACTTTGGATGAGGCAAACCCTCAGGGACTTTGGCTACAATCTGAGCAAAGTCCCACTCCTATGTGATAATGAGAGTGCTATCCGCATGGCGGAAAATCCTGTTGAGCACAGCCGCACAAAACACATAGACATCCGGCATCACTTTTTGAGAGACCACCAGCAAAAGGGAGATATCGAAGTGTTTCATGTTAGCACCGAGAACCAGCTAGCCGATATCTTTACCAAACCTCTAGATGAGAAGACCTTTTGCAGGCTGCGTAGTGAGCTAAATGTCTTAGATTCGCGGAACTTGGATTGAATTGTAGCATACATGTGTTTATGCCTTTGATAATGTTCATTCTGCATCTTGTTGCTTATTGTGGTGCTCAAGTTGTACAAACACTCCCTGGACCTCACAAGTCCGTTGCAAAGTGATGCACAGTTTTAGGGGGAGATGTGTTACAACTTGACCCTTTGAGACTAACCATATGCTTGAGTTTGCTTGAATTAGTCTCAAAGAAGGATTGAAAGGGAAAAGATGGACTTGGACCATGAAAGACTTCCACTGCACTCCGATGAGAGGGTAACTTATTTCAAGTTCATCTCATGAACTCTTGTTGCCATTTGCTCTTAATTGAAGTTTTTGGTGAGGCAATGAGGTTAAAGGGCCAAGATTGATCCCGTTTTGGTGCTTGATGCCAAAGGGGGAGAAAATAAAGGCCAAAGTGATAAATGGATCAGCTACCACTTGAGAGATTTTGAAAATAGTAGAATAGAGTTTTTTTTTGTTGTTTTGTCAAAACTCTTTTATTGTCTCTCTTATTAAAAGTTGGATTCTTGTGGGGAGAAATGGTAATTATGGGAAATAGGGGGAGTTTTTGAAATCTTTGATCAATCTCTTTTGGAATGACTCTCTTTATGCTTCAACATGTGTGTTTGACTAAGAGATAGAGATTTGAGTTTGATTTACAAAAACAAACCAAGTGGTGGCAAAGGATGATCCATATATGACAAATTCGATTCAAAACAAAAATGAGTTTTATTTGAAGTGATATTGCACTTGTTCTTGTTGCTTTATGTGTGTTGGCATAAATCACCAAAAAGGGGGAGATTGAAAGGGAAATGTGCCCTTAGGCCATCTCTAAGTGTTTTGGTGATTGGGTGCCAACACAAGTGCTTAAATGTGAATTTATGCTTATAGATGAATAAAGTACAAATCAAGAGCAAAGGTATGTTTCTAAGTCTTAGTACATTGATTTTGTGTACTAATATACTTGTCTAAGTGCTTGAAACAGAAAGTAGAAGAAAAGAGATGCAGGAAGCTTGGCTGTGTACAGCCAAGACTCAGTTCGGTCTGGAGCACCGGACTGTCCGGTGGTGCACCGGACAGTGTCCGGTGCGCCAGGCTGACTCGGCGTAAACTGCCCGCTCTCGGGAATTCGCCGACGGCGTACGGCTAAAATTCACCGGACTGTCCGGTGTGCACCGGACTGTCCGGTGAGTCAACGGTCGGCTGCGCCAACGGTCGGCAGCGGAATCTGCGCGCGACACGTGGCTGGACCAACGGTCGGAAGGGGGCACCGGACTGTCCGGTGTGCACCGGACATGTCCGGTGCGCCAACTGTGCGCAGATCTGCATCAATCAGCAACGGTCGGATGCGCTGTTTAAGGAAACAAATCGGGCACCGGACAGTGTCCGGTGTGCACCGGACTGTCCGGTGCGCCACGAGACAGAAGGCAAAGATGGCCTTCCAGATTTGTTCCCAACGGCTCCTAGCTGCCTTGGGGCTATAAAAGGGACCCCTTGGCGCATGGAGGAGTACACCAAGCATTCCTACAACACTTCTAAGCACCAAGACATCGATCTCACGCATTCGTTTCATTGTGATAGCATCTAGAGCTCTTGTGGAGTTGTGAACTCATTGAGTTGCGTTGCGAGCTCTTGTTGCGACTTGTGTGCGTTGTTGCTCTGATCTTTTGAGTCTTGTGTGTGGTGCTCATTCCCACCTTACTCCGTATTTCTTTGTGAATCTTAAGTGTAAGGGCGAGAGGCTCCAAGTTGTGGAGATTCCTCGCAAACGGGATATTGAGAAGAAAAGCATAACACTGTGGTATTCAAGTTGATCATTGGATCACTTGAGAGGAGTTGAGTGCAACTCTCGTCCGTTGGGACGCCACAACGTGGAGTAGGCAAGTTTTGTACTTGGCCGAACCACGGGATAAATCACCGTGTCCTCTCTGTGTTGAACTTCTTGTGATCATCATATTGTGCAAAATCTTCGCTCTAGCCACTTGGCATTAACTGTGCTAACACTTAATCAAGTTTTGTGGCTTAAGTCTTTAAGATTTACAGGATCACCTATTCACCCCCCCCCCCTCTAGGTGCTCTCAACACCCCACACATGTTTCCTTGACATAGATCACATTCTTGGATTTCTAGTGGAAACCATTTCTTCGTCAAAAATTCGTACGTGTTAGCCTTCGGTATTATTGAAAATGGTCGTTCATGGCTATTTTCGACAAAAAATGGGGTTTTGTGGCCATTGATCATTCTCATACACCTCACCCCACTTATGTTTCCTTGCCATAGGTCACATTCTTGGATTTCTGGTGGAGACCATTCCTTGGTCAAAAATCCGTAGGTGTTAGCCTTAGGTATTATTGAAAATGGTCGTTCATGGCTATTTTCGACAAAAATGGGGGTTGTGTGGCCATTGATCATTGACCAGAGGCTCGTTCACACCACCCCACATATGTTTTCTTGCCATAGATCACATTCTTGGATTTCTGGTGGAGACCATTTCTTGGTCAAAACTTCGTATGTGTTAGCCTTCGATATTATTGAAAATGGTCGTTCATGGCTATTTTCGACAAAAATGGGGTTTTTGTGGCCATTGATCATTGACTAGAGACTTGTACACCTCACCCCACATATGTTTCCTTGCCATATATCACATTCTTGGATTTCTGGTGGAGACCATTTTTGGTCAAAAATCCGTAGGTGTTAGCCTTCGGTATTATTAAAAATGGTCGTTCATGGCTATTTTCGACAAAAATGGGGGTTTTGTGGCAATTGATCATTGACCAGAGGCTCGTTCACCTCACCCCACATATGTTCTCTTGCCATAAATCACATTCTTGGATTTCTGTTGGAGACCATTTCTTGGTCAAAACTTCGTAGGTGTGAGCCTTCGGTATTATATATTGAAAATGGTTGTTCATGGTTATTTCCAACAAAAATGGGGGTTGTGTGGCCATTGATCATCGACCAGAGGCTCGTACACCTCACCCCACATATGTTTCCTTGACATAGGTCACATTCTTGTATTTCTGGTGGAGACCATTTCTTGGTAAAAAATCCGTAGGTTTTAGCATTCAGTATTATTGAAAATGGTCGTTCATGGCTATTTTTGACAAAAATGGGGGTTGTGTGCCATTGATCATTGACAAGAGGCTCGTTCACCTCACCCCACATATGTTTCTCTGGCACAGATCACATTCTCAGATTTCTGGTGGAGACCATTTCTTGGTCAAAAATCCGTAGGTGTTAGGGTTCGGTATTATTGAAAATGGTCGTTCATTGCTATTTTCGACAAAAATGGGGGTTGTGTGGCCATTGATCATAGAACAGAGGCTTGTTCACCTCACCCCACATATGTTTTCTTGCCATAGATCACATTCTTGGATTTCTGGTGGAGACCTTTTTTTGGTCAAAAATTCGTAGGTGTTAGGCTTTGGTATTATTGAAAATGGTCGTTCATGCTATTTTCGACAAAAATGGGGGTTGTGTGCCCTATAATCATCAACAAGAGGCTCGTAAACCTCACCCCTTATATGTTTCATTGACATAGATCACATTCTTGGATTTCTAGTGGAAACCATTTCTTTGTCAAAAATCCGTAGGTGTGAGCCTTCGTTATTATTAAAAATGGTCGTTCATGGCTATTTTCGAAAAAATGGGGGTTGTGTGGCCATTGATCTTCGACCAGAGGCTAGTACACCTCACCCCACATATGTTTCCTTGCCATAGGTCACATTCTTGGAGTTTTGGTGGAGACCATTTCTTGGTCAAAAATCCGTAGGTGTTAGGCTTCGGTATTATTGACAATGGCCGTTAATGGCTATTTACGACAAAAAAGGGGGTTGTGTGGCCATTGATCATTGACCAGTGGCTCGTTCACCTCACCCCACATTTGTTTCCTTGCCATAGATCACATTCTTCGATTTCTGGTGGAGACCATTTGTTGGTCAAAAATCTGTAGGTGTTAGCCTTGGATATTATTGAAAATGGTCATTCATGGCTATTTTCGACAAAAATGGGGGTTGTGTGGTAATTGATCATCGACTAGAGGCACGTTCACCTCACCCCACATATGTTTCCTTGCCATAAATCATATTTTTGGATTTCTGGTGGAGACCATTTCTTGGTCTAAAATATGTAGGTGTTAGCCTTCGGTATTATTGAAAATGGTCGTTCATTCTATTTTTGACAAAAATAGGGGTTGTGTGGCCTTTGATCGTCAACCAGAGGCTCGTATACCTCACCCCACATATGTTTCCTTGCCATAGATCACATTCTTGGTATTATTGAAAATGGTCGTTCATGGTTATTTCCAACAAAAATGGGGGTTGTGTGGCCATTGATCATCGACTAGAGGCTCGTACACCTCACCACACATATGTTTCCTTGCCATAGGTCACATTCTTGGATTTATGGTGGAGACCATTTCTTGGTCAAAAATTCGTAGGTTTTAGCCTTCGGTATTATTGAAAATGGTCGTTCATGGCTATTTTCGACAAAAATGGGGGTTGTGTGGCCATTAATCATTGACAAAAGGCTCGTTCACCTCACTCCACATATGTTTCTTTTCCATAGATCACATTCTTGGATTTCTGGTGGAGACCATTTCTTGGTCAAAAATCCGTAGGTGTTAGGCTTCGGTATTATTAAAAATGGTCGTTCATGGCTATTTTCGTCAAAAAATGAGGGTTGTGTGGCCATTGATCATATACAAGAGGCTCATTCACCTCACCCCACATATGTTTCCTTGCCATAGATCACATTCCTGGATTTCTGGTGGAGACCATTTCTTGGTCAAAAAATTGTAGGTGTTAGCCTTCGGTATTATTGAAAATGGTCGTTCATGCTATTTTCGACAAAAATTGGGGTTGTGTGGCCTATGATCATCAACAAGAGGCTTTTACACCTCACCCCACAAATGTTTCCTTGCCATAGATCACGTTCTTGGATTTCTGGTGGAGACCATTTCTTGGTCAAAAATCTGTTGGTGTTAGCCTTCGGTATTATTGAAAATGGTTGTTCATGCTATTCCAATAAAAATCGGGGTTGTGTGGCCATTGATCATTGATTAGAGGCTCGTACACCACACCCCACATATGTTTCCTTGACATAGGTCACATTCTTGGATTTCTAGTGGAAACCATTTCTTCGTCATAAATTCGTACGTGTTAGCCTTCGGTATTATTGAAAATTGTCGTTCATGGCTATTTTTGACAAAAATGGGGTTTTTGTGGCCATTGATCATTGACCAGAGGCTTGTACACCTCACCCCAAATATGTTTACTTGCCATAGGTCACATTCTTGGATTTTTGGTGGAGATGATTTCTTGGTCAAAAATTCGTAGGTGTTAGCCTTCGGTATTATTGAAAATGGTCGTTCATGGTTATTTCCAACAAAAATGGGGGTTGTGTGGCCATTGATCATCGACCAGAGGCTCGTACACCTCACCCCACATATGTTTCCTTGCCATAGGTCACAATCTTGTATTTCTAGTGGAGACCATTTCTTGGTCAAAAATCCGTAGGTTTTAGCCTTTGGTATTATTGAAAATGGTCGTTCATGGCTATTTTCGACAAAAATGGGGGTTGTGTGGCCATTGATCATTGACAAGAGGCTCGTTCACCTCACCCCACATATGTTTCTTTGCCATAGATCACATTTCTCAGATTTCTGGTGGAGACCATTTCTTGGTCAAAAATCCTTAGGTGTTAGGCTTCGTTATTATTGAAAATGGTCATTCATGGCTACTTTCGACAAAAATGGGGGTTGTGTGGCCATTGGTCATAGAACAGAGGCTCGTTCACCTCACCCCACATATGTTTTCTCGCCATAGATCACATTATTGGATTTCTGGTGGAGACCATTTCTTGGTCAAAAATTCGAAGGTGTTAGCCTTCGGTATTATTGAAAATGGTCATTCATGATATTTTCGATAAAAATCGGGGTTGTGTGGCCTATGATCATCAACAAGAGGCTCGTACAACTCACCCCACAAATGTTTCCTTGCCATAGATCACGTTCTTGGATTTCTGGTGGAGACCATTTCTTGGTGAAAAATCTGTTGGTGTTAGCCTTCGGTATTATTTAAAATGGTCGTTCATGCTATTTCAACAAAAATGGGGTTTTTGTGGCCATTGATCATAGACTAGAGGCTTGTACACCTCACCCCACATATGTTTCCTTGCCATATGTCACATTCTTGGATTTCTGGTGGAGACCATTTGTTGGTCAAAAATCCGTAGGTGTTAGCCTTCGGTATTATTGAAAATGGTCGTTCATGGCTATTTTCGACAAAAATGGGGGTTTTGTGGCAATTGATCATTGACCAGAGGCTCGTTCACCTCACCCCACATATGTTTTCTTGCCATAGATCACAATCTTGGATTTCTGGTGGAGACCATTTCTTGGTCAAAACTACGTAGGTGTTAGTCTTCGGTATTATTGAAAATGGTCGTTCATGGTTATTTCCAACAAAAATGGGGGTTGTGTGGCCATTGATCATCGACTAGAGGCTCGTACACCTCACCCCACATATGTTTCCTTGCCATAGGTCACATTCTTGTGTTTCTGGTGGAGACAATTTCTTGGTCAAAAATCCGTAGGTTTTGCCTTCGGTATTATTGAAAATGGTCGTCCATGCTATTTTCGACAAAAATGGGGGTTGTGTGGCCATTAATCATTGACAACAGGCTCGTTCACCTCACCCCACATATGTTTATTTTCCATAGATCACATTCTCAGATTCTAGTGGAAACCATTTCTTGGTCAAAAATCCGTAGGTGTTAGGCTTCGGTATTATTAAAAATGGTCGTTCATGGCTATTTTCGTCAAAAATGAGGGTTGTGTGGCCATTGATCATATACAAGAGGCTCGTTCACCTCACCCCACATATGTTTCCTTGCCATAGATCACATTCTTAGATTTCTGGTGGAGACCATTTCTTGGTCAAAAATTTGTAGGTGTTAGCCTTCGGTATTATTGACAATGGTCGTTCATGCTATTTTCGACAAAAATCGGGGTTGTGTGGCCTATGATCATCAACAAGAGGCTTTTACACCTCACCCCACAAATGTTTCCTTGCCATAGATCACGTTCTTGGATTTCTGGTGGAGACCATTTCTTGGTCAAAAATCTGTTGGTGTTAGCCTTCGGTATTATTGAAAATGGTTGTTCATGCTATTCCGATAAAAATCGGGGTTGTGTGGCCATTGATCATTGATTAGAGGCTCGTACACCACACCCCACATATGTTTCCTTGACATAGATCACATTCTTGGATTTCTAGTGGAAACCATTTCTTCGTCATAAATTCGTACGTGTTAGCCTTCGGTATTATTGAAAATTGTCGTTCATGGCTATTTTCGACAAAATGGGGTTTTTGTGGCCATTGATCATTGACCAGAGGCTTGTACACCTCAGCCCAAATATGTTTACTTGCCATAGGTCACATTCTTGTATTTTTGGTGGAGACGATTTCTTGGTCAAAAATCCGTAAGTGTTAGCCTTCGGTATTATTGAAAATGGTCGTTCATGGCTATTTTCAACAAAATGAGGGTTGTCTGGCCATTAATCATTGACCTGAGGCTCGTTCATCTCACCCCACATATGTTTTCTTGCCATAGATCACATTCTTGGATTTCTGGTGGAGTCCATTTCTTGGTCAAAACTTCGTAGGTGTTAGCCTTCGGTATTATTGAAAATGGTCGTTCATGGCTATTTTCGACAAAAATGGGGTTGTTGTGGCCATTGATCATTGACTAGAGGCTTGTACACCTCACCCCACATATGTTTCCTTGCCATATGTCACATTCTTGGATTTCTGGTGGAGACCATTTGTTGGTCAAAAATCCGTAGGTGTTAGCCTTCGGTATTATTGAAAATGGTCGTTCTTGGCTATTTTCGACAAAAATGGGGGTTTTGTGGCAATTGATCATTGACCAGAGGCTCGTTCACCTCACCCCACATATGTTTTCTTGCCATAGATCACAATCTTGGATTTCTGGTGGAGACCATTTCTTGGTCAAAACTACGTAGGTGTTAGTCTTCGGTATTATTGAAAATGGTCGTTCATGGTTATTTCCAACAAAAATGGGGGTTGTGTGGCCATTGATCATCGACCAGAGGCTCGTACACCTCACCCCACATATGTTTCCTTGACATAGGTCACATTCTTGTGTTTCTGGTGGAGACAATTTCTTGGTCAAAAATCCGTAGGTTTTGCCTTCGGTATTATTGAAAATGGTCGTCCATGCTATTTTCGACAAAAATGGGGGTTGTGTGGCCATTAATCATTGACAACAGGCTCGTTCACCTCACCCCACATATGTTTATTTTCCATATATCACATTCTCAGATTCTGGTGGAAACCATTTCTTGGTCAAAAATCCGTAGGTGTTAGGCTTCGGTATTATTGAAAATGGTTGTTCATGCTATTCCGATAAAAATCGGGGTTGTGTGGCCATTGATCATTGATTAGAGGCTCGTACACCACACCCCACATATGTTTCCTTGACATAGATCACATTCTTGGATTTCTAGTGGAAACCATTTCTTCGTCATAAATTCGTACGTGTTAGCCTTCGGTATTATTGAAAATTGTCGTTCATGGCTATTTTCGACAAAATGGGGTTTTTGTGGCCATTGATCATTGACCAGAGGCTTGTACACCTCAGCCCAAATATGTTTACTTGCCATAGGTCACATTCTTGTATTTTTGGTGGAGATGATTTCTTGGTCAAAAATCCGTAAGTGTTAGCCTTCAGTATTATTGAAAATGGTCGTTCATGGCTATTTTCAACAAAATGAGGGTTGTCTGGCCATTAATCATTGACCTGAGGCTCGTTCATCTCACCCCACATATGTTTTCTTGCCATAGATCACATTCTTGGATTTCTGGTGGAGTCCATTTCTTGGTCAAAACTTCGTAGGTGTTAGCCTTCGGTATTATTGAAAATGGTCGTTCATGGCTATTTTCGACAAAAATGGGGTTGTTGTGGCCATTGATCATTGACTAGAGGCTTGTACACCTCACCCCACATATGTTTCATTGCCATAGGTCACATTCTTGGATTTCTGGTGGAGACAATTTCTTGGTCAAAAATCTGTAGGTGTTAGCCATCGATATTATTGAAAATGGTCGTTCATGGCTATTTTCGACAAAAATGGGGGTTTTGTGGCAATTGATCATTGACTAGAGGCTCGTTCACCTCTCCCCACATATGTTTTCTTGCCATAGATCATATTCTTGGATTTCTGGTGGAGACCATTTCTTGGTCAAAACTTCGTAGGTGTTAGCCTTCGGTATTATTGAAAATGGTCGTTCATGGTTATTTCCAACAAAAATGGGGGTTGTGTGGCCATTGATCATCGACCAGAGGCTCGTACACCTCACCCCACATATGTTTCCTTGACATAGGTCACATTCTTGTATTTCTGGTGGAGATCATTTCTTGGTCAAAAATCCGTAGGTTTTAGCCTTCGGTATTATTGAAAATGGTCGTTCATGGCTATTTTCGACAAAAATGGGGGTTGTGTGGCCATTGATCATTGACAAGAGGCTCGTTCACCTCACCCCACATATGTTTCTTTGCCATAGATCACATTCTCATATTTCTGGTGGAGACCATTTCTTGGTCAAAAATCCGTAGGTGTTAAGCTTCGTTATTATTGAAAATGGTCGTTCATGGCTACTTTCGACAAAAATGGGGGTTGTGTGGCCATTGGTCATAGAACAGAGGCTCGTTCACCTCACCCCACATATGTTTCCTTGCCATAGATCACATTATTGGATTTCTGGTGGAGACCATTTCTTGGTCAAAAATTCGTAGGTGTTAGCCTTCGGTATTATTGAAAATGGTCGTTCATGCTATTTTCGACAAAAATAGGGGTTGTGTGGCCTTTGATCATCAACCAGAGGCTCGTACACCTCACCCCACATATGTTTCCTTGCCATAGATCACATTCTTGGATTTCTGGTGGAGACTATTTCTTGGTGAAAAATCCGTTGGTGTTAGCCTTCGGTATTTTTGAAAATGGTCGTTTATGCTATTTTCGACAAAAATCGGGTTGTGTGGCCATTGATCATTGACTAGTCGCTTATACACCACACCCCACATAAGTTTCCTTGACGTAGATCACATTCTTGGATTTCTAGTGGAAACCATTTCTTCGTCAAAAATCCGTAGGTGTTAGCCTTCGGTATTATTGAAAATGGTCGTTCATGGCTATTTTCGACAAAAATGGGGGTTTTGTGGCCATTGATCATTGAGCAGAGGCTCGTTGACCTCACCTCACATATGTTTTCTTGCAATAGATCACATTCTTGGATTTCTGGTAGAGACCATTTTTTGGTCAAAACTTCGTAGGTGTTAGCCTTCGATATTATTGAAAATGGTCGTTCATGGTTATTTCCAACAAAAATGGGGGTTGTGTGGCCATTGATCATCGACCAGAGGCTCGTACACCTCACCCCACATATGTTTCCTTGCCATAGGTCACATTCTTGTATTTCTGGTGGAGACCATTTCTTGGTCAAAAATCCGTAGATTTTAGCCTTCGGTATTATTGAAAATGGTCGTTCATGGCTATTTTCGACAAAAATGGGGGTTGTGTGGCCATTGATTGTAAAGCCCTAAAATTTGTATAAGGGAAATATAATAATATAAATAAATAAATATATTTATAAGTGGATGTTTTGGGATTATGGAACCTTTGGAGATTATTTAGTTTTCTTTTCTTTTTGCATATTCAATTAATAGTTTTTTTTGTGATGCATTTCATTTGACTAAAGGAACCTTAACTTAAATTTGATCTCAAATTATAAATGGAAATATAAAATAGAAACTGGGTAAAAAGAAAAAAATGATTTCTCCCATAATTGAATAATAAGAAGGAAAATAAATAAAATTATTACAAATAGTAGTATTGATATTCACTTTGAGATATATGTTAGAGCATTTTATTTATGGAGATCATATAATATAAAACTATTGTTCTTGAAATTAAAATGTGGGAATTACACATTTAAAAGGCAATGGTTAATAGAATAATAAATAAAATAATATCAATGTTGCATATCATGTAAAGTTGATTTCACAATAAAATGTTGAACATGAAAACCCAAACTAGAATCTAAATCCAAATTAGAAATCTGAATTTGAATTTAAATAGAGAAGAAAGAAAGAAAACAAAAAAATAATAGAAAAATAAAGAAAGGTTCATGGGCTCAAACCTGGCCTCAGCCCAGTTCGCGCGCTCCTACCGCGCGGCCCATTGGGGTGAATCACAGGCACCGACGCGTGGGGCCAGAATGTCATCCTCGCTGCGCTATGCACCCCTCACTGCCGCGTGGGGCCGTACCGTCAGGTTGGTCTCCCTCCTCTGGTTGTTGAGCTCGGATCATAACAACCGGGAGAGAAATCCGCCTGGACCCGCGCTTACCGCGTCTCGATCAGCTCGGACTTCGCCGCCGGTGTATAAATCGAACCGTGCTCTTTCCCCCCTTCTCGCCCGCTCTAATCGGTGCGTCGAGATCTTGCTCGTCGCCGTGTGCTGTGAAGAAGAGAGTCCGGCCGCCACCATGAGCACGCTCATACGCCATCGCAAGACACCGATTCCTCGCCCTGGGTTGTCGTGGGTGTGCACCGCACCTAAACAGCCCAACTAATTGCACGTTGGTGATGGGTGGGGCTGCAATTTCTCGACGGAAGTTTGCCTTGCGCCCAACCCCACGGATCCCCATGGCTAGATCGCTCTGTAGCTCTCTATCGTCAGTGAGTATTTCTGCCATATTCAAATTACCCTCCCTTTTGTGAATCACGGTCTGGATTGGTGTGGGGTGCACCGGGGCGCTAACCAGGCGTGCTCTGGCGACAGCTTCATAGTCATTGGGGGTGTGCCGCCGCTCTCCTCCACCGTGGGAAGAAGAAAGCCCCTATGCCGTCCATCCATGGATGTGCGGTCAAGATTAGATCTGGAAACCCTTAAGCCCCGACCGTCCGATGCTAGTTGAATGTTTGGGATCGCGCCCGTGCATACCCCTTCGCGTTTCTAATTCCGACCGTGGATCTCGGATCCAACGGCTGTGGGCGTACGGTTCGCTTAAATTTCAGGATCTAATCCGGGCCCTTGGTCCTTCATCGGGCGACCAGATTTGCCCCGTACCCCTTCAGCGTGACGTTTTTCTAAAAGGGCCCCTGCACTTAGTTGAAATAAACCCGCCGTCCTGTCTGGTGAGATCATAAGTCTTAGGAACGTTTTGCGTAATAGCCCCGGATCTCTCTGGATTTTGAACCGCAGCCCAACAGTAAATAATAAGGGAATAAATTATTGTAGAAAATGATTTTTAGTATCAAAAATAATTCTAGAACTTGTGTAATTCCTAGAAAATCCAGTTTTGCTCCGAATTAAGTCATTCTAGTGGCAATAATTTTGTATTAATATTGTCTATCAACCAGTAACACTGTTTAGCCATGAAACTTGAATTAAAATGATTCATTTGGATTAATCTATTCTAAGCACTAAATAATTTTGGAAACTCATAACTTAATAACCGTAACTCAGAATTTAGCAATTCTTGTTCCTACGATCCCGTTACGACACGTAGATTATTATTATACAGTTTATTCTTATGTTTGGTGTGATGTTAATTTTGCCTATACCATGTTTGTCTGTATTGCTACGTTTAGCAGTGAGGACACGTGTCATAGAAGAGCAAGTTGGTACCTGGAATCTCAAGTCCCAGGCAAGTTGTGCCCTTGATCACTTCTTTTACCCACTCATGTTCTAATTAATCATAATGGTCTGCATAGGTTAATTTTGATGTGACCTAATAGGTTACCCTAGTTTGTCTATCTTTATGCCTTGTTTACCACTGAACTTTTTGGGTAGTACTTGCTAGTGCTATATGTGGTTTTGGGCATTGAGATAAACATTATTCATGATTATAATTTTGTTATCAGTTGTGACTATTCATGATAAGATCATTATGTTAATTGGAACATGGAGCGACCACCCGGGAAAACAGTGCTACCACAAGGGTTTAATGGGATGCCCTTGGCTGATTAATTAGGAAAGCTAGTGGAAGACTACCTCACCTGAAAGGGGCAAGGGCAGTAGGAGAGGGGTCAGTGTGGGGAGGTCCTTGGTTGATTTTGCTGCGATGGCGGTCAGGCGAGGGATCCCTGCATTGGAGCTTCCTATAAACTGTAGCGGGTTTTCTGAAGCTAGTGGAACTTTGTAAAGGCCTCGTAGTGTTACCCTGCCTCGCTTCCTTGGAAGAGGTGTATGGGGCCCGTACAACCCCGTGGCAAATGGGTAACATGACTTTTGGGTAAAGATGCGCAAACTCTGTAGAGTGTAAAACTGGTATACTAGCCGTGCTCACGGTCATGAGCAGCTCGGACCCTCACATGATTAACTTATGGAACTAAATTCAATTTGTCATATGCATTGCATCGCAGGTGATGTTATTACTTTTGTTCTACTACTTAATTGGTTGGTATTTACTTATACTTAGTAATTGCTAATAAAATTTTGACCAACTTTAAAAGCAATGCTCAGCTCTAACCATCCTCTTTGGTAAGCCTTACACTTCACGTGAGCTCCCACCTTTGGCGAGTTCATGCACATTATTCCCCACAACTTGTTGAGCGATGAACGTATGTGAGCTCACTCTTGCTGTCTCACACCCCCACAGGTCAAGAACAGGTAACGCAGGATGAGGCGCATGGAGGATGCTGTGATGAGTTCGTGAGTGGTCTAGGTCGTTGTCTCCCAGTCAACTTTGGGTTGCTGGACCGTTGTCTCATTATAATGTAATTATTTTTTATTTATTTTGTATAGAAATCTTTTTATATAGTAAAGATGTGACATTCGATCCTGTGCCATGATTCATCATATGTGTGAGACTTGGTCCCAGCACACCTGGTGATTATGTTCGTGCCCGGGTCTTGGTGCCCCTGAAATCTGGGTGTGACAGAAGTGGTATCAGAGGAATGTTGACTGTAGGACGAAGCCTAGACAGAAATGGACATAACCATTATCCACTTACCTTACTCTGATTCTTTCTATACTTATCTTGATCTTGTTTCACCTTCTACTGGTCTACTCTGATTAGCCTTATCTTTGCTACTCCGATTCTTTTCTAAACTTATCTTAATCTTTTCTCATCTATTTCCGCTTTACTCTGATTATTCTTATCTTTTCTTTCTAAAAGAAAAATGTGGATTTCACACTTTGAAATCCTGTACCTATGGTGACCTTTAGGAATAGGAGACCTACTCATAGGAACAAAAACAAAACTATTTTTATAGATATCTATGCACTTGAATGCTTGTTCTTATGATACTTGTCTGATCTGGATCTTTGATTGAGTGTGATGAGTTGTGGAGTAATGTCCATGATTACATCTGCATTTACATATAGACATAAATACAAATAAATAAAATTCATAAGATAAAAAACTAGATTATCCTCCATTATTGTGTATCCATTTTAATAGATTCATCTTATCTTGAAAGGTTCTCTCTTATATTAATAGATCTGTCTTATCTCGAAAAGATTCTATCCTATCCTAACAGATCTAACAGACCTCAAAAGATTCTACCTTATCCTTATGGATTCAACTTGCCCTAATAAGCATATTTATCCCACTCTAGAATAACAACCATGAGCTAATCCTAAATTTATCTAGATCTTTTCTAGTCTAAAATAGTCATATCAATTTATTCTAGATTTGATCCAACCTAATAGGTTAATCTAACCTAACAAAGTCTAACCTTACATTGAGCTAACCTAAGGACAGTCACTTAACAAGTTAACACTAGTGAAATAAATTGGATCCTACTCCTATATACCTTGTTCTCCCCTCATGCACTTAAACCTAAATTAGTGCATTAGACCAACTCAACCGTGAGCATAAGAGCTAATCCAACCCGTAGAGTCATGATGAGTTGTATAATCAATCTATTCCCACTTAGCATCAAATAAGATTTTGAACTACCTCATGTAGCCCATCTCACTCATAACTACTTCGACCATATGCCCCAACTCTGTTGATATGCATTAACCTCAAATTAATGAGACCAAGACTGAAAAAGTAAAAGATCAACCTCGTCAAGAAAGAAGAGAAGTCAAACTCGATCATCAGAGGCATTACTACCCAACAAAAGTTCTTTCTCACTATAAACTTCCTTACCCCAGGCTATTCTTACCCTAACTTACCCATCTTTTATAATAAAATGACTATACATATATACCCATGCCTTCCTAATCACCTACTCATTTGTATCAAAGACTAAAAAATCTCTTGATTTTGGTACCAACTAGAAACTAAAAGCTACATTACAACAATCTCTCAATAACCTCTTTCTTACAAATCTCGAGAAAGAGATTTCTGTTAAGGAGGTAGGATTTGTAAAGTCCTAAAATTTGTATAAGGGAAATATAATAAGATAAATAAATAAATATATTTATAAGTGGATGTTTTGGGATTATGGAACCTTTGAACATTATTTGGTTTTCTTTTCTTTTTGCATAATCAATTAATAGTATCAAAGTAGTCAAGTGACCAATAATAAATAAAGAAATATGCATCTCGTGCTGATGTTTTTTTGTGATGCATTTCATTTGACTAAAGGAACCATAACTTAAATTTGATCTCAAATTATAAATGGAAATATAAAATAGAAACTGGGTAAAAAGAAAAAATGATTTCTCCCATAATTGAATAATAAGAAGGAAAATAAATAAAAATATTACAAATAGTAGTATTGATATTCACTTTGAGATATATGTTAGAGCATTTTATTTATGGAGATCATATAATATAAAACTATTGCTCTTGAAATAAAAATGTGGGAATTACACATTTAAAAGTCAATGGTTAATAGAATAATAAATAAAATAATATCAATGTTGCATATCATGTAAAGTTGATTTCACAATAAAATGTTGAACATGAAAACCCAAACTAGAATCTAAATCCAAATTAGAAATCTGAATTTGAATTTAAATAGAGAAGAAAGAAATAAAACAAAAAAATAATAGAAAAAGAAAGAAAGGTTCATGGGCTCAAACCTGGCCTCAGCCCAGTTCGCTCGCTCCTACCGCGCGGCCCATTGGGGTGAATCACAGGCGCCGACGCGTGGGGCCAGAATGTCATCCACGCTGCGCTATGCACCCCTCACTGCCGCGTGGGGTCGTGCCGTCTGGTTGGTCTCCCTCCTCTGGTTGTTGAGCTCGGATCGTAACAACCGGGAGAGAAATCCGCCTGGACCCACGCTTACCGCGTCTCGATCCGCTCGGACTTCGCCGCCAGTGTATGGACGGAGGCAGCAGCCTCAACATCATCTACGCCGAGACCCTCGGGCTCCTGCGCGTCGATTTGTCCTCCGTCCGAGCAGGCGCTGCGCCCTTCCACGGGATCATTCCCGGGAAGCGCGTCCAGCCCCTCGGACGACTCGACCTTCCCGTCTGCTTCGGAACGCCCTCTAACTTCCGAAGGGAGACCCTGACGTTCGAGGTGGTCGGGTTCCGAGGAACCTACCACGCGGTACTGGGAAGGCCATGCTACGCGAAGTTCATGGCCGTCCCCAACTACACCTACCTGAAGCTCAAGATGCCGGGCCCCAACGGGGTTATCACCGTCGGCCCCACGTACAAGCACGCGTTCGAATGCGACGTGGAGTGCGTGGAGTACGCCGAGGCCCTCGCCGAGTCCGAGGCCCTCATCGCTGACCTGGAAAGCCTCTCCAAAGAGGTGCCAGACGTGAAGCGTCATGCCGGCAACTTCGAGCCAGTGGAGACGGTCAAGGCCGTCCCCCTCGACCCCAGCGGCGACGCCTCCAAGCAGATCCGGATCGGTTCCAGACTTGACCCCAAATAGGAAGCAGTGCTCGTCGACTTTCTCCGCGCAAACGCCGACGTCTTCGCGTGGAGTCCCTCGGACATGCCCGGCATACCAAGGGATGTCGCCGAGCACTCGCTGGATATTCGGGCCGGAGCCCGACCCGTCAAGCAGCCTCTGCGCCGATTTGACGAGGAGAAGCGCAGAGTAATAGGCGAGGAGATCCACAAGCTAATGGCAGCAGGGTTCGTCAAAGAGGTATTTCATCCCGAATAGCTTGCCAACCCTGTGCTTGTGAGAAAGAAAGGGGGGAAATGGCGGATGTGTGTAGACTACACTGGTCTCAACAAAGCATGTCCGAAGGTTCCCTACCCTCTGCCTCGCATCGATCAAATCGTGGATTCTACTGCTGGGTGCGAAACCCTGTCTTTCCTCGATGCCTACTCAGGGTATCATCAAATCAGGATAAAAGAGTCCGACCAGCTCGCGACTTCTTTCATCACGCCCTTCGGCATGTACTGCTATGTTACCATGCCGTTCGGCTTGAGGAATGCGGGCGCGACGTACCAGCGGTGCATGAACCATGTGTTCGGCGAACACATTGGCCGCACGGTCGAGGCCTACGTTGATGAAATCGTAGTCAAGACAAGGAAAGCTTCCGACCTACTTTCCGACCTTGAAGTGACATTCTGATGCCTCAAGGCGAAAGGCGTCAAGCTCAATCCCGAGAAGTGTGTCTTCGGGGTGCCCCGAGGCATGCTCTTGGGGTTCATCGTCTCCAAGCGGGGCATCGAAGCCAACCCGGAGAAGATCGCAGCCATCACCAGCATGGGGCCCATCAAGGACTTAAAAGGCGTACAAAGAGTCATGGGATGTCTCGCGGCTCTGAGCCGCTTCATCTCACGCCTCGGCGAAAGAGGTCTGCCTCTGTACCACCTCTTAAGGAAGGCCGAGTGGTTCACTTGGACCCCTGAGGCCGAGGAAGCTCTCGGGAACCTGAAGGCGCTCCTCACAAAGGCGCCTATCTTGGTGCCTCCAGCCGCCGGAGAAGAGGGGCATGCATTGCCCGTTCAGAGGCCAGTTTACTTCGTCAGCGAAGTACTGTCCGAAACCAAGATCCGCTACCCACAAGTTCAGAAGCTGCTGTATGCGGTGATTCTGACATGGCGAAAGTTGCGACACTACTTCGAGTCTCATCCGGTAACTGTGGTGTCATCCTTCCCCCTGGGGGAGATCATCCAGTGCCGAGAGGCCTCGGGCAGGATCGCAAAGTGGGCGGTGGAAATCATGGGCGAGACAATCTCGTTCGCCCCTCGGAAGGCCATCAAGTCCCAGGTCTTGGCGGACTTCGTAGCCGAATGGGTCGACACCAAGCTACCGGCGGCTCCGATCCAACCGGAGCTCTGGACCATGTTTTTCGACGGGTCGCTGATGAAGACGGGAGCCGGCGCGGGCCTACTCTTCATCTCGCCCCTCGGGAAGCACCTACGCTATGTGCTACGCCTCCATTTCCCGGCGTCCAACAATGTGGCTGAGTATGAGGCTCTGGTCAACGGGTTGCGGATCGCCATCGAGCTAGGGGTCCGGCGCCTTGACGCTCATGGTGACTCGCAGCTCGTCATCGACCAAGTCATGAAGAACTCCCACTGTCGCGACCCGAAGATGGAGGCTTACTGCGATGAAGTTCGGCGCCTGGAAGACAAGTTCTACGGGCTCGAGCTTAACCACATCGCTCGGCGCTACAACGAGACTGCGGACGAGCTGGCTAAAATAGCCTTGGGGCGAACAACGGTTCCCCCAGACGTCTTCTCCCGGGATCTACATCAACCCTCCGTCAAGATCGACGACACGCCCGAGCCTGAGGCGCCCTCGGCCCAGTCCGAGGTACCCTCGGTCCAGCCCGAGGTACCCTCGGCACAGCCCGAGGCACCCTCGGTTCAGCCCGAGGCACCCTCGGCCTCCGAGGGTGAGGCACTGCGCGTCGAGGAGGAGCAGAGCGGGGCCACACCTGATCGAAATTGGCAGACCCCGTACCTGCAATATCTCCACCAAGGAGAGCTACCCCTCGACCGAGCCGGGGCTCGGCGGGTAGCACGACGCGCCAAGTCATTCGTCTTGCTGGGCGATGAGAAGGAGCTCTACCACCGCAGCCCCTCAGGCATCCTCCAGTGATGCATCTCCGTCACCGAAGGTCAGGAACTCCTGCGAGAGATAAACTCGGGGGCTTGCGGCCATCACGCAGCGCCTCGAGCCCTTGTCGGGAATGCTTTCCGACAAGGCTTCTACTGGCCAACGGCGGTGGCTGACGCCACTAGAATTGTCCGCACCTGCGAAGGGTGCCAATTCTATGCGAAGCAGACCCACCTGCCCGCTCAGGCTCTGCAGACGATACCCATCACCTGGCCTTTTGCCGTGTGGGGTCTGGACCTCGTCGGCCCTTTGCAGAAGGCACCCGGGGGCTACACGCACCTACTGGTCGCCATCGACAAATTCTCCAAGTGGATCGAGGTCCAACCTCTAAACAGCATCAGGTCCGAGCAGGCAGTGGCGTTCTTCACCAACATCATCCATCGCTTCGGGGTCCCGAACTCCATTATCACCGACAACGGCACCCAGTTCACCGGCAGAAAGTTCTTGACTTCTGCGAGGATCACCACATCCGGGTGGACTGGGCCGCCGTGGCTCATCCCATGTCGAATGGGCAAGTAGAGCGTGCCAACGGCATGATTCTACAAGGGCTCAAGCCTCGGATTTACAATGACCTCAACAAGTTCGGCAAGCGATGGATGAAGGAACTGCCCTCGGTGGTCTGGAGCCTGAGGACGACGCCGAGTCGAGCCACGGGTTTCACGCCGTTCTTCCTAGTCTACGGGGCCGAGGCCGTCTTGCCCACAGACCTGGAATACGGCTCCCCGAGGACGAGGGCCTACAGCGATCAAAGCAACCAAGCTAGCCGAGAAGACTCGCTGGACCAGTTGGAAGAGGCTCGGGACAAGGCCTTACTACACTCGGCGCGGTACCAGCAGTCCCTGCGACGCTACCACGCCCGAGGGGTCCGGTCCCGAGACCTCCAGGTGGGCGACCTGGTGCTTCGGCTGCGACAGATGCCTGAGGGAGGCACAAGCTCACGCCTCACTGGGAGGGGCCATTCGTCATCGCCAAAGTTCTGAAGCCCGGAACGTACAAGCTGGCCAACAGTCAAGGCGAGGTCTACGGCAATGCCTGGAACATCCAACAGCTACGTCGCTTCTACCCTTAAGATGTTTTCAAGTTATTCATATACCTCGCACCCATGCAAAGTTTAGTCATCAAGGAAGGGTCGGCCTCGCCTCGGCAAAGCCCGACCCTCCCTCGAGGGCTGAAAGGGGGGGAACCCCCTCTACGTTGAAATTTTCCTCGAAAAAAGATCTCTTCTGCCAGAATATCTTTCGTGCTTTTTGACTGCTTCGAAAAGTGGATGCTGAAAACGACGGAGTACGCGTAAGCAACCAAGGCTGACCGAGCCGAGGGACTCCTACGCCTCCGGGATACGGATACCTCACTCATCACCTTCTACGATAAGTAACTCGCGTTCGGATAAAGTGATTCCGCGGACCGAACAAGTCTTCACGTTCAGAAGCTCTTCTGCCGAAGCGATCCTTCGAGCCTTCTCGACTGAGTCGGTGACAGGGCCTCATGGACGGGTGAAAGTGCGCGTAAGCGGCAAGGCCGACCGAGCCGAGGAACTCCCACGCCTCCGGGATACGGATACCTCACTCATCACCTTCCGCGAGAAGCAACTCTCGCTCGCACAAACATCCCTGTTACCGACAAAAAAGTCCAGATACTCGAAACAAGAGGAAAGGAGACACAGCTTTACAACACAGCGAGGGTGTGTGTTCTGGCCTCGGCAGCCGCAGAAGGCACACGCTACAAGACAATCTGATCCTACAGGCTCGGGTCTTGACGCTGGAAGGGGGCAGCAGCACCCTCGGCATCGACGACACCTTCGACGAGGTTCGACCTAGCCTCGGACGGCGACGCGGTCCGAAGACCTCCACTCCGAAGGATGACGTCATCGCCACACCCGGGCCATCGCCGCCAGGGTCTTCTCCGGGAATCCGGCCCGAGCAGGCGGCTCGACTGGTCACCTCTGGGGCCTCGGCCAACCATCTTCCAAGGGCGCCAGCCCGACCCGAGGCCTCGGCTGGTCAACTCCGGCGTCGGCCCCGCTAACGGACGACCCGGCTAGGCTCCGGCCAACCAGGTTTCATTTTTGAGCCAACTCTGCCTCTGTTCGTGCTGATATCGCTACCCCTGGCCTCGGCTCATCGAAGAGCGGCCAAGGGGTCCCTTTAACTAAGCTAGAGGAGCCTCAGACAACAAGGCCGACCGAGCCGAGGGACTCCTACGCCTCCGGGATACGGATACCTCACTCGTCACCTTGACACGGGGCGACTCACGCTTGGTGAAGCGGTTCAGGCAATCAACATATGAGTCTTAGTGCTCGAAAATGAGGAAAAAACATGGCTCCGTGCCAAAATTACATACATGTTCAGGCCTCGACAGCCATAATGAACAAAAACACTGGCATTCAAAGTGCCATTACAAACGGAACTCCGGTTCCCCCTCCGCAGGTACGAACAACCCCACTCCATGGGGGAGGGCCTGCGGAGGAACAGAAGACCGACGAACGGCGCGCCGTCACCTGCTCCAGCAGCAGCGACGACGACGACTTCTGCTCCGGGGGGCCGAACAGCGGCAGCACTGACCTCAGGGCGGGTGCTGCTGCCAGGAGGCCCCCGCCCATGCCCAAACTCATGAGGCAAGGACGGGCAGAAGGCCGTAGAGTTGGAGGTCGGTCCGTGGGCGGCCCTGGCTATCTCGTTGGCGGAAGAACCTCTTCCAGCTGCCGTGGCAGACGCCGGCGCCGCGAGCGGCTCCGAAGCCACTCGCGTCCGAAATCCAGGCACGCTGCAGCTGCCAGCGCCACGGACGACGACCACCCTTCCCTCCGATCACTGAGTGAAGGAGCGGGCCACCGCCCATGCAGGGGCCAACCCCAACTCGGCACTCTCCCCTCCCCAGCCCTGGTGATGAAAGTCCTTGAGGCTGAGGGAGGGGCAGAGGCCGCAGCCCAGCTCGCTTTCCCCCACCATCAAGCTGGGGGTCACCGTCTAGGGTGACCGCCAGCGGAGGGGTGCAGCCGGGCTGCAAGATGAAAATCCTTGAAGCCGAACGATGGCTGAAAGGTACCAACTCCCATGGAGTTGCGTTCCTCCAACGATGAGGCGGAAAGGCGGCGGGCACCCCCCATCCGGGGGCTTGGAAGGTGGAAAGACGCGGTGCATAAGGGAGCGCGAAGACATGGTCGCCTTCTGAAGGGGGTCACCTTCCTTTTAAAGGCAGCTCTCCCTACTCGCGCCCCCAGCCGTCACGGGCTGAGTCTTCTCCAACACGCTCCAAGGCCCTCCCCTGCGGCGCGGGGGCTGGGTCCCGCATGTCATGCAAGCCGGCTCAGAGCAGAAGAAGCCAAACCGCCGCGCGCGGTGCACACGACCGCCCAGCGGTTACAAGTGACCCTCCACTTTTGCCCAGACCAACGGGCGAAAGGGGCGGGCAGCCATGCAGGCGGCATGCAACCGCGCCAAGTGGACGCGCTTCTCCGACTCCCAACGCGCCCAGCCTGGAGGCCCAGGCCCACGCGTCATGCAGCCGGCGCGCCGGATGCTTCATGCAAGCAACTGCACCGCCACTTGCGCCACCACCGCGCCTCCTCGATTGCGGAACCAATACCGCGACTCGAGGCGACCCAGCGCACGACCTTGCAGCGCCAGCCTGGCGCGGCGGTCAATGCGGTCAAAAATGGGCCGACAGTAATGACAGTGGCAGGCGGGCGGGAGCAGCGGTCACGTCGTCAGCCTAGCTCACGTCCCATCCGGGGGCAGCAAGAGAACCCCCTCTCACGGCGTGAAGACAACGCGCCCGTGATCCGTTCCTCGAACGGCTCGCTCACGCGCAACGGCCGTCCCGCCAACCACTCGCCCCGTCGCATTAACTCCATGGCGGGACAGGCGGCGCCTCTGGCAGGAGAAGCGGACGACGCTTCGCCTTCGCTGTAATAACCGCGCCAAAAAAGGTATGCCACGACGTTCGATTTTGTATCCTTTTCCTTTTTTCCTCTTTCTCTCTCTCTCTTGCAACAGGGACCGGGAAAGGGGGATACCCCGAAAAGGATCCTTCCCCGTGAAGGAACCAGGCTCCGAGCCTCCCTACTGATCAGAGGTTCGAAGGCTGGCCCCCCGAGGGGTTCAACAGCCGCCTCAGATCGCGTGGGCCCTACACCCACTACTGGTCAGAGGTTCGAAGGCCGGCCCCCCGAAGGGTTCCACGGCCGCCTCAGGCTACTCGGGCTCCGCGCCCATTACTGATCAGGGGTTCGAAGGCTGGCCCCCGAAGGGTTCACAGCCGCCTCAGACACCGAGCGAGGGATGACCATGGGTACGTTCGATACATAACCAAGGCTCGGGCTGCGCTCCCGAGGTACCCTAGGACATTTCCGAGACCAGCGGGAGCGATCTTGTAACGGAATCCCATCAGAGGGAGGCATCGAGCCCTCGGACCCCGTCGCCAGGGGACCGGGTCCGGCAGATCAGCCGCAGGTACTTTTGGGCGTGCCTCTGGGCCCCTAGCCGACCCCAAACGAACGGGGCACGGACGTCCACTCGGATTACCCGCTTGCAGCTCACTGGAGACACCATGTTCGGCGCCCATCGAGGGAAACATGGCGCTTTCCCCCCTCCTCCTTGCGGAAAGGCGACGCAGGGGCGTATGTAAAAAAGCCGAGTCTGTCCTTGATCGCCCTCTCGCCCTGTGCAGAGGCTCGGGGGCTGCTCTCGCAAACCCGGCTCTGGCCGAACCGTTGACAGCGTTAACATACCAGCCCGAGAACTTGGGCCCCGACCGTACACCCGGGCTACGGCCAGTTCGCATGAGGGAACAACCAGACCAGCCGAAGCATTACGCGAGGCATTAAGACCTCGAAGGAGTGAAACCACTCCTCCGAGGCCTCGGGGGCTACACCCGGAGGGTGCGCTCGCGTGCACCCACCGGAACAAAATGCAACCGAGAAAGGCTGGTCCCCTTGCAAAAAAGTGCGACCAAAGCCTCCAAGCGAGTGCTAACACTCCCTTCGAGGCTCGGGGGCTACTGTCGGGGACCATAATTAGGGGTACCCTCAAGACTCCTAATTCTCAGCTAGTAACCCCCATCAGCATAAAGCTGCAAAGGCCTGATGGGTGCGATTAAGTCAGGGATCAGTCCATTCGAGTGACTCGATCATGCCTCGCCCGAGCCTAGCCTCGGACAAGGGCAGCCGACCCCGGAGGATTTCCGTCTCGCCCGAGGCCCCCCTCCAACGGCGGACATATCTCCGGCTCGCCCGAGGCCTTGCCTTCGCTAAGAAGCAACCCTGACTAAATCGCCGCACCGACCGACCAAATCACAGGAGCATTTAACGCAAAGGTGGCCTGACACCTTTATCCTGACGTGCGCCCCCCGGCAGAGCCGAAGTGACCGCTGTCACTTCGCCGCTCCACTGACCGGCCTGACAGAGGGACAGCGCCGCCTGCGCCACTCCGACTGCAGCGCCACTTGACAGAGTGAAACTGACAGGCAGTCAGGCCCTGCCAAAGGCACCATAGGAAGCTCCGCTCCGCCCGACCCAGGGCTCGGACTCGGGCAAAGCCCCGGAAGGCAGCGAACTCCGCTCCGCCCGACCCAGGGCTCGGACTCGGGCTAAGCCCCGGAAGACGGCGAACTCCGCTCTGCCCGACCCAGGGCTCAGACTCGGGCTAAGTCCCGGAAGACGGCGAACTCCGCTCCGCCCGACCCAGGGCTCAGACTCGGGCTAAGTCCCGGAAGACGGCAAACTCCGCTCCGCCCGACCCAGGGCTCGGACTCAGGCTAAGTCCCGGAAGACGGCGAACTCCGCTCCGCCCGACCAGGGGCTCGGACTCGGGCTCAGCCCCAGAAGACGATGAACTCCGCTTCCCCCGACCCCAGGGCTCGGACTCCGCCCTGGCCTCTACCGACGACCTCCGCCTCGCCCGACCCAGGGGCTCGGACTCGGCCTCGGCCACGGAAGACAGACTCGACCTTGGCTTCGGAGGAGCCTCCACATCGCCCAACCTAGGGCGCAGGCCAGCCACGTCAACAGGAGACGCCATCATCACCCTACCCCGAGCTGACTTGGGCCGCAGGGAACAAGACCGGTGTCCCATCTGGCTAGCTCCACCGGATAGGCAATGATGGCGCCCCGCATACTCTGTGACGACGGCGGCTCTCAGCCCCCTTACGGAAGCAAGAGGACGTCAGCAAGGACCCAACCGCTCCGACAGCTGTCCCTCCGCCAGGCTCCGTCGCTCCTCCGACGGCCACGACATCACACCAGCTGGGTGCCAAAATCTCTCCGGCTGCCACATCGGCATGTACTTAGGGCGCTAGCTCTCCCCCGCTAGACACGTAGCACTCTGCTACACCCCCATTGTACACCTGGATCCTCTCCTTACGCCTATAAAAGGAAGGACCAGGGCCCTCTTAGAGAGGGTTGGCCGCGCGGGGACGAGGACGAGACAGGTGCTCTCTTGGGGCCACTCGCTTCCTCTCCCGCGTGGACGCTTGTAACCCCCTACTGCAAGCGCACCCGACCTGGGCACGGGACGAACACGAAGGCCGCGGAATTCCCACCTCTCTCACGCCGGTCTCCGTCCGCCTCGCTCCTTCCCCCCTTCGCGCTCGCCCTCGCGCTCGACCCATCTGGGCTGGGGCACGCGGCGACACTCACTGGTCGGCCCGAGGGACCCCCCGGTCTCGAAACGCCAACACTGCTAACGGAGCAATCGGCTTAAGTCGGCAACGACTTAAGACGTTGCAACATGTTCGCGATTACTTAACTCGGGGTGACCACTATGCCCTGCTAACGGAGCAATCGGCTTAAGTCGGCAACGACTTAAGATGGTGCAACATGCTCGCGCTTACTTAACTCGGGGTGACCACTATGCCCTGCTAACGGAGCAATCGGCTTAAGTCGGCAACGACTTAAGACGGTGCAACATGCTCGCGCTTACTTAACTCGGGGTGACCACTATGCCCTGCTAACGGAGCAATCGGCTTAAGTCGGCAACGACTTAAAACGGTGCAACATGCTCACGCTTACTTAACTTGGGATGACCACTATGCCCTATTAACAGAAGCAATCGATTTAAGTCAGCAGCGACTTAAGGCGATCTCACATGCTTACGATTACTCATAAATAGGGGTGACCTCTATATCCCGTAAACGAGTTTCAAAATCATCACACAGCATTTTACTCTAGCAAATTTACGTACTACCGAATCCTAAAACAATAGGAGAGTAACAATATCATTCAAATACCGAACTGGTGTCCTCTAACAAAATATCTGATCATGATAACCGCGCGCTCAAAGCACGCAAATATTTCTCTATTTTGCAATATCTTTCTCAGGAGCAACCGACGAAGAAGGGCGACTTGAGGAATCAGGAGCAGCGTTCACATCAGCCCTTATATCATCAGGAACAACCACGCCGGGTCTCCTCATCAAGATTCGCCCCGCGCGAATGGCTTTATCCATGGCTCTGTCGCGCTGGGCCCTCAGAGTAATGGAAGTTTCTTCAGCAACTTTGGCAGCCAACTGAGCGGTCTCTAGCTCCTGGGCGATGGACTTCTTGGAAGCACAGAGTTCTTTGATAGCAGCGTCCTTAGCCGATATCAACTACCTAAGACGGATCACATCATCCATGGATTCCTGCAGCTTACAACGATGATTGTCTAACTCCTCCATGGTAAAGCGATGGCTCCTCTCCAGGATGGTCAACGAGTTGCTAGAATCACGATACAGTCTGTCAAGATTGTCGCGAGAAGCAACAAGGGCACATTTTTCTTCCTACAAACAAGAATCAGCTCCTTCAAACATCAAGCAAGCAATAGGAACACAGCAATGCAAGGCACAGTTTCAAAAATCACCTTCTCCGAATCAAGCTGAGCGCGAAGAGTAGAGTTCAGCGTGTTAGCATCACTCAGAGCAGCAGAAACCTGGCCCAGCTCAGTCTGGCTTTGAGAATACTTTTCCTCAAAATCAGAGCACCGCCGGACCAGTTCAGCCTGACCTTGAGAATGTTTTTCTTCAAGAACAGGAATCTGCCGAGCCATATCTGGCGAGAAACAATCAAGCAAAAAGGATCAAAGTGTGAAGCAGTTCAATAAGGCAGACGAAGGGAAGCAAAAGAGCACTAACCAGCATTCGCCGCCTCCAAGTCAGAGACACGCTGCCGAAGCAGCACCGGATTCCAACGTGGAAGAGACGAAGCTCCTTCTAGAACAGAAACACCTTGTAACCTCAGCTGACTAGCCATCCCGTCCACCAATGCCTGATATGGAGAACAGATGAGTGTAATGATAGCAGATCATACGGTGTAAAAGTCAGGCCAGAATATATCACAGTACCTGGAGACTGGAGAAAAACGAAGGGACTCCCAAATCGTGAGAGATCAATTGATGACTTGGCATAGGGTCACCACCCGAGGCAGCTCGCAATGAACCAGCAGGAACCAATTCAGTGCCATCAACAGAGCCCAAAACTTGGTCGGCGGGAACGCTGGCCTCTAAAGCGATTCTCTGGCCCAAAGCTTGGGCTACCACCATGCAACCAGAATGTGGAGGAGATCCCGCGTGAACATCCATGGAAGTACAAGAGGGAGACCCCGCTCGGACACCCTCGGGGGCTGGGCCATAGTTTACGCTACCCACTTGAGCCGGATCATCTCTGGCAGTACCCTCGGGGGCTGGGCAGTGGTTTGCGCTTCCCACCCGAGCTGAGTCATCCCCGGCAACACCCTCGGGGGCTGGGTAAGTGTCAACACCATCCTTGAGGACCAAGTTCTCTGCAGTAGCCGCCTCTAAGGCTGAAGGTCCCTCAGTTACTTCCATGGGAACAAGATGATCCAAATCAGTTTCTTGACCCTCAAGACCGCGCTCCAAGGTCGATGAGGCGCGGGACGCTGCCCGGGATGACCCCAAACCGGCGTCGAGCACATCAGCACAAACATCCGTCGCACCACCATCCGCTGGCTCTGATAATAGATCCTCTGGAACCATATCTTCAAGAGTCTGATCAAAGTTTGCCAGGGACAACTCTTGTAGACCAATGAGGGCAGACAGAGCAGGAGAAGGAACTCCACTACTTTCCCCACTGGCAACATACTGCCGACTGTTCTTCCGAGTCAAAGGGACCTCATCTTCTTCCTCCCCGTCGTTTTCATCAGCAACGCAAACAACACCCCCATTGGGATCAGCATCAGATGGAGCACACCCATTGGGGTCAGCGTCAGTAAACTCAGGCACAGGCACTTCCTCAGCAGCAGGAACCGAAGGACCAACGTCCCGATCCAAACTAGATACTCGCCAAAGACGTCTCTTCTTCTTTTTCTGCTCATCAGCAGGAGAATCAAGTTGATTGGCTCGGCAAGGGCGTGTCGGGCGAACACTGACAGGTTTCTGAATATCCAAGGTTGTACCAGCTTCTGGGAGAGGCGCCACCACCAATGCCCCAGCAGGAGCAGCATCAGAAGAGTCCTCAGCCAGCATATCAAGCATATCACTTATCTCTGCATCACTAGGATCCAAAGGCACCTCAAAGTGGACCTGCCGTTCATCATCAGGAATTTCCCCGAGAGAGGCAACCAAAGCGCTAACTTCTTCGGCAGAGGGTCGCACTCTAAGGCCCAAACTGCCATCAGCGACAGGTGGATTCGACACAAAAAGAGTGAAGGCCTTGGAAGGGGGCAGGTTCCAGGCTGAGTATGCCACTGGGGCACCAACATTTGATACCTTGCCTCTAAGAATCATCTCAAGTCGGTTCACCAAATCTACAGCGGGAATTCTTCTGTTGGTAACCCGAGTTGAGTCAGCTAGGCCTCGGTACAGATAAGCCGCGTATGCCCTGTCTTTCAACGGCTGAATGTTCTTGAAGACAAAATCAGCAACCACAGCCTCTGCAGTCAGACCCCTCTCTTGCAGCAGTCCAACTTCAGCTAGCAAAGCCTCTGCCTCAGCCACCTCCTGATCCGTGGGGGACTCGGTCCAACTCGGAGTGCGAACATCCGGCTGTCTCCCCGATCGTGGGGGGAGAGAATTTCCATGGTTCTCAACAATAAACCACTCCAAGCGCCATCCCTTGATACTATCCTTGAGAGGGATTTCAAGATAGTCAGTCTTCCTCCCACGGCGCATCTCCAAACTAGCACCCCCAACCAGCTGATGCTGCCCCCCGGCCATCCCAGGGCGATAGTGATACAAGTACTTCCACAACCCAAAATGTGGCATCACGCCAAGAAAAGCTTCGCACAAATGAACGTAAATGGAAATTTGCAGAATGGAATTGGGATTCAGATGTGTCAAATTAAGACGATAGAAATCAAGGAGGTCGCGGAAAAAGGGAGAAATAGGAAGAGCGAGACCGCGGAGAAGAAAAGGAACGTAAATCACAGATTCGTGGGTATCCTCTGTCGGAACAGTGACCTCGTGGCAAATCCGCCAAGAACAGAGCTCCCTCGGGGGAAGGACCCCGATGGACACGAGATGGAGAAGGTCAGGCTCGGAGACAACAGACATATGGTTACCTGCGAAAGGCAACTGGCTGTTGGGGTCAATAGGGGGAATCACCGCAGCAGATGAACTCGAGGCCTTTCGCTTGGGCACCATCTCAACTCCACTGGCGAACAGATCAGGAGCCGAATTGCAGAGAGGATCTAAAGGCAGGAAAGCAAGAACTAGGGCGCGGAAAGCAGAGGCGGCTGAAAGCGCAGTACTTATGGGATATTCCCGAGTCAGATACTGTTTCCAAAAAGCGCCCAGTCACCTGGCAGTTACTTCTAAAAACACCAGCGTGCCATGTCATCACCCGGCGGTTACTTCTAAAACACCGGTATGCCACATCATCACTCGGCTATTATCCTCAAAGTGGCCGACGCAGCCCGTTCTAACTCGGACGCTATTTCTAAAACACCGATGTTACCACCAGTCACCCGGCGGTTACTTCTAAAAACACCGGCGTGCCACGTCATTACTCGGCGGTTACCTCTAAAACGCCGATGTTGTCCTCAGTCGCTGGGCAGTTATCTCTAAAACTCCAACGTCGTCTTCAATCGCCCGGCAGTTATCTCTAAAACTCCGACGTCGTCTTCAAGTCACTCGGCAGTTATCTCTAAAACGCCGACGTCGTCTTCAGTCGCTCGGCGGTTATCTCTAAAACGCTGACGTCGTCATAAGTCACTCGGCTGTTACCTCTAAAAGCGCCGACGTGGTCATCAGTCATTCCGACGCTGACGTGGCTTCGTCATCACTCGGACGCTATTTAAAATGCGTAAATGTTGATAATAATAGCTCGGCCATCACCACTAAAAGCGTCGATATGATGCCCGAGTTATTTAATTACTATTCCAAAGGAATCAACTTCACAAATAAGGCGGGCGGAGGAATGATTCAAGAACTCTAAGTTATGCCACAAACATAACAGATAGAGAACATCACGGGCAATAAATATCACGACAGAGATTAACTGACTACGAAGCAAAATAATCGACACAGAGGAGACGAAATCATTCTTCATTAAGGGAGGTTACCATACTTACAAATCAACTCATTATGAGTTGATACTTCCCTACTGCTACTACTACTACTACTACGCTACACTAAACTACTCTATACTACTAAATACTACTACATTATTTCATTATACTATACTAACATCTAAAGACCAGTGGCATCTAGCCACTGGCCTTGTTGCTGCCCTTGCTGCTGCCGCCGCCGTTGCTGCCCCTGCTGCTGCCGCCGTTGCCACCCTTGCTGCCGTCGTTGTCGCCCTGTCGCCGCCGTCACCGTCATCGCCGTCGTCGCCTCCGTCGTCGTCGTCGTCGCCATCGCCGCCACCGTCCTCCTCGGACGAGTCCTCCTCGTCCGAGGAGTACTCCGACTCATCCAAGCCCTCGAGCCCGGAGCGCTCGACGGCCCGGATATAAGTCCAGACCTCCGCAGCAAGCCCCTGGGAGTCGTCTAAATCGTCAAACGACGCTGGGGGAGAGACGGGAGCCGTAAACCCCTTGGACTCGGAGGAGAACTCCTCCTCCGAGTATTCCGAGTCACCGAAATCCTCCGAGGGAGGAGTCGGCTCGCGCTTGCGTTTGTTGCTCTTGCCCATGGTGGAAATGAAAGGAGAGGAAGAAAGCAAGCAGCGGAGAACAGCAAGAGATGTGAAAAAACCAGAGAGGCAAAGGCACTATTTGTAGAAGAAGAAGGCAACCGCTCACCTCCTACCACGGTCACTGAACAGTCGCAAAATATTCAATATACACTTCAACCCGTCTGAAGATATGTCAGACAGCTGACGCCGTTTCACGCAACGCAACACCCATTGGGACTCCAGTCAACCGCGCGGGCGATATGATTACACCCGCCGTCACATCACATTACTACTCAGAAGCAGCCGGCTAAAACACTCAGCGTACCAAGCCGTCCCTTGCCCACACCCATTGGGGGGGGGACGCCCAGGAATTATCAGTATATTTTTCAAAACTATCATATCCGTGCAGGGCATGCAATGAATACCTCAAGACAAAAATGAGATATCAGTAAGGATAAAAGGAAAGCCAAATATAGCCGGTGAAGTACAAAATCTGACCGATAGAAGCGACGTGAAGACTAGCCAGGGAACGTCCATCAAATGTCCAATCAGTCGCAGAGCAAATAAATCGCACCACCTAGCAAGATATGGGCGGATCACGAACTCGGCCGCAAAAGACAAAATACATGCTGACCTCTAAAGCATAATATTGATGACATAATGCTGACCTCTAAAGCATAATATCGATGACATAATGCTGACTTCTAAGGCATTCGAAAAAAGAAAAGATGACTCTCAGCACAGGGACACGAAATGAAGACATTCGAGTGGATTATTCTAAAAAATCCACTCAAAGCTCGGGGCTACACCCATTGGGTGCACCTTACCATTTCAAGTCAAAGCAATGCCAACTTCTAAGGCATAAGGCAAGATTAAAGATGAAGGTAACCTCCAACCAAAGTGCAAGTGGAAAATAAAAATGATTTCTGATGAAGACCTTCGAGTAGATTATTTTCCAAAATCCACTCGAAGCTCGGGGGCTACACCCATTGGGTGCACCTCCGGTGCACCCAATAAAGTTCAGGGTCCTACAATACGAAATGCCGACCTCCAAGGCATGAGTGTGAGACAAAGCTTTAGTTTTCAAGTGATCAAAGCAGAAGGAGACAGTAAGAAATCGTTTTTACCGAACTGCCCGAGAAGCATTTCTTATCGTAAACGAAGCCCGCAAGCTGGACCTAGGATCTTTGGGCCGATTATCTCAAAATCAACCCAAAGACCGGGGGCTTGTGGGGGACAGATATCTCTCGAGTCCACTGGAAGGATAAAAGACCTCACGAAAGGCCCAAGGGCCCAATAGATCATAAGGTCACTCCTTCATGGGCCAGGGGAGGAACAATCAGAAAAGTAGATCGACATAAGGCCGGATCGGTGCAAGCCTAGACGGCCCCACAGCATTGAGCAAGCAACCACAACAGAAGATCCGACTTTCCCGCGCTGGAGCCCCGTACAACGGAACCAGGCGAGGATAAGTCGGCAGAATTATAGGAAGATAGACTCAAACAGTTCACTATCTTTTAGGTGCACATTGTTATCATAATCCACATGTATTGCCTCACGGTCGAATATATAAGGCCTAGGGGGCACCCCTTCCAGACGATCGATCCCACTACTCAGCCATCCACCTCAACCCTCTACGTTCTAGCTTTAGAGAGCCACCTTGTAACCCGTTACATAAAGCACACTCGCCAGGACATAGGGTGTTACGCATCTCAAAGCGGCCCGAACCTGTAAACACTGTCCATTGTTCCTCGTGCATCTGGCACGAACCATTTAGCTACAGTCGGCGACACCGTCCTACTCCTAAAACACCTTGAGGGGCAACCCGGGTGTGCGGTCGGACCCAAAACACCGACAATGGTCTCCACGAGAAATCCAATAATTTGATCTATGGTAAGGAAAAATATGTGGGGTGAGGTGAATGAGCCTATGGTCAACGATCAATGGCCACACAACCCTCATTTTTGTCGAAAATAGCATGAACGACCATTTTCAATAATACCGAAGGCTAACACCTACGGATTTTTTACCAATAAATGGTCTCCTCCAAAAATCCAAGAATGTGATCTATGGCAAAGAAACATATGTGGGGTGAGGTGAACGAGCCTCTGGTCAATGATCAATGGCCACACAACCCCATTTTTGTCGAAAATAGCCATGAATGACCATTTTCAATTATACCTAGGCTAACACCTACGGATTTTTGACCAAGAAATGGTCTCCACCAGAAATCCGGGAATGTGATCTATGGCAAGGAAACATATGTGGAGTGAGGCAAACGAGCCTCTGGTCAATGATCAATGGCCACACAATCCCCATTTTTGTCGAAAATAGCCATGAACGACCATTTTCAATAATACCGAAAGCTGACACCAACAGATTTGTGACCAAGAAATGGTCTCCACCAGAAATCCAAGAATGTGATATATGGAAAGGAAACATATGTGGGGTGAGGTGAACGAGCCTCTGATCAATGATCAATGGCCACACAACCCCCATTTTTGTCGAAAATAGCGATAAACGACCATTTTATATAATACCGAAGGCTAACACTTACAGATTTTTGATCAAGAAATGGTCTCCACCAGAAATCCAAGAATGTGACCTATGGCACAGAAACATATGTGGGTGAGGTTTACGAGCCTCTGATTGATGATCAAAGCCCACACAACCCCCATTTCTGTCGAAAATAGCCATGAACGATCATTTTCAATAATACCGAAGGCTAACACCTACGGATTTTTGACCAAGAAATGGTCTCCACCAAAAATCCAATAATTTGATATATGGTAAGGAAAAATATGTGGGGTGAGGTGAACGAGCCTGTGGTCAACGATCAATGCCCACACATCCCCCATTTTTGTCGAAAATAGCATGAACGACTATTTTCAATAATACCAAAGGCTAACACCTACGGATTTTTGACCAAGAAATGGTCTCCACCAGAAATCCAAGAATGTGATCTATGGCAAGGAAACATATGTGGGGTGAGGTGAACGAGCCTCTGGTCAATGATCAATGGCCACACAATCCCCATTTTTGTCGAAAATAGCCATGAATGGCCATTTTCAATTATACCTAAGGCTAACACCTACGGATTTTTGACCAAGAAATGGTCTCCACCAGAAATCCGGCAATGTGATATATGGTAAGGAAACATATGTGGGGTGAGGTGAACGAGCCTCTGGTCAATGATCAATGGCCACACAACCCCCATTTTTGTCGAAAATAGCCATGAACGACCATTTTCAATAATACCGAAGGCTAACACCTACGGATTTTTCATCAAGAAATGGTCTCCACCAGAAAACCAAGAATGTGATCTATGACAAGGAAACATAAGTGGGGCGAGGTGTACGAGCCTCTGGTTGATGATCAAAGGCCATACAACCCCTATTTTTGCCGAAAATAGCATGAATGACCATTCTCAATAATACCTAAGGCTAACACCTAAGGATTTTTGACCAAGAAATGGTCTCCACTAGAAATCCAAGAATATGATCTATGGTAAGGAAACATATGTGGGTTTAAGTGAACGAGCCTCTGGTTAATGATCAATGGCCATACAACACCCATTTTTGTCGAAAATAGCCTTGAACGACCATTTTCAATAATACCGAAGCTAACACGTACAAATTTTTGACCAAGAAATGGTCTCCACCAGAAATCTAAGAATGTGATCTATGGCAAGGAAACATATATGGGGTTAGGTGAACGAGCCTCCTGTCAATGATCAATGGCCACACAACCCCCATTTTTGTCGAAAATAGCCATGAATGACCATTTTCAATAATACCGAAGGCTAACACCTACGGATTTTTTATCCAGAAGTGGTCTCCACTAGAAATCAAAGAATGTGACCAATGGCAAGGAAACATATGTGGGGTGTGTACGAGCCTCTGATTGATGATCAAAGACCACACAACCCACATTTTTGTCGAAAATAGTCATGAACGATCATTTTCAATAATACCGAAGGCTAACACCTTCAGATTTTTGACCAAGAAATGGTCTCCACCAGAAATTTAATAATTTGATCTATGGCAAGGAAAAATATGTGGGGTGAGGTGAACGAGCCAATGGTCAACGATGAATGGCCACACAACCCCTAATTTTGTCGAAAATAGCATGAACGGCCATTTTCAATAATGTCGAAGGCTAACAACTACGAATTTTTGACCAAGAAATGGTCTCCACCAGAAATCTTAGAATGTGATCTATGGGAAAGAAACATATGTGGGGTGAGGTGAAAGAGCCTCTGGTCAATGATCAATGGCCACACAACCCCCATTTTTTTCGAAAATAGCCATGAATGACCATTTTCAATTATACCCAAGGCTAAAACCTATGGATTTTTGACCAAGAAATGGTCTCCACTAGAAATACGAGAATGTGATCTATGGCAAGGAAACATATGTGGGGTGAAGTGAATGAGCCTCTGGTCAATGATTAATGGCCACAAAACCCACATTTTTGTCGAAAATTGCCATGAACGACCATTTTCAATAATACCGAAGGCTAACACCTATGGATTTTTGACCAAGAAATGGTCTCCACCAGAAATCCAAGAATGTGATCTATGGCAAGGAAACATATGTGGGGTGAGGTGAACGAGCCTCTGGTCAATGATAAATGGCCACATAACCCTCATTTTTGTCGAAAATAGCCATGAACGACCATTTTCAATAATACCGAAGGCTAACACCTACGAATTTTTTTACCAAGAAATGGCCTCCTCCAGAAATCCAAGAATGTGACCTACGACAAGAAAACATATGTGGGGTGAGGTGTACGAGCCTCTAGTTGATGATCAATGGCCACACAACCCCCATTTTTGTCGGAAATAGCCATGAACAACCATTTTCAAAAATAATACCGAAGGCTAACATCTACGGATTTTTGACCAAGAATTGGTCTCCACCAGAAATCCAAGAATGTGATCTATTGCAAGGAAACATATGTGGGGTCAGGTGTACGACCCTCTGGTCGATGATCAATGGCCACACAACCCTCATCTTTGTCGAAAATATCATGAACGCCCATTTTCAATAATACCAAAGACTAACACCTACGGATTTTTGACCAAGAAATGGTCTCCACTAGAAATCCAAGAATATGATAAATGGCAAGGAAACATATGTGAGGTGAGGTGTATGAGCCTCTGGTCGATGATCAATGGCCACACAACCCCATTTCTGTCGAAAATAACATGAACGACCATTTTCAACAATACCGAAGGCTAACACCATCTGATTTTTCACCAAGAAATCGTCTCCACCAGAAATCCAATAATGTGATCTATGGCAAGGAAACATAAGTGGTGTGAGGTGTATGAGCCTCTGGTTGATGATCAAAGGCCACACAACCCCTATTTTTGTCGAAAATAGCATGAACGACCATTTTCAATAATAACTAAGGCTAACACCTAAGGATTTTTGACCAAGAAATGGTCTCCACTAGAAATCCAAGAATGTGATCTATGGCAAGGAAACATATGTGGGGTGAAGTGAATGAGCCTCTGGTCAATGATCAATAACCACACAACCCCTATTTTGTCAAAAATAGCCATGAACGACCATTTTCAATAATACCGAAGGCTAACACCTGCGGATTTTTGACGAAGAAATGGTCTCCACCAGAAATCCAAGAATGTGATCTATGGCAAGGAAACATATGTGGGGTGAGGTGAACGAGCCTCTGGTCAATGATCAATGGCCACACAACCCCCATTTTTGTCGAAAATAGCCATGAACGACCAATTTCAATAATACCGAAGGCTAAAACCTACAGATTTTTTATCAAGAAATGGTCTCCACCAGAAATCCAAGAATGTGACCTATGGCAAGGGAACATATGTAGGGTGAGGTGTACAAGCCTCTGATTGATGATCAAAGGCCACACAACACCCATTTTCATTGAAAATAGCCATGACCGATCATTTTCAATATATAATACCGAAGGCTAACACCTACGGATTTTTGACCATGAAATGGTCTCCACCAGAAATCCAAGAATGTGATCTATGGCAAGGAAACATATGTGGGGTGAGGTGAATGAGCCTCTGGTCAATGATCAATGGCCACACAACCCCCATTTTTGTCGAAAATAGCCATGAATGACCATTTTCAATTATAGCCAAGGCTAACACCTACGGATTTTTGACCAAGAAATGGTCTCCACTAGAAATCTGAGAATGTGATCTATGGCAAGGAAACATATGTGGGGTGAGGTGTACGAGCCTCTAGTCGATTATCAGTGGCCACACAACCCCCATTTTTGTCGGAAATAGCCATTGATCATTGAAAATGGTCGTTCATGCTATTTTCGACAAAAATGGTGGTTGTGTGGCCATTGATCATTGACCAGAGTCACATTCACCTCACCCCACATATGTTCCCTTGCCATAGATCACATTCTTGGATTTCTGATGGAGAACATTACTTGGTCAAAATTCCATAGGTGTTAGCCTTTGGTATTATTGAAAATGATCATTCATGCTATTTTCGACAAAAATAAGGGTTTTGTGGCCTTTGATCATCAACCAGAGGCTCGTACACCTCACCACACATATGTTTCCTTTCCATAGATCACATGCTTGGATTTCTGGTGGAAACCATTTCTTGGTGAAAAATCCGTTGGTGTTAGGCTTCGATATTATTGAAAATGGTCGTTAATGCTATTTTCGAGAAAAATGGGGGTTGTTTGGCCATTGATCATTGACTAGAGGCTCGTACACCTCACCCCACATATGTTTCATTGACATAGATCCCATTCTTGGATTTCTAGTGGAAACCATTTCTTCGTCAAAAATTCGTAGGTGTTAGCCTTCGGTATTATTGAAAATGGTCGTTCATGGCTATTTTCGACAAAAAATGGGGGTTGTGTGGCCATTGATCATTGACTAGAGGCTCGTTCACCTCACCCCACATATGTTTCTTTGCCATAGCTCACATTCTCAGATTTTTGGTGGAGACCATTTTGGTCAAAAATTCGTAGGTGTTAGGCTTCGGTATTATTGAAAATGGTCGTTCATGGCTATTTTTGACAAAAATTGGGGTTGTGTGGGCATTGATCATTGACCAGAGGCTCGTTCACCTCACATTACATATGTTTCTTTGCCATAGATCACATTCTTGGATTTCTGGTGGAGACCATTTCTTGGTCAAAAATTCATAGGTGTTAGCCTTCCGTATTATTGAAAATGGTCGTTCATGGCTATTTCCGACAAAAATGGGGGTTGTGTGGCCATTAGTCATCGACCAGAGGCTTGTACACCTCACCCCACATATGTTTTCTTGCCATAGGTCACATTATTGGATTTCTGGTGGAGACCATTTCTTGGTCAAAAATCCGTAGGTGTTAGCCTTCGGTATTATTGAAAATGGTCGTTCATGGCTATTTACGACAAAAATGGGGGTTGTGTGGCCATTGATCATTTACCAGTGGCTCATTCACCTCACCCCACATATGTTTCCTTGCCATAGATCACATTCTTCGATTTCTGGTGAAGACCATTTCTTGGTCAAAAATCCATAGGTGTTAGCCTTGGATATTATTGAAAATGGTCATTCATGGTTATTTTCGACAAAAATGGGGGTTGTGTGGCAATTCATCATTGACCAGAGGCACGTTCACCTCACCCCACATATGTTTGCAAGCCATAAATCACATTCTTGGATTTCTGGTGGAGACCATTTCTTGGTCAAAAATCTGTAGGTGTTAGCCTTTGAAAATGGTCATTCATGCTATTTTTGACAAAAATAGGGGTGTGTGGCCTTCGATTGTCACAGAGGCTCGTACACCTCACCCCACATATGTTTCCTTGCCATAGATCACATTCTTGGATTTCTGGTGGAGACCATTTCTTGGTGAAAAATCCGTTGGTGTTAGCCTTCGGTATTATTGACAAAAATGGTGGTTGTGTGGCCATTGATCATTGACCAGAGGCACATTCACCTCACACCACATATGTTTCCTTGCCATAGATCACATTCTTGGATTTATGATGGAGAACATTTCTTGGTCAAAATTCCGTAGGTGTTAGCCTTTGGTATTATTGAAAATGATCATTCATGCTATTTTCGACAAAAATAAGGGTTTTGTGGCCTTTGATCATCAACAAGAGGCTCGTACACCTCACCACACATATGTTTCCTTGCCATAGATCACATGCTTGGATTTCTGGTGGAGACCATTTCTTGGTGAAAAATCCGTTCGTGTTAGCCTTCGATATTATTGAAAATGGTCGTTCATGCTATTTTCGACAAAAATGGGGGTTGTTTGGCCATTGATCATTGACTAGAGGCTCGTACACCTCACCCCACATATGTTTCATTGACATAGATCACATTCTTGGATTTCTAGTGGAAACCATTTCTTCGTTAAAAATCCGTAGGTGTTAGCCTTCGGTATTATTGAAAATGGTCGTTCATGGCTATTTTTGACAAAAAATGGGGGTTGTGTGGCCATTGATCATTGACCAGAGGCTCGTTCACCTCACAACACATATGTTTCTTTGCCATAGATCACATTCTCATATTTTTGGTGGAGACCATTTTTGCTCAAAAATCCGTAGGTGTTAGGCTTCGGTATTATTGAAAATGGTCGTTCATGGCTATTTTCGACAAAAATGGGGGTTGTGTGGGCATTGATCATTGACCAGAGGCTCGTTAACCTCACCTTACATATGTTTCTTTGCCATAGGTCACATTCTTGGATTTCTGGTGGAGACCATTTCTTGGTCAAAAATTCATAGGTGTTAGCCTTCGATATTATTGAAAATGGTCGTTCATGGCTATTTCCGACAAAAATGGGGGTTGTGTGGCCATTAATCATCGACCAGAGGCTCGTACACCTCACCCCACATATGTTTTCTTGCCATAGGTCACATTATTGGATTTCTGGTAGAGACCATTTCTTGGACAAAAATCCGTAGGTGTTAGCCTTCGGTATTATTGAAAATGGTCGTTCATGGCTATTTACGACAAAAATGGGGGTTGTGTGGCCATTGATCATTTACCAGTGGCTCGTTCACCTCACCCCACATATGTTTCCTTGCCATAGATCACATTCTTCGATTTCTGGTGGAGACCATTTCTTGGTCAAAAATCCATAGGTGTTAGCCTTAGATATTATTGAAAATGGTCATTCATGGTTATTTTCGACAAAAATGGGGGTTGTGTGGCAATTCATCATTGACCAGAGGCACGTTCACCTCACCCCACATATGTTTGCATGCCATAAATTACATTCTTGGATTTCTGGTGGAGACCATTTCTTGGTCAAAAATCTATAGGTATTAGCCTTCAGTATTATTGAAAATGGTCATTCATGCTATTTTTTACAAAAAATAGGGGTGTGTGGCCTTCGATCGTCACAGAGGCTCGTACACCTCACCCCACATATGTTTCCTTGCCATAGATCACATTCTTGGATTTCTGGTGGAGACCATTTCTTGGTTCAAAATCCGTTGGTGTTAGCCTTCGGTATTATTGACAAAAATGGGGGTTGTGTGGACATTGATCATTGACTAGAGGCTCATACACCTCACACCATATATGTTTCCTTGCCATAGATCACATTCTTGGATTTTTAGTGGAGACCATTTCTTCGTCAAAAATCCAGAGGTGTTAGCCTTCGGTATTATTGAAAATGGTCGTTCGTGGCTATTTTCGACAAAATGGGGGGTTTTGTGGCAGTTGATCATTGACCAGAGGCTCGTTCACTTCGCCCCATATATGTTTTTTTGCCATATATCACATTCTTGGATTTCTGGTGGAGACCATTTCTTGGTCAAAACTTCGTGGGTGTTAGCCTTTGGTATTTTTGAAAATGGTCGTTCATGGTTATTTCCAACAAAAATAGGGGTTGTGTGGCCATTGATCATCGACCAGAGGCTTGTACACCTCACCCCACATATGTTTCCTTGCCATAGGTCACATTCTTGGATTTCTAGTGGAGACCATTTCCTGGTCAAAAATCTGTAGGTGTTAGGCTTCGGTAGTATTGAAAATGGTCGTTCATGGCTATTTTCGACAAAAATGGGGGTTGTGTGTCCATTGATCATTGACTAGAGGCTTGTTCACCTCACCCCACATATGTTTTTTTGCCATAGTTCACATTCTTAGATTTCTGGTGGAGACCATTTCTTGGTCAAAAATCCGTAGGTGTTAGGCTTCGGTATTATTGAAAATGGTCGTTCATGGCTATTTTCAATAAAAATGGGGATTCTGTGGCCATTAATCATTGACCAGATGCTCGTTCACCTCACCCACATATGTTTCCTGGCCACAGATCACATTCTTGGATTTCTGCTGGAGACCATTTCTTGGTCAAAAATTCGTAGGTGTTAGCCTTCGGTATTATTGAAAATGGTCGTTCAAGCTATTTTTGGCTAAAATAGGGGTTGTGTGGCCTATGATAATCAACAAGAGGCTCGTACACCTCACCCCACAAATGTTTCCTTGCCATAGATCACATTCTTGGATTTCTGGTGGAGACTATTTCTTGGTGAAAAATCCGTTGGTGTTAGCCTTCAGTATTATTGAAAATGGTCGTTCATGCTATTTCGATAAAAATCGGGGTTGTGTGGCCATGGATCATTGATTAGAGGCTCATACACTACACCCCACATATGTTTCCTTGACATAGATCACATTCTTGGATTTCTAGTGGAAACCATTTCTTCGTCAAATATTCGTACGTGTTAGCTTTCGGTATTATTGAAAATGGTCGTTCATGGCTATTTTCGACAAAAATGGGGGTTTTGTGGCCATTGATCATCATATATTTCCTTGTCATAGGTCACATTCTTGGATTTCTGGTGGAGACCATTTCATGGTCAAAAATCTGTAGGTGTTAGCATTCGGTATTATTGAAAATGGTCGTTCATGGCTATTTTCGACAAAAATGGGGGTTTTGTGGCAATTGATCATTGACCAGAGGTTCGTTCACCACACCCCACATATGTTTTCTTGCCATATATCACATTCTTGGATTTCTGGTGGAGACCATTTCTTGGTCAAAACTTCGTAGGTGTTAGCCTTCGGTATTATTGAAAATGGTCGTTCATGGTTATTTCCAACAAAAATAGGGGTTGTGTGGCCATTGATCATCGACCAGAGGCTCGTACACCTCACCCCGCATATATTTCCTTGCCATAGATCACATTCTTGGATTTTTGGTGGAGACCATTTCTTGGTCAAAAATCTGTAGGTGTTAGCCTTCGGTATTATTGAAAATGGTCGTTCATGATTATTTCTAACAAAAATAGGGTTTGTGTGGCCATTGATCATTGACCAAAGGCTCGTTCACCTCACCCCACATATGTTTCCTTGGCATATGTCACATTCTAGGATTTCTGGTGGAGACCATTTCTTGGTCAAAAATCCGTATGTGTTAGCCTTTGGTATTATTGAAAATGGTCGTTCATGGCTATTTTCGAAAAAATGGGGGTTATGTGGCCATTGATCATTGACCAGAGGCTCGTTCACCTCACCCCACATATATTTCCTTGCTATAGATCACATTCTTGGAGACCATTTCTTGATAAAAAATTTGTAGGTTTTGGCCTTCGGTATTATTGAAAATGGTCGTTCATGCTATTTTCGACAAAAATAGGGGATGTGTGGCCTATGATCATCAACAAGAGGCTCGTACACCTCACCCCACAAATGTTTCCTTTCCATAGATCACATTCTTGGATTTCTGGTGGAGACCATTTCGTGGTGAAAAATCCGTTGGTGTTAACCTTTGGTATTATTGAAAATGGTCGTTCATGCTATTTCGACAAAAATCGGGGTTGTGTGGCCATTGATCATTGACTAGAGGCTCATACACCACAACCCACATATGTTTCCTTGACATAGATCACATTCTTGGATTTCTAATGGAAACCATTTCTTCGTAAAAAAATCGTACATGTTAGCTTTTGGTATTATTCAAAATGGTCGTTCATGGCTATTTTTGACAAAAAAGGGGGTTTCGTGGCCATTGATCATTGACCAGAGGCTCGTACACCTCACCCCACATATGTTTCCTTGCCATAGGTCACATTCTTGGATTTCTGGTGGAGACAATTTCGTGGTCAAAAATCCGTAGGTGTTAGCCTTCGGTATTATTGAAAATGGTCGTTCATGGCTATTTTTGACAAAAATGGGGATTGTGTGGCCGTTGATCATTGACCAAAAACTCATTCACCTCACCCACATATGTTTCTTTGCCATAGATCACATTCTCAGATTTCTGGTGGAGACTATTTCTTGGTCAAAAATCCGTAGTTGTTAGCCTTCGGTATTATTGAAAATGGTCGTTCATGGCTATTTTCGACAAAAATAGGGGTTGTGTGGCCATTGATTATTGACCAGAGGCTCGTTCACCTCACCCCACATATGTTTCCTTGCCATAGATCACATTCTTGAATTTTTGGTGCAGACTATTTCTTGGCGAAAAATCCGTTGGTGTTAGCCTTCAGTATTTTTGAAAATGGTCGTTCATGCTATTTTCTAAAAAAATCGAGGTTGTGTGGACATTGATCATTGACTAGTGGCTCGTACACCACATCCCACATATGTTTCCTTGACATAGATCACATTCTTGGATTTCTAGTGGAAACCATTTCTTCGTAAAAAATTCGTAGGCGTTAGCCTTCGGTATTATTGAAAATGGTCGTTTATGGCTATTTTCGACAAAAAGTATGTACACGGCAGTCCTTAACGATGAGGAACATGTTGAAGAGGTTGTGGCGCTGTCTGTTGTTGTCGTCACTAGCCGTGGCACTCAAAGCTCGTTGCACAATCAAGGCCTTATAGGTCTCGGTTGCTGTTGTACCAAGAACCTCTTCATCACCATCATAAGTCTCTGCAATGTTGGCTCCAACAGTATCTTCATCTTCAACATCAGAAGCACTAACATACCCACCATCACCAGTAGCAATGTATGCCCGTTTGCTGGGGCAATCTCGCTGAATATGGCCAAGTCCCTAGCAGCGGTAGCACTTGATGTCGGAGGAGCGGCCTATGGAAGAGGTGGTCGTAGCAGGTTTTGCTGCAACACCCGAAGGCACCAAGGACATGCTATTGTCGTCTCCCTGTGATGCCGAAGGTGCGGTGCTGTGTGTGCCGTTGGTGGAGGAAGATGTGGACGTCCGTACGACCGAAGAGGATGACGCCTTAGTTGGCGCCGGTGGCTGGCGTGGCGTGAAAGTGTTGCTCCTCCGCTGTTGACGACCCTGCAATTCTTTTTCTGCCAACATAGAAAGATGGAACAAGCGTTGTATAGAATGATATTCTTTATAATCAACAATATCCTGAATCTCTCGGCTCAATCCCCCATAAAACCTAACCATATGATCCTCCGGATCCTCAACTACCCGACATCGTAGCATACCTTTCTGAAGCCCTTGGTAGTATTCCTGTACCGACATGTCTCCCTGATCTAAGCGTTGCAATTTTTTCGAAGATCACGTCTATAAGAAGGGGGAACAAAGCGAGCTCGCATCTCCTCTTTTAACACATTCCATGTTTGTGGTGCAGCACGTGTGTTAACAAGTTCATTCCACCAAATGATAGCAAAATCTCTAAATTCACTAGTGGCTTGTCTAACCCTATGCTGCTCAGGAACAAGATGGGAATTAAATTTTTGTTCTACCGTCATCTCCCAGTCTAAGTAAGCTTCAACATCATAAGAACCCATGAACGGTGGAATAGAGAACTTAATCTTAGCAAATGGATCATGGTCGGGTTCAGGATTATGATGACGATGTCTACCATTAGCTCCCATACCTTGTCGATTACGTGTGAGGCGTTGTCGCAGCGGTGCATAAACATCATCGTCATCGTCGTCGTCGTCGTCCACAGGAGAGTTAGCTGGGGCTGGAGTTGGTGGTGGGGGACGAGCCTCCACTACGTCCATGCGTGTAACAAGTTCAGCAACTCGTCGATCAAGCTGCTCATAGGATGTCGCCGCAGAGTCCTGGTATTTTTTAAAAGCTTCAGTCATCGCGCGCATCATCTCCTTCAATTCCAGCTGAGAGACACACTCATCGTCGTTAAGCTTAAGCCTCTTCTCCTTGTCCATTTGGTTCTTTGGTCGTGTCATTGTTAGCACAAAACAGAGACAAAAAGGCAACAAACAATGTGAACCCTACAACTTTCTCTCAGGGTGGTGGTGGTGGTGGTGGAATACAAATTATGAAGCATCTTACCTCGCTCTTACAAGATTCTTACCAGCACTGCAGGTGGCACACGGTGACCGGTGTGACTGTCCAACGAGCGTGGGTGTGATTGCAAATGAGTACCTGTTCTGCTCAAAAGAAAGCTGGAGCTGTGGGAAGGCTGACTAAATATATATATGTGGCACACAAGTCAGTAACAGATAGCAATGCTGAATAAGTGTTCCAAGTACTTGTCCTAGTTGCTGGCCTAGAAAATGTAATAGAACAGTTGGACCAAGGCTCAAGAAAGGAGGAACAAGTATCTAGGTCCAGCAAGAAAACAGGCTTGGGGCAAAATAATCACAGAGGTGCACAGAACACTGGCGTTTCTGTTTATGTGCTTTTCTTTTTTTGCGATTTTTTTCAAATATTTTTTTATATTTTTCTCTTTTGCAGCAGCACATAAGAAGAAAACACACGAAGTTTAATATTTTTTTTGCAATGACACGTCTTTTGGAATTTCTACAAGTTTGCCCTAAAATCGGAATAAATGTTTGGAAAATGAGAAGTCCTATTTTCAAGCCAAATTTAGGAATTTTAAAAACAGCAAATCCGGCAAAGCCGAAAAGAATCGGATACAAAATTTAATTCTATGCGATTTGAAAAAATTGGGCCCGATTCGAATTCCGAGGCGAAAGTTATGGCTGTTTTAAGTTTGGACTCTGAATTAGGGTTTCTGGCGAGGTGTTGGAAGAGTGGGGGGTTCGGTTTTGTGGATAGAGTCGGTTTAGAGATAGGATCTATTTTGTGGATAGGGTCGGTTGTAGAGATAGGATCTATTTTATGGATAGGGTCAGTTTTAGAGATAGGATTTGTTTTGTGGATATGGTCGGTTTAGATACAAGATCTGTTTTGTGGATAGAGTTAGTTTTAGAGATAGGATCTGTTTTGTGGATAGGGTCGATTTTAGGGATATGATCTGTTTTGTGGATAGGGTCTGTTTTGTAGGATGAAAGCAAATGGATAGAATCAAACTGAACCAAAACAAATCTAAACCAGCAACCAAACTCAACCTAGAACACGAACTCAGAACTGCGGACTCTAAAACTGAATTGTGCAAAGGCTAAGGCGATGGTTTTAGGTCGGAATAAACTGATCGTAATTATTTATTTATTTTTGGCTTTTTGTGGACTATGGGACGAAACAAAACTAATCTAAAGACGGGATTATACCTCATGGGCAGCCTGCAAATCTGATACCAATTGATAGAAGACGCGGTCCGATCTTCCGTGAGATACAATAACTTGATTGAGTGGGAATCTCGACGTTGATGATCCAAGGCTCCGAGCAAACGGATCCTCGCAATCACTACACCACAGCTCCATTGGTTATCACCCATGACACACGAGTGACCTCGCCACGAAGGATTATCTCTCCAAGCACAATCAAGAACACAAGCAAGAACAGGAAAGAAACGCAACCAAAATTATATTGATTACGGGATGTGGTCTCACAAACCGATGACGGCAACACTGTTCGATGATAGAATTGATCTAAGCAAAACCCCAAACCTAAATGGGTGGTAGCTTTTGAATAAATAGAGTATTAGGGTGTGCGTGACCCCTGGACTCGCCCTTAATGGGCTCCGACGCGATACACGGCCCAACGGCCCAACAGACGGTGTCGCAGCACCAAAACAGAATCTGAATACTGAGTTGCTTCGACAATTCATGTTGACTCCGGATGAATTTTATGGTGGAACCACTTGGGTTAGTTAGATAATCTCTTTATATTTCCAACCTTATCAAGTCCGTCGCAATCGGAGTCCGGATGCATCTTGGGCGTCCATTTTAGTGCAGACTGGTCCTGGAACCCAAGATGGAGTCGCAGCCGAGTCGGACAAGACTTGATCTCCTTCCTGTTGTGGGCGCCCTTCCTGCTCCTCCTCCACACCTAGGCCTTTCCCAAGTCCTTGCTGGTCCTCTCCAAGGTTTCTAATCATCAAAACATCCATGGCCCTAAGCGTAAGCTCTGAAACACAATTGACTAGGGTAGAACTGTCGGGGACCATAATTAGGGGTACCCTCAAGACTCCTAATTCTCAGCTGGTAACCCCCATCAGCATAAAGCTGCTAAGGCCTGATGGGTGCGATTAAGTCAGGGATCAGTCCGTTCGAGCGACTCGATCACGCCTCGCCCGAGCCTAGCCTCGGACAAGGGCAGCCGACCCCGGAGGATTTCCGTCTCGCCCGAGGCCCCCCTTCCGACGACGAACATATCTCCGGCTCGCCCGAGGCCCTGCCTTCGCTAAGAAGCAACCCTGACTAAATCGCCGCACCGACCGACCAAGTCGCAGGAGCATTTAATGCAAAGGTAGCCTGACACCTTTATCCTGACGCGCGCCCTCCGGCAGAGCCGAAGTGACCGCCGTCACTTTGCCGCTCCACTGACCGGCCTGACAGAAGGACAGCGCCGCCTGCGCCACTCCGACTGCAGTGTCACCTGACAGAGTGAGACTGACAGGCAGTCAGGCCCTGCCAAAGGCACCATAGGAAACTCCGCTCCGCCCGACCTAGGGCTCGGACTCGGGCTAAGCCCCGGAAGACGGCGAACTCTGCTCCGCCCGACCCAGGGCTCGGACTCGGGCTAAGCCCCGGAAGACGGCGAACTCCGCTCCGCCCGACCCAGGGCTCGGACTCGGGCTAAGTCCCGGAAGACGGCGAACTCCGCTCCGCCCGACCCAGGGCTCGGACTCGGGCTCAGCCCCAGAAGACGACGAACTCCGCTCCGCCCGACCCCAGGGCTCGGACTCGGGCTTAGCCCCAGAAGACGACGAACTCCGCTTCGCCCGACCCTAGGGCTCGGACTCCGCCCTGGCCTCCGCCGACGACCTCTGCCTCGCCCGACCCGGGGGCTCGGACTCGGCCTCGTCCATGGAAGACAGACTCGACCTCGGTTTCGGAGGAGCCTCCACATCGCCTAACCTAGGGCACAAGCTCGCCACGTCAACAGGAGGCGCCATCATCACCCTACCCCGAGCTGACTCGGGCCGCAGGGAACAAGACCGGTGTCCTATCTGGCTAGCTCCGCCAGATAGGCAATGATGGCGCCCCGCCTGCTCTGTGACGACGGCGGCTCTCAGCCCCCTTACGGAAGCAAGAGGACGTCAACAAGGACCCAACCGCTCCGACAGCTGTCCCTCCGCCAGGCTCCATCGCTCCTCCGACGGCCACGACATCACACCAGCTGGGTGCCAAAATCTCTCCGGCTGCCACATCGGCATGTACTTAGGGCGCTAGCACTCCCCCGCTAGACACGTAGCACTCTGCTACACCCCCCATTGTACACCTGGATCCTCTCCTTACGCCTATAAAAGGAAGGACCAGGGCCCTCTTAGAGGGGGTTGGCCGCGCGGGGACGAGGACGAGACAGGCGCTCCCTTGAGGCCGCTCCCTTCCCTCTCCCGCGTGGACGCTTGTAACCCCCTACTGCAAGCGCACCCGACCTGGGCGCGGGACGAACACGAAGGCCGCGGGATTCCCACCTCTCTCACGCCGGACTCCGGCCGCCTCGCTCCTTCCCCCCTTCGTGCTCGCCCTCGCGCTCGACCCATCTGGGCTGGGGCACGCGGCGACACTCACTCGTCGGCCCAAGGGACCCCCCGGTCTCGGAACGCCGACAGTTGGCGCGCCAGGTAGGGGCCTGCTACGTGTTGACGAACAGCTTCCCGTCAAGCTCCAGATGGGCAGTCTCCAGCAACCTCTCCAACCCGGGACGGTGCTCCGTTTCGGGAGTCTTGAGTTCATGTCCCTCGACAGCAGCTACGACATGATACTCCTTCCACCGCCGTGCGACAACGACAATGGCGGCCGACAGCCCGCCCGCCGGCGGCGAAATCGACGACGTCTTCCCCGCGTGGTGGAAGAACAACATTCGAGCTCGCCCCGTCCTCTCCCCCGCCAATGGAGGAGGAGGCAGGGCAACCAAGGCCGAGCAGGAGGCAGCGCCTCGTCGGCTGTCGAGCGAGTCGACGGCCCCAACGCCCCAACAAGGGGCGCTCCGGGTATCGACTTCGCGCCTGAGACGAAGACGAGCGCCGACTCCCCGCGACACGCCAATCCCGAGCAAGTGGACGACGCCAGCGCGCTTGCGAAAAGCTTGCAGGACGTCGCCCTCGTACCTGAGACGACGGTGCTGTCAGTCCTCGACGTGACTTCATCGCCGCTCGTCGACCAAAAGGTACCAACCGATTCCCATCCTACGTCATTTGGATTCAGCCTCAACCCGCCTAGCGACCTCGCTTTGGCGGACGCTCTCGTAGAGGCGAGTCCAAACCCTCTGGGGTTTCGCATGCGGTCGCCTTGGGACAGGTTGACGAACGTCTCGACCTACGGGCCCTCTGGGTCCGAGGAAGACGACGACCCCAGCATCTGTTGGGATTTCTCTGGACTTGGCAACCCAGGTGCCATGTGGGACTTCATTACCGCATGTGACTTCTGCCTCTCCGACTGTTCCGACGGTAGCCGCAGCCTCGACGACGAGGACTGCGGCCCAAGCCGCGAATGTTTCCACGTCGATCTAGGGGGTCCCTCCGAAGGCAATCATCTCGGAATGCTGGAGGACAGTGATCTCCCTAGGCCGGTGCCCCGCGCTGACATCCCACGGGAGCTAGCTGTGGTCCCCGTTCCGGCGGGGGGTCACGGCCCACAGCTCGAGCAAGTCCGCGGGGCGCAGGCCAGGTTCGACGAGGGAGCAGGAGCGCTTGAGCCGATCCGCCGGGACGTCGGGCAGGCATGGGCGGGCCAACCCCCGGCCAGAGAAATACGTCACCTGCCCCAGGGTTTCCAGCACCGCGTCGCCGATGACGTCAGGGTCAGGCCGCCACCCGCATCCAGTGGGGTCGGTCAGAACCTGGCTGCAGCAGCGATGCTCCTCCGCACGATGCCGGAGCCATCCACCACCGAGAGTCGGCGAATCCAGGGGGAGCTCAAGAATCTCCTGGAAGGCACTGCGGTCCGATGGGCCGAGAGCTCTGCCTCCCAAAGGCAGGGATACCCCTCGGAACCTCATGCCGCGAATTCCCGATTCATGCGGGAAGCCTCGGTCTACACCGGGCGCACGCGCAACACCGCGCCTGCGGCCCCGGGCCGCCTCGGCAACGAGCACCATCATCGCGACCGTCGGGCCCACCTCGACGAGAGGGTGCGCCGAGGCTATCACCCCAGGCGTGGGGGACGCTACGACAGTGGGGAGGATCGGAGTCCCTCGCCCGAACCGCCCGGTCCGCAGGCCTTCAGCCGGGCCATCCGACGGGCACCATTCCCGACCCGGTTCCGACCCCCGACTACTATCACAAAGTACTCGGGGGAGACGAGACCGGAACTGTGGCTCGCGGACTACCGCCTGGCCTGCCAGCTGGGTGGAACGGACGACGACAACCTCATCATCCGCAACCTCCCCCTGTTCCTCTCCGACACCGCTCGCGCCTGGTTGGAGCACCTGCCTCCGGGGCAGATCTCCAACTGGGATGATCTGGTCCAAGCCTTCGCCGGCAATTTCCAGGGCACGTACGTGCGCCCCGGGAATTCCTGGGACCTCCGAAGCTGCCGGCAGCAGCCGGGAGAGTCTCTCCGAGACTACATCCGGTGATTCTCGAAGCAGCGCATCGAGCTGCCCAACATCATCGACTCGGATGTCATCGGCGCGTTCCTTGCCGGCACCACCTGCCGCGACCTGGTGAGTAAGTTGGGTCGCAAGACCCCCACCAGGGCGAGCGAGCTGATGGACATTGCCACCAAGTTCGCCTCTGGCCAGGAGGCGGTCGAGGCTATCTTCCGAAAGGACAAGCAGCCCCAGGGCCGCCCATCGGAAGATGCTCCCGAGGCGTCTACTCAGCGCGGCGCCAAGAAGAAAGGCAAGAAGAAGTCGCAAGAGAAACGCGACGCCGCCGACGCGGACCTTGTCGCCGCCGCCGAGTACAAGAACCCTCGAAAGCCCCCCGGAGGTGCCAACCTCTTCGACAAGATGCTCAAGGAGCCATGCCCCTATCATCAGGGGCCCGTCAAGCACACCCTTGAGGAGTGCGTCATGCTTCGGCGCCACTTCCACAGGGCCGGGCCACCCACGGAGGGTGGCAGGGCCCGCGACGACGACAAGAAGGAAGATCACCAAGCAGGAGAGTTCCCCGAGGTCCGCGATTGCTTCATGATCTACGGTGGGCATGCGGCGAATGCCTCGGCTCGGCATCACAAGCAAGAGCGCCGGGAGGTCTGCTCGGTGAAGGTGGCGGTGCCAGTCTACCTAGACTGGTCCGACAAGCCCATCACCTTCGACCAAGCTGACCACCCCGACCACGTGCCGAGCCCGGGGAAATACCCGCTCGTCGTCGACCCCGTCATCGGCGACGTCAGGCTCACCAAGGTCCTTATGGACGGAGGCAGCAGCCTCAACATCATCTACGCCAAGACCCTCGGGCTCCTGCGCGTCGATCTGTCCTCCGTCCGAGCAGGCGCTGCGCCCTTCCACGGGATCATTCCCGGGAAGCGCGTCCAGCCCCTCGGACGACTCGACCTTCCCGTCTGCTTCGGAACGCCCTCCAACTTCCGAAGGGAGACCCTAACGTTCGAGGTGGTCGGGTTCCGAGGAACCTACCACGCGGTACTGGGAAGGCCATGCTACGCGAAGTTCATGGCCGTCCCCAACTACACCTACCTGAAGCTCAAGATGTCGGGCCCCAACAGGGTCATCACCGTCGGCCCCACGTACAAGCACGCGTTCGAATGCGACGTGGAGTGCGTGGAGTACGCCGAGGCCCTCGCCGAGTCCGAGGCCCTCATCGCCGACCTGGAAAGCCTCTCCAAAGAGGTGCCAGACGTGAAGCGTCATGCCGGCAATTTCGAGCCAGTGGAGACGGTCAAGGCCGTCCCCCTCGACCCCAGCGGCGACGCCTCCAAGCAGATCCGGATCGGCTCCGGGCTCGACCCCAAATAGGAAGTAGTGCTCGTCGACTTTCTCCACGCAAACGCCGACGTCTTCGCGTGGAGTCCCTCGGACATGCCCGGCATACCGAGGGATGTCGCCGAGCACTCGCTGGATATTCGGGCCGGAGCCCGACCCGTCAAGCAGCCTCTGCGCCGATTCGACGAGGAGAAGCGCAGAGTAATAGGCGAGGAGATCCACAAGCTAATGACAACAGGGTTCATCAAAGAGGTATTCCATCCCGAATGGCTTGCCAACCCTGTGCTTGTGAGAAAGAAAGGGGGGAAATGGCGGATGTGTGTAGACTACACTGGTCTCAACAAAGCATGTCCGAAGGTTCCCTACCCTCTACCTCGCATCGATGAAATCGTGGATTCCACTGCTGGGTGCGAAACCCTATCTTTCCTCGATGCCTACTCAGGGTATCATCAAATCAGGATGAAAGAGTCCGACCAGCTCGCGACTTCTTTCATCACGCCCTTCGGCATGTACTGCTATGTTACCATGCCGTTCGGCTTGAGGAATGTGGGCGCGACGTACCAGCGGTGCATGAACCATGTGTTCGGCGAACACATTGGCCGCACGGTCGAGGCCTACGTCGATGACATCGTAGTCAAGACAAGGAAAGCTTCCGACCTCCTTTCCGACCTTGAAGTGACATTCTGATGCCTCAAGGCGAAAGGCGTCAAGCTCAATCCCGAGAAGTGTGTCTTCGGGGTGCCCCGAGGCATGCTCTTGGGGTTCATCGTCTCCGAGCGGGGCATCGAAGCCAACCCGGAGAAGATCGCAGCCATCACCAGCATGGGGCCCATCAAGGACTTAAAAGGTGTACAAAGGGTCATGGGATGTCTCGCGGCTCTGGGCCGCTTCATCTCACGCCTCGGCGAAAGAGGTCTGCCTCTGTACTGCCTCTTAAGGAAGGCCGAGTGCTTCACTTGGACCCCTGAGGCCGAGGAAGCTCTCAGGAACCTGAAGGCGCTCCTCACAAAGGCGCCTATCTTGGTGCCTCCAGCTGCCGGAGAAGCCCTCTTGGTCTATGTCGCCGCGACCACTCAGGTGGTTAGCGCCGCGATTGTGGTCGAGAGGCAAGAAGAGGGGCATGCATTGCCCGTTCAGAGGCTAGTTTACTTCGTCAGCGAAGTACTGTCTGAAACCAAGATCCGCTACCCACAAGTTCAGAAGCTGCTATATGCGATGATTCTGACACGGCGAAAGTTGCGACACTACTTCGAGTCTCATCCGGTCACTGTGGTGTCATCCTTCCCCCTGGGGGAGATCATCCATTGCCGAGAGGCCTCGGGCAGGATTGCAAAGTGGGCAGTGGAAATCATCGGCGAGACAATCTCATTCTCCCCTCGGAAGGCCATCAAGTCCCAGGTCTTGGCGGACTTCGTGGCCGAATGGGTCGATACCCAGCTACCGACGGCTCCGATCCAACCGGAGCTCTGGACCATGTTTTTCGACGGGTCGCTGATGAAGACGGGAGCCGGCGCAGGCCTACTCTTCATCTCGCCCCTCGGGAAACACCTACGCTATGTGCTGCGCCTCCATTTCCCGGCGTCCAACAATGTGGCTGAGTATGAGGCTCTAGTCAACGGGTTGCGGATCGCCATCGAGCTAGGGGTCCAGCGCCTCGACGCCCGCGGTGACTCACAGCTCGTCATCGACCAAGTCATGAAGAACTTCCACTGCCGCGACCCGAAGATGGAGGCCTACTGCGATGAGGTTCGGCGCCTGGAAGACATGTTCTACGGGCTCGAGCTTAACCACATCGCTGGGCGCTACAACGAAACTGCGGACGAGCTGGCTAAAATAGCCTCGGGCAAACAACGGTTCCCCCGGACGTCTTCTCCCGGGATCTGCATCAACCCTCCGTCAAGATCGACGACACGTCCGAGCCTGAGGCGCCCTCGGTCCAGCCCGAGGTACCCTCGGCACAGCCCGAGGCACCCTCAGCTCGGCCCGAGGCGCTCTCGGTTCAGCCCGAGGTACCCTCGGCCTTCGAGGGTGAGGCACTGCGCATCGAGGAGGAGCGAAGCGGGGCCACGCCTGATCGAAACTGGCAGACCCCGTACCTGCAATATCTCCGCCAAGGAGAGCTACCCCTCGACCGAGCCGAGGCTCGGCGGGTGGCGCGGCGCGCCAAGTCGTTCGTCTTGCTGGGCGATGAGAAGGAGCTCTACCACCGCAGCCCCTCAGGCATCCTCCAGCGATGCATCTCCGTCACCGAAGGTCAGGAACTCCTGCGAGAGATACACTCGGGGGCTTGCGGCCATCACGCAGCGCCTCGAGCCCTTGTCGGGAATACTTTCCGACAAGGCTTCTACTGGCCAACGGCGGTGGCTGACGCCACTAGAATTGTCCGCACCTATGAAGGGTGCCAATTCTATGCGAAGCAGACCCACCTGCCCGCTCAGGCTCTGCAGACGATACCCATCACCTGGCCTTTTGCCGTGTGGGGTCTAGACCTCGTCGGCCCTTTGCAGAAGGCACCCGGGGGCTACACGCACCTGCTGGTCGCCATCGACCAATTCTCCAAGTGGATCGAGGTCCGACCTCTGAACAGCATCAGGTCCGAGCAGGCGGTGGCGTTCTTCACCAACATCATCCATCGCTTCGGGGTCCCAAACTCCATCATCACCGACAACGGCACCCAGTTCACCGGTAGAAAGTTCTTGGACTTCTGCGAGGATCACCACATCCGGGTGGACTGGGCCGCCGTGGCTCATCCCATGTCGAATGGGCAAGTAGAGCGTGCCAACGGCATGATTCTACAAGGGCTCAAGCCTCGGATTTACAACGACCTCAACAAGTTCGGCAAGCGATGGATGAAGGAACTGCCCTCGGTGGTCTGGAGCCTGAGGCCGACGCCGAGTCGAGCCACGGGTTTCATGCCGTTCTTCCTAGTCTACGGGGCCGAGGCCGTCTTGCCCACAGACCTGGAATACGGCTCCCCGAGGACGAGGGCCTACAGCGATCAAAGCAACCAAGCTAGCCGAGAAGACTCGCTGGACCAGCTGGAAGAGGCTCGGGACAAGGCCTTACTACACTCGGCGCGGTACCAGCAGTCCCTGCAACGCTACCACGCCCGAGGGGTCCGGTCCCGAGACCTCTAGGTGGGCGACCTGGTGCTTCGGCTGCGACAAGATGCCCGAGGGAGGCACAAGCTCACGCCCCCCTGGGAGGGGCCCTTCGTCATCGCCAAAGTTCTGAAGCCCGGAACGTACAAGCTGGCCAACAGTCAAGGCGAGGTCTACGGCAACGCTTGGAACATCCAACAGCTACGTCGCTTCTACCCTTAAGATGCTTTCGAGTTGTTCATATATCTCGCACCCACGCAAAGTTTAGTCATCAAGGAAGGGTCGGCCTCGCCTCGGCAAAGCCCGACCCTCCCTCGGGGGCTAAAAGGGGGGGAACCCCCTCTGCGTTGAAATTTTCCTCGAAAAAAGATCTCTTCTGCCAGAATATCTTTCGTGCTTTCTGACTACTTCGAAAAGTGGATCCTAAAAACGACGGAGTACACGTAAGCATCCAAGGCTGACCGAGCCGAGGGACTCCTACGCCTCCGGGATACGGATACCTCACTCATCACCTTCTGCGATAAGTAACTCGCGTTCGGATAAAGTGATTCCGCGGACCGAATAAGTCTTCACATTCGGAAGCTCTTCTGCCGAAGCGATCCTTCGAGCCTTCTCGACTGAGTCGGTGACAGGGCCTCATGGACGGGTGAAAGTGCGCGTAAGCGGCAAGGCCGACCGAGCCGAGGGACTCCCACGCCTCCAGGATACGGATACCTCACTCATCACCTTCCGCGAGAAGCAACTCTCGCTCGCACAAACATCCCCGTTACCGACAAAAAAGTCTAGATACTCGAAACAAGAGGAAAAGAGACGCAGCTTTACAACACAGCGAGGGTGTGTATTCTGGCCTCGGCGGCCGCATAAGGCACACGCTACAAGACAATCTGATCCTGCAGGCTCGGGTCTTGACGCTGGAAGGGGGCAGCAGCACCCTCGGCATCGACGACACCTTCGGCGAAGTTCGACCTAGCCTCGGACGGCGACGCGGTCCGAAGACCTCCACTCCGAAGGATGACGTCATCGCCACGCCCGGGCCATCGCCGCCAGGGTCTTCTCCAGGAATCCGGCCCGAGCAGGCGGCTCGGCCGGTCACCTCTGGGGCCTCGGCCAACCATCTTCCAAGGGCGCCAGCCCGACCCGAGGCCTCGGCTGGTCAACTCCGGTGTCGGCCCCGCTAACGAACGACCCGGCTAGGCTCCGGCCAACCAGGTTTCATTTTTTAGCCAACTCTGCCTCTGTTCGTGCCGATATCGCTACCCCTAGCCTCGGCTCGTCGAAGAGCGGCCAAGGGGTCCCTTTAACTAAGCTAGAGGAGCCTCAGACAACAAGGCCGACCGAGCCGAGGGACTCCTACGCCTCCGGGATACGGATACCTCACTCGTCACCTTGACACGGGGCGACTCACGCTTGGTGAAGCGGTTCAGGCAATCAACAGACGAGTCTTAGTGCTCGAAAATGAGGAAAAAACACGGCTCCGTGCCAAAATTACATACATGTTCAGGCCTCGACAGCCATAATGAACAAAAACACTGGCATTCAAAGTGCCATTACAAACGGAACTCCGGTTCCCCCTCCGCAGGTACGAACAACCCCACTCCATGGGGGAGGGCCTGCGGAGCAACAGAAGACCGACGAACGGCGCGCCGTCACCTGCTCCAGCAGCAGCAACGACGACGACTTCTGCTCCGGGGGGCCGAACAGCGGCAGCACTGACCTCAGGGCGGGTGCTGCTGCCAGGAGGCCCCCGCCCATGCCCAAACTCGTGAGGCAAGGACGGGCAGAAGGCCGTAGAGTTGGAGGTCGGTCCGTGGGCGGCCCTGGCTATCTCGTCGGCGGAAGAACCTCTTCCAGCTGCCGTGGCAGACGCCGGCGTCGCGAGCGGCTCCGAAGCCACTCGCGTCCGAAAGCCAGGCACGCTGTAGCTGCCAGCGCCACGGACGACGACCCCCGTTCCCTCCGATCACTGAGTGAAGGAGCGGGCCACCGCCCATGCAGGGGCCAACCCCAACTCGGCACTCTCCCCTCCCCAGCCCTGGTGATGAAAGTCCTTGAGGCTGAGGGAGGGGCAGAGGCCGCAGCCCGGCTCGCTTTCCCCCACCATCAAGCTGGGGGTCACCGTCTAGGGTGACCGCCGGCGGAGGGGTGCAGCCGGGCTGCAAGATGAAAATCCTTGAAGCCGAACGATGGCTGAAAGGTACCAACTCCCATGGAGTTGCGTTCCTCCAACGATGAGGCGAAAAGGCGGCGGGCACCCCCCATCCGGGGGCTTGGAAGGTGGAAAGACGCGGTGCATAATGGAGCGCGAAGACATGGTCGCCTTCTGAAGGGGGTCACCTTCCTTTTAAAGGCAGCTCTCCCTACTCGCGCCCCCAGCCGTCATGGGCTGAGTCTTCTCCAACACGCTCCAAGGCCCTCCCCTGCGGCGCGGGGGCTGGGTCCCGCATGTCATGCAAGCCGGCTCAGAGCAGAAGAAGCCAAACCGCCGCGCGCGATGCACACGACCGCCCAGCGGTTACAAGTGACCCTCCACTTTTGCCCAGACCAACGGGCGAAAGGGGCGGGCAGCCATGCAGGCGGCATGCAACCGTGCCAAGTGGACGCGCTTCTCCGACTCCCAACGCGCCCAGCCTGGAGGCCCAGGCCCACGCGTCACGCAGCCGGCGCGCCGGATGCTTCATGCAAGCAACTGCACCGCCACTTGCGCCACCACCGCGCCTCCTCGATTGCGGAACCAATACCGCGACTCGAGGCGACCCAGCACACGACCTAGCAGCGCCAGCCTGGCGCGGCGGTCAATGCGGTCAAAAATGGGCCGGCAGTAATGACGGTGGCAGGCGGGCGGGAGCAGCGGTCACGTCGTCAGCCAAGCTCACGTCCCATCCGGGGGCAGCAAGAGAACCCCCTCTCACGGCGTGAAGACAACGCGCCCGTGATCCGTTCCTCGAACGGCTCGTGCACGCGCGACGGCCGCCCCGCCAACCACTCGCCCTGTCGCATTAACTCTGCGGCGGGATAGGCGGCACCTCTGGCAGGAGAAGCGGGCGACGCTTCGCCTTCGCCGAAATAACCGCGCCAAAAAAGGTACGCCGCGTCGTTCGATTTCGTATCCTTTTCCTTTTTTTCCTCTTTCTCTCTCTCTTGCAACAGGGACCAGGAAAGGGGGATACCCCGAAAAGGATCCTTCCCCGTGAAGGAACCAGGCTCCGAGCCTCCCTACTGATCAGAGGTTCGAAGGCTGGCCCCCCGAAGGGTTCGACAGCCGCCTCAGATCGCGTGGGCCCTACACCCACTACTGGTCAGAGGTTCGAAGGCCGGCCCCCGAAGGGTTCCACGGCCGCCTCAGGCTACTCGGGCTCTGCGCCCATTACTGATCAGGGGTTCGAAGGCTGGCCCCCGAAGGGTTCACAGCCGCCTCAGACGCCGAGCGAGGGATGACCATGGGTACGTTCGATACATAACCGAGGCTCGGGCTGCGCTCCCGAGGTACCCTAGGACATTTCCGAGACCAGCGGGAGCGATCTTGTAACGGAATCCCATCAGAGGGAGGCATCGAGCCCTCAGACCCCGTCGCCAGGGGACCGGGTCCAGCAGATCACCCGCAGGTACTTTTGGGCGTGCCTCTGGGCCCCTAGCCGACACCTAACGAACGGGGCACGGACGTCCACTCGGATTACCCGCTTGTAGCTCACCGGAGACACCATGTTCGGCGCCCATCGAGGGCAACATGGCGCTTTCCCCCCTCCTCCTTGCGGAAAGGCGACGCAGGGGCGTAAGTAAAAAAGCCGAGTCTGTCCCTGATCGCCCTCTCGCCCTGTGCAGAGGCTCGGGGGCTGCTCTCGCAAACCCGGCTCCGGCCGAACCGTTGACAGCGTCAACATACCAGCCCGAGAACTTGGGACCCGACCGTACACCCGGGCTACGGCCAGCTCGCATGAGGGAACAACCAGACCAGCCGAAGCATTACACAAGGCATTAAGACATCGAAGGAGTGAAACCACTCCTCCGAGGCCTCGGGGGCTACACCCGGCGGGTGCGCTCGCGCGCACCCGCCGGAACAAAATGCAACCGAGAAAGGCTGGTCCCCTTGCAAAAAAGTGCGACGAAAGCCTCCAAGCGAGTGCTAACACTCCCTTCGAGGCTCGGGGACTACTGTCGGGGACCATAATTAGGGGTACCCTCAAGACTCCTAATTCTCAGCTGGTAACCCCCATCAGCATAAAGCTGCTAAGGCCTGATGGGTGCGATTAAGTCAGGGATCAGTCCGTTCGAGCGACTCGATCACGCCTCGCCCGAGCCTAGCCTCGGACAAGGGCAGCCGACCCCGGAGGATTTACGTCTCGCCCGAGGCCCCCCTTCCGACGGCGAACATATCTCCGGCTCGCCCGAGGCCCTGCCTTCGCTAAGAAGCAACCCTGACTAAATCGCCGCACCGACCGACCAAGTCGCAGGAGCATTTAATGCAAAGGTAGCCTGACACCTTTATCCTGACGCGCGCCCTCCAGCAGAGCCGAAGTGACCGCCGTCACTTCTCTGCTCCACTGATCGGCCTGACAGAAGGACAGCGCCGCCTGCGCCACTCCGACTGCAGTGTCACCTGACAGAGTGAGACTGACAAGCAGTCAGGCCCTGCCAAAGGCACCATAGGAAACTCCGCTCCACCCGACCCAGGGCTCGGACTCGAGCTAAGCCCCGGAAGACGGCGAACTCCGCTCCGCCCGACCCAGGGCTCGGACTCGGGCTAAGCCCCGGAAGACGGCGAACTCCGCTCCGCCCGACCCAGGGCTCGGACTCGGGCTAAGTCCCGGAAGACGGCGAACTCCGCTCCGCCCGACCCAGGGCTCGGACTCGGGCTCAGCCCCAGAAGACGACGAACTCCGCTCCGCCCGACCCCAGGGCTCGGACTCGGGCTTAGCCCCAGAAGACGACGAACTCCGCTTCGCCCGACCCCAGGGCTCGGACTCCGCCCTGGCCTCCGCCGACGACCTCCGCCTCGCCCGACCCGGGGGCTCGGACTCGGCCTCGGCCATGGAAGATAGACTCGACCTCGGCTTCGGAGGAGCCTCCACATCGCCTAACCTAGGGCACAGGCTCGCCACGTCAACAGGAGGCGCCATCATCACCCTACCCTGAGCTGACTCGGGCCGCAGGGAACAAGACCGATGTCCTATCTGGCTAGCTCCGCCAGATAGGCAATGATGGCGCCCCGCCTGCTCTGTGACGACGACGGCTCTCAGCCCCCTTACGGAAGCAAGAGGACGTCAGCAAGGACCCAACCGCTCCGACAGCTGTCCCTCCGCCAGGCTCCATCGCTCCTCCGACGGCCACGACATCACACCAGCTGGGTGCCAAAATCTCTCCGGCTGCCACATCGGCATGTACTTAGGGCGCTAGCACTCCGCCGCTCGACACGTAGCACTCTGCTACACCCCCCATTGTACACCTGGATCCTCTCCTTACGCCTATAAAAGGAAGGACCAGGGCCCTCTTAGAGGGGGTTGGCCGCGCGGGGACGAGGACGAGACAGGCGCTCCCTTGAGGCCGCTCGCTTCCCTCTCCCGCGTGGACGCTTGTAACCCCCTACTGCAAGCGCACCCAACCTGGGCGCGGGACGAACACGAAGGCCGCGGGATTCCCACCTCTCTCACGCCGGACTCCGGCCGCCTCGCTCCTTCCCCCCTTCGCGCTCGCCCTCGCGCTCGACCCATCTGGACTGGGGCACGCGGCGACACTCACTCGTCGGCCCAAGGGACCCCCCGGTCTCGGAACGCCGACAAGAACGTACCTGGAGATTTAGCTGTCGTGCACGCGATCGTGTTATCAGTCCATTCATTGTATGTATAGAAGTGATGTCCTCATTATGGTCTCCACCAGAAATCCAAGAATGTGATCTATGGCAAGGAAACATATGTGGAGTGAGGTGAACGAGCCTCTGGTCAATGATCAATGGCCACACAACCCCCATTTTTGTCGAAAATAGTCATGAATGACCATTTTCAATTATACCCAAGGCTAACACCTACGGATTTTTGACCAAGAAATGGTCTCCACCAGAAATCCGAGAATGTGATCTATGGCAAGGAAACATATGTGGGGTGAGGTGAACGAGCCTCTGGTCAATGATCAATGGCCACACAACCCCCATTTTTGTCGAAAATAGCCATGAACGACCATTTTCAATAATATCGAAGGCTAACACCTACGGATTTTTTACCAAGAAATGGTCTCCATCAGAAATCCAAGAATGTGACCTATGGCAAGGAAACATATGTGGGGTGAGGAGTACGAGCCTCTGGTCGATGATCATTGGCCACATAACCCCCATTTTTGACGGAAATAGCCATGAACGACCATTTTCAATAATACTGAAGGCTAACACCTACGGATTTTTTACCAAGAAATGGTCTCCACCAGAAATCCGAGAATCTGATCTATGGCAAGGAAACATATGTGGGGTGAGGTGAACGAGCCTCTGGTCGATGATCAATGGCCACACAACCCCCATTTTTGTCGCAAATAGCATGAACGCCCATTTTCAATAGTACCGAAGGCTAACACCAATGGATATTTGACCAAGAAATGGTCTCCACTAGAAATCCAAGAATGTGATCTATGGCAAGGAAACATATGTGGGGTGATGTGTAAGAGCCTCTAGTCGACGATCAATGGCCACACAACCCCATTTCTGTCGAAAATAACATGAACGACTATTTTCAATAATATCGAAGGCTAACACCAACTGATTTTTCACCAAGAAATGGTCTCCACCAGAAATCCTAGAATGTGATCTATGGCATGGAAACATAAGTGTGGTGAGGTCTACGTGCCTCTGGTTGATGATCAAAGGCCACAAAACCCCTATTTTGTCAAAAATAGCATGAACGACCACATTCAATAATACCGAAGGCTAACACCTAAGGATTTTTTACCAAAAAATGGTCTCCACTAGAAATCCAAGCATGTGATCAAGGGCAAGGAAACATATGTGGGGTGAGGTGAACGTGCCTCTGGTCAATGATCAAAGGACACACAACCCCCATTTTGTCGAAAATTGCCATGAACGGCCATTTTCAATAATACCGAAGGCTAACACCTATGGATTTTTGACCAAAAAATGGTCTCCACCAGAAATAGAAGATTGTGATCTATGGCCACACAACCCCCATTTTTGTCGAAAATAGCCATGAACGATCATTTTCAAAAATACTAAAGCATAACACCTAAGGATTTTTGACCAAGAAATGGTCTCCACTAGAAATCTAAGATTGTGATCTATGGCAAGGAAACATATGTGAGGTGAAGTGAACAAGCCTCTGGTCAATTATCAATGGCCACACCACCCCCATTTTTTTGAAAATAGCATTAACGACCATTTTCAATAATTCCGAAAGCAAACACCTAAGGATTTTTGACCAAGAAATGGTTTCCACTAGAAATTCAAGAATGTTATCTATAGCAAGGAAACATATGTGGGGTGAAGCAAACGAGCCTCTGGTCAATGATCAATGGCCACACAACCCCCATTTTTGTCAAAAATAGCCATGAACGACCATTTTCAGTAATACCGAAGGCTAACACCTACGGATTTTTGACCAAGAAATGGTTTTCACTAGAAATCCAAGAATGTGATCCATGGCAAGGAAACATATGTGGGGTGAGGTGAACGAGCCTCTGGTCAATGATCAATGGCCACACAACCCCCATTTTTGTCAAATGTAGCCATGAACGACCATTTTTAATAATACCGAAGGCTAACACCTACGGATTTTTGACCAAAAAATGGTCTGCACCAGAAATCCATGAATGTGATCTATGGAAAAGAAACATATGTGGGGTGAGGTGAACGAGCCTCTGGTCAATGATCAATGGCCACACAACCCCCATTATTGTCGAAAATAGCCTTGAATGACCATTTTTAATTATACCCAAGGCTAACACCTACGGATTTTTGACCAAGAAATGGTCTCCACCAGAAATCCGAGAATGTGATCTATGGCAAGGAAACATATGTGGGGTGAGGCGAATGAGCCTCTGGTCAATGATCAATGGCCACACAACCCCCATTTTTATCGAAAATAGCCATGAACGACCATTTTCAATAATACCGAAGGCTAACACCTACCGATTTTTGACTAAGAAATGGTCTCCAACAGAAATCCAAGAATGTGACCAACGACAAGGAAACATATGTGGGGGTGAGGTGTACAAGCCTCTGATCGATGATCAATGGCCACACAACCCCCATTTTTGACGAAAATAGCCATGAATGACCATTTTCAATAATACTGAAGGCTAACACCTACGGATTTTTGACCAAGAAATGGTCTCCACCAGAAATCCAAGAATGTGATCTATGGCAAGGAAACATATATGGGGTGAGGTGTATGAGACTCTCGTCGATGATCAATGGCACACAACCCCCATTTTTGTCAAAAATAGCATGAACGACCATTTTCAATAATATCAAAGGCTAACACCAACGGATTTTTCACCAAGAAATGGTCTCCACAAGAAATCCAAGAATGTGATCTATGGCAAGGAAACATAAGTGGGGTGAGGTCTACGAGCATCTGGTTGATGATCAAAGGCCAGACAATCCATATTTTTTCGAAAATAGCATGAAAGACCACTTTCAATAATATCGAATGCTAACACCTAAGGATTTTTTACCAAAAAATGGTCTCCACTAGAAATCCAAGAATGTGATCAAGGGCAAGGAAACATATGTGGGGTAAGGTGAACGTGCCTCTGGTCAATGATCAAAGGACACACAACCCCCATTTTGTCGAAAATAGCCATGAACGACCATTTTCAATAATACCGAAGGCTAACACCTACAGATTTTTGACCAAAAAATGGTCTCCACCAGAAATAGAAGATTGTGATCTATGGCCACACAACCCCCATTTTTGTCGAAAATAGCCATGAACGACCATTTTCAAAAATACTGAGGGATAACACCCAAGGATTTTGGACCAAGAAATGGTCTCCACTAGAAATCCAAGAATGTGATCTATGGCAAGGAAGCATATGTGGGGTGAAGTGAACAAGCCTCTGGTCAATTATCAATGGCCACACCACCCCCATTTTTGTCGAAAATAGCATGAACGACCATTTTCAATAATTCCGAAGGCAAACACCTAAGGATTTTTGACCAAGAAATGGTTTCCACTAGAAATCCAAGAATGTGATCTATGGCAAGGAAACATATGTGGGGTGAAGCGAACGAGCCTCTGGTCAATGATCAATGGCCACACAACCCTCATTTTTTATCGAAAATAGCCATGAACGAACATTTTCAGTAATACCGTAGGCTAACACCTACGGATTTTTGACCAAGAAATGGTTTTCACCAGAAATCCAAGAATGTGATCCATGACAAGGAAACATATGTGGGGTGAGGTGAACGAGCCTCTAGTCAATGATCAATGGCCACACAACCCCCATTTTTGTTAAAAATAGCCACGAACGACCATTTTCAATAATGCCGAAGGTTAACACCTACAGAATTTTGACCAAGAAATGGTCTCCACCCGAAATCCAAGAATGTGAACTATGGCAAGAAAACATATGTGGGGTGAGGTGTACGAGCCTCTGGTCAATGATCAATGGCCACACAACCCCCATTTTTATCGAAAATAGCCATGAACGACCATTTTCAATAATACCGAAGGCTAACACCTACCGATTTTTGACTAAGAAATGGTCTCCAACAGAAATCCAAGAATGTGATCTATGGCAAGGAAACATATGTGGGGTGTGGTGTACAAGCCTCTGATCGATGATCAATGGCCACACAACCCCCATTTTTGACGAAAATAGCCATGAATGACCATTTTCAATAATACTGAAGGCTAACACCTACTGATTTTTGACCAAGAAATGGTCTCCACCAGAAATCCAAGAATGTGATCTATGGCAAGGAAACATATATGGGGTGAGGTGTATGAGACTCTTGTCGATGATCAATGGCACACAACCCCCATTTTTGTCAAAAATAGCATGAACGACCATTTTCAATAATATCGAAGGCTAACACCAACGGATTTTTCACCAAGAAATGGTCTCCACCAGAAATCCAAGAATGTGATCTATGGCAAGGAAACATAAGTGGGGTGAGGTCTACGAGCATCTGGTTGATGATCAAAGGCCACACAATCCCTATTTTTGTCGAAAATAACATGAACGATCACTTTCAATAATATCGAATGCTAACACCTAAGGATTTTTTTTCCAAAAAAATGGTCTCCACAAGAAATCCAAGAATGTGATCAAGGGCAAGTAAACATATGTGGGGTGAGGTGAACGTGCCTCTGGTCAATGATCAAAGGACACACAACCCCCATTTTTGTCGAAAATAGCCATGAACGACCATTTTCAATAATACCGAAGGCTAACACCTACGGATTTTTGACCAAAAAATGGTCTCCACCAGAAATAGAAGATTGTGATCTATGGCCACACAACCCCCATTTTTGTCGAAAATAGCCATGAACAACCATTTTCAAAAATACCGAAGGATAACACCTAAGGATTTTGGACCAAGAAATGGTCTCCACTAGAAATCCAAGAATGTGATCTATGGCAAGGAAACATATGTGGGGTGAAGTGAACAAGCCTCTGGTCAATTATCAATGGCCACACCACCCCCATTTTTGTCGAAAATAGCATGAACGGCCATTTTCAATAATTCCGAAGGCAAACACCTAAGGATTTTTGACCAAGAAATGGTTTCCACTAGAAATCCAAGAATGTGATCTATGGCAAGGAAACATATGTGGGGTGAAGCGAACGAGCCTCTGGTCAATGATCAATGGCCACACAACCCTCATTTTTTATCGAAAATAGCCATGAACGTACATTTTCAGTAATAGCGTAGGCTAACACCTACGGATTTTTGACCAAGAAATGGTTTTCACCAGAAATCCAAGAATGTGATCCATGGCAAGGAAACATATGTGGGGTGAGGTGAACGAGCCTCTGGTCAATGATCAATGGCCACACAACCCCCATTTTTGTTAAAAATAGCCACGAACGACCATTTTCAATAATACCGAAGGTTAACACCTACAGAATTTTGACCAAGAAATGGTCTCCACCCGAAATCCAAGAATGTGAACTATGGCAAGAAAACATATATGGGGTGAGGTGTACGAGCCTTTGGTCGATGATCAATGGCCACGTAACCCCATTTTTCTCGGAAATAGCCATGAACGGTCATTTTCAATAATACCGAAGCCAAACACCTATGGATTTTTGACAAAAAATGGTCTCCACCAGAAATCCAAGAATGTGATCTATGGCAAGGAAACATATGTGGGGTGAGGTGAACGAGCCTCTGGTCAATGATCAATAGCCACACAACCCCCATTTTGTCGAAAATAGCCATGAACTACCATTTTCAATAATGCCGAAGGCTAACACCTACGGATTTTTGACCAAGAAATGGTCTCCACCAGAAATCCAAGAATGTGACCTATAGCAAGGAAACATATGTGGGGTGAGGTGTACGAGCCTCTAGTCGATGATTAATGGCCACACAACCCCCATTTTTGTCGAAAATAGCCATGAACGACCATTTTCAATAATACTGATGGCTAACACCTACGGATTTTTTACCAAGAAATGGTCCCCATCAGAAATCCAATAATGTGATCTATGGCCAGGAAACATATGTGGGGTGAGGTGAACGAGACTCTGGTCAATGATCAATGGCCACACAACCCCCATTTTTGTCGAAAATAGCCATGAACGACCATTTTCAATAATGTCGAAGGCTAACACCTACGGATTTTTTTACGAAAAAATGGTCTCCACCAGAAATCCAAAAATGTGATTAGTGGCAATGAAACATATGTTGTGTGAGGTGTACGAGCCTATAGTCAGTGATCAGTGGCAACACAGCACCCATTTTTGTCGAAAATAGCATGAACGACCATTTTCAATAATACCGAAGGCTAACACCTACTAATTTTTCGCCAAGAGATAGCCTCCACCAGAAATCCAAGAATGTGATCTATGGCAAGGAAACAAATGTGGGTGAGGTGTACGAGCCTCTGGTTGATGATCATAGGCCACACAACCCCTATTTTTGTCAAAAATAGCATGAACGACCATTTTCAATAATACCGATAGCTAAGACCTACGAAATTTTGACCAAGAAATGGTATCCACCAGAAATCCAAGAATGTGATCTATGGGAAGGAAACATATGTGGGGTGAGGTGAACGAGCCTCTGGTCAATGATCAATGGCCGCATAACCCCCATTTTTGTCGAAAATAGCCATGAATGACCATTTTCAATAATACCCAAGGCTAACACCTACGGATTTTTGACCAATAAATGGTCTCCACCACAAATCCGAGAATGTGATCTATGGCAAGGAAACATATGTGGTGTGAGGTGTACGAGCCTCTAGTCAATGATCAATGGCCACACAACCCCCATTTTTGTCGAAAATAGCCATGAATGACCATTTTCAATAATACTAAATGCTAACACCTACGGATATTTGACCAAGAAATGGTCTCCACCAGAAATCCAAGAATGTGACCTATGGCAAGGAAACATTTGTGGGGTGAGGTGTACAAGCCTCTGGTCGATGATCAATGACCACACAACCCCCATTTTTGTCGAAAATAGCCTTGAACGACCATTTTCAATAATACCGAAGGCTAACACCTAAGGATTTTTGACCAAGAAATGGTCTCCACCAGAAATCTAAGAATGTGATCTATGGCAAGGAAACATATGTAGGGTGAGGTGAACGAGACTCTGGTGAATGATCAATAGCCACACAACCCCCATTTTTGTCGAAAATAGCCATGAACGACCATTTTCAATAAAACTGAAGGCTAACACCTACGGATTTTTGTGAAGAAATGGACTCCACCAGAAATCCAAGAATGTGATTTATGGCAAGAAAACATATGTGGTGTGAGGTGTACGAGCCTCTAGTCAATGATCAATGGCCACACAACCCCCATTTTTGTGGAAAATAGCATGAACGATCATATTCAATAATACCAAAGGCAGACACCAACTGATTTTTCACCAAGAAATGGTCTCCACCAGAAATCCAAGAATGTGTTCTATGGCAAGGAAATATATGTGGGGTGAGGTGTACGAGCCTCTGATTAATGAACAAAGGCCACACAACCCCTATTTTTGTCAAAAATAGCATGAACGACCATTTTCAATAATACTGAAGGCTTAACACCTACGAATTTTTGACCATGAAATGGTCTCCACCAGAAATCCAAGAATGTGATCTATGGCAAGCAAACATATGTGGGGTGAGGTGGACGAGCCTCTGATCAATGATCAATGGCCACACAACCCCCATTTTTGTCGAAGAGAGCCATTTACGACCATTTTCAATAACACCGAAGGCTAACACCTACGGACATTTGACCAAGAAATGGCCTCCACCAGAAATAAGAGAATGTGAGCTATGGCAAAGAAACATATGTGGGGTGAGGTGAACGAGCCACTGGTCAATGATCAATGGCCACACAACCCCCATTTTGTCGAAAATAGCCATGAACGACCATTTTCAATAATACCGAAGGCTAACACCTACGGATTTTTGACCAAGAAATGGTCTCAACTAGAAATCCAACAATGTGACCTATAGCAAGGAAACATATGTGGGGTTAGGTGTACGAGCCTCTGGTCGATGATCAATGGCCACATAACCCCCATTTTTGTCGGAAATAACCATGAACGACCATTTTTAATAATACTGAAGGCTAACACATATGTAGTTTTGACCAAGAAATGGTCTCCACAATAAATCCAAGAATGTGATCTATGGCAAGAAAACATTTGTGGGTTGAGGTGAATGAGCCTCTGGTCAATGATCAATTGCCATTAAACCCCCATTTTTGTCGAAAATAGCCATGAACGATCATTTTCAATAATACCGAAGGCTAACACCTATGGATTTTTATGAAGAAATGGACTCCTCTAGAAATCCAAGAATGTGATCTTTGGCAAGGAAACGTATGTGGGGTGAGGTGTACGAGCCTCTAGTCAATGATCAATGGCCACACAACCCCCATTTTTGTCGAAAATAGCAAGAATGACTATTTTCAATAATATTAAAGGCTAACACCTACAGATTTTTTTCCAAGAAATGGTCTCCAACATATGTGGGGTGAGGTGAACATGGCTCTGGTAAATGATCAATTGCCACACAACCCCCATTTTTGTCGAAAATAGCCGTGAATGACCATTTTCAATTATATCCAAGGCTAACACGTACGGATTTTTGGTGAAGAAATGGTCTCCAGCAGAAATCCAAGAATGTGATATATGGCAAGGAAACATATGTGGGGTGAGGTGAATGAGCCACTGGTCAATGATCAATAGCCACACAACTCCCATTTTTGTCGTAAATAGCCATGAACGACCATTTTCAATAATACCGAAGGCTAACACCTACGGATTACAAGAAATGGTCTCCACCAGAAATCAAAGAATGTGAACTATGGCAAGGAAACATATGTGGGGTGCGGTGTACGTGCCTCTGGACGATGATCAATGTAACACCCCAGGTGTTACCTTGGCTAGAGCCACTTTGGCACTAGAAGCTGTGTTCACAAGGGTAAAGACTTAGGGCACCACATAAGAACCTTGGAGCTCATGTGCTAATCAAGTTGCCAATGACATGAGAAGCATTACTCTAATCCTTGCACACTTACTACCTTGGATAAAGGGGGGGAGAAGAACCCTAGACCTCTCCAAAGCCCTACCTTCCAAAACCCTAAGTAAGGGGGGAAAGAAAGTGAGCAAGTGGGCAAAGCATGTGTAACTTTTACCCAAACCCTAAGTAACCTTATAACCATCAATTAAGGGAGGGAAATATTGCAAAAAGGCCCCTAGAGAAACCCCAATTCAAATCTCCAAGTGGAGAGGGAGCTAGAGCTCTCAATTTCCCTCTAAGTCACATTTTAGCCCTAATTCAAAGACCAGCCGTGTTCACTTTGAAGATGGCGCCAAAACCACTTGAGTTCTATACCAAAAATGTGCTATACCACTTAAGGCACCCCCTGGAAAAATTTGAGACCGAGACTCAGACGTTTGACAACACTTGACATCAATTTTGTCGCTGAGCGGGCAGGGAGACAAGCCAGATTTGGCGCCCGTCTATCTCCCTATCTAGGGCGTATCATCCCTTGGAACTCACACATGTGAGATAGCCCTAGGTGCCAGGAGGAGATCTGCGCCGGATTCATGGCGAGATTCGCACGTTTGCGATCTCTGGAAGCGTTTGAACATTGGAAGAAACTCACTGCCACGTGTTCGACGCCTTCTGCCCGCGCCAGAGCACGCTCGCGCGCGCCCTCGCACGCCCCGCGCCGCGCCCGAGCCAAACCCGCGCCGTGGCCCACGCCCGAGCTTATAAATCCCTCCCAGGCTTCGGCTACACCCTTCCGCACACCCTCCACACCTCACGGGAGTTAGCTCGTCGCCGTTTGCCCGTGCGCAGCGAGCCCGCGGCCGCCCAACCCCTCTGCCACCGTAGACCGGCCAGCAGAGCCATCCCCAACCCCGTCCTGCCCTCGGAGAAGCTTGTGCACACCTCCGTGAGGCTCCCCGAGCAAGGAATCGGAGTTTCCTTCGCCGGAGAAGCCAGTCCACGCTCGCCGGAGCTCTCACCCCCGCCGGAGCACGTGGACCGGGTAAGCCACTCCACCGTCCTTCGATTCCTTGTGCACACAGTCGTTGCGTGGCCCTGTGATGCTCACCGTGCCCTCGGATTGCGCCAGTTCGCCGTAGTTTGGCCGGTATACTCGCCACCGACGAGGACACCCGCCTGCACGCGTGGACCGGGCGATTCCGGCCACCTCCGACGCCGAGCCGTACCTCGACGTGACCGCCAGAGTCTCCCCAAGCCGACCCCACCCTTCGCCGGACCTCCCTCGCCGCCGGTAAGCCGCGCCGCCCTTTTCTTTCCCGCGGTTACTGTTTCAGTGAAGGGAAGGACTGCGGGTGAGAGGGAAGAAAGGTCAGGGGGTTTTGTGTAAGGTCAGTGACACAGGGAAATAGTGGCGTGGGGGTAGATCTGTGAAGGTGGATTTAGTTTAAACCCAGGGACCCCGGTGTAAACTGTTTTTCCAGAAACCCTTAAATTAAATTTGTTTTAAATTGAACAGCAACTTTGAAAATGCATAACTTCTGTTTAAATCATCCAAATTTGGTCAAACCAATTTTGTCAGACTCAAATTAATGTAACCTATTTAAGAAAAATATAAAACCCCTTGGTACTGTGGAAAACTTAAAAGTTCTGATTTAATGTTAGTTTTGGCCAAAAGCTAAATAATAGTAAGAAAAATAGTTAGGATATTTGACTAGGGTTAGGAAAATTTGGAGAAGTTTATATTTACCTACTAACCTGTTTAAAAATGTTAAACCTCTCTGTCCACTCCATTTGAGTTAGTTTTACCCCTTATTCTATAATATGCTTAAGGATAAGGAAAATAGAAAATGTAATTTAATTAATGAACCAGAGAGTACCTCTATTTTTGTTAGGTTATTTATTCAACATAGTTCACTGGAAAAATATATCATACCCTGTCTTAGTGTAAAATAAGTAAGATCCCTTTTGTTTAAATAAAACAAGTGAAACTTAGAAAAACTCTACAAAAATAACCCCAAGGTGAAAACACCCCCACCCTTGGGATAACTATTGTTTTATTAGAAAGAACCTAAGAAAAATATGAAATCTGCTGTTTGACATTTTTCAAATAATAAGGTAGTAGAAAGTGCCTTTTTGACATTAAACTTAAGAAAATCATAACTAAATAACCACCCCTTAGTTTTCTGTGATTTTTAGCACAGAGGCCTATTATTACCAAAGGATGCTAACAAAAATAACCTTTAGGACAGAACCTACCCCTAACTAGAAGGTGTAGTGTAAAGTGGCCCATTTTACCTAACTTTTGTTATTTTTGGTTTAAAGCCTAACTTTTATACTTTAAGCCTCAAATTCTTAAAACAAGCTAGAATAGCCAGTGACAACCCACTGTAATTTTTACAGAATTTTTGGAAATTATTAAAACCCTGTTGTAGTTCAAACCTACACTAAAAACCCTAAATGGAAATTAAGGAAAGAAAAATGAAAGATGTGAATTAATGTTATCCTAAAACCTTTGTAATCTGTCCACTAAAATGTATCAAGGCAATACCAATCCACTATGTTATTCTAAAAGGAAAACCTAAGCTTAAAAGGTAATAAGTCTATATCTATGTATACCACTAGAAGCCCCACAGAGCTAGGAAACCCTAAGTTAATTCTTGACTTAGTTTCTTTAGCTTAATGTTCTTAAATCTTGCATAATCATGACCTACATGTTCATTGCATTTCGATAGACTGTAATCTTGCTGACGGAGAGTACATCCTCGTGCCGGAGCAAGGAGCTGCTCAGGAGGTAGCCCCAGATTCCGCACCCGAGCCTGCACCAGAGGACCTGCCTGCCACTGCTTTGGAAGGCAAGCCCCGGTTTTATGCATAACCTGTTATTTATGCTATTTTACTTCACCTAATGATTGTAGGATTGATTGTGCACTTACGTGTAGGAATTGTTTGAAACCCTAGTTGCATGATCTCAGGAATCCTTTTTGAATGAATACTAGTATGACAGGTCGAGTAGTTGCTTTGCTTAAGTAGGATCTCGGTAGAAGACGAGTGATTTTTCTAGCACTCGCGCGAGATCAGGGAATTGATTGTACCCCCTTTCACACTGTCATGATTACTAGTTGGTGGACAACAATCCATGGGGATTTGTTGTTTACGAGACAGGAAAATGGAATAAGGATTAACGTGCGGATACCTGTGTCAAGCGTTTGAACGTACTAAGCACATGCCGAGAAATATGGTAAATCGGTAAGCCTAGTACCTGATTGAACCTGGCAGCAGATTGCCCTCCTCACGCGACCTGAGACGAGGTCTCCCATTCCGGTTATGGTGGGTACAAGTGCGGTCACTGCACGACGGCCAGTCGGGGTCAGTGAGGCATTGTACGCCAAGGCGGTGAGCCCCTCTCTGCTGACGGGGAATCGATGGGGACGGTTGATGTGTGTGGGGACGGAGTGCCCCTGCATGTCGTGTGTTTAGGTTTACCTTGCAAGGATAAAAACTCGATTCGAATCGTCTGCTTCTCGCAGCTAATGAGACTGCTTGATCCATTGTACTGCATTGAGTAATAAGTGGAAGTATGATGAGTTGAGAAAAGATGTTGATTGTTAATAATGCTTGCTACCATGTATGAGTAGATAGTTCACTTTTAGCCTTAAGAGAGTCACACTTAACTTTGATTAAGTTAAAATCTTGATTTAGAAACTCAGCTAGTGCTTTTGGCAACCAAACCCCACAGCCAAACAGCTGCATGTCTAGAGGTAGAGGAGTAGACTCCTCACACCGGGTAAGTCTAGCTGAGTATTAGTATACTCAGCCTTGCTTGTGGCATAATTTTTTACAGGTTCTCTGGAGGAGATGGTTGCTGGGATAACTTGGCCGACCACCCTGCCACCGGGTTGGACTGTCGAGTGGGACCCTGCCTCGGCTGAGGAGGAGCATGAGGAGTGATGGGACAGGCTTCCCCATCTCTCTGTTTAATTATCGTTAGTTTTATTCCGCTGCACTTCAAACAATGATGGTTACTTTTGCAAAAACTCCGATGATGATGATGGTGATGTAATAATTTAACATTATGGCATGTATGGTTTTATGCTTTATTGTATTTGCTCTGTGACTCACCTTCGAGTGAGATTGTGGTACTTGATCCTGTCAGTGGCCGTGTCGGACTAGATCCGAGGGATTGACGGGTTATTCCCATTTAAGTGTGGTCTAGCCTCTAAGGCGGGACTTGGACACTTAAGTTGGAATAATTCGGGCAGTTCCGCCACAGCTGGTATCGGAGCTTGTACCACCATAGAGGAATCGATAAAATGTAAATACCATCAATTTTCTAAATAAAACTTGATAGAAACAAGGTTGGATAGATAGTAGGACGAGCAGGATAGACCTAGGACGTGAAGCCTTAGGGTAATAGAAGGGTAGCTAGGTGGCTAAGTAACTAGGCCCTACAGGCCACTTTTACAGGATGGGAGTTCCTCCCTATTCCTTTTATCTTGTTGTGAGGCCGTTCAGGACGAGCATGCATGCATTCATAATTAAGCAAATGGATAACTGAGTAAAGGACTTAAAAACAAGATAACAACCAACTAGGTCCCCAGTGCCTTTTCATTTAACTAGAGAAGGGCTGAGTTTTATTTTTTTTTCTTTCCTTGTTCTTTTATAATTCTTTTTCTTTTACTTACGCTTAACCGTACACAGATGACTTCCCATGGATCCTCCGATGACGAAAATGCACTGACCCACACTGACGGACTTGCACGAGAGGGCTTTCCCCGCATCCTGTGGGAAGTACTTCAGGGGGCTGGATACACGACACCCGCTCAGTACACGGTGCAGCAGTTCGAGAAGCACCGGGTGCCCCGCTGTAGGGTGAGGATGACTTTGGAGCCTCATCCCCTGCAGCCAGGCTGGCGCTCCTTGGACTCCGAGTCTTTCGGGTACCGGGCAGAGGACACGATCGAGGCGATCGCTCTGCATGGGTTGACTACCTTCTGCGGATTCCATCCCTTGGAGCTGGCTACCCACCCCATTGGCTTGTTCCCCGCTGAGAAGGAGGACGACCCAATGTGGAAGGATCGGGTGGAGCATGCCAAGGACATCTGGGCCATCTACCCAGGTCAGACTGCGCACTTGACAGTACGGTGCATGAATGCTCTGTACCGTCTGCAAGTGATGCGCGGTGAGGCAATGTCCCATCTGATGGCACTGCTAGAGGCAACAAAGATCACGCTGGATAACAGAGAGGAGCTCGTGGTTGACTTATCTCAAGAATTAGTGGAGAAGGACTTGCAGGTGGAGCAGCTATCCACCGATATTCAGGAATTGGAGGAGCTGGTAGGCACCAGGGAGAACACCATCGAGGTCCTCGAGGATCAGCTCATTAACACTCAGCAGCAGCTTGCTGAGGCTAACGAGCACCTGGACATGCACCACCAGGAGATCCAGGACCAGGAGGCCAACGAGGACGTCGACATTGAGGGAGGAGATGATCCTGCCTCCAGTGTAGACACTGCTGGCTCGGGAAGACCACCTTCCCCCGAGTCAAGTGTTGCCTCGTTCGCTCACTAGGTGTCCAGGATAGGCTTAGAAGTCGGATAGTCAGACTCCTCGCAGCTAGCTTAGCTTTTGCACCCTTGGGGTACTAGGCTAGATAGAGTTGAGTCATTTTGGAACAATTTGATGTAACCGTGTTAAACTCTCTTGGGAGCTTGTGTGATGGATGCTTTTATCAGTTTAAAATTGGAAGGAAGAATCTCTGCCTCTTAAAATCCCTGTTGTTGAAGTCGGATCTTTCATGCTGTTTTTAACTTTGTCCTCGTGATAAAAATCTTGAATTTTGGAATTGTGGTGTTAAGTAAGTATGTGGATTTTTCAGATGGCCGGGAGGCAGCGTCGTGGCCAGAACGAGCACGTTCCACCGCCGCCCCCACCTCCCACTCTGCAGGAGCTCATGGCTCAGCAGAATGAGATTCTGAGGCAGCTGGCTCAACGACAGCCACCACCCCAGCATTATGGTGGTGGAGACCACCAGCGTCACCCCGCGGCGGCCACCTATCAGGAATTCCTCAGCACCCAGCCTCCACTGTTCACAAGGGCGGAGGACCCACTTGACGCAGATGTGTGGCTGCGAGTGGTGGAATCCAAATTCCCACTGCTCCATGGAGTTTGCTCAGAGGTCACCAAAGTCAGGTTCGCTACCCAGCAGCTTCGCGGACCTGCAAGGACTTGGTGGGATCACTTTCTTGCTATGCAGTGTAATACCCACTTTGTAAGAAAAGTCTAAAAAGAGAAATCATATTCCGTTATACATATATGTGTTATCTATATTTATCATTTCACGAGAACATCACATGAAAACATATAAATAAATGACAAAAGATACCCAAAAATAAATTATGCATCATGCTGGGATTTTATTTTGTGTGCATTTTGTGACAATATAAAAATGATGTGAAAAGAAAATATTAAAGTCTCAAGTGGAATTTATAATATACAAGAGATCCTAGAATTTAGAAAAGAAAAGCCTTTATCTGGACCGAATTCACTGTGCCAGCCCACGTCCCCTTCTAACACGTTTTCATTTTCCATTTACTTTGTTGCCAAAGAGAAAACAATAAAAAAAATACTACCTATGTCACGCTAATGCATGAGTAACATCATTTAGTCTTTTCTTCTCACGTGAACATGCATTACCAAGCCTCTCTGGCTCGCGTGATGGGCCCATTGGCCGGTCTCCCTACACCCTTGCTCACGCTAAACTGCAGGGCCCTCACACCTCAGCGATTGTTGTTGCATCCGCGCACCCGCGTCAGTCCCTTCCATGTGGGCCCCGTTCGCTGGACTCATCTTCAACCCACTGCCGCATAAATCATCTACCGTGTGGTTGTTGGGAGCGACTGGATTCCTTGGGCGTGGACTCGGGGGCTGGCCGGATTTCTCTCGTTAGCTGTTACAAAGCTTAGGACCGAAATCCCCTCCGTGATTGTCGCTCGCCGCTCACTGGAATAGCCGAGGCCGTGGCCCACTCGTCAGAGGGAGTCGTTTCTTGTGCGCCGTGGTTACCAGCCTCCGTCTTCCTCGCGCGTTAGGTACAACAAGTCCACCGAGCTCGAGCGATTTCTCTGCCTGCACAACGAACCTGCCGACTTTGGGGGCGGGGAGTTGAGCTGGCCGAGCGGTCCTTATATGACCTGGGAGAATAAGTTCGGGCGCCTCTGCAAACCCATCCACCAGAACCGCCATCAACCGTAGGAATCGGGGAGGTTTAGCCGCTGGTGAGAGTGGGACATCTCGGCGGGTGGAAGAAGGCATGCCACCGCCGCCCCATTGCACCGCTGAACATCGCTCTGCCTCGATCCTGCGTCTTGGAGTGCGGCCGAGGACCCGTGCTCGTGCGCGTTGAGAATCAGGGCGGTTGGGCGCGCTGGGACTCGGCAATTGCTCGTCGGAGCTCTTGGCTGACACGGCTGCCGCTCATCTTCGTGACCAGAGCTGCCCGCGCTACAACAACCGGTGAGACAACCCTTCCTAGCCTCGCGATCTTCTCCACTAGAGTTTGCACCTATCAGTTAGGGATCTTTGGGCAGAATCGGGGCCTTAGAAACAGGGCGGCGAAGTCTCCGCCGTGTATCGGGGCGTTGCCTCCCTGGCGTGTGTCGCGTTGGGGAAGATGGAGTTCTGGACGTTGGATCAGGCGCGTGCGGCTATGATTACCTTCACCGTAGCGATTCGGCTGGGTGCCGTCGGGGAGATGGGGTGTCTCTGTGTCCGTCAATTTGGAATCCGGCGGTCAAGAATGATGTCCGGTGCGATTCGGTGCGGAGCGTAGGATCGCGATCGGATGGATCTCGGCGTATCAAGGGCAGTCTGGATCTGATCGGGACCTTAGATTTCTAATTGGACGGCCTATATCACCCCATACCCTTTCGCCATGCGCATTTTGCAGAACAGACCCTCACTTTTATCAAAAACAACCCGCCGTCCAGTGAGTGATGTTCACTGTCTTGGGCAATTTACCCCCGGGGTCCCTGCCTTTCTCAGTATTGGTGCGCCTAGTCCAGAGCTATTTAAAATGGAATAATTGAATTGGAAAACAGGTTTTTAATAAAAAAATATATGCTAGAACTTTAATAATTCATAGAGAATTCATATGAGCTCCAAATTAACCCATTCCAGTTCCTAAAATTTTGTAATTTTATTCTCTAGCATTTAGTGCATCTGTTTTGTCATGAAAACAGTAAGAAATTTACTTCCTCACTCAATCCTATTTTAAACACATGAAACCTTTGAAAATCCATAACTTAAAATCTATAACTCCAAAAATTATGATTCCTGTTCCTAGAATTTTATTTTAATATGTAGAATATTTCTGTGTATTTTGTTCACATGCTTGGTGTGATGTTAATTTTCCCTGCATATTGTGCTTGTTTGTATTGTGGCGAGTAGAAGAGCACGTGACCGAGGATCCTAGTGAGCAGCAGGTTGAAGTAGCTGAGCAGGAGCTCATTGAAGGCAAGTTGTGCCCTTGACCACTTTTTACCCAATAATGTTCTTTAATATCACTTTTCCATGCATAGGTTAATTTTGATGGGACCCAATAGGTCACCCTAGATTTGTTTATCTCATTACCTTGTTTACCCCTGAATCACTTGGGTAGTTTGCTATTGCTTTACATGGTTTTGGGATAATCATTTATTATATCTATGTTCCAATTATTCTTGTTATTCTGTTTATGTTCATGTTGAGATCATTAATGTTAATTGGAACATAGAGCTTAACTTGAGTAACACGTGCCACCACAAGGGTTTAATGGGACGCCCTTGGCTGACTAATTAGGAAAGCTAGTGGAAGACTACCTTACCCGAAAGGGGCAAGGGCAGTAGGGGAGTGGTCAGTGTAGGGAGGTCCCTGGTTGATTTTGCTGCGATGGCGGTCAGCCAGGAACCCTGCATTGGAACTTCCTATAAACTGTAGCGGGTTTTCGGAAGCTAGTGGAACTTTGTAAAGGCCTCGTAGTGTTGCCCTGCCGCGCTTCCTAGGTAGAGGTGTATGGGATTCGCGACCCCTTGGCAGATGGGTAACATGACTTGTGGGTAAAGGGTACAACCTCTGCAGAGTGTAAAACTGGTATACTAGCCGAGCTCACGGTCATGAGCAGCTCAGGACTCTCTGATGATTAAATTATGGAACTTAAATTCAATTTTGTCATTTGCATATGCATGGGTTTATTATTAATTTGTTCTATTATTTTATTAAGGTTTGGTATTCACTTACACTTAGTAACTGCTAATAAAATTTTGACCAACTTATAAAAGCAATGCTCAGCTTTAACCTCTATTGTTGATCAGCCTTACACTTCATGAACTCCCACCTTTGGTGAGTTCATGTCACATTATTCCCCACAACTTGTTGAGCGATGATCATGTGTGAGCTCACTCTTGCTGTCTCACACCCCCCCACAGGAGAAGAGCAGGTGGTTCAGGAGGAGCCACAAGGCGAGGAGTATGATCTAATCTAGGTGGTGTTTCTCAGTTGACATTGGCGCCAACGATCCTTAGTTCGTTTTATATTTATCTTTTATTTTGTAATAAGTCTTCCGCTATGTAATAAATACTCTGATGTTTTATGACATTTATCTCTATACACTCTGTTATTATATATGTTGTCTTCTTGGCGCATGTATGAGATGCACCTGGCTTTGTTCCTTAAAGCCGGGTGTGACAGAAGTGGTATCAGAGGAAATGTTGACTGTAGGACGAGACCTAGATAGAAATGGACGAAACCCTTACCTACTTACCTTATTCTGATTCATTCTATACTTACCTTACTCTGATTCTTTCTACACTTATCTTGATCTTGTCTCACCTTTTGCTTTCCTACTCTGATTACTCTTACCTTCTCTACTCTGAGACGAGATGGATTTCATACCTTGGAATCCTACATCTATGATATTTTAAGAGATAGGAGACCTAAGACAAAAATTAAAATTATTTTTCTATTAAAAAAAATTGGTTGATTGTTCTGATGATCAATGCTTGATTTGCTTCTTTGATTGATTGATATAGTATATATGGACATCTTAGCATGTACCACCATAAGGTAATGTATTAGCTTTAGTGGATAACACACTAATCTACTTAACTAATAAATCCCCCGCAGTAACATTTCTCGTAATTACTCGCCTTGTCTACAATTCTTCCTTTCTTACCTTGTATTTCTAACCCCGATGGGCTACCCCTATAGTGTTAGAAGAGAGCACTATAGACGTGATTCTTGGTATGTCATGGTTAAGAAAGGCAAAGACAGTTTATACACTGTGCTAAAGGAACCATAGAACTCACCAGTTCCTAAGAAGAAAGATTTGAAGTTGAAGTTGCAGTAACTACCACTACCAGACGTGTGGCATTCTTCATAGATGAGGAGTTTGTTGGAAACAACATCCGTGTGGTTTGAGATTTTTCCGGATGTCTTTCCAGGGGAGTTACCAGGGATGCCACCAGATAGGGAAGTTGAGTTTGCTATTGATCTCTTATCTGGAACTGCCCCTATTTCTAAAGGACCATACATGATGTCTGTAGAAGAATTAAAAGAACTTAAGAAGCCGTTAACGGAGTTACAAGAAGCTGGATACATTCGTTCGAATCCGTCACCTTGGGGAGCACCGGTGTTATTCGTACAGAAGAAGGATGGATCGCAACGAATGTGTGTGGACTATAGATCACTTAATGATGTCACTGTGAAGAACAAGTATCCATTACCCCGTATTGAGGATTTGTTTGATCAGATGAGAGGTGCAAGGGTATTCTCGGAGATTGATCTCCGATCGGATTACCAACAAATGAAGATTAGACCATTAGATTTTCCCAAGACGGCTTTCTCGATTAGATATGGATTATATGAGTTTACTGTTATGTCGTTTGGATTAACCAATGCACCAGCTTATTTTATGAACTTGATGAATAAGGTGTTTATGGAGTATTTGGACAGATTCGTCATGGTGTTCATCGACGATATTCTTATCTATTCTAAGAGTGATAGTGATCACGAGGAACATCTGAGGTTGGTGCTACAGAAGCTACGAGATAACCAGCTATATGCCAAATTCAGCAAATGCGAGTTTTGGATTGACAAGGTACCATTCCTTGGACATATTATTTCTAATGGAGGAATAGCAGTGGATCCTGCTAAGGTTAAGGAGATAATGGAGTGGAGAGTACCCACTACAGTTACCGAGATTCGGAGTTTCTTGGGATTAGCAGGATATTATCGGAGATTTATTGAAGGATTTTCTAAGATTGCTAAGCCTATGACTTCACTTTTGGAGAAAGGAAGAGAATTTAAGTGGGACGAGAAGTGCCAAGACAGCTTTGAGCAATTGAAAAAGATATTGATGTCGCCACCAGTATTGGTTATGCCAGACCTACAGAAAGGATTTGATATCTATTGTGATGCATGTGGCCAAGGCTTAGGATGCGTGCTCATGCAAGAAGGACATGTGATTGCTTATGCTTCTCGTCAGTTACGGAAACATGAATTGAACTACCCCACTCATGACTTGGAATTGGCAGTCGTTGTGCATGCGCTTAAGATTTGGAAACATTATATCATGGGGACCAAGTGTCAAGTATATACGGATCATAAGAGTCTGAAGTATATATTCACTCAGAAGGATCTCAACCTTAGGCAACGCCATTGGCTGGAGCTTATTAAGGATTATGATTTGGAGATTCACTATCACCCGGGCAAGGCGAATTTGGTTGCAGACGCCTTGAGTCGCAAGGAGCATGTTCATTCAGCTATTGTTGCCCAGCTACCCGATGAGATTGTTGAGGACTTCAGGAGACTTAACCTGGGGATAGTTGCTCATACTGAGGGAGTTACTATTGATGTGGAACCTACTTTGGAGCAAGAGATCCGCAAAGGACAAATTGGTGATGCTAAAATAAAAGAGATTAAGGATCTGATTACTAAAGGTCGAGATCCAGAATTCACGGAAGATGAGCACAGCACAATATGGTTCAAGGATCGGATGTGAGTTCGTGAGATTGATAACCTTTGTGGGACTATACTAAAGGAAACCCATGACTCGGATTATCCTATTCATCCTAGGAGTACCAAGATGTATCAGAATTTGAAGCAGAAATATTGGTGGTATGGATTGAAAAGAGATGTGGCTGCACATGTGGCTATGTGCGATGCGTGTCAAGGAGTTAAGGCTGAACACCAAAGGCCGGCTGGACTACTGCACCCACTGATGAGACCTGAGTGGAATTGGGAAGAAATTGGTTTGGATTTCATGACTGGATTGCCTCGCACCTCGAAAGGATATGATGCTATATGGGTGATTGTGGATAGATTGACTAAAGTTGCTCATTTCGTTCCGATCAAGACTACTTATAAGTGGTCTCAATTGGCTGAGTTATATATGGCTCGGGTTGTGTGTTTACATGGAGTACCAAAGAAGATCATTTCGGATAGAGGATCACAGTTTACCTCCAGAATTTGGAAAAGTTTTCATGAGAATATGGATACGAAGTTGAAATTTAGTGCAGCCTATCACCCTCAGACTGATGGACAGACTAAAAGGACTAATCAAGTATTGGAGGATATGTTGAGAGCTTGTGCCCTTCAGCATGGTAGTAGTTGGGACAAGAGTCTACCTTATGCTGAGTTCTCATATAATAATAGTTACCAAGCCAGTCTGAAGATGTCACCGTTCGAGACTCTGTATGCCAGGAAATGCAGGACCCCTCTATTTTGGACCAGACTAGAGGAAGACAGTTGTTTGGACCTAAAAATTATTCAAGAGGCTATAATCAGAGAGAACTTAAGGGTAGCTCAAACCAGACAAAAGAGCTATGCTGATAATAGAAGAAGACCACTAGAATTTGAGGAAGGTGATCATGTGTACCTCAAGATGTCACCACTTCGTGGAATGAGAAAGAGAAGAAGAGCTTCACATAGATTTTCCCCATCTTTCTCCTAGTTCTTCCTAAATCTCGAGGACGAGATTATTTTTAAGGGGGGTAGGATTTGTAATACCCACTTTGTAAGAAAAGTCTAAAAAGAGAAATCATATTCCGTTATACATATATGTGTTATCTATATTTATCATTTCACGAGAACATCACATGAAAACATATAAATAAATGACAAAAGATACCCAAAAATAAATTATGCATCATGCTGGGATTTTATTTTGTGTGCATTTTGTGACAATATAAAAATGATGTGAAAAGAAAATATTAAAGTCTCAAGTGGAATTTATAATATACAAGAGATCCTAGAATTTAGAAAAGAAAAGCCTTTATCTGGACCGAATTCACTGTGCCAGCCCACGTCCCCTTCTAACACGTTTTCATTTTCCATTTACTTTGTTGCCAAAGAGAAAACAATAAAAAAAATACTACCTATGTCACGCTAATGCATGAGTAACATCATTTAGTCTTTTCTTCTCACGTGAACATGCATTACCAAGCCTCTCTGGCTCGCGTGATGGGCCCATTGGCCGGTCTCCCTACACCCTTGCTCACGCTAAACTGCAGGGCCCTCACACCTCAGCGATTGTTGTTGCATCCGCGCACCCGCGTCAGTCCCTTCCATGTGGGCCCCGTTCGCTGGACTCATCTTCAACCCACTGCCGCATAAATCATCTACCGTGTGGTTGTTGGGAGCGACTGGATTCCTTGGGCGTGGACTCGGGGGCTGGCCGGATTTCTCTCGTTAGCTGTTACAAAGCTTAGGACCGAAATCCCCTCCGTGATTGTCGCTCGCCGCTCACTGGAATAGCCGAGGCCGTGGCCCACTCGTCAGAGGGAGTCGTTTCTTGTGCGCCGTGGTTACCAGCCTCCGTCTTCCTCGCGCGTTAGGTACAACAAGTCCACCGAGCTCGAGCGATTTCTCTGCCTGCACAACGAACCTGCCGACTTTGGGGGCGGGGAGTTGAGCTGGCCGAGCGGTCCTTATATGACCTGGGAGAATAAGTTCGGGCGCCTCTGCAAACCCATCCACCAGAACCGCCATCAACCGTAGGAATCGGGGAGGTTTAGCCGCTGGTGAGAGTGGGACATCTCGGCGGGTGGAAGAAGGCATGCCACCGCCGCCCCATTGCACCGCTGAACATCGCTCTGCCTCGATCCTGCGTCTTGGAGTGCGGCCGAGGACCCGTGCTCGTGCGCGTTGAGAATCAGGGCGGTTGGGCGCGCTGGGACTCGGCAATTGCTCGTCGGAGCTCTTGGCTGACACGGCTGCCGCTCATCTTCGTGACCAGAGCTGCCCGCGCTACAACAACCGGTGAGACAACCCTTCCTAGCCTCGCGATCTTCTCCACTAGAGTTTGCACCTATCAGTTAGGGATCTTTGGGCAGAATCGGGGCCTTAGAAATAGGGCGGCGAAGTCTCCGCCGTGTATCGGGGCGTTGCCTCCCTGGCGTGTGTCGCGTTGGGGAAGATGGAGTTCTGGACGTTGGATCAGGCGCGTGCGGCTATGATTACCTTCACCGTAGCGATTCGGCTGGGTGCCGTCGGGGAGATGGGGTGTCTCTGTGTCCGTCAATTTGGAATCCGGCGGTCAAGAATGATGTCCGGTGCGATTCGGTGCGGAGCGTAGGATCGCGATCGGATGGATCTCGGCGTATCAAGGGCAGTCTGGATCTGATCGGGACCTTAGATTTCTAATTGGACGGCCTATATCACCCCATACCCTTTCGCCATGCGCATTTTGCAGAACAGACCCTCACTTTTATCAAAAACAACCCGCCGTCCAGTGAGTGATGTTCACTGTCTTGGGCAATTTACCCCCGGGGTCCCTGCCTTTCTCAGTATTGGTGCGCCTAGTCCAGAGCTATTTAAAATGGAATAATTGAATTGGAAAACAGGTTTTTAATAAAAAAATATATGCTAGAACTTTAATAATTCATAGAGAATTCATATGAGCTCCAAATTAACCCATTCCAGTTCCTAAAATTTTGTAATTTTATTCTCTAGCATTTAGTGCATCTGTTTTGTCATGAAAACAGTAAGAAATTTACTTCCTCACTCAATCCTATTTTAAACACATGAAACCTTTGAAAATCCATAACTTAAAATCTATAACTCCAAAAATTATGATTCCTGTTCCTAGAATTTTATTTTAATATGTAGAATATTTCTGTGTATTTTGTTCACATGCTTGGTGTGATGTTAATTTTCCCTGCATATTGTGCTTGTTTGTATTGTGGCGAGTAGAAGAGCACGTGACCGAGGATCCTAGTGAGCAGCAGGTTGAAGTAGCTGAGCAGGAGCTCATTGAAGGCAAGTTGTGCCCTTGACCACTTTTTACCCAATAATGTTCTTTAATATCACTTTTCCATGCATAGGTTAATTTTGATGGGACCCAATAGGTCACCCTAGATTTGTTTATCTCATTACCTTGTTTACCCCTGAATCACTTGGGTAGTTTGCTATTGCTTTACATGGTTTTGGGATAATCATTTATTATATCTATGTTCCAATTATTCTTGTTATTCTGTTTATGTTCATGTTGAGATCATTAATGTTAATTGGAACATAGAGCTTAACTTGAGTAACACGTGCCACCACAAGGGTTTAATGGGACGCCCTTGGCTGACTAATTAGGAAAGCTAGTGGAAGACTACCTTACCCGAAAGGGGCAAGGGCAGTAGGGGAGTGGTCAGTGTAGGGAGGTCCCTGGTTGATTTTGCTGCGATGGCGGTCAGCCAGGAACCCTGCATTGGAACTTCCTATAAACTGTAGCGGGTTTTCGGAAGCTAGTGGAACTTTGTAAAGGCCTCGTAGTGTTGCCCTGCCGCGCTTCCTAGGTAGAGGTGTATGGGATTCGCGACCCCTTGGCAGATGGGTAACATGACTTGTGGGTAAAGGGTACAACCTCTGCAGAGTGTAAAACTGGTATACTAGCCGAGCTCACGGTCATGAGCAGCTCAGGACTCTCTGATGATTAAATTATGGAACTTAAATTCAATTTTGTCATTTGCATATGCATGGGTTTATTATTAATTTGTTCTATTATTTTATTAAGGTTTGGTATTCACTTACACTTAGTAACTGCTAATAAAATTTTGACCAACTTATAAAAGCAATGCTCAGCTTTAACCTCTATTGTTGATCAGCCTTACACTTCATGAACTCCCACCTTTGGTGAGTTCATGTCACATTATTCCCCACAACTTGTTGAGCGATGATCATGTGTGAGCTCACTCTTGCTGTCTCACACCCCCCCACAGGAGAAGAGCAGGTGGTTCAGGAGGAGCCACAAGGCGAGGAGTATGATCTAATCTAGGTGGTGTTTCTCAGTTGACATTGGCGCCAACGATCCTTAGTTCGTTTTATATTTATCTTTTATTTTGTAATAAGTCTTCCGCTATGTAATAAATACTCTGATGTTTTATGACATTTATCTCTATACACTCTGTTATTATATATGTTGTCTTCTTGGCGCATGTATGAGATGCACCTGGCTTTGTTCCTTAAAGCCGGGTGTGACAGAAGTGGTATCAGAGGAAATGTTGACTGTAGGACGAGACCTAGATAGAAATGGACGAAACCCTTACCTACTTACCTTATTCTGATTCATTCTATACTTACCTTACTCTGATTCTTTCTACACTTATCTTGATCTTGTCTCACCTTTTGCTTTCCTACTCTGATTACTCTTACCTTCTCTACTCTGAGACGAGATGGATTTCATACCTTGGAATCCTACATCTATGATATTTTAAGAGATAGGAGACCTAAGACAAAAATTAAAATTATTTTTCTATTAAAAAAAATTGGTTGATTGTTCTGATGATCAATGCTTGATTTGCTTCTTTGATTGATTGATATAGTATATATGGACATCTTAGCATGTACCACCATAAGGTAATGTATTAGCTTTAGTGGATAACACACTAATCTACTTAACTAATAAATCCCCCGCAGTAACATTTCTCGTAATTACTCGCCTTGTCTACAATTCTTCCTTTCTTACCTTGTATTTCTAACCCCGATGGGCTACCCCTATAGTGTTAGAAGAGAGCACTATAGACGTGATTCTTGGTATGTCATGGTTAAGAAAGGCAAAGACAGTTTATACACTGTGCTAAAGGAACCATAGAACTCACCAGTTCCTAAGAAGAAAGATATGAAGTTGAAGTTGCAGTAACTACCACTACCAGACGTGTGGCATTCTTCATAGATGAGGAGTTTGTTGGAAACAACATCCGTGTGGTTTGAGATTTTTCCGGATGTCTTTCCAGGGGAGTTACCAGGGATGCCACCAGATAGGGAAGTTGAGTTTGCTATTGATCTCTTATCTGGAACTGCCCCTATTTCTAAAGGACCATACATGATGTCTGTAGAAGAATTAAAAGAACTTAAGAAGCCGTTAACGGAGTTACAAGAAGCTGGATACATTCGTTCGAATCCGTCACCTTGGGGAGCACCGGTGTTATTCGTACAGAAGAAGGATGGATCGCAACGAATGTGTGTGGACTATAGATCACTTAGTGATGTCACTGTGAAGAACAAGTATCCATTACCCCGTATTGAGGATTTGTTTGATCAGATGAGAGGTGCAAGGGTATTCTCGGAGATTGATCTCCGATCGGATTACCAACAAATGAAGATTAGACCATTAGATTTTCCCAAGACGGCTTTCTCGATTAGATATGGATTATATGAGTTTACTGTTATGTCGTTTGGATTAACCAATGCACCAGCTTATTTTATGAACTTGATGAATAAGGTGTTTATGGAGTATTTGGACAGATTCGTCATGGTGTTCATCGACGATATTCTTATCTATTCTAAGAGTGATAGTGATCACGAGGAACATCTGAGATTGGTGCTACAGAAGCTACGAGATAACCAGCTATATGCCAAATTCAGCAAATGCGAGTTTTGGATTGACAAGGTACCATTCCTTGGACATATTATTTCTAATGGAGGAATAGCAGTGGATCCTGCTAAGGTTAAGGAGATAATGGAGTGGAGAGTACCCACTACAGTTACCGAGATTCGGAGTTTCTTGGGATTAGCAGGATATTATCGGAGATTTATTGAAGGATTTTCTAAGATTGCTAAGCCTATGACTTCACTTTTGGAGAAAGGAAGAGAATTTAAGTGGGACGAGAAGTGCCAAGACAGCTTTGAGCAATTGAAAAAGATATTGATGTCGCCACCAGTATTGGTTATGCCAGACCTACAGAAAGGATTTGATATCTATTGTGATGCATGTGGCCAAGGCTTAGGATGCGTGCTCATGCAAGAAGGACATGTGATTGCTTATGCTTCTCGTCAGTTACGGAAACATGAATTGAACTACCCCACTCATGACTTGGAATTGGCAGTCGTTGTGCATGCGCTTAAGATTTGGAAACATTATATCATGGGGACCAAGTGTCAAGTATATACGGATCATAAGAGTCTGAAGTATATATTCACTCAGAAGGATCTCAACCTTAGGCAACGCCATTGGCTGGAGCTTATTAAGGATTATGATTTGGAGATTCACTATCACCCGGGCAAGGCGAATTTGGTTGCAGACGCCTTGAGTCGCAAGGAGCATGTTCATTCAGCTATTGTTGCCCAGCTACCCGATGAGATTGTTGAGGACTTCAGGAGACTTAACCTGGGGATAGTTGCTCATACTGAGGGAGTTACTATTGATGTGGAACCTACTTTGGAGCAAGAGATCCGCAAAGGACAAATTGGTGATGCTAAAATAAAAGAGATTAAGGATCTGATTACTAAAGGTCGAGATCCAGAATTCACGGAAGATGAGCACAGCACAATATGGTTCAAGGATCGGATGTGAGTTCGTGAGATTGATAACCTTTGTGGGACTATACTAAAGGAAACCCATGACTCGGATTATCCTATTCATCCTAGGAGTACCAAGATGTATCAGAATTTGAAGCAGAAATATTGGTGGTATGGATTGAAAAGAGATGTGGCTGCACATGTGGCTATGTGCGATGCGTGTCAAGGAGTTAAGGCTGAACACCAAAGGCCGGCTGGACTACTGCACCCACTGATGAGACCTGAGTGGAATTGGGAAGAAATTGGTTTGGATTTCATGACTGGATTGCCTCGCACCTCGAAAGGATATGATGCTATATGGGTGATTGTGGATAGATTGACTAAAGTTGCTCATTTCGTTCCGATCAAGACTACTTATAAGTGGTCTCAATTGGCTGAGTTATATATGGCTCGGGTTGTGTGTTTACATGGAGTACCAAAGAAGATCATTTCGGATAGAGGATCACAGTTTACCTCCAGAATTTGGAAAAGTTTTCATGAGAATATGGATACGAAGTTGAAATTTAGTGCAGCCTATCACCCTCAGACTGATGGACAGACTAAAAGGACTAATCAAGTATTGGAGGATATGTTGAGAGCTTGTGCCCTTCAGCATGGTAGTAGTTGGGACAAGAGTCTACCTTATGCTGAGTTCTCATATAATAATAGTTACCAAGCCAGTCTGAAGATGTCACCGTTCGAGACTCTGTATGCCAGGAAATGCAGGACCCCTCTATTTTGGACCAGACTAGAGGAAGACAGTTGTTTGGACCTAAAAATTATTCAAGAGGCTATAATCAGAGAGAACTTAAGGGTAGCTCAAACCAGACAAAAGAGCTATGCTGATAATAGAAGAAGACCACTAGAATTTGAGGAAGGTGATCATGTGTACCTCAAGATGTCACCACTTCGTGGAATGAGAAAGAGAAGAAGAGCTTCACATAGATTTTCCCCATCTTTCTCCTAGTTCTTCCTAAATCTCGAGGACGAGATTATTTTTAAGGGGGGTAGGATTTGTAATACCCACTTTGTAAGAAAAGTCTAAAAAGAGAAATCATATTCCGTTATACATATATGTGTTATCTATATTTATCATTTCACGAGAACATCACATGAAAACATATAAATAAATGACAAAAGATACCCAAAAATAAATTATGCATCATGCTGGGATTTTATTTTGTGTGCATTTTGTGACAATATAAAAATGATGTGAAAAGAAAATATTAAAGTCTCAAGTGGAATTTATAATATACAAGAGATCCTAGAATTTAGAAAAGAAAAGCCTTTATCTGGACCGAATTCACTGTGCCAGCCCACGTCCCCTTCTAACACGTTTTCATTTTCCATTTACTTTGTTGCCAAAGAGAAAACAATAAAAAAAATACTACCTATGTCACGCTAATGCATGAGTAACATCATTTAGTCTTTTCTTCTCACGTGAACATGCATTACCAAGCCTCTCTGGCTCGCGTGATGGGCCCATTGGCCGGTCTCCCTACACCCTTGCTCACGCTAAACTGCAGGGCCCTCACACCTCAGCGATTGTTGTTGCATCCGCGCACCCGCGTTAGTCCCTTCCATGTGGGCCCCGTTCGCTGGACTCATCTTCAACCCACTGCCGCATAAATCATCTACCGTGTGGTTGTTGGGAGCGACTGGATTCCTTGGGCGTGGACTCGGGGGCTGGCCGGATTTCTCTCGTTAGCTGTTACAAAGCTTAGGACCGAAATCCCCTCCGTGATTGTCGCTCGCCGCTCACTGGAATAGCCGAGGCCGTGGCCCACTCGTCAGAGGGAGTCGTTTCTTGTGCGCCGTGGTTACCAGCCTCCGTCTTCCTCGCGCGTTAGGTACAACAAGTCCACCGAGCTCGAGCGATTTCTCTGCCTGCACAACGAACCTGCCGACTTTGGGGGCGGGGAGTTGAGCTGGCCGAGCGGTCCTTATATGACCTGGGAGAATAAGTTCGGGCGCCTCTGCAAACCCATCCACTAGAACCGCCATCAACCGTAGGAATCGGGGAGGTTTAGCCGCTGGTGAGAGTGGGACATCTCGGCGGGTGGAAGAAGGCATGCCACCGCCGCCCCATTGCACCGCTGAACATCGCTCTGCCTCGATCCTGCGTCTTGGAGTGCGGCCGAGGACCCGTGCTCGTGCGCGTTGAGAATCAGGGCGGTTGGGCGCGCTGGGACTCGGCAATTGCTCGTCGGAGCTCTTGGCTGACACGGCTGCCGCTCATCTTCGTGACCAGAGCTGCCCGCGCTACAACAACCGGTGAGACAACCCTTCCTAGCCTCGCGATCTTCTCCACTAGAGTTTGCACCTATCAGTTAGGGATCTTTGGGCAGAATCGGGGCCTTAGAAACAGGGCGGCGAAGTCTCCGCCGTGTATCGGGGCGTTGCCTCCCTGGCGTGTGTCGCGTTGGGGAAGATGGAGTTCTGGACGTTGGATCAGGCGTGTGCGGCTATGATTACCTTCACCGTAGCGATTCGGCTGGGTGCCGTCGGGGAGATGGGGTGTCTCTGTGTCCGTCAATTTGGAATCCGGCGGTCAAGAATGATGTCCGGTGCGATTCGGTGCGGAGCGTAGGATCGCGATCGGATGGATCTCGGCGTATCAAGGGCAGTCTGGATCTGATCGGGACCTTAGATTTCTAATTGGACGGCCTATATCACCCCATACCCTTTCGCCATGCGCATTTTGCAGAACAGACCCTCACTTTTATCAAAAACAACCCGCCGTCCAGTGAGTGATGTTCACTGTCTTGGGCAATTTACCCCCGGGGTCCCTGCCTTTCTCAGTATTGGTGCGCCTAGTCCAGAGCTATTTAAAATGGAATAATTGAATTGGAAAACAGGTTTTTAATAAAAAAAATATATGCTAGAACTTTAATAATTCATAGAGAATTCATATGAGCTCCAAATTAACCCATTCCAGTTCCTAAAATTTTGTAATTTTATTCTCTAGCATTTAGTGCCTCTGTTTTGTCATGAAAACAGTAAGAAATTTACTTCCTCACTCAATCCTATTTTAAACACATGAAACCTTTGAAAATCCATAACTTAAAATCTATAACTCCAAAAATTATGATTCCTGTTCCTAGAATTTTATTTTAATATGTAGAATATTTCTGTGTATTTTGTTCACATGCTTGATGTGATGTTAATTTTCCCTGCATATTGTGCTTGTTTGTATTGTGGCGAGTAGAAGAGCACGTGACCGAGGATCCTAGTGAGCAGCAGGTTGAAGTAGCTGAGCAGGAGCTCATTGAAGGCAAGTTGTGCCCTTGACCACTTTTTACCCAATAATGTTCTTTAATATCACTTTTCCATGCATAGGTTAATTTTGATGGGACCCAATAGGTCACCCTAGATTTGTTTATCTCATTACCTTGTTTACCCCTGAATCACTTGGGTAGTTTGCTATTGCTTTACATGGTTTTGGGATAATCATTTATTATATCTATGTTCCAATTATTCTTGTTATTCTGTTTATGTTCATGTTGAGATCATTAATGTTAATTGGAACATAGAGCTTAACTTGAGTAACACGTGCCACCACAAGGGTTTAATGGGACGCCCTTGGCTGACTAATTAGGAAAGCTAGTGGAAGACTACCTTACCCGAAAGGGGCAAGGGCAGTAGGGGAGTGGTCAGTGTAGGGAGGTCCCTGGTTGATTTTGCTGCGATGGCGGTCAGCCAGGAACCCTGCATTGGAACTTCCTATAAACTGTAGCGGGTTTTCGGAAGCTAGTGGAACTTTGTAAAGGCCTCGTAGTGTTGCCCTGCCGCGCTTCCTAGGTAGAGGTGTATGGGATTCGCGACCCCTTGGCAGATGGGTAACATGACTTGTGGGTAAAGGGTACAACCTCTGCAGAGTGTAAAACTGGTATACTAGCCGAGCTCACGGTCATGAGCAGCTCAGGACTCTCTGATGATTAAATTATGGAACTTAAATTCAATTTTGTCATTTGCATATGCATGGGTTTATTATTAATTTGTTCTATTATTTTATTAAGGTTTGGTATTCACTTACACTTAGTAACTGCTAATAAAATTTTGACCAACTTATAAAAGCAATGCTCAGCTTTAACCTCTATTGTTGATCAGCCTTACACTTCATGAACTCCCACCTTTGGTGAGTTCATGTCACATTATTCCCCACAACTTGTTGAGCGATGATCATGTGTGAGCTCACTCTTGCTGTCTCACACCCCCCCACAGGAGAAGAGCAGGTGGTTCAGGAGGAGCCACAAGGCGAGGAGTATGATCTAATCTAGGTGGTGTTTCTCAGTTGACATTGGCGCCAACGATCCTTAGTTCGTTTTATATTTATCTTTTATTTTGTAATAAGTCTTCCGCTATGTAATAAATACTCTGATGTTTTATGACATTTATCTCTATACACTCTGTTATTATATATGTTGTCTTCTTGGCGCATGTATGAGATGCACCTGGCTTTGTTCCTTAAAGCCGGGTGTGACATGCAGCCAGAGGACCGAGAGGTGGAGTGGAGGGAGTTTAAGGCAGCTTTTAGAGGACACCATATACCAGCCGGGATCATGGACAGGAAGCTCAATGAGTTCTTGGCACTCACTCAGGGCAACAGGACAGTGTTGCAGTACGCCCAGGCCTTTAATGACTTGTGCCAGTATGCAGGGTATCATGCGGATACAGATGAGAAGAAGAGGGACAGATTCAGAAGGGGGCTCAGCACTAAGCTCCGGGATCGCCTCAACACCGTCAGGGCCAATAGCTACAATGAGTTGGTCAACATGGCTATCTCCCAAGAGGACTGCATTACAGCTAGGCAGGCAGAGAAGAAGAGGAAGACCCCCGTGGCAGGACCCTCAGCTCAGCCACAGCGTTTCCGGATTGTGTCCGACACCCAGGGCAGGGGACCCCAGCAGCAGCAAGGGCGATGGGTAATCCGACCTCAGCAGCAACAGCAGGCACCCAACCGCAACCAATTTCCAGCACAGCGGAATAATCAGCAGCAGCAGTACCGCCAAGCCAATGACAACAGATGCTTCACTTGTGGCAACACTGGGCATTATGCCAAGAATTGCCCCAGAAACCAGCAGAGGCAGGGGCAGAATGCTAGCCAGAACCAAGGCAAGAGGCAGAAGGTGCAAGTGAGGCAGGGCAGACTAAACTTCACCACCATGGTTGATATCCCAGAGGGAGCACCCGTCATGACCGGTATCTTTACAGTTTTGAATTATCCTGCGATTATTTTATTTGATTCGGGTGCATCGCATAGTTTTATCAGTGCTAAGTTTAGTGCCAAATGCCAGTTGCCCTTTCACCATACCGATGGGGGCATCACAATTTCAACGCCAGGAGGCAGAGTTGCCACTTATCAAATCAACAGGCAAGTGCCTATAAAATTTGGTAGTCTGGTGATTAGAACCACCCTTCTTATCTTAGGATTGGATAGCGTGGATATTATTTTGGGAGCTGACTGGTTGACCAGGCATCAGGCAGTATTGGACATTGCAGCCAGAGCCATTGAAATCCATTCCCCTGCTTATGGCGAGACTGTGTTGTATTTACCCAACCAGGGTTGTACCCGATCTTGTGCCTATGTTCTGATAGAATCCCCGGTGGAAAAGATCCCAGTGGTCTGCGACTACCCAGATGTTTTCCCAGACGAATTACCAGGGATGCCACCTGACCGAGATATTGAGTTCGCCATCGAATTGCAACCCGGGACTGCTCCTATCTCCAAGAGACCCTATAGGATGCCTCCCGCGGAATTGGCAGAATTGAAGAAACAATTGCAAGAATTGTTGGACAAGGGGTTTATCCGTCCAAGCACTTCACCATGGGGATGTCCAGCATTATTTGTGAAGAAAAAGGATGAGAGTTTGAGGATGTGTGTTGACTACCGCCCTCTCAATGCGGTGACTATCAAGAACAAATACCCACTGCCCCGCATTGATGTTCTGTTTGATCAGTTGGTTGGGGCCAAGGTATTCTCCAAGATAGACCTTCGCTCGGGATACCATCAGATCAAGATCCGTGCCAGCGATATTCCCAAGACGGCTTTCTCTACCAGATATGGGCTGTATGAGTTTCTGGTGATGTCTTTTGGGCTAACCAATGCCCCGGCCTATTTCATGTACCTGATGAACTCAGTGTTTATGCCAGAATTGGATAAGTTTGTGGTCGTCTTCATTGATGATATTCTGGTCTATTCCAAGAATGAAGACGAACATACTGAGCACCTGCACATTGTGCTTCAACGACTGCGCGATCATCATCTTTATGCTAAGTTGTCTAAGTGTGAGTTCTGGCTGAAGGAGATTAAATTCTTGGGTCACACAATCTCTCAGGATGGGATATCAGTTGATCCTGAAAAGGTACAAGAGATAATGGATTGGAAACCCCCGACTACAATGAAGCAGATTCGGAGTTTTCTGGGACTGGCAGGGTATTATCGACAATTTATTCCGGATTTCTCCAGAATTGCCAAGCCAATGACTGAACTGTTGAAGAAGGGAGTCAAATTTGAGTGGAGCCAAAAGTGTGAAGATGCCTTCCATACCTTGAGGCAGCATCTGACAACAGCCCCAGTGCTAGCTCAACCCGACAATGCCAAGCCATTTGAAGTTTACTGTGATGCTTCTGGTACTGGTTTGGGATGTGTCTTGATGCAAGAGAACAGAGTGATTGCTTATGCTTCCCGGGCACTCAGGCCCCATGAGCAGAACTACCCTACACATGATCTAGAATTGGCAGCTGTAGTTCATGCTCTTAAGATATGGAGACACTACCTGATGGGAGCTCACTGTAACATCTACACTGATCACAAGAGTCTCAAATACATCTTCACTCAGGCAGATCTGAACATGAGGCAAAGGAGGTGGTTAGAGTTGATCATGGATTATGATTTGGAGGTGCATTACCATCCAGGGAAGGCCAATGTTGTGGCAGATGCCTTGAGCAGAAAGGCCCAGTGTAATTGTATGAGCATGGATGTGGGAGTGACCACCCTGTGTGATGAGTTGTGCAAGCTGAACTTGGAAGTTGTTTCTTCGGGTAACCTAAGCTATATCTCGGTGGAACCCACATTGCAAGAGCAGATAATCAGGGCACAGGTTGAGGATAAGGGTGTTCAGGTTATCAAGGATATGATCAAGCAAAAGGCAGAGAAATACAAGTGTTTCCGACAGGACAGCAAGGGAGTTCTATGGTTTGGAGATCGATTGGTTGTTCCCAAGGACCCTGAGCTCAGAAGGAAGATACTGGATGAAGCTCACCTCTCCAAATTCTCCATGCACCCTGGTAGCAACAAGATGTACCATGATCTCAGATCTCTATATTGGTGGACTAGAATGAAAAGGGAAATTGCCAAGTACATATCTGAATGTGACACCTGCCAGAGAATTAAAGCTAGTCACTTGAAGGCAGCCGGCCCTTTGCAACCCCTTCCCATACCATCTTGGAAATGGGAGGACATTTGCATGGACTTCATAGTGGGATTACCCAATACCTCCAGGCACCATGATTCTATTTGGGTTATCGTGGACAGATTGACCAAGACTGCTCATTTCTTGCCAGTGCACACCACCCATAAGACAGAGAAGTACGCTGAAATTTATGTTGATCAGATAGTAAGACTGCATGGAATTCCAAAGACCATTATATCTGACAGAGGAGCCCTGTTTGTGGCACGCTTTTGGGAGAAACTGCAAGAATCACTTGGGACCCAAGTAATCCAGAGCTCAGCATATCACCCACAGACAGATGGCCAGACAGAAAGGGTGAATCAGGTTTTGGAAGACATGTTGCGGGCATGTGCACTACATTATGGAAAGGATTGGGACAAGTGTCTGTCTTTGGCAGAGTTTTCTTACAATAACAGCTATCAGTCCAGTTTAAAGATGGCCCCTTTTGAGGCGTTATATGGAAGAAGATGTAGGACCCCACTGAATTGGTCTCAAGCAGGAGAAAGGGAAATTTTTGGGCCAGACTTGGTACTCGAGGCAGAGGCAAAGGTCAGGGTTATTACCAAGAACTTAGAAGCTGCTCAGGCCAGGCAAAGGAGCTATCATGATAAGAGGCGGAAGCCTCTATAGTTTGAGGTGGGAGATCATGTCTACCTTAAGGTATCACCCACCAAGGGTGTCCAGAGATTCGGGATCAAGGGCAAGTTAGCTCCTCGCTACATTGGACCCTATGAGATCAAGGCAGGTTGTGGACCCGTGGCCTATCAAGTGGAATTGCCACCTCACATGTCAGCGGTTCATAATGTGTTCCATGTATCTCAGCTGCGGAAATGCGTTCGTCTACCCACTGAAGTACTCCCGGAACCAGATATTGAGATAGAACCAGACTTGTCCTACCAAGAGTACCCCGTCAAGGTATTAGATCAAAAGGAGAGATCAACTCGGGCAAGGTCGGTCAGAATGTACAAGGTTCAGTGGAGTCACCATTCAGCAGAAGAAGCTACATGGGAGACCGAGGATTTTCTACGCTCTCGCTTCCCCGACTTTCTACCCAAAGGAGTCGGTATGTAACCCCAAAACCCCACCCCCACCTGCCCTTTTGAATCCAATTATAAGAAAAACTTAGATAACAAGGATAGTCTAAGTTGTGGATTTAACTTAAGAAGGGCTTCCTTCTGAAGTTGCAAAGAGGATGACATTCGAAGAGCAGTTAACAAGAGAAACTTGAGTGTAAAGGAAAAACAGCACCACCACACTTTCCAAGCACCCTCCAAGAGACTCTACCTAAATCTCGGGACGAGATTCCTTTAAGGGGGGAGGGCTGTAACACCCCAGGTGTTACCTTGGCTAGAGCCACTTTGGCACTAGAAGCTGTGTTCACAAGGGTAAAGACTTAGGGCACCACATAAGAACCTTGGAGCTCATGTGCTAATCAAGTTGCCAATGAAATGAGAAGCATTACTCTAATCCTTGCACACTTACTACCTTGGATAAAGGGGGGGAGAAGAACCCTAGACCTCTCCAAAGCCCTACCTTCCAAAACCCTAAGTAAGGGGGGAAAGAAAGTGAGCAAGTGGGCAAAGCATGTGTAACTTTTACCCAAACCCTAAGTAACCTTATAACCATCAATTAAGGGAGGGAAATATTGCAAAAAGGCCCCTGGAGAAACCCCAATTCAAATCTCCAAGTGGAGAGAGAGCTAGAGCTCTCAATTTCCCTCTAAGTCACATTTTAGCCCTAATTCAAAGACCAGCCGTGTTCACTTTGAAGATGGTGCCAAAACCACTTGAGTTCTATACCAAAAATGTGCTATACCACTTAAGGCACCCCCTGGAAAAATTTGAGACCGAGACTCAGACGTTTGACAACACTTGACATCAATTTTGTCGCTGAGCGGGCAGGGAGACAAGCCAGATTTGGCGCCCGTCTATCTCCCTATCTAGGGCGTATCATCCCTTGGAACTCACACATGTGAGATAGCCCTAGGTGCCAGGAGGAGGTCTGCGCCGGATTCATGGCGAGATTCGCACGTTTGCGATCTCTGGAAGCGTTTGAACATTGGAAGAAACTCACTGCCACGTGTTCGACGCCTTCTGCCCGCGCCAGAGCACGCTCGCGCGCGCCCTCGCACGCCCCGCGCCGCGCCCGAGCCAAACCCGCGCCGTGGCCCGCGCCCGAGCTTATAAATCCCTCCCAGGCTTCGGCTACACCCTTCCGCACACCCTCCACACCTCACGGGAGTTAGCTCGTCGCCGTTTGCCCGTGCGCAGCGAGCCCGCGGCCGTCCAACCCCTCTGCCACCGTAGACCGGCCAGCAGAGCCATCCCCAACCCCGTCCTGCCCTCGGAGAAGCTTGTGCACACTTCCGTGAGGCTCCCCGAGCAAGGAATCGGAGTTTCCTTCGCCGGAGAAGCCAGTCCACGCTCGCCGGAGCTCTCACCCCCGCCGGAGCACGTGGACCGGGTAAGCCACTCCACCGTCCTTCGATTCCTTGTGCACACAGTCGTTGCGTGACCCCGTGATGCTCACCGTGCCCTCGGATTGCGCCAGTTCGCCGTAGTTTGGCCGGTATACTCGCCGCCAACGAGGACACCCGCCTGCACGCGTGGACCGGGCGATTCCGGCCACCTCCGACGCCGAGCCGTACCTCGACGTGACCGCCAGAGTCTCCCCAAGCCGACCCCACCCTTCGCCGGACCTCCCTCGCCGCCGGTAAGCCGCGCCGCCCTTTTCTTTCCCGCGGTTACTGTTTCAGTGAAGGGAAGGACTGCGGGTGAGAGGGAAGGAAGGTCAGGGGGTTTTGTGTAAGGTCAGTGACACAGGGAAATAGTGGCGTGAGGGTAGATCTGTGAAGGTGGATTTAGTTTAAACCCAGGGACCCCGGTGTAAACTGTTTTTCCAGAAACCCTTAAATTAAATTTGTTTTAAATTGAACAGCAACTTTGAAAATGCATAACTTCTGTTTAAATCATCCAAATTTGGTCAAACCAATTTTGTCAGACTCAAATTAATGTAACCTATTTAAGAAAAATATAAAACCCCTTGGTACTGTGGAAAACTTAAAAGTTCTGATTTAATGTTAGTTTTGGCCAAAAGCTAAATAATAGTAAGAAAAATAGTTAGGATATGTGACTAGGGTTAGGAAAATTTGGAGAAGTTTATATTTACCTACTAACCTGTTTAAAAATGTTAAACCTCTCTGTCCACTCCATTTGAGTTAGTTTTACCCCTTATTCTATAATATGCTTAAGGATAAGGAAAATAGAAAATGTAATTTAATTAATGAACCAGAGAGTACCTCTATTTTTGTTAGGTTATTTATTCAACATAGTTCACTGGAAAAATATATCATACCCTGTCTTAGTGTAAAATAAGTAAGATCCCTTTTGTTTAAATAAAACAAGTGAAACTTAGAAAAACTCTACAAAAATAACCCCAAGGTGAAAACACCCCCACCCTTGGGATAACTATTGTTTTATTAGAAAGAACCTAAGAAAAATATGAAATCTGCTGTTTGACATTTTTCAAATAATAAGGTAGTAGAAAGTGCCTTTTTGACATTAAACTTAAGAAAATCATAACTAAATAACCACCCCTTAGTTTTCTGTGATTTTTAGCACAGAGGCCTATTATTACCAAAGGATGCTAACAAAAATAACCTTTAGGACAGAACCTACCCCTAACTAGAAGGTGTAGTGTAAAGTGGCCCATTTTACCTAACTTTTGTTATTTTTGGTTTAAAGCCTAACTTTTATACTTTAAGCCTCAAATTCTTAAAACAAGCTAGAATAGCCAGTGACAACCCACTGTAATTTTTACAGAATTTTTGGAAATTATTAAAACCCTGTTGTAGTTCAAACCTACACTAAAAACCCTAAATGGAAATTAAGGAAAGAAAAATGAAAGATGTGAATTAATGTTATCCTAAAACCTTTGTAATCTGTCCACTAAAATGTATCAAGGCAATACCAATCCACTATGTTATTCTAAAAGGAAAACCTAAGCTTAAAAGGTAATAAGTCTATATCTATGTATACCACTAGAAGCCCCACAGAGCCAGGAAACCCTAAGTTAATTCTTGACTTAGTTTCTTTAGCTTAATGTTCTTAAATCTTGCATAATCATGACCTACATGTTCATTGCATTTCGATAGACTGTAATCTTGCTGACGGAGAGTACATCCTCGTGCCGGAGCAAGGAGCTGCTCAGGAGGTAGCCCCAGATTCCGCACCCGAGCCTGCACCAGAGGACCTGCCTGCCACTGCTTTGGAAGGCAAGCCCCGGTTTTATGCATAACCTGTTATTTATGCTATTTTACTTCACCTAATGATTGTAGGATTGATTGTGCACTTACGTGTAGGAATTGTTTGAAACCCTAGTTGCATGATCTCAGGAATCCTTTTTGAATGAATATTAGTATGACAGGTCGAGTAGTTGCTTTGCTTAAGTAGGATCTCGGTAGAAGACGAGTGATTTTTCTAGCACTCGCGCGAGATCAGGGAATTGATTGTACCCCCTTTCACACTGTCATGATTACTAGTTGGTGGACAACAATCCATGGGGATTTGTTGTTTACGAGACAGGAAAATGGAATAAGGATTAACGTGCGGATACCTGTGTCAAGCGTTTGAACGTACTAAGCACATGCCGAGAAATATGGTAAATCGGTAAGCCTAGTACCTGATTGAACCTGGCAGCAGATTGCCCTCCTCACGCGACCTGAGACGAGGTCTCCCATTCCGGTTATGGTGGGTACAAGTGCGGTCACTGCACGACGGCCAGTCGGGGTCAGTGAGGCATTGTACGCCAAGGCGGTGAGCCCCTCTCTGCTGACGGGGAATCGATGGGGACGGTTGATGTGTGTGGGGACGGAGTGCCCCTGCATGTCGTGTGTTTAGGTTTACCTTGCAAGGATAAAAACTCGATTCGAATCGTCTGCTTCTCGCAGCTAATGAGACTGCTTGATCCATTGTACTGCATTGAGTAATAAGTGGAAGTATGATGAGTTGAGAAAAGATGTTGATTGTTAATAATGCTTGCTACCATGTATGAGTAGATAGTTCACTTTTAGCCTTAAGAGAGTCACACTTAACTTTGATTAAGTTAAAATCTTGATTTAGAAACTCAGCTAGTGCTTTTGGCAACCAAACCCCACAGCCAAACAGCTGCATGTCTAGAGGTAGAGGAGTAGACTCCTCACACCGGGTAAGTCTAGCTGAGTATTAGTATACTCAGCCTTGCTTGTGGCATAATTTTTTACAGGTTCTCTGGAGGAGATGGTTGCTGGGATAACTTGGCCGACCACCCTGCCACCGGGTTGGACTGTTGAGTGGGACCCTGCCTCGGCTGAGGAGGAGCATGAGGAGTGATGGGACAGGCTTCCTCATCTCTCTGTTTAATTATCATTAGTTTTATTCCGCTGCACTTCAAACAATGATGGTTACTTTTGCAAAAACTCCGATGATGATGATGGTGATGTAATAATTTAACATTATGGCATGTATGGTTTTATGCTTTATTGTATTTGCTCTGTGACTCACCTTCGAGTGAGATTGTGGTACTTGATCCTGTCAGTGGCCGTGTCGGACTAGATCCGAGGGATTGACGGGTTATTCCCATTTAAGTGTGGTCTAGCCTCTAAGGCGGGACTTGGACACTTAAGTTGGAATAATTCGGGCAGTTCCGCCACAATCAATGGCCACACAACCCCATTTTTGTCGGAAACAGCCATGAACGACCATTTTCAATAATACCGAAGGCTAACACCTAAGAATTTTGGTCCAAGAAATGGTCTCCACCAGAAATCCAAGAATATGATCTATGGCAAGAAAACATATGTGGGGTGAGGTGAACGAGCCCATGGTTGATGATCCATGGCCACAAAACCCCCCATTTTGTTGAAAATAGCCATGAATGACCATTTTCAATAATACCGAAGGCTAACACCTACGGATTTTTGACGAAGAAATGGTTTCCACTAGAACTCCAAGAATGTGATCTATGTCAAGGAAACATTTGTGGGGTATGGTGTACAAGCCTCTAGTCAATAATCAATGGCCACACAACCCCCATTTTTGTCGAAAATAGCATGGACGACCATTTTCAATAATACCGAAGGCTAACATCAACGGATTTTTCACCAAGAAATGGTCTCCACGAGAAATTCGAGAATGTGATCTATGGCAAGGAAACATATGTGGGGTGAGGTGTACGAGCCTCTGGTTGATGATCAAAGGCCACACAACCCCTATTTTTGTCGAAAATAGCATGAACAACCATTTTCAATAATACCGAAGGCTAACACCTACAGATTTTTGACTAAGAAATGGTTTCCACTAGAACTCCAAGAATGTGATCTATGTCAAGGAAACATATGTGGGGTGTGGTGTACGAGCCTCTAGTCAATAATCAATGGCCACACAACCCCCATTATTGTCAAAAATAGCATGAACGACCATTTTCAATAATACCGAAGGCTAACACCAACGGATTTTTCAACAAGAAATGGTCTCCACCAGAAATCCGAGAATGTGATCTATGGCAAGGAAACATATGTGGGGTGAGGTGTACGAGCCTCTGGTTGATGATCAAAGGCCACACAACCCCTATTTTTGTCGAAAATAGCATGAACGACCATTTTCAATAATAATGAAGGCTAACACCTACGGATTTTTGACCAAGAAATGGTCTCCACCAAAAATGTGAGAATGTGATCTATGGCAAGGAAACATATGTGGGGTGAGGTATACGAGCCTCTGGTCGATGATCAATGGCCACACAACCCCCATGACTGAACTGATCTTCCTACAATCTTGTCGACTTATCCCTAATCCACCCCGATATTCCAAGGCGCTGCACGCGGGAAAGTCGAGTGGGCGCTATGGATAGCGCTCAAGTCTGATGGGTTGCTTAAGCCTGAGTCTGCTTCTTTCTCGTGTCAGCCCACTCCGCCAATAGTTCTGTCCCAGCCCACGAAGGGATGGCCTTGCGAGGTAACAGGCCCAATCCTCTCGCGAGGCCTTCTTGCCTTCTAGTGGACCCGGGGGATATCTGTCCCCCACAATAGAGTCTTGAGCAGAATCTGTGTCAATGTGGTGTTGTGATATTACTGGTGGTGGAGTGGAGGTGCTTACTAGGAGGGTGGATTGGAGGCAAAGCGACACTAGGCGTGTAGTCGGCACATCAGTGTAACTGAGTGGGGGTTGCCTTGGTTGAGGCTGTTGAATGTGTGGAGAGGGAGAGGGTAGCTGGGTGTATTTATAGCTGGGTACATGTGGTTTAGTACGGTAGAGTTCACTATTGGTGAGAATACTGGCAAATGAATCATTTGACTCAGTCTAAACAATGAAATTATAGGCAGAATATGGGACAAGAGTATTTTTGGAGTTTTCTGTAATATGAACCATGCTTAAGGGATGACATGGTTGGATGGGGAATAATTTGATAAGAATTTAGAAACAAGAATTATTGGAATCTGAGTTTGGATGGAGGAGTTTTGGATTTTATAATCATAGGGATAAAAAGAAAAGGGAAAAGGAATATTCCTGGAATATGTATTTTTGAGCGAAGTGCCAGAAATTATTTCTGGGCTATTCTTGGACAGAGGTTTATGTTGGCGGCAAATGTTCCTACCTACTGTGTCACATGAGACAACAATAAGGTGGGACCCGAATATCTCAATAAATGGGGTATTCTAGTCTGGGTGGGTTGTGGTATCTTGGGCTAGGTTTTATAGGATTGAAGGCATATCCATACAAACATTGTTCTTCTTTCTTTTTGGACGCCTAGTTCGAAAGAATCTCAAGGGCAGTAGGAGCATGGTGTGGTGACAAGGAACAAATCCCGACTTGTGGCCAAGGGATATTCACAAGTCGAAGGTTTGGATTTCGGTGAAACCTATGCACCCGTAGCTAGGCTTGATTCAATTCGTATATTACTTGCCTATGCTACTTACCATGGCTTCAAGCTTTATCAAATGGACGTGAAAAGTGCCTTCCTCAATGGCCAATCAAGGAAGAGGTCTATGTTGAGCAACATCCCGGCTTTGAAGATAGTGAGTATCCTAACCATGTCTATAAACTCTCTAAGGCGCTTTATGGGCTCAAGCAAGCCCCAAGAGCATGGTATGAATGCCTAAGAGATTTTCTTATCGCTAATGGCTTCAAAGTCGGAAAAAACCGATCCTACTCTCCTTACTAAAACAATTGCAAATGATTTGTTTGTATGCCAAATTTATGTTGATGATATTATATTTGGATCTACTAACAAATCTACTTGTGAAGAGTTTAGTAGGATAATGGTTCAAAAATTCGAGATGTCAATGATGGGGGAGTTGAAGTATTTCTTAGGATTTCAAGTGAAGCAACTCCAAGAGGGCACCTTCATTTGCCAAACGAAGTACATTTAAGATATTCTTACCAAGTTTGGGATGAAGGATGCCAAGCCCATCAAGACCCCCATGGGAACCAATGGGCATCTCGACCTTGACACGGGAGGTAAATCCGTAGATCAAAAGGTATACCGGTCGATGATAGGATCTTTACTCTATTTATATACATCTCGACCGGATATTATGCTTTCCGTATGCATGTGTGCAAGATTCCAAGCCGATCCTAAGGAAGTTCACCTTAGGGCCGTAAAATGAATCTTGAGATATTTAGTTTATACTCCTAAGTTTGGCCTTTGGTACCCCAAGGGATCCACTTTTGATTTAATTGGATATTCAGATGCTGATTGGGCAGGGTGTAAGATTGATAGAAAGAGCACATCAGGGACTTGTCAGTTCTTGGGAAGATCCCTGGTGTCTTGGGCTTCTAAGAAACAAAATTCTGTAGCTCTTTCTACCGCCGAAGCCGAGTACATTGCCGCAGGCAACTGTTGCGCGCAATTACTTTGGATGAGGCAAACCCTTAGGGACTATGGTTACAAATTAACCAAAGTTCCTCTCCTATGTGATAATGAGAGTGCAATCCGCATGGCGGATAATCCCGTTGAGCACAGCAGCACTAAGCACATAGCCATTCGGTATCACTTTTTGAGGGATCACCAACAAAGGGGGGATATCGAGATTGCATATGTTAGCACCAAAGAACAATTAGCCGATATCTTCACCAAGCCATTAGATGAGAAAACTTTTACCAAACTTAGGCATGAGCTGAATATTCTTGATTCTAGAAATTTTGATTGATATTTTGCACACATAGCTCATTTATACCTTTGATCATATCTCTTTCATGTGTTATGACTAATGTGGTTTTCAAGTGTATTTCATGCTAAGTCATAGATTGAAAGGGAAATGGAGTCCTTCGGCGAAGACAAGGCTTCCACTCCACTCTATCAAATTCTTCATCCTTCGCCGTCACTCCGTACCGCTCTCCAATTTGGTATAATCTTCACTCATATTATTTGCCAAAGGGGGAGAAAGTTTGGAAAAGGGCTTGTATTTCACTCGCAAGTATCCATTTTTGGCGATTTATGCCAAAGGGGGAGAAAGTATTAGCCCAAAGCAAAAGGACCGCACCACCACCAATTTCAAAATTGTGTTCTTTCAAATTGGTATAACCCCCTTTCAAAATTAATATCTAAAACCCTCTTGAACACTAAGAGGAGAATTTCATTAAGGGGGAGTTTTGTTTAGTCAAAAGAAAAGCATTTGAAACAGGGGGAGAAAATTTCAAAACTTGAAAATGCTTCTCAAAATCCTATTCATATACCTTTGACTATTTGCAAGAGACTTTGAAAAGAATTTCCAAAACATTTGCAAAACGAAAACAAGTGGTGCAAGCGTGGTCCAAAATTTTAAATAAGAAGAAAACCATCCATGCATATCTAGTAGAAATCATTATTGGTTACATTCCAAGCAACCTTTGCACTTACCTTATGCAAACTAGTTCAATTCTGCACTTTTATATTTGCTTTGGTTTGTGTTGGCATCAATCACCAAAAAGGGGGAGATTGAAAGGGAAATAGGCTTACACCTTTTCCGAAAATGATTTTGGTGGTTGAATTGCCCAACACAAATAATTGGATTAACTAGTTTGCTCTATTATAAGTTCTACAGGTGCCAAAGGTTCAACACAAACCAATAAAAAGTCCAAGAAAGGGTTCAAATAAAAAGAGCAAAAGACAACCGAAGGCAGCCCTGGTCTGGCGCACCGGACTGTCCGGTGCATCACCGGACAGTGTCCGGTGCTATAAAGCACAAAATTGGTAGATGAAAAAAATGATAATAATGAAATAAAATAAATAAATTTAAGATTGTGCTTTAGAGATTTTTAAAACCTTTTGGGATTTCTCATGCTTTTGAATGCTCAATTAAAAGGAATTAAGCTAGCCAAATAACAAAATAAACAGATATAGAATTATGCATCATGTTGGAGTTTGTTTGTTTGTGCATTAAATAATAGTAACAATAATATTAATAAAAATATAATAATGATTTGAGATGTGGATTGAACCTCGCATTAAAATTAGGATTTAAAATAAAAAAAGAAAATGAACATCTATTCACCTGGGCCACATCCGTTAATCCAGCCCACCTAAACTCTTATTCTCTGTGTGGCCCAGCCACTGTGGGCGCGTGGTCAGCCGACCAGTGGGCCATCCCCGTCAGTTTCTTCTTCCCTCGCTCGATACTGCCAAACTAACAAATGCCACGAACTCCCCTCGGTTGGCGCAACAAACCCCCATGGAATTCGGGATTTCCTCCACCACGCGCGCGCACCAGCCACCAGGACACCGACGCGCTCACCACACGTACTCATCCGCCGCCATGTGGGCCCAGGTTGGTAGGTCCATCTTCTACCCCCAAAATCGGCCGACCGTTGCAACGAATCGCATGACAAATCCGCGATTGCTCCAGCCAGCTGACGGATGGGAAGGCCGCGAACCTGGCTGGATTCTCGGGATCGGACTCTGCCTGCCCTCGTGCCTCGTACTATGTAAACCCTGTGCTCGCCCCAGCTCATCATCGCATCACGGCGAGGCGAAGTAGGAGAAGGGTGCCGCCGCAAGCTATCTTTGGCCAGCGCCATTGCCGAGCCCTCCGTTGGGGTCTGGGAACTGGGCCGCGTCCCCAGGATGAAGTTTATGGCCGCACCAGGCGTGGTTGGTTAGTATCGACACGGGAATGGCTCATCGGAGCACGGTTTCGCCATGGATCCACACCTCACCGTGGCCGGCCACCACCAGATGCCAACCCACGGTAAGGAGCTCTCCTCCCGGTTCGCCTTGGTTTCCCATGCATACTGCGCTAGTCGGGGGTTGGGATTGGGGCTCGCGACCCTCCCTGGCTGGAAGCGCCGTCACGGAATTGGTCGCCGCTGTGGGAGGCGTTCCTCCGCCATCGTCCGTGTGTGGAGGTTGAAGGAAGCGTCCTGGCCGTCCGATCGGCTGTAGACTGACAAGATGAAGTAAAAATACTGCTTCAGCCAGATCGGTCCATGACCGTTGATCGGTCAACGTGTGGCCAAGATTAGAAGTAACATACCCCCCTTCGCGCTTCTAATTCCGACCGTGGATCTCGGGATCCAACGACCGTGATAACATACCCCTTCAAGATTTAATTAGGACCGTTGCTATCTAATCTGGCGGCCCAGAGGTTAGGATACCCCTTCGGCCTGGAACAATTGCTAATGAGCCCATGGCTTTCTTGAAAATAAAACCCGCCGTCCTTGGCCGTGGGAAACCTTTACACTCGTGTCCCTGCAATTCACAAATACGCCCCTGAACTTATATTTTGCTATAAATGTGGCCATAAAAACTTGTTTATTCCATAACTCACTCATTTTGACTCCGATTTAGTCCATTCAAATTGCGTTGGTTTCATAAAAATATTTTCTAAGCAGTAATAACATTATTTGTAGCATATCAAGTACTTTTATACTTAGATAATTAATTAACTTATGGTTAGTAGACTAACTCTTCTATAATCTGGATTAAATTTTACTTAACTATTTGGAGTATATTTTCTCATAAGATGTATATTAACAAATTTATAATATAGTTTAATATTTAAGTCACATTTATCTTCCATAAATCATAGCTTCTTAGCCATAACTCCGATTATAGTGCTTCTCGAGCCCACGATCTCGTAGCAACACGTAGATTATTATTATTCAGTTTATACTTATGTTTGATGTGATGTTAATTTTGCCTATACACTGTTTGTTTGTATTACTACGACTAGCACAAGGTTACGAGTCATCCAAAGAGCAAGTTGGTACCTGGAATCTCAAGTGCCAGGCAAGTTGTGACCTTGATCACTTCTTTACCCACTCATGTTCTAATTAATCATAATGATCTGCATAGGTTAATTTTGATGGGACCTAATAGGTTACCCTAGTTTGTCTATCTTTATGCCTTGTTTACCACTGAACTTTTTGGGTAGTACTTGCTAGTGCTATATGTGGTTTTGGGCATTGAGATACACATTATTCATGATTATACTTTTGTTATCAGTTATTATTTACTGTTCATGATAATTTCATTATGTTAATTGGAACATGGAGCGACCACCCGGGAAAACAGTGCTACCACAAGGGTTTAATGGGACGCCCTTGGCTGATTAATTAGGAAAGCTAGTGGAGGACTACCTTACCGAAAGGGGCAAGGGCAGTAGGGGAGTGGTCAGTGTAGGGAGGTCCTTGGTTGATTTTGCTACGATGGCGGTCAGGCAAGGGATCCCTGCATTGGAGCTTCCTATAAACTGTAGTGGGTTTTCTGAAGCTAGTGGAACTTTGTAAAGGCCTCGTAGTGTTACCCTACCTCGCTTCCTTGGTAGAGGTGTATGGGGCCCGTACAACCCCGTGGCAAATGGGTAACATGACTTGTGGGTAAAGATGCGCAACCTTTGCAGAGTGTAAAACTGGTATACTAGCCGTGCTCACGGTCATGAGCAGCTCGGACCCTCACATGATTAATTTATGGAACTTAAATTCAATTTGTCATATGCATTACATCGCAGGTGATGTTGTTACTTTTGTTCTACTACTTAATTGGGTTGGTATTTACTTATACTTAGTAATTGCTAATAAAATTTTGACCAACTTTAAAAGCAATGCTCAGCTTCAACCATCCTCTTTGGTAAGCCTTACACTTCACGTGAGCTCCCACCTTTGGCAAGTTCATGCACATTATTCCCCACAACTTGTTGAGCTATGAATGTATGTGAGCTCACTCTTACTGTCTCACACCCCCATAGGTCAAGAACAGGTACCGCAGGATGAGGCGCATGGAGGATGCTGCGATGTGTTCGTGAGTGGTCTAGGTCGTCGTCTCCCAGTCAACTTTGGGTTGCTGGACCGTTGTCTCCTTATAATGTAATTATTTATTTATTTTGTAAAAGAACTCCTATTATATAGTTAAGATGTGACATTCGATCCTGTGCCATGATTCATCATATGTGTGAGACTTGGTCCCAGCTCACCTAGTGATTATGTTCGCGCCTGGGTCTTGGTGCCCATAAAACCCGGGTGTGACAGGTGCACCAGGGAAATCAGCTCCAAACTTGCCACCTTCGGGAATTCTGGGAGCCACTCCGCTATAATTCACCGGACTGTCCGGTGTAGCACCGGACTATCCGGTGTGCCAGCGGAGTAATGACTAAACAGCGCCAACGGTCGTCTGCAAAGGAACAGTGAAACGCTACAGTGCATGCCTGCGCGCACAGAAGTCAGAGCAGGCGTCAAAAGGCGCACCGGACTGTCTGGTGGCCCACATGTCAGAAGCTCCAACGGTCGAACCCTAACGGTTGGGTGACGTGGCTGGCGCACCGGACAGTGTCCGGTGGTGCACCGGACTGTCCGGTGCGCCATACGACAACAGCCCCTCCCAACGACCACTTTGGTGGTTGGGGCTATAAATACCCCTCAACCACCACACTTCAAGGCATCCAAGCATTCACTACTCCTCATTCAATACAAGAGCAATACACAACACTCCAAGACACAAATCAAAGCCTCCGATCAAATCAAAGTCCCCAATTCAACTCTAGTTCTTATGACTTATGAGAAGATCGGCTTGTGTTCTTTTGTTGTTCTTGTTGCTTGGTTGGCTTTCTTCTTCCTCTATTCTTGTTCCCAAGATCATTGTAATCAAAGCAAGAGACACCAAGTTGTGGTGGTCCTTGTAGTGGACTAAGTGTCCCATTTGATTGAGAAGAGAAGCTCACTCGGTCTAAGTGACCGTTTGAGAGAGGGAAAGGGTTGAAAGAGATCCAGTCTTTGTGACCACCTCAATGGGGAGTAGGTTTGCAAGAATCGAACCTTGGTAAAACAAATCACCGTGTCATCCGCCTTATTTGCTTGTGATTTGTTTTTTGCCCTCTCTTTCGGACTCGACTTTATTTCTAACGCTAACCCCGGCTTGTAGTTGTGCTTAAACTTTATAAATTTCAGATTTAGGCGACTTTCAAAAGGGTCCTCGGTCAGCAGGACCATATCGACACGGTCCTTAAGCGACTCAGACGGAGACACTACACCGAGACTCTCTTCTCGTGCAAGTAACCCACCCGATCTCAGCTTTATCATTTAAAACCCAAAGTTTGGTACCTGGCAGAGGTACATCTTTTCCGATGTTGAACCCATCATGGCCATGATGGATCCACCATTAAGTTTTGTTTTTGAAAACATCCCTTCCACTGTGGTGCATCACCTTTTGTTTCAAAACAAAACATTTGTTTTACTATAGCAGGACTAAGCATCTGAAAACCTTTTAATAAAACAGGTAATCAAGAAATGGTAAATAATTCCAAGGAAGGAAATGCATCAATGGTTTAGCACACAACTCCTATCACCTAATGCATCAAACAAGGTGATAAAGATTTTAAAATAGCAAGGAGGTGGCAAATGCACCGGGGCTTGCCTTGTGTTGTAGGGGAATCGGGCTCTGTTCCACAAATATCAAAATAAAAACAGTTCCCGGCAGGTGGATTCTCAGTCGGTGGCGCAGTCCCTTCTTCTTCAATAGTTATTTCTTCCTCATTTTCTATACATAACCATATATAGAACCATGAATGCTCATGTGATGCTTATGAAAATGCAATGATAATAGAGATTCTTCAAGTTGTATCTTGAATACAACTTTCCTTCACGGTGCACCAGGGAAACTAGGGTTTTTGAGTCAATATCTCTTTTTCCTATGGCAATTATTAACTAAAAGACTAGGGTTTTGGGTTTTGGGAATCAAACAATATCCAAAGCATACCAAAGTTTACCCATGGGTTCTAAGTACCAAAATAAGTTCACCCCAAAAGGTTTTATGATTTTTGGAGCTATTTAGTAATTTATAAAATTCCAAAGGACTTGTTTTAGACCTTCTTAAATACTACATAATTCCTAGTTTGGGATAAAAATCTTGGAATTATTTTTATTAAATATTAGAGAAATTTAGGAGTCTAACAAAATTGGTCCCATATTTTTAGCATTTTTCTATAGTTTTCTACGAATTCCCTAAGATTGGCAGAAAAAGAAAAGGAAAAAGGGTGAACAGTGGTGGGCTGAAACTGGCCCGAATCGGCCCATGAACGGGGAAACGCGCCCGCGCGCACGCCCGCGTTGCCAGATTTGCATAGGGGACCCTAGTGATTTGAAAAACCCGTAAAGAGTCCTCAGCACTATTCACGTGTGTCTCTAACATTTACACTAAGGCCCTCTGTTTTCTGTTTCTTCTCCAAAACGAACCCTGGCAATGTCGCGCTCGCCGTCGACCATCTTGTTGCTCATACCGGCCATGACCGGCATCGGGTGCCTAAATTAACTGATGGGTTAACGTTACTGACCCGAGGCAAACCTAGAACAAGCCTCAATTGAACTAATCCTGCCCTGGATTCACTCGACCACGGTGACGGCGAGCACCGCATACAAATCAAGGTGTTCCGGTCGATTGAGTGTGGTCAAGCACAATGGGTTGAGCCGATGAGTATCACAAGCATGTGTGGGTGCTAAAACATGGCCAAGGAGAGCGAGGGCGGACCTGGAGACGGTTGGCCACGGCGTGACGTCTCACGGTGGCGCGGACAATAGATTTGGGGGAAGAACAAAATTCTTTGACTATGGTGGCTAATCAAGGGCAGGGGTTGATGCTCTGGCTTCGTGACAACCTTGCGGAGCTAGCATCACCATCAATTTATAGTTTTTGAGGGCGGTGGCTTTGAATTTTGAAAGGGGGAGACCGGCGGCCGAAGAGAGGGGTGAGTGACCGGCGCGAACTACCGTGGCATTCACCGGGACAACGTCTCAGGCGATGGACAGACTACCTACGGCTATCTACTGTGATGTGGTAGCTCTTCTAAGTACGTGGCACGGCTACGAAAGACGGCGAACTCCAGCGAGGACACCTCAGTCAATCGCGCGGCAAGTGGCACAATGAATAGTCTGGTGATAAGGCTCCAATCCTTCCCTGCGTTGAGATCTTTCACATCCAGCCGTTATCCGCAAACCAGAGCGCACGAATCACGACGACCGACATCAATCATGGTGTAAGGTCACCGGTGACGAGATACACTGAATCAAAAGATCTTTTTGCTATTGTACCATCAGGGTCTTCTTCAGTTGTTCTGACTGAGCATCTTCATAGGTGTTTTCCTTCAATTTTTGCGTGACAAGTTACCAATCGGATTACAACAAAGTTATTAACATATATATAGGCTCCAATTCGATCATAGGGACTTTGGTCATCTGCTCACTCAATCAAGCTCAAATCGGCTTTAAAACTCGTCAGAGTTCACTGTCAGCCATGTTTCAGTCTTCTGACTCGACTGACAGCCAGACTTTCTGCCCATTATACTCCAATTTTTGTATAACATCAAGGCTTAGTCACTTAAGCAAAGTTATGCCCCTATAGTGGCTCTATAATCTTGATGTGTTGACCTAGGGCAAATTCTTTATGAATTGAGAGATATAGAGCTCCAAAGTTGACCCTATGCACTGAATTTCAGACTTAGGCATATATGGTTTATTGGGTGCTTTTTGCAAGTAGGCCCAAATTCCACTATTCAACTTGCAAATTCTCCAATATGAAAGATAGTTGGTTTAAGGTGCTCTTTTACTTTGATATTTGCACTTTGGTCCAAAAGTGCCTAGAATTTACAGTTACCCCCTAGGGTTCCAATTTAGGATTTTCTAGGGGTCTTTTTAGGGTTTTGAGTACTTTATGGTTTTTGTACTACTAAAGTCCATCAATTTTGATACCTTATGAATATTTCTAATGGGTTTTGAGGTTTTATCCTATTTGGACTTCACTTACATCCATAAGCCCTAACTCAAGGTTTAGTGCCCTACCCTAGGGTTAACCATTCAACAAGTCCTAACATTACAACTTGATTGAAATTTTTACCTAGTGAATGCACTCTAGGTGTAACAAACATATGAAATGTCAATGCACATGATGTTATGCTCAAGTTTTAGTGCTAGTAACACCAGGGGTGTTACAGAAACCACCTACTACAGTACATCAAGTTCGAAGTTTCCTTGGACTCGCTGGATATTACCGCAGGTTCATTCCAGATTTCTCCAAGATTGTTAAACCTATTATGGGTTTATTGAAGAATGATACAAAGTTTGATTGGTCCTCAAAATGCAATAAAGCCTTCGAGCACCTGAAGGTGTTATTAACCACTGCTCCGGTATTAGCTCAACCGTCTAAAGAAAAGCTTTTGATGTGTATTGTGACACATCAGGCAGTGGTCTCATATGTGTTCTAATGCAAGAGGGCCGAGTCATAGCTTATGCTTCACGTCAACTACGTCGGCATGAGGAGCACTATCCAACTCATGATTTGGAACTAGCTGCTGTCGTTCATACCCTGAAGATATGGTGTCATTATGTGTTGGGGAATATATGTCATATGTATACAGACCATAAAAGTTTGAAATATATTTTTACCCATTCAGAACTGAACATGAGGCAGAGAAGATGGCTTGAGCTAATTAAAGATTATGATTTGGAAATCCATTATCACCCTGAAAAGCCAATGTGGTGGCAGATGCATTAAGTCACAGGGCTTCCTGTCATTGTCTTACAGTAAGGACCCCTGACACCACACTATGTCAAGAAATGGAAAAGTTAAATATGGGTATGATACAACACGGAACTTTGACACAATTTGTTGGCGTTCCGAGACCGGGGGGTCCCTTGGGCCGACGAGTGAGTGTCGCCGCGTGCCCCAGCCCAGATGGGTCGAGCGCGAGGGCGAGCGCGAAGGGGGGAAGGAGCGAGGCGGCCGGAGACCAGTGTGAGAGAGGTGGGAATCCCGTGGCCTTCGTGTTCGTCCCGCGCCCTGGTCGGGTGCGCTTGCAGTAGGGGGTTACAAGCGTCCACGCGGGAGAGGGAAGCGAGCGGCCTCAAGGGAGCGCCTGTCTCGTCCTCGTCCCCGCGCGGCCAACCCTCTCTAAGAGGGCCCTGGTCCTTCCTTTTATAGGCGTAAGGAGAGGACCTAGGTGTACAATGGGGGGTGTAGCAGAGTGCTACATGTCTAGCGGGGGAGTGCTAGCGCCCTAAGTACATGCCGATGTGGCAGCCGGAGAGATTTTGGCACCCAGCTGGTGTGATGTCATGGCCGTCGGAGGAGCGATGGAGCCTGGCAGAGGGACAACTATCGGAGCGGTTGGGTCCTTGCTGACGTCCTCTTGCTTCCGTAAGGGGGCTGAGAGCCGCCGTCGTCACAGAGCAGGCGGGGTGCCATCATTGCCTGTCTGGCGGAGCTAGCCAGATGGGACACCGGTCTTGTTCCCTGCGGCCCGAGTCAGCTCGGGGTAGGGTGATGATGGCGCCTCCTGTTGACGTGGCGAGCCTGTGCCCTAGGTTAGGCGATGTGGAGGCTCCTCCGAAGCCGAGGTCGAGTCTGTCTTCCATGGCCGAGGCCGAGTCCGAGCCCCCGGGTCGGGCGAGGCGGAGGTCGTCGGCGGAGGCCAGGGCGGAGTCCGAGCCCTGGGGTCGGGCGAAGCGGAGTTCGTCGTCTTCTGGGGCTAAGCCCGAGTTCGAGCCCTGGGGTCGGGTGGAGCGGAGTTCGTCGTCTTCTGGGGCTGAGCCCGAGTCCGAGCCCTGGGTCGGGCGGAGCGGAGTTCGCCGTCTTCCGGGACTTAGCCCGAGTCCGAGCCCTGGGTCGGGCGGAGCGGAGTTCGCCGTCTTCCGGGGCTTAGCCCGAGTCCGAGCCCTGGGTCGGGCGGAGCGGAGTTCGCCGTCTTCCGGGGCTTAGCCCGAGTCCGAGCCCTGGGTCGGGCGGAGCGGAGTTCGCCGTCTTCCGGGGCTTAGCCCGAGTCCGAGCCCTGGGTCGGGCGGAGCGGAGTTCGCCGTCTTCCGGGGCTTAGCCCGAGTCCGAGCCCTGGGTCGGGCGGAGCGGAGTTTCCTATGGTGCCTTTGGCAGGGCCTGACTGCCTGTCAGTCTCAGTCTGTCAGGTGACACTGCAGTCGGAGTGGCGCAGGCGGCGCTGTCCTTCTGTCAGGCCGGTCAGTGGAGCGGCGAAGTGACGGCGGTCACTTCGGCTCTGCCGGAGGGCGCGCGTCAGGATAAAGGTGTCAGGCTACCTTTGCATTAAATGCTCCTGCGACTTGGTCGGTCGGTGCGGCGATTTAGTCAGGGTTGCTTCTTAGCGAAGGCAGGGCCTCGGGCGAGTCGGAGATATGTTCGCCGTCGGAAGGGGGGCCTCGGGCGAGACGGAAATCCTCCGGGGTCGGCTGCCCTTGTCCGAGGCTAGGCTCGGGCGAGGCGTGATCGAGTCGCTCGAACGGACTGATCCCTGACTTAATCGCACCCATCAGGCCTTAGCAGCTTTATGCTGATGGGGGTTACCAGTTGAGAATTAGGAGTCTTGAGGGTACCCCTAATTATGGTCCCCGACAGTAGCCCCCGAGCCTCGAAGGGAGTGTTAGCACTCGCTTGGAGGCTTTCGTCACACTTTTTTGCAAGGGGACCAGCCTTTCTCGGTTTCATTTTGTTCCGGTGGGTGCGCGCGAGCGCACCCGCCGGGTGTAGCCCCCGAGGCCTCGGAGGAGTGGTTTCACTCCTTCGAGGTCTTAATGCCTTGCGTAATGCTTCGGCTGGTCTGGTTGCTCCCTCATGCAAGCTGGTCGTAGCCCGGGTGTACGGTCGGGTCCCAAGTTCTCGGGCTGGTATGTTGACGCTGTCAACGGTTCGGCCGGAGCTGGGTTTGCGAGAGCAGCCCCCGAGCCTCTGCACAGGGCGAGAGGGCGATCAGGGACAGACTCGGCTTTTTTACTTACGCCCCTGCGTCGCCTTTCCGCAAGGAGGAGGGGGGAAAGCGCCATGTTGCCCTCGATGGGCGCCGAACATGGTGTCTCCGGTGAGCTGCAAGTGGGTAATCCGAGTGGACGTCCGTGCCCCGTTCGTTAGGGGTCGGCTAGCGGCCCAGAGGCACGCCCAAAAGTACCTGCGGGTGATCTGCCGGACCCGGTCCCCTGGCGACGAGGTCCGAGGGCTCGATGCCTCCCTCTGATGGGATTCCGTTACAAGATCGCTCCCGCTGGTCTCGGAAATGTCCTAGGGTACCTCGGGAGCGCAGCCCGAGCCTCGGTTATGTATCGAACGTACCCATGGTCATCCCTCGCTCGGCGTCTGAGGCGGCTGTGAACCCTTCGGGGGCCAGCCTTCGAACCCCTGATCAGTAATGGGCGCGGAGCCCAAGTAGCCTGAGGCGGCCGTGGAACCCTTCGGGGGGCCGGCCTTCGAACCTCTGACCAGTAGTGGGTGTAGGGCCCACGCGATCTGAGGCGGCTGTCGAACCCTTCGGGGGGCCAGCCTTCGAACCTCTGATCAGTAGGGAGGCTCGGAGCCTGGTTCCTTCATGGGGAAGGATCCTTTTCGGGGTATTCCCCTTTCCCGGTCCCTGTTGCAAGAGAGAGAGAAAGAGGAAAAAAGGAAAAGGATACAAAATCGAACGACGCGGCGTACCTTTTTTGGCGCGGTTATTTCGGCGAAGGCGAAGCGTCGCCCGCTTTTCCTGCCAGAAGCGCCGCCTGTCCCGCCGCGGAGTTAATGCGACGGGGCGAGCGGTTGGCGGGGCGGCCGTTGCGCGTGCGCGAGCCGTTCGAGGAACGGCTGTTTCGCTTCGCGTTTTTGAATCTCGCGTCCGGTCCGGGCGGAACGTTGGAACCGGCCTCGCCTTGGTCTTTATATACCCGGGAGAGGGTCTGGTGACGGTTCTTTGCTCCGCTTCCTGCCTCCCTCTTAGGTTTTCGCAACCCGAGAGACTTAGCCAAAGAAGAGGAAACCGCCCTTCCTGCCCCTTGCGCCGCCATCCCTTCCGCTCGGTGATGGCTGACCGGGTGACCATCATCTCGCCGCGCGATCCATGGCCCTTTTCCATGGTGACGGCGAGTGACCTGGAGGATCTAGTCGGCGAGGGTTTGCTCCGTCCTCTCACCGATAAGCAGCGACCGGAGTGGATTCCTCCCGTGGGCGGAGCCGCTCCGTCCCCACCGCCGGGGTACATCGTGAGCTTCGTCTCCTTCCACGAGCGGGGATTCGGTGTGCCGGCGGGCCGCTTCATGCGGGCGATCCTGTACCACTATGGGGTGGAGTTGCACAACCTCACCCCTAACTCCATCTCGCAGGCTGCCATCTTCGTAGCGGTGTGCGAGGGGTACTTGGGGATCGCCCCCCATTGGGATTTGTGGACCCATCTCTTTTTCGCGGAGCTTTTTGCCTCGCCGACGGGGGAGAGGAAAGTCCGCGCAGCGGTACGGGCCGGCGGCTGCACCCTCCTGCTGAGGCAGTCGCGGGCGTCGCTGTACATTCCTGCCATCCTCGCGTCCTCGAACAAGGGGTGGCAGCGCCGGTGGTTCTACCTCCGGAACGACGGCGAGTTGCTCCCACCGTTCTCCCAGCGAGTAGTCACCGCTGCCACCGACGCTTGGCGCCACGGGACCCCGCACGAAAGATAGAAGAACCTTGAGCCACTTCTCCAGGCCTTGGAGGCATTGCGGAAGGGGGGACTCACCGCTGCGGGAGTGATTGCCGCCATCCACCGTCGGAGGGTGCTTCCCTTGGCGGAGCGACGGCTGTCGCTTTGGGAGATGACCCCGAAGGCCGACTGGGAGGGCTCGCGGATGTCCCCTGATCCTCTTCCCTTCGACGCCCTCTAATGGCGGGTGTCCGCTGCGTTGGGGAAGCCGAACCCCCACGCCTTCTCCCAGCTTTTGATGCGCCCCGACCGAGGGTGCGTGACTCTGGTGAGTGTCCGCTTCTTCCTTCTTCATACATCAGGTTGCTCCTGGTTCTTACGATCGGGGTTTTTCCCCCCTTCTTCAGGAGGTGGGGTGGCACAAGCCTTCCCTGCCACGGGTCCCGCAGGACGCAGTGGACCGAGCAGCGCGGCGGGTCGCCGCGGAGGAGAAGAAGAAGAAGAAGGACGCGGAGAAGGCCCGGGCCCGCGAGCGGAGGCGGGCTCGAGACGCCTTGGAAAAGCTCCGTCTCCATCAGGAGAGGGAGGGGCTCCCGAGGGAGCCGTCGCCGGAAACGCTCGACGACGACGACGATGATGAAGATGATGACGAGGAGGACGACATGGCCGCCCGCCTTGGCCTCAGCCCCGGCTTGGGGTTTGGCCAAGAGCCGTCAAGCCAGCCCCCGAGCGGGCTGACGCCGCCAGTCCCCAGAGTCGGGACGTCGGGGTCCCGGTCTGAGGGGCGGGGGCAACCCGAGAGGGCACCTGACCCCTCGGCTGGAGGAGCTGAGGTGACCCCGGGGGCCAGGCCAGGGCGTCTGCTCCCCGGGAGCCGCCGCTCGCGCCGGCAGCGCAGGGAGGCGACTCTCAGGTCACCGTGATAGTGCCTGGGCAATCTGCCCCCCGGGCGTCCAAAGCGAGGGTGGTGCCGAAGTTGCCGGCGAAGCGGTCCTCGGCGGCGGTTCCGGGGGCCGGGATCCAAGAGACTTCCCCCACGGCACTGTGGATCATGGCCCGGAGCGGGTAAGTATCTCGGAATGTCTTCGTCCTGGCTTTCCATTCGTATGTCCCGGCCGTGATTTTTCTTTTCTCCTCAGCAAGCGAAGCCATGGCCTGACCGACCTGGCACCCCGGAAGGCCCTTAAGACAACGCCGGCCTATGCGGCCAGCGCCGCTCCGGGCCTTGCCGTTCAGCCGACCCTCTCACAAGGCGTTCCACCTCAGGGGGCTCGGGCGGCACCGGTCGCCGTGGAGCAGGTTCCCAAAGCTGGCTCCTCTACCGAGGCGGCCATTGTTATAGGGGAGGCGGCTGACGCTGACGTGGTCTCGAGCCCACCGGTCGTGCCGGCCATGCCGGCGCCTGCCGCTACCGAAGTCGCCGCCGTCCCAGTCGGAGAGCGACCGGTTGCTGCCGACGTCGGGATGGCGGATGCGTCGGCGCTTGGTGCCTCGGAGGAGGAGGGCGTGGAGGCGCCATCCGTCCTGCCGGGCGGCAGCCTTGTCGCTGCGCGGCAGAGCTCCGAGGGCCGGCGCCAGTTGCTCCAGTTCCGGACCCGCGAGGCCTCGGACCCCGTCTTCGTTCTCGACGATGAACGGGAGGACCAGTCCTGGGATGAGCTCCGCGAGTGTGCTGAAGCAACGGTGGGGTCGCTCCGGTCGTCGTTGGAGGTTTTCTGCAGGGACGTCCCCAAAATCCTCCAGGTAACGGTTTCAGGCATACCTTCTCTCTTCCTTGACCGAGGCGTTCTTCGTGACGCCCCGCTTCCTTCCCTCAGGATCTTACGGATCGGAGCGCCGCCAAGTCGTCGTTCATCCGCCGCGAGGTCGACGTCTGGGGCTCGCTGCGATCCCTGAGGACCTCGCTCGCCGGGGCTACTGCGCGCCTTTCTTGGCAGGGTGCCGAGGTAGCGGACCTCCAGTTGCTCTGTACTGACCTGAGGGCCGAGGCGGCAGCGGCGCGCGCGGAGGCGGCCGCGGCGCGCGCAGAGGCGCAACGGCAGCGGTCGGAGTTTGACCGGGTCGTCGAGGAGCGGGACCAATCTCGGGGCCGGGCTGTCGAGGCCGAAAGCCGGGCTGAAACCCTTGCAGCCGACTTAGCCGTAGCCCAGGTCGCGGCCTCGGAGCAGCGTGTCCGAGCCGGAGGTACGCCTTGGCCATCCTTGGTTCTCGTTCCCGTTTGTTCCCTTTGCTTGTGTTTGAGATCTTTCTTCTGGTTGTTCGCAGAGCTCGAGTCTGCCCTTGATGAGTCCGCCAAGGCGCTTGCCGAGGCGCTTGCCGGGGCGGCCGAGCAGAGGGAGGCCAACCACGCGGCCATGTCTGAAGCCGTCTCGGACGTTTATCGGATCCTTGACTTCGGCGACGTCCCGTCAGGAAGCTCCCCTCAAAGTCGCCTTCAAGCCTTGGGTGATCACGTGCGCGGCAGACTCCGCGAGGCGCTACACCACGGCGTCAGGCGGGCCTTCTCCGTGCTCGCTTCCCACTACGTTGTGGACCTGGAGCGAGTTAGTGAGGGGTATTGTCTTCCTGATGAAGACGAAGCTGCCCTGGCAGAAGTCCAGCGGCTTGACGCGGTCGCCGCGGGTCCGAGCGCAGTGCTGGCGACCACCTTCGAGGCGGAGATCCTCCCTCCTGCGCCGTCGCCGGAAGCCGAGATGTACTTTACCGAAGGCAGGGACAGAGCTGAAGGCGCGGCTCCTTCCCGAGGCGACGCCTAACTCCGTTGGAACAGTTTCTGTTGGATGGACATGTGTCTTTCTGCGGCCGCTGAGGCCTGAACACTTTGTTTCCATTGCATGAAGTCATACTCTTCCTTTTATTTTGCGTGTCCGGCTTTGCCTATCAATAACAGGGTGGCTTCCTGAGTAGGGGTCATTTTTCGTGGCGGGCGATGAGTGAAGGTGTCCCTAACCCGGAGGCATAGGAATCCCTCGGCTCAGTCGGCCTTGCCACTTACATGCACCCACGTTCGCTCCTTGGGGCCCTATCTCTGACATAGCCGGGAGAACGCAAAAGCCTTTTTGACCGAAAATTTTGGACGATCTTGACGCAGAGGGGTTCCCCCCTTTTTAGCCCCCGAGGGAGGGTCGGGCTCTGCCGAGGCGAGGTTGACCCTTCCTTGACGGCTGAGACTTTTGTGGGAGCGAGGTATACGAACAGCTTGAAAACATCTTAAGGGTAGGAGCGACGTAGCCGTCGGATGTTCCAAGCGTTGCCATAGACCTCGCCTTGACCGCCGGCCAGCTTGTACGTTCCGGGCTCCAGAACTTTGGCGATCACAAGCGGCCTTTCCCGAGGGTGTGTGCAGCCCCCGGGTGCCCCCAGCAAGGGCTCGGGGTGCTGTGCGATGGTCGTGATCTTCTCCGGGTTGGCTTCGATGCCCCGCTTGGAGATGATGAACCCCAAGACCGTGCCCTGGGGCACCCCGAGGATCCACCTTTCGGGGTTGAGCTTGACGCCTTTCGCCTCTTTTATGGACTTCGCCGCCATCGGCTTGTGGATCTCTTCGCCTATCGCTCTGCGCTTCTCTTCGTTGAATCGGCGCAGAGACTATTTGACGGGTCGGGCTCCAGCCCGAATATCCAGCGAGTGCTCGGCGACATCCCTCGGTATGGCGGGCATGTCCGAGGGACTCCACGCGAAGACGTCGGCGTTCGCACGGAGAAAGTCGACGAGCACTGCTTCCTATTTGGGGTCGAGCCTGGAGCCGATCCGGATCTGCTTGGAAGCGTCGCCGTTGGGGTCGAGGGGGACGGCCTTGACCGTCTCCACTGGCTCGAAGTTGCCGGCATGACGCTTCACGTCTGGCGCCTCTTTGGAGAGGCTTTCCAGGTCGACGATGAGGGCCTCGGACTCGGCGAGGGCCTCGGCGTACTCCACGCACTCCACGTCGCATTCGAACGCGTGCTTGTACGTGGGGCCGACGGTGATGACCCCGTCGGGGCCCGGCATCTTGAGCTTCAGGTAGGTGTAGTTGGGGACGGCCATGAACTTCGCGTAGCATGGCCTTCCCAGCACTGCGTGGTAGGTTCCTCGGAACCCGACCACCTCGAACGTCAGAGTCTCCCTTCGGAAGTTGGAGGGCGTTCCGAAGCAGACGGGAAGGTCGAGTCGTCCGAGGGGCTGGACGCGCTTCCCGGGAATGATCCCGTGGAAGGGCGTAGCGCCTGCTCGGACGGAGGACAGATCGACGCGCAGGAGCCCGAGGGTCTCGGCGTAGATGATGTTGAGGCTGCTGCCTCCGTCCATAAGGACCTTGGTGAGCCTGACGTCGCCGATGACGGGGTCGACGACGAGCGGGTATTTCCCCAGGCTCGGCACGTGGTCGGGGTGGTCAGCTTGGTCGAAGGTGATGGGCTTGTCGGACCAGTCTAGGTAGACTGGCGCCGCCACCTTCACCGAGCAGACCTCCCGGCGCTCTTGCTTGCGATGCCGAGCCGGGGCATTCGCCGCATGCCCACCGTAGATCATGAAGCAATCGCGGACCTCGGGGAACTCTCCTGCTTGGTGATCTTCCTTCTTGTCATCGTCGCGGGCCCTGCCACCCTCCGCGGGTGGCCCGGCCCTGTGGAAGTGGCGCCGAAGCATGACACACTCCTCAAGGGTGTGCTTGACGGGCCCCTGATGATAGGGGCACGACTCCTTGAGCATCTTGTCGAAGAGGTTGGCACCTCCGGGGGGCTTCCGAGGGTTCTTGTACTCGGCGGCGGCGACAAGGTCCGTGTCGGCGGCGTCGCGTTTCGCTTGCGACTTCTTCTTGCCTTTCTTCTTGGCGCCGCGCTGAGTAGACGCCTCGGGAGCATCTTCCGATGGGCGGCCCTGGGGCTGCTTGTCCTTTCGGAAGATAGCCTCGACCGCCTCCTAGCCAGAGGCGAACTTGGTGGCGATGTCCATCAGCTCGCTCGCCCTGGTGGGGGTCTTGCGACCCAACTTACTCACCAGGTCGCGGCAGGTGGTGCCAGCAAGGAACGCGCCGATGACATCCGAGTCGGTGATGTTGGGCAGCTCGGTGCGCTGCTTCGAGAATCGCCGGATGTAGTCCCGGAGAGACTCTCCCGGCTGCTGCCGGCAGCTTCGGAGGTCCCAAGAATTCCTGGGGCGCACGTACGTGCCCTGGAAATTGCCGGCGAGGGCTTGGACAGATCATCCCAGTTGGAGATCTGCCCCGGAGGCAGGTGCTCCAACCAGACGCGAGCGGTGTCGGAGAGGAACAGAGGGAGGTTGCGGATGATGAGGTTGTCGTCGTCCATTCCACCCAGCTGGCAGGCCAGGCGGTAGTCCGCGAGCCACAGTTCCGGTCTCGTCTCCCCCGAGTACTTTGTGATAGTAGTCGGGGGTCGGAACCGGGTCGGGAATGGTGCCCGTCGGATGGCCCGGCTGAAGGCCTGCGGACCGGGCGGTTCGGGCGAGGGACTCCGATCCTCCCCGCTGTCGTAGCGTCCCCCACGCCTGGGGTGATAGCCTCGGCGCACCCTCTTGTCGAGGTGGGCCCGACAGTCGCGATGATGGTGCTCGTTGCCGAGGCGGCCTGGGGCCGCAGGCGCGGTGTTGCGCGTGCGCCCGGTGTAGACCGAGGCTTCCCGCATGAATCGGAAAGTCACAGCATGAGGTTCCGAGGGGTATCCCTGCCTTCGGGAGGCACAGCTCTCGGCCCGTCGGACCACAGCGCCTTCCAGGAGATTCTTGAGCTCCCCCTGGATTCGCCGACCCTCGGTGGTGGATGGCTCCGGCATCGCGCGGAGGAGCATCGCTGCTGCAGCCAGGTTCTGACCGACCCCACTGGATGCGGGTGGCGGCCTGACCCTGACGTCATCGGCGACGCGGTGCTGGAAACCCTGGGGTAGGTGACGTATTTCTCCGGCCGGGGGTTGGCCCGCCCATGCCTGCCCGACGTCCCGGCGGATCGGCTCAAGCGCTCGTGCTCCCTCGTCGAACCTGGCCTGCGCCCCGCGGACTTGCTCGAGCTGTGGGTCGTGACCCCCCGCCGGAACGGGGACCACAGCTAGCTCCCGTGGGATGTTAGCGCGGGGCACCGGCCTAGGGAGATCACTGTCCTCTGGCATGCCGAGATGATTGCCTTCGGAGGGACCCCCTAGATCGACGTGGAAACATTCGCGGCTTGGGCCGCAGTCCTCGTCGTCGAGGCTGCGGCTACCGTCGGAACAGTCGGAGAGGCCGAAGTCACATGCGGTCATGAAGTCCCGCATGGCACTGGGGTTGCCAAGTCTAGAGAAATCCCAACAGATGCTGGGGTCGTCGTCTTCCTCAGACCTAGAGGGCCCGTAGGTCGAGACGTTCGTCAACCGGTCCCAAGGCGACCGCATGCGAAACCCCAGAGGGTTTGGACTCGCCTCTACGAGAGCGTCCGCCAAAGCGAGGTCGCTAGGCGGGTTGAGGCTGAATCCAAATGACGTAGGATGGGAATCGGTCAGTACCTTTTGGTCGACGAGCGGCGATGAAGTCACGTCGAGAACTGACAGCACCGTCGTCTCAGGTACGAGGGCGACGTCCTGCAAGCTTTTCGCAAGCGCGCTGGCGTCGTCCACTTGCTCGGGATTGGCGTGTCGCGGGGAGTCGGCGCTCGTCTTCGTCTCAGGCGCGAAGTCGATACCCGGAGCGCCCCTCGTTGGGGCGCTGGGGCCGTCGACTCGCTCGACAGCCGACAAGGCGCGGCCTCCCGCTTGGCCTTGGTTGCCCCGCCTCCTCCTCCGTTGGCGGGGGAGAGGACGAGGTGAGCTCGAATGTTGTTCTTCCGCCACGCGGGGAAGACGTCGTCGATTTTGCCACCGGCGGGCGGGCTGTCGGCCGCCATTGTCGTTGTCGCACGGCGGTGGAAGGAGTATCATGTCGTAGCTGCCGTCGAGGGACATGAACTCAAGACTCCCGAAACGGAGCACCGTCCCGGGTTGGAGAGGTTGCTGGAGACTGCCCATCTGGAGCTTGACGGGAAGCTGTTCGTCAACACGCAGCAGGCCCCTACCTGGCGCGCCAACTATCGGCGTTCCGAGACCGGGGTGTCCCTTGGGCCGACGAGTGAGTGTCGCCGCGTGCCCCAGCCTAGATGGGTCGAGCGTGAGGGCGAGCGCGATGGGGGGAAGGAGCGAGGCGGCCGAAGACCGGCGTGAGAGAGGTGGGAATCCCGCGGCCTTCGTGTTCGTCCCGCGCCCTGATCGGGTGCGCTTGCAGTAGGGGGTTACAAGCGTCCACGCGGGAGAGGGAAGCGAGCGGCCTCAAGGGAGCGCCTGTCTCGTCCTCGTCCCCGCGCGGCCAACCCTCTCTAAGAGGGCCCTGGTCCTTCCTTTTATAGGCGTAAGGAGAGGACCCAGGTGTACAATGGGGGTGTAGCAGAGTGCTACGTGTCTAGCGGGGGAGTGCTAGCGCCCTAAGTACATGCCGATGTGGCAGCCGGAGAGATTTTGGCACCCAGCTGGTGTGATGTCGTGGCCGTCGGAGGAGCGATGGAGCCTGGCGGAGGGACAGCTGTCGGAGCGGTTGGGTCCTTGCTGACGTCCTCTTGCTTCCGTAAGGGGGCTGAGAGCCGCCGTCGTCACAGAGCAGGCGGGGCGCCATCATTGCCTGTCTGGCGGAGCTAGCCAGATGGGACACCGGTCTTGTTCCCTGCGGCCCGAGTCAGCTCGGGGTAGGGTGATGATGGCGCCTCCTGTTGACGTGGCGAGCCTGTGCCCTAGGTTAGGCGATGTGGAGGCTCCTCCGAAGCCGAGGTCGAGTCTGTCTTCCATGGCCGAGGCGGAGTCCGAGCCCCCGGGTCGGGCGAGGCGGAGGTCGTCGGCGGAGGCCAGGGCGGAGTCCGAGCCCTGGGGTCGGGCGAAGCGGAGTTCGTCGTCTTCTGGGGCTAAGCCCGAGTCCGCGCCCTGGGGTCGGGCGGAGCGGAGTTCGTCGTCTTCTGGGGCTGAGCCCGAGTCCGAGCCCTGGGTCGGGCGGAGCGGAGTTCGCCGTCTTCCGGGACTTAGCCCGAGTCCGAGCCCTGGGTCGGGCGGAGCAGAGTTCGCCGTCTTCCGGGGCTTAGCCCGAGTCCGAGCCCTGGGTCAGGCGGAGCGGAGTTCGCCGTCTTCCGGGGCTTAGCCCGAGTCCGAGCCCTGGGTCGGGCGGAGCGGAGTTCGCCGTCTTCCGGGGCTTAGCCCGAGTCCGAGCCCTGGGTCGGGCGGAGCGGAGTTCGCCGTCTTCCGGGGCTTAGCCCGAGTCCGAGCCCTGGGTCGGGCGGAGCGGAGTTTCCTATGGTGCCTTTGGCAGGGCCTGACTGCCTGTCAGTCTCACTCTGTCAGGTGACACTGCAGTCGGAGTGGCGCAGGCGGCGCTATCCTTCTGTCAGGCCGGTCAGTGGAGCGGCGAAGTGACGGCGGTCACTTCGGCTCTGCCGGAGGGCGCGCGTCAGGATAAAGGTGTCAGGCTACCTTTGCATTAAATGCTCCTGCGACTTGGTCAATCGGTGCGGCGATTTAGTCAGGGTTGCTTCTTAGCGAAGGCAGGGCCTCGGGCGAGCCGGAGATATGTTCGCCGTCGGAAGGGGGGCCTCGGGCGAGACGGAAATCCTCCGGGGTCGGCTGCCCTTGTCCGAGGCTAGGCTCGGGCGAGGCGTGATCGAGTCGCTCGAACGGACTGATCCCTGACTTAATCGCACCCATCAGGCCTTAGCAACTTTATGCTGATGGGGGTTACCAGCTGAGAATTAGGAGTCTTGAGGGTACCCCTAATTATGGTCCCCGACACAATTGAAGCTTGAGTCAGTTCTTCTACAGAGAATTATTGATGCCCAAAGAACCGACAAGGGTATGAAGCATATTCATGAGAAAATGGAAGTCGGCAAAGCAAGTTGCTTCAGAAAAGATGACCAAGGAATAATCTAGTTTAAGGATCGCATAGTTGTGCCAAAGAATGCTGAGGTTCGCCAACAAATTCTGGACGAAGCTCATCTTAGTCGATATTCCATTCATCCGGGGAGTACTAAGATGTATCAAGACTTAAAGCAACACTATTGGTGGACAAAAATGAAGATTGAAATCACACACTATGTGTCAAGATGTGACACCTGCAGACAAGTCAAGGCCATACATATGAAGGCTGCTGGACCACTGCAATCTTTGCCCATCCCAGCATGGAAATGGGAAGATATTAGTATGGAATTCATTGTGGGATTACCCCTGATAGCTAAAGGATTTGATTCTATCTGGGTTATAGTTGACCGGCTTACCAAGATAGCACATTTTCTTCCCGTCAAGACAGATCACCCAGCTGTTGTCTATGCCCAGTTATATATTGCTCGTATTCTCAGTTTGCACAGAATTCCAAAAATGATAGTATCGGACCGTGGACCACAATTTGTATCCATGTTTTGGAATGAACTGCATAAATCCTTCGGTACTAAATTACTCCACAGTTCGGCTTATCACCCTCAAACTAGTGGACAAACTGAGAGAGTAAATCAGATACTTGAAGATATTCTACGGGCACGTGTTCTAGAGTTCCCATAGAAATGGGATGATTGTCTGCCATTGGCAGAATTTTCTTATAATAATAGCTATCAAGAAAGCATTAAGATGGCACCGTTTGAAGCACTGTACGGGCGACGATGCTGGACACCCTTAAATTGGCCAGAACCCGGAGAACGGTGGTATTTCAGGCCGGACTAAGTCAAGGAAACAGAGGAAAAAGTTCAACGAATAAGGCATCACTTGAAAGAAGCTCAGGTTCGGCAGAAAAATTATGCGGATAAACGACACTGACCTTTGTTCTTTCAAGTCAAGGATCATGTATACCTGAAAGTATCACCAATGAAGGGTATTAATCGATTCAGGGTAAAAGGAAAGTTGGCACCCCGATACATTGGCTTGTTTCCCATTCTTGAACAATGCGAGCCAGTGGCGTACAGACTTCAACTACCTGAAACATTATCTGTGGTACATAACGTGTTCCATGTATCCCAGTTGAAGAAGTGCCTTCGAATTCCTGATCGAACCATCGACATGGTGGATGTTGCTTTGGAACCAGATTTGACTTATTCAGAACATCCCATTTGAATTTTGGATCAGAAGGATAGAATCACCCGAAAAAGGACTCTTAAATTCTATAAGGTACAATGGAACCAGCATACTAAAGATGAAGCTACCTGGGAGACTTAAGATTTCTTGGAGAAAAATTTTCCTAGGTTTTTAGCTTCATGTAACTTATAAGATGTGTATATCTGATTCTAAAGTTAGAATAAACCCCATACCACCCCTTGCCCTGTAAGACAAATAAGGAAATAAAGATGTGACGTGTTTCCTTTTCCACTACTTACCCTAGGACCTTAAATCTCGGGACGAGATTCTTTTATTGGGGGAAGGATGTAACACCCCTGGTGTTACTGGCACTAAAACTTGAGCATGACATCATATGCATTGACATTTCATTTTGTTGTTACACCTAGAATGCATCCACTAGGTAAAATTTCAAAAGATGTGTGATGTGGTGACTTGAAGTGTGCTTAACCTTAGGGTAGGGTACTTAACCCTAGGATTAGGGCATGTGGGTAGTAGTAGCCCAAAATGAGTAAAATCTCAAAAGCCATTAGAAATATTCACAAGATATCAATTTGGGTGAACTTTTGTGGCACAAAAACCCTAGTGTGTCCAAACCCTAAAAGAAACCCTAGAAAACCCTAATTGGAACCCTAGGGGGTGAATTCAAATTCTATACACTTTTGGACTAAAGTGCAAATATCAAAGTGATAGAACACCAAAAACTAAGTAACTTTTACATTGGAGGATTTTTCAAGTACTGTGGAGGAATTTGGATTTATTTACAAAAGACCCAAGAACCCCTAAGTGGCTAAGTCTAAATTTTAGTGGAATTGGGTCAACTTTGAAGCCTTGTATCTCTGAATTCATAAGGATTTTTCCCTAGGTCAATACATCAATCTTGTAGAGCTATGATAGGAGTACAACTTTTATTAAGTGACTAAGTATTGGTGTTGTACAAAAATTGGAAATAATTGGACTTGAAGTTTGGCTGTCAGTCAGCCCTAAGACTGAATTCTGACTGATAGTGAAGTCAGAGGAACTTTGAGATCAAATTTGAGTAGGATCTAGTGATTGATTGGGTATGGTTGCTACGAGAAAATCAAAGCTGGATTATAGGACAACAACTTTGTTACAGATGGATTAATAAGTTGCCACATGAAAATTTAAGATCAAGGCCTTGCAAATTGCTCTGTCAGGCACCCTAAATGGAGCTCCCATGGTATAGTACTGAAGAAGATCTTTAGGTGCAATGCACCTCGCCGCCGGTGACCCTTGCGCTCGGATTCACGCTGGCGCTGTGATTCGCGCCTGGTGACACACGAATAACGCCTCTAGGTGAAAAGATCTTCGCTGTGGATGAGGTTAGGGCACTGTGGCTGCCCAGTGTCGTACCCGCTTGCGTCGCGACGTGGTCGTGCGACCGTCGCGGTGATGATCACCGTTAACCCGAGCACGCCACGCTACTGACCTTGTTACTTCGCTGCAGTAGGTTGCGGTAGATAGCCCCTCTGTCGCCGGGGACTTAGCTCAGTGAATGCCACGTTGAGCGGTCCATGGTGACTCCTCCCCTTTCTTACCGTCAGCTCTTCTTCGCCCAAATTCGTCGTACTCGCGATCAATATCTATAAATTGATGTCCCAGTGAGCTCTGTTAGGTTGTTACGCGCCTAGTGCACCAACCCTCGCCTCTGATTAGCCACCGTAGCGCCCCAATTTGCATTTTCCCCCAATTCGGTTCTCCGCGCCACCGTGAGCCACCGCGTCGTGGACCGCTGTCTCCATGTCCGTTCTCGTCCTCCTTACCCTCGTTTCAGCACCGTTGCATGCTAAGGATGCTTATTGGCCCAACCAATTGAACTAGACCACGCTAGATCGCCGGGAACACCTCGGGTTGTCCTCGGTTTTCGCCGTCGTCGTGGACAGAGGGATTTTGAGCTAGAATTGTGCAATTGATGGAGGGATTAGGCTCGCCACGGGTAGAATTTGGTGTCGACCAAGTAAGGAGCCTAGCCTTTGCATGTTCTGGCCGATACAAGTTCGCCGGAGGTGTGCTTGTCGCCGTTCACCATCGTGGACTTGGCGCAGTAAAGAAACAGAAATATAGGGCCCTAAGTGGGAATGTCAAAGAGATAGTGAATAGTGGAAAGGACTCTTAACTAGTTATTCAAATAGCTGAGGTCCTCTGTGCAAAGCCGACAGCGCGGGCGTGTTTCCTCGTTCGTGGGCCGGCTCATGCTGGTTTGAGCGTGTTACTATTCATTCCTTTCCTTTTTCTTTTTCTGCCAGGCTTAGGAAATTTATAAAAATTCTAGAAAAATGATAAAATCCTGAGACCAATTTTACTAGACTCCTAAATTCCCCTAGTATTTAATAAAAATAGTTCCATGATTTTTAGTCTCAATCATGAATTATTTAGCAATTAAAGGTGCCTAAACCTAGTCTTTTAGAATTTTAGAATTTGATTACTAGCTCCAAAAATCATAAAAACTTTTTGGGTAAGCTTAATATAATAATCAAAGCCCTGGGGTAAAGTTTGGTATGTTTTCGACATTGTTGGTCCCAAACCCCCAAAACCCTAGCTTCCTAAGGTAGAACTTGTCTAACCCTAATAGGGTACTAAACCAGGAAACCCTAGTGACTTAGGAGTACCGTGAAGGAAAGTTATATTCAAGATATAACTTAATGTGTTCTATCATAACTTCATATTCATAGCATCACATGGGCATTTATGTATTGATATTGTTATGTTTAGAAAACGAAGAAGAAGTAGTAGTTGAAGAGGAAGTTGCACCACCGACTGAAATTCCACCTGTCGGGGATAGTTTCTACTTTGACATTTGTGGAACAGATCCCGAGTCCCCTATGACACAAGGCTAGCCCCGGTGCATTTACCCTTTCCTTGTTATTTTAAATTCTTTATCACTTGAAATGATGCATTAAGTGATAGGAATTGAGTGCTACACAATTGCTGCATTTCCTACCTTGAAATTGATTACCATTCCTTGATACCTGTTTTACTTAAAAAGTTTTTTGATGCTTAGTCTTGCTTTAGAAAACAAAATGTTTTGTTTTAAACAAAAGATGATGCTTCAGATGGAATGGGATGTTTTCAAAAATAAAACTTGATGGTGAATCCATCATGGTCGTGATGGGTTCAACATCAGAAAAGATGTACCTCTGCCAGGTACCAAACTTTGGGATTGTAAATGATAAAGATGAGACCGGGCAGGTGACTTGCACGAGAAGGAAGTCTCAGTGTAGTGTCTCCGTCTGAGTCGCTTAAGGACTGTGTCGATGTGGGCCTGCTGACCGAGGGCCCTTTAACTTGTCACATGCCTCGTCATGGTAAGCTTTGCCTCGGGCAGACCAATACCAAAAAGGCCAACATGCAATGGGAGTGGAGAGATGGCGAGAGTAGCGTGTACCCTCCATGGCAAGAGGCTGGATGATGGTGTATCTGTGCTCTCGGTTGGCGTGAACCCGGTCTGGTCTTGAGAAACCCGGTGGCGAGGTGACATATGCAAGGTTTAAGTGCTACATATGTCGTGTGATTGGAGATCCTCATCTGAGTATTAATCGATTCGGATCGTCGTTACTTCTCGAACATGAAGACTTGGTCACTGACTTACACGTAGCAATCCAGTAAAGTAAAGGGTGGATAAAAGACGGCTAGTGTAGGCCAAGTGCTTGAACTAGGATAGAAAGAACTCTAGTTGCAGGTAATGACTTAACCTGATAATAAAACTGGATTTTTAAGGATCCACTGTTAGTAAGCATTTCTCCAAACAGAGTCTTTGATTCTTGAATAGCCTTACCTTGACTCCCTCAAGCCAGCATATCCTTGAGAGTCTTTTTCTTTTATCCGGTAAGACTTGCGAAAGTACACTCCGTACTCAGGGTTTTCAAACCATGTTGTTGTAGGTGAGGAAACAGCGGAGTTTTGTTGTTTCTGCTCAAAGGTGGTACCAAAAGAGGAGCCGAATCCGTGATCGCATAGGCAGGAGGATGTTTGCCTCCCAGTTGAAATCACTAAACTTTTGTGCGGGAGGGTGTTTTGCCTCCCCGGTTTGTAATAATACTTTATGCACTCTTCACGCCTGGTACTGTAATAATAATACTCTATATATATATTATGAATGTAAATTAAGTATTGTAATCTGCTTCCACTTATTATTTCCTCTGTTGTGATGTAATATCTGCGTGACGATTAAAACGCTCTTGGGCGATGTGAGGATGATACAGAGGACCGAACTTGTCAAGTGATTATGCGCATCCATAGGATTGTCCGAGGTCCTTAGGACAAAGACAAGTAGGTGGGCCTAATAACTTGAGAGGTTCCGTGACAGAGGGGATCTCATGGCTGCTTCTCGCTGCGGCATTACGTCGAGCATGTCGAGGGCGCGACATAGAGGAGATCCATGGGGCTGTGCGGACTAGCGACACAGCTGCTACGTGAGGTCGACGCCGAGCATGGCGAGTGCGATGAGGCGGAGCACACAACGTGAGGGAGCCACGGCTGCTCGAAGTAGGGAGACTCAGATCCTAGGTGAGGCAGCACCGCTGTACACTAGACTGCACAAAACAGTGAGTCGGTAGAGCGCGGACACAACAGCACTGTACATGATTTTCGGCGGCTAACTTTATTTTCGGCGGCACAGGGTTGGCCGCCAAAAATAATGTACTATTTTCGGCGGCGTACACTGGCCGCCGAAAATAGGCTTATTTTCGGCGGCCTCTGACAATGGCCGCCGAAAATAGGCTTATTTTCGGCGGCCTCTGACACAGCCGCCGAAAATAGGCTTATTTTCGGCGGCCCTTAGCCGCCGAAAATAAGGATTTAAAAAAGGCTCCCGACTCCTTCCTTCTCTTCTTTCTCAGCCCGCGCCGCCGCCGCTTCTTTCTTCTCCCCGCGCCGCCGCTTCTTTCTTCTCCCCGCGCCGCCGCTTCTGCCCCGCGCCGCCGCGCCGCTTCTGCCCCGCGCCGCCCGCCCGTGCGCCGCGCGCCCCTGCGCGGTCGCCGCGCGCGCTACGGTCGCCGTGCGCGGTCGCTCCTGCGCGGTCGCCATCGCCGTCCGCCGCCACCGTCGACGTCCGCTGCCGTCCTCCGCTACGGTCGACCGCCCGCGTCTACTTCTTCTACCACTCCGCCGTCGTCGTCAAACTCTTCGCCATCCAAAGGTATTTTTTTGCGTATTTTATTTCATATTTTCGGCGGCCGTTATTTAATTGCCGCCGAAATTAATATATATTTGTAAATGTTTGTTTGATTTGTGTTTGGTTAGTGTTATTGTTTAATTTGATTTCATTAATATATTAGTGGTATATGTGGTTTAGGTATTAGTGGTATATATTTGTAAATGTTTGTTTGATTTCTGTTTGATTAGTGTTATTGTTTAATTTGATTTCATTAATATTGTATTTGTGTCATTAATTTTATATTTCTATTATATTATTACTTTTACAAGTACATTATATTTGTACGTAGAATTGTTGCATTATTATGATATGTGGTAGTTAGTTTGATTTAATTAATAGTATATCATTTTATGTTTTATATATACGTAATATATTGTTTAGTGGCAGCGAGGTTATGCTGCCGAATTTTTTTTGATCCTTCTAGTTTGCTGTGGGTTTAGAACCTATCTTTGCCTATACATATGTGGTAGTTAGTTTGATTTAATTAATAGTATATCATTTTATGTTTTATATATACGTAATATATTGTTTAGTGGCAGCGAGGTTATGCTGCCGAATTTTTTTTGATCCTTCTAGTTTGTTGTGGGTTTAGAACCTATCCTTGCCTATACATATAGGAACTAAACCCTTAACGAAGTTGAATAATGGTTTAACGATATGGTTCGGTTTAACAGTCTCAGGCATGGCTGAAGACCGTGCATGGATGTACAATGGCTGGAGTAGGAATGGACGTCATTCTGATGAGTGGGTAGCCAAGACCAAAGATTTTGTGGACCACGTATTCGCCTTGTCCTTAACCGGCACTGTCAGATGCCCTTGTAGGCATCACGAAAACAGTATATTTCTTAATAAGGAAAGAGTTAGCCTAGATCTTTGTCAGTTTGGATTTATGCCCGGATATGAGGTGTGGGAACATCATGGTGAGGTAGTACCCAACAGGAATGTAGAAGAGGAGGAGAACAATGATTGGGCTGGCGATGATGCGATGCATGAGATGCTAGATTCGCTACGTCCAGAATTCAACCTAAGCTCCGAGGATCCTGCCACACCAGAGGTTTCCAGATTTTTTAAACTACTAAAAGACTCTGAAGAGCCGTTGCATGAACACACAGATGTGAGTATACTCGCTTTTGTGACTCGGCTCATGTCCATTAAGTCCAAGTACTTTTTCTCGAACAATTGTTACAATGAGATTTTAAAGTTATTAGTATTCTGTTTTACTCAGAAATGAAACAGGATTGAACTCATATATTTGCAGGAGGCTCAAACTGGAGTTGTCCCGAGCCCAATCGATGTTTATAGGAGAGGGCATCGAGCGAAAAACAGTGAAATCTCCGATGAGCTGTGTAGTCAAGCGACCGTTGAGCGTATGGTTAGTTGTTGTTATGATTAATGTTTTCTTCCCATACAGCTATAAATTACATGTGTGCTGAACCTTCATATTGTATTGCAGGAGACATACGGGCAGGAGATGGTTAAGAAGTATGGAGAAGACTACGATTGGCGAGGAGCGCCTACCATCGACGCTGAGGTTGTGCATTCACTTGGAGGCAAGGCGCATGGACGGTATGAACTTGTGAATTGTTTTCAATAATATTGGAACTACGACCGAATAGCTAATTTTCTTGTTCTTCAAGATATTCTATGTTTACCGGTGTTATCGATTCGACGGAGTTGCGTTCTCGTGGCGGCTCTTCGTCGCAGGCGGGCTGTGGTAGTAGCAGCCGTAGTCGCCGCTCTGTATCTAGCATGGAGGAAGCTATGAGGGAGCAGCAAGAAAAGTTTCGTGAAGAGATGCGGCAACAACAAATGGCATTTCTCCAACAGCAATCAGAGTACATGGCTGCTTACAACGCACAGGCGCAACAAGCAATGAACGTGAGTGTCTTATTTATTCTCAACACGCTCGATATTGGTTCTATAACTAATATATTATATTTGCAACAGTCTTGGTTTCCACAGCAGGCACAGCAGCAACCATTTGTTTTCCCTCAATTTCAGCCGCCGATGCCTCAGTGGGGATTACATGCTCCGCCACCTCCACCTCCACCTCAGGTTATTCAATTTAGTTAAGACTTGTCGTTTGTATCAACCTAATTGTCAAATCTTTACTAAACTTGATTTTGTAGGGATCCGGGGTCATGGGCCACAACACGCCACCACCGGTCATACCAGCACCAGGAGGAGCTTATGCTGGGGAGGGAGCTTATGCAGGAGAGGTTAGTTTGAGAAACAATTTGTTTGAATAGTCGTTATACATGTAACCAATGCCGTTATTAATGTCATCTTGTTTTTAGGATCCAAACCCGTTACACGACTTCGTCGAACAGTTTTTGGCTTCTGGAGGTAGTGGACACAACTCCAACGACCCCAATGTGTGATTAAGTTAGCTTTGTGCCGCACTGTGTTGTAATAAACTATTTGTGGACTTTATGTTTGTATGGACTATTTGTGGACTTTATATTTGTATGGACTCAAGTTTTATGTTGTGAACTCAAGTATGAATTTTCTGTTATTGTATGGAATTTCTGTTATTGTATGAATTTTGTATGAAATTCTGTTATTTTTCGCATTTTTTTCAATTTTTTTTGCTCTCAAATTAGTAATTTTCGGCGGCCCCTCTGGCCGCCGAAAATAGAGATTTTATTTTCGGCATTTTTTATTTCTGGCGGCTGGCTGTTTGGCCGCCGAAAATAATCTGTTATTTTCGGCGGCCAGGGAGCCAGCCGCCGAAAATAAGCTATTTTCGGCGGCCAGGGCCTGGCCGCCGAAAATTAAGCCTTATTTTCGGCCAGGTTTTTTTGGCGGCCAGAAGCCGCCGAAAATAAGCCAGTTGCCGCCGAAAATAGCTTATTTTCGGCGGCAACTGGCTTATTTTCGGCGGCTTCTGGCCGCCGAAAATGACTGTACCTGCTGTAGTGGGAGACGTTAGGGCTGCTGCTCAAGGGGATAGTGCCGAGGGAGGAGCCACTACCCCAGGGATGGGAGGGGCCTTGGCCAGGGAACTCCAGCCTTGGCGAGCAGAGCCTGCAGCATAGGGAGCAGAGGGGATTGGCTCCATGGGGAGAAAGCTCATGCGCCAGGAAGAAGCAAATGTGCGTGGGGAATGGGGAGCAGAGAGACAGGCGGCCGGAGAGGAGCTCGCAGCCTGCTGTTGGAGGTGGAAGAAAGGGGGCGCCATGGGGGAGAGCACCTGCTCGAGTTCAGACTAGAGGAGGTCCCTGTAGGCTGGTGCTTGGAGGAGGGGAGCTTGCCGTGGCCACTAGGAAGAGATCCGGCAGGGAGGCAAGCTGCAAAAAAAGGGGGCGCCATGGAGAAGTGTTGGACGTCGCCAAGGGGGTGCTCGAGCTGGGGGCGCCGGCTGCTGGTGTCCCTGGTCGGCATCCTGGGCTCCACGAACCATTCGAAGTGGAGGCAGACCCAAGGTCGTGGGCAACAGAGGAGGCCACTCTGGGGATGGTGGGGAAGTGGCCATGGACGAGATTGGGGTAAGAAGAAGAGACAGTGGGGAAAATGGAGCCTGCGCTAGTGTCCACAATCCAAGGGGAGGCAAGGACGCTCGGTCCTGGGTAAAAAAGAGGGAGCCGAATGAAGGAGGAAGAAGGCCGGCTGGAGCAGTACGTCAGCTGAAGGTGAGGGGCAGCAGGGAGCTTCTGCATGCCCACCATGGGGGGGGGAGGAGCGCGTTGGAAAGCTCCTGCAGGAAGCTCTAGGTGCCGAGTGGGGGAATGGAGCAGAGAATCCTGCCCGCTCGCCGACGCCGGAGGGAGCAGTGGAGGTGAGCGGCTGCTCCCTAGGAGAAGAAGGCTCCCTGCTTGCTGTCGTGTGGGAGAGAGGGGTGGCGTGGGGAAGAAGAGTGGCTGGCTGGTTGATTTAACAAGACGCTGCTGATAACCATTGGCCACCGCGGGCGGCAGCCAGCATTGGACGAGCACGAAGGTGGCTGGAAACTAGTCAGCATGGGCGACGAGCAAGCCACGTGACCAAGTCTGCCCTGCGCCAAGGAATAGAGAGAAAGGAGCAAGGTGTGTGGGAATTTAAATAGAAGGGGGCTAGTTTTCTTAGGTATGAAGTAAGGGCTTGCTTACAAGAGGAGCAAGGATTGTTTAGAGGAGAAGCAAGATATGTTTATTAGAGGATAAGCAAGGGGTTCCTTCTAGGCTAAGGAACCGCTGGTTAAGAAAATAAAATACTCCCGCATAATTTATCGGTGTAGAGACAGAGCGAGCTGATGATTGGTCGAATGGAAGAACGAAGTATTATCTGGACTGGGAATTTGATTTTTGCATCGCTCAGAAATAATTCCTCGCGCACAAATAGAAATAAAATGAATTGAGATCGATCGGCTTCGGATTTGTGATCGAGATCAAGCGAGTCGGATTAATAAAAATCATTGCCGAGGTTGGTTTTCGAATTTAGATAGGACAAAGAGATTTTAAGTCGAGTTGGATAAAATTAAATAGGTGCCAACACGTGGAGTATTCCGTTTGAGAGCACGGATTCAAATCAAAGATTTGGGACATAAATCGAATACCGAGAAATCGAGTTGGGGCACAGATCGGAAAATGATTGTCGAGAGTTCGAATAGGGGAGTTTTCAGGCGAGATTTATAAATTGAGGTGGATTATCGAGTTTGCATTCGTGCCGAGAAATAAAAGTTTTTAACAGGCTCCAAATTCGGCCTTTCTCGAGATCGAATAAATTCATAAATCGGTGAAACCTTCACAAGTAACTTGATAAACGGAGATAGATGCGATCGAGAAATAGACATTTTTACTGAGCATCCGAGATTAGGATAAATTTCCCAACATAACACGAAATAGACACCTGGGGTGTCACACGAATGATCGAACGAACGACTGAACGATCCTTGTGCTTGTGTTGTGCTTGTGTGGGAGTGGGAATGGGACTGGGGGAAGTGAGTTGCCATGAAATGGCTTGGGGTGGCTTGAGTGGAGGCCCTTGCCCCTCTATTTATAGGCAAGGTGGGGGATTAGGGGGAGGAGGTGAGGATTAGTGGGAGATAAGCATGTATTAGTCTTGTATAAGTGAAATTAGCTTGTAGAGCTCATCGTATGACACTGGAGGCGTATGTATACGTATGAGCATGAGGAAAATTATTAAGAAAATATTTCTAGGGACTTTAAAATGATTCTGATGGTATTTCTCAGGAGGAAAATATTTGGAGAAATATCGGTTAAATATTTGGGCAGTATTTCTGGAAAGAATTTGAGGGGGTCACTGGGGAAATATTTGTAGAATCTTTTGAGGAGGATTTTGTAGAGAATATAGACAACTATATTTTATTTGTTGAGATCAACTCGCAAACAAACATTTTGAAACAAAATTTAAAATTCATTTTAAATTTAGAGCGAGTTTGAGAAATTTTCAAGATTTCAATTTTTGGGGTGCTACAATAACCTAGATAGAACTAGACAATCCTTACCTACCTACCATTGCTACTCTGATTCTTTCTAAAACTTTCCTTAATCTTCTCTCATCTGTTTCTGCTTTACTCTGATTATTCTTACCTTTTCTCTTCTAAAGACAAAAGTGGATTTCACACTTTGAAATCATGTACCTGAAGTGACCTTTAGGAATAGGAGACCTAATCTTAGGAACAAAAACATAACTATTTTTTTAGGTATCTGTATGCTTGAATGTTTGTTCTTATGATACCTGATTGATTTTATTCTTTGGTTGAGTGTGATGAGTTGTGGAGTAATATCCACAATTGCATTTGCATATACATATAGGCATAAAAATGTAATTAGACAAGCTAGATTATCCCCCATTAAAATGTATCTAGTGTCACAGATCCATCTCATCTTAACAGATTCTATCTTATCCTTGGAGATTCATCTTATAATCATAGTTAGCGCAATTGAGACACAACACCGCCAACCAAAATTTTGATCCTTCAGTTTATGACCAGCTACTAGGCTATCTATTCTGCCTACTAAATTATTTCCCTTGAAAAACTATCTTACCATATGTCTCTAACCCAGATGGTTAATATCAAGAGGGGAGTAGGTGTTGATCTACCCGCACGAATTTGTCGAAGAAGGGTTGTAGCTAATCTAGAACCAGAATTGAATCCTCCTCCGAATCCCCCGCCGGCTAGGATGGATGTCGTGGTTGCAGCTCAAATGCGACTACTACAACAAATGGCTAACACCATTATGGATATGCAAGCGCAAATCCATCGAGATCGTCAGGATCTACAACATCCACCACCCCCAGCACCACCCAGGGATAAGCATCAAGAATTCATGAGCCACAAACCTCCCACTTTTTCCAGCTCTCCCAACCCACTACAAGCTGACGGTTGGCTGAAGTTCGTGGAAACGATGCTCGACATAGCCCAGTGCACCGACAGGGAAAAAGTGTTATATGCATCGGGTCGCCTCACGGGCCCTGATGTGGATTGGTGGGATGCTTACCGCATGGCTCACGTCGCTGCTGACACCATTTCTTGGGCAAAATTCTCCACTAACTTCAGGAACTACCACATTCCTACTGGTCTCATGAAGATTAAGAAGGAGTTCATATCCCTCAAACAGGGAGGCATGTCAGTAATCGAATACAGAGACAAATTCATCTAGCTATCTCGATATGCTCCTAGGGAAGTTGATGATGATGAGAAAAAACATTAACTATTTCTGGAGGGATTGATCGGGCCACTTCAATACCAACTGATGTCCCACACATTCCCGTCTTTCTAGAAACTGCTGGACAAGGCTATAGCTCTGGAGCACAAACGAGTTGAGCTAGGAGAGAAAAGAAAGGCTACTAACCAAGGACAGGCTGGAAGTAATACTCGTCCCTATTATGCTACACCCCAAGGCACACTAGCTCGTGGCAGTCCCGGACAACAAACTCAACATAATAAAGCTACACCCCAAGCAAGCACCCCAGTGGGACCTATTGCTCCTAATGCATCCACCAACAGGTCATGCTTCAAATGTGGACAAACTGGACATTATGCCAACTACTGTCCCAACAGGGCCGCTTACACCACTCCAGCTTCGATGAAGCAGGGTCAGGTCTCAGGAGGTAAAAGCTAGGCCTTATCAGTCAGTCGGGCTCAAGTCAACCATGTGGAAGCATAAGTTGAACCTGAAGAACCCGAAAACCTGGAAGAGCTGCCAAGAGAAGCTGAAGAAGACAGTGTAGAAGGAGATGAACAACAAGATTGTCACACCTGGGTTTTAAGGGCACCAAACCCGGGCGCTAACTTCACCAAATCTTTACTCGGATCAAGTCTCACACATATGATGACTCATGGTACAGAAACAAATGTCATGTCATTAATATATAAAGGAATTCTGTACAAGATAATTAAATAATTACATCATACAAAGACAACGATCCAGCAACCCTAGTTGACTGGGAGACGACGGCCTAAACCACTCACGAACTCATCACAGCATCCTTCGTGTGCCTCATCCAGTGGTACTTGTTCTTGACCTGGGGGATGCGAGTACAGCAAGGGTGAGCTCACATACGTTCATCGCTCAACAAGTTGTGAGGAATAATGTGCATGAACTCACCAAAGGTGGGAGCTCATGCGAAGTGTAAGGCTTACCAAAGGAGATGGTTAAAGCTGAGCATTGCTTTTAGAGTTGGCCAAATTTTATTAGCAGTTACTAAGTATAAGTAGATATCAACCCAATTAAATAAGAGATCACAATTAATAATAACACCCGTGATGCAATGCATATGACAGATTAAGTTTAGTTCCATAAATTAATCATACGAGAGTCCTGAGTCGCTCTTGACTGTGAGCACGGATGATATACCAGTTTTACACTCTGTAGAGGTTGCGCCCTTTACCCACAAGTCGTGTATCCCGTCTAGCCAGGGTTTGCAAGGCCCTTAGACACTTCTGAGGTGAATGGCTAGGGATCCACTAGGAGGCCTTTATAAAGTTCTAGTAGCTTCAAAAAACCTGCTATGGCTTCTGAGAAGGGCAATATAGGAATCCCTCGTTCGAAAAGCCATCGCAGCATGATCGACCCGAGAACCTCCCTATACGCAACTCCTCTACCGCCCTTAGCCCTTTCGGGTAAGGTAGTCCTCAACTAGCTTTCCTAATTAGTCAGCCAAGGGCGTCCCATTCCACCCTTGTGGTAGCACGAATATCTCAAGTTAAGCTTCATGTTCCAATTAACACAATGATCTTTTCATGAACAATAATTAAAACAACAACATAACTAGAACATGATCATAATGTAATATTAATCCCAAAACCAAGTATAGCAATAGCAATACTACCCAAAAGTTCATTTTTTTGCAAGGTGTAGGATAGAAAATACTAGGGAAACCTATTAGGTCCCATTAATTAACCCGAGCATGTCACACTGATTAACCAGAACATTATTAGGTAAAGAGAAAAGTGATCAAGGGCACAACTTGCCTTGGACTCGAGATTTCTGGGTACCAACTTGGTCTTCAAGTGACTCGTAACCTCGCTGCTATTCGTAGCAATACAAACAAACATGGTATAGGCAATATTAACATTACACCAAACATAGGAACAAACCACCAAAGAATACTCTATGCGTTGCTATGAGGTCATAGGTTCGAGAACCACAAAATTCAGAATTACGATTAAGAGGATATAATTTTCCAAAGATTTAGGTGATTAAACAATAAAAGATAAATTATATGTTAATTAATATAAAACATGTGAGAATTAATTAAACTTTAATCCAAGATATAACTTGATTATAGGTTGAATTTTTAGTCAGGTTATAATCATGGACAATTAACTTTGATTAGCAAGATAAATCAATAATCATAGGATAAACAATATAAAAGTAAGTAATATGTTGTAAATAATGTTGTTTTTGCGTAGACAAATTTAATACGTGACTAACGCAACTTGAACAGACTAAATCTGAGTTAAACCGAGCAATATAGGGATTAATTTAGTTTTTGGACATTTTTATAATTAAATCTAGCTCTAGGGACTTATTTGCAATTCTCAAAGACTGCTAGGTAATCATCTTACCGCACAGGTGGATGGCGGGTTGATTAATATAGAGCACAAGGTCTCTTTTGCAAAAGTAGACGGACGAAGGGGTATGGGCTTTTGTAGACCGTTGGATCGATAGTCTACGATTCAGATTAGATCGAAGTCTCGATCGTTGGATCGGAGATCGACGGTAGAGATTTTATGATACTGAGAGCACCTAGAGGGGGTGTGAATAGGTGATCCTACAAAATTCAATACTAATAACACAAACTTGGTTTATAATATGTTAGTTAGATTAAACCAAGTGGTTATAAAGCGAGTTCTTGAGATGAAATCAATCACATAGAAAATCAACACAAGAGACACACTATTTTTATCCCGTGGTTCGGCCAGGTAACACTTGCCTACTTCCATGTTGTGGTGTCCCAATGGACAAGGGTTGCACTCAACCCCTTTCAAGTGATCCAATGATCAACTTAAATACCACGGTCTTTTTTTAGAGATCTCTTCCGGTTTGCGAGGAATCTCCACAAGTTGGAGCCTCTCGCTCTTACAATGTTGATCACACAAGAGGCACAAAAGTAAGGGAGGGAAAGCAACACACGCAAGACTCAAATCACAGCAAACACACGCACAAAAGCCAAGATGTGAGCACGAGATCACAACGCAGAGAGTTTACAACTCGAACGGTGCTCAAATCTCTAACACTATGAACCGATTGCGTGATTGCGGAGTCTGGGAGTCTAAAGATGTTTAGTGAATGCTTGGTGTACTGCTCCATGCGCCTAGGGGGTCCCTTTTATAGCCCTAAGGCAGCTAGGAGCCATTGGAGATCAAATTGGAAGGCAATTCTTGCCTTCTGTCGGGTGGCGCACTGGACAGTCCGGTGCACCACTGGACATGAACAGTAGTTGTCTGGTGCCCGATCTCCTTCCTTTTCTAGCGAAGCCGACCGTTGGATCTTTGGTCCCGTTGGCGCACCGGACACTGTCCGGTGCCCACCAGACTGTCTGGTGTGACCATCCGACCGTTGCCTCAGCCACGTGTCGCCCATTAATCGCGCAGACGATCGTTGGCCGCGGGCGCCGTTGGCTCACCGGACAGTCCAGTGATTTTTAGCCGCGGTGCCTTCTCCATTTCCCGAGAGCGACGAGTTCATCATCGAAGTCCTTGGCGTGGGCTCTGATGACTCACCGGACAGTCCGGTGCACCACTGGTCAGTCCGGTGATTTTTAGCCTCGTCGCCCCACCGATTCCCGAGAGCAGCGACTTCGCCGCCGGGCCAGCCTGGGCACCGGACACTGTCCGGTGCACCACTGGACAGTCCGGGGTGCTAGGCTGGTGCTAGTTTGGCTGATCACAACCACTTCTTCTTCAATCATTTTTCTCTTTTCATAGCCATGCCTCTAGCACTTAGATAAACATGTTAGTACCCAAAACAATTTACTAAGTCCGGAGACATACCTTGTTCCTTGATTTGCATCTTGGCACTTATAAACTTAAACAATGTGTTGGGCATCTAATCACCAAAACATATATAGAAATGGCTCAAGGGCACATTTCCCTTTCAATCTCCCCCTTTTTGGTGATTTATGCCAAACACATTAAAAAGCAACTAAAAGTGCAACATCATTCTTAAAAGTGCAAGTTTGAAGACCAAATTTTCTCACTTGAGATTTGGTATATTTGGATCACTTTTTGCCACCACTTGGTTTGTTTTTGTAAGTCAATTTTTTTCGTATCTCTAAGTCAAACACACTTGTTTAGGCAAATAGAGAGATATTCCAAGAGTAAAATTGACCAAGTGCCAAAAACTCCCCCTTTTCCCATAATCAAAATTCTCCCCCATAAGAGACCAAATTTTGCAATAAGAGTCATTTGGGCAAAATACAAATTCTAACTCTACTATTTTTGAGATCCACAAATGGTTGGCTGATCCATTTGCTTTGGCCTTAATTTCTCCCCTTTGACGTTAAGCACCAAAACAGGATAATTTTTGGCCCTTTAACCCCATTTCCTCACCAAAATGTCAGATAGAAGCGCAAAGGCAATGAGATCACTAGTATGAACTTGGAATCAAATACACGTATACCGAAGTGCAGTGGAAGTCTTTTCGTCGTCCAAGTTCATTTTCCCTTTCAATGTTCCTTCGAGACTACTTCAAGTGTACTCAAACAACCAAGTTAGTCTCAAAGAAGTCAAGTTGTAGTTCATCTCCCCCTAAACATGTGCATCATTTGCATGCGGACTTGTGAGGTCCGAGGATGACTTGTACAACTTGAGCACCACAAATAAACAATAAATGATGTAAATGCTCAAGGTAACATGATCAAAGGCATGAAACACATGTATGCTATAGATCAATCCAAGTTACGTGAACTAAGACATTTAGCTCACTACGAACCTGCAAAACCTTTTCTCATCTAAAGGCTTGGTGAAGATATCGGCTAGCTGATTCTTGGTGCTAATATGGTAAATGTCGATATCTCCCTTTTGTTGGTGGTCTCTCAGGAAGTGATGTCGGATGTCTATGTGCTTAGTGCAGCTGTGTTCAACGGGATTATCCACCAAGCGGATTGCACTCTCATTGTCACATAGGAGTGGGACTTTGCTCAGATTGTAGCCAAAGTCCCGGAGGGTTTGCCTCATCCAAAGCAGTTGCGCGCAACATTGTCCTGCGGCAATGTACTCGGCCTCAGCGGTGGATAGGGCAACAGATGTTTGTTTCTTGGAACTCCAGGACACCAGGGACCTTCCTAGAAACTGGCACGTCCCTGATGTGCTCTTCCTATCAACCTTGCACCCAGCATAGTTGTAGTCTGAGTATCCGATTAGGTCAAAAGTAGACCCCTTTGGATACCAGATCCCGAAGCAAGGAGTAGAGACTAAATATCTAAGAATTCGCTTAATAGCCACAAGGTGACACTCCTTAGGGTCAGATTGAAATCTAGCACACATGCATACACTAAGCATAATGTCCGGTCTACTAGCACAAAGATAAAGTAATGAACCTATCATTGACCGGTATGCCTTTTGATCAATGGACTTACCTCCTATGTTGAGGTCAAGAGGTCCGTTAGTTCCCATCGGTGTCTTCGCGGGCTTAGCATCTTTCATTCCAAACCTCTTGAGAAGATCTTGAGTGTACTTCATTTGGGAGATGAAGGTGCCGTCCTTGAGTTGCTTCATTTGGGAGATGAACCTATCATCGACATCTCGAACTTTTGCATCATCACCTTGCTAAACTCCTCACAAGACTTTTGGTTAGTAGAACCAAATATTATGTCATCAACATAAATTTGGCAAACAAAAAGATCATCATTACAAGTCTTTGTGAAAAGAGTGGGATCGGCTTTCCCAACCTTGAAAGCATTAGAAATAAGAAAATCTCTAAGGCATTCATACCATGCTCTTAGGCCTTGCTTAAGTCCATAGAGCGCCTTAGAGAGCTTATATACATGGTCGGGATACCTGTCATCCTCAAAGCCAGGGGGTTGTTTCACGTATACCTCCTCCTTGATTGGTCCATTTAGGAAAGCGCTCTTCATGTCCATTTGAAACAACTTAAAGGAATGGTGAGCGGCATAGGCTAATAAAATCCAAATTGATTCTAACCTAGCCACAGGAGCAAAAGTTTCCTCAAAGTCCAAACCTGCGACTTGGGCATAACCTTTTGCCACAAGTCGAGCCTTGTTTCTTGTCACCACTCCATGCTCGTCTTGCTTGTTGTGGAACACCCACTTGGTTCCCACAACGTTTTGCTTTGGACGTGGCACTAGGCTCCAGACTTCATTCCTTTTGAAGTTGTTGAGCTCTTCCTGCATGGCCAACACCCAGTCCGGATCCTGCAAGGCCTCTTCTACCCTGAAAGGCTCAATAGAAGAGACAAACGAGTAATGCTCACAAAAAATTAGCTAATCGTGAGCGAGTAGTTACTCCCTTGCTGATGTCACCTAGAATCTGATCAACGGGGTGATTTCTTTGGATCGTCATTCAGATGTGAGTTGGAGGGGCCCATGATGCTTCTTCCTCCTTGTCATCTTCTTCATGAGCTCCCCCTTAAATATGCCCTTCTTCTTGAGGTGCCTGTTCATCATCTTGAGTCGAGGGATGCACCATCATGGAGGAAGATGGTTTATCTTGTTCTTGTAGTTCCTGTGGTCGCACATCACCTATCGCCATAGTTCGCATTGAGGCCGTTGGAACCTCATCTTCATCTACATCATCAAGATCAACTTGCTCTCTTGGAGAGCCATTAGTCTCATCTAAAACAACGTCGCTAGAGACTTCAACTAATCCTGATGATTTGTTGAAGACCCTATATGCCTTTGTATTTGAGTCATATCCTAGTAAAAACCCTTCTACTGCCTTGGGAGCAAATTTCGAATGTCTACCTGTCGGAGAGAAAATCCTCCGGTCGGGTGGCGGAATGCACCCGCCCTAATCCTAAGATGAGGAGGGGGCCTAAGCGTTTTGCCTGTTTGGTGGATAGTCGATGAACACAAGAGCACACAAGGGATTATAGTGGTTCAGTCCGCCGGAGAGTAAAACCCTACCTCCACTGTGTGTATGTTGTATTGAGTGTCTGTGAACTTGAGAGTATGAGCTTGTGTGTGAGTCTGAGAGCCTGTGTAAAACCTGTCCCTGTAACGCTGTGTGCCTTCCCTTTTATAGTTCAAGGGAGGCACATACAAGGATGCTGAACCCCAGGCCCAGGAGCATAATGGAAGGAGTACATTATGTGAGTAATTAATGCTAGTAACGCCTGAGTAATCACTGGGAGTCTTGATGACCGCAGTCCATGTAGCATTGATAGCTGAAACGTACGAGTAATGGTGAATAACAGCACGGCCCACGTATCGTGGACTGTGCATGCCACCTGTCAGTGGGATGGACAGGCGTACGTGTTATCCATAATGAATGCGAAGGCACGCGTAGCCCAGAGGCGTCATGCTAGGTTCCGCTTGTTGGCTTAAGCCGCACGCAGTATGCCACGTGGCAGCAATGGGTCTCCGCCTAAGCGGGGAGCAGGAGTATATGCGGACAGGTCCGGAACCCACCAGACTAGGTCCGGACACGTGCAGCGGACCCCCGCCTGGGTCCTGTTCAAGGCCCGAGTATGTTCTGTCCTGGGACCTTGGGACCCCATTGTGGGCAGCTCGGACCCCATACGGGGGGTCCGACTCCCATTCCAGGGGTCTAGCTTGCACACGTGGAGGTCCTGGACCAACCTTGGGGGTCCGAACTGTATATCCAGGGGTCCGGCGCTCTCCCATGTGGTTCTGGACTTACTGTTGATGCCTTGGAGTATATCACCTTCTCTGGACACATGGCATCTCCGGACCCACCCATGTGGTGGGGATAGGCACTGTTGTGGTCCCAGAGTAGTCGCCCGAAGATGGGGCGAGTCATGGTCTGGTCCCATATACAGCTCTTTACCACGCGACTAAAGATAGCCACGTGGGTACTGCGTCTTTATACAGTAGCAAGGGGTACCCTAGTTTTAGGGTACCAACAGTGGCCCCTAGGCCCGCCTCAGGGGAGGATGCGAGCCTGTAGGTGGGGCCAAAGCTTGTACTTCTCCTCAACATGGCATGACCGGTGATTGGGGCGCTGTTTTAGCACATCTGCCGGTGCGGCGCGGTATTTTAGCATATCTGCTGACGCACCCACCGTCAATCCGCCTTAGGTCACCATGTTGACTGCCATATCTGTCCCCGCGGCTGACTGACCGTGGCCCCACGCCTGGTGGTTTCGTCAAGCCACGCGCGGGATACCTCGTTGCCACCGCCTTGGTTAAAAATATCCTTCTACAGCGGTCCCAAGGAGGCGCACTACAGGCGCGCGCGACGTTTCGCTCTTTCTGCACCTGAAGTCTGGCACACAATCTGTTGGGGACTTGTTCTCAAATGCTATGAGTTAAGAACAGGGCAACACAGAAAATGTTAATCGGTAAAGTCCTTCGTCCTTCGAAGCATTATTTCCCTTAGGATATAATGATTTTCGGACGAAGGTTATGAAGGGCGTACCTTCATAAACACAACATACAACGACGAAGAATGACTCATAAGGAATATGAAGGATAACATAAACAATTATATATTATTATCAACTTATTTTTGCATTATTATTATGAAGAAACAGAAATGATATCGAATTACAAATGTACCTTCAGCTTGAAAGGAGATGAAAGTACAGGTGTGACGCAAAAGCAAATGCCAAATCAGCGTGACCAGTACGGGGATACTGTTCACCTATTTATAGGCACGGGACACAGCCCATACAAAATTACATTCATGCCCTTTACATTTGATAATAATTCTATAGTAATCCACCGAGGTCTGAATAGCCTTTTCATCTTTAAGTCGGTTTCATTTTCTGCTACCACGCCGAAGCTTTCCCGCTCACATCTTCGGCGCTGTATCAACCTTCGTATTATTTTGGGCTTCTCCTACTGTGATACCGAATCGAGTCCGAAGATACCTGTTCACACATCATACTCCAGAAATACTGTTAAATCCTGTTTTTGAGGACCTTCGTAAGCCGAAGGCCCCCAACAGTAGCCCCTCGCAATATTAATTTGTTTAAAATAATAAATTTAGATTGCGACATGGACGAAGGCTTTAAGCCGAAGGTCCGAAAAAACACCTTCCCTTTGCTAGAATAGCAACATTCACTGACAGGCGGGGTCTTTCAATTTTCAACGCACTGGGCGTATAAATAAGATCATACCGCAAGCTCATTTGGCACGCTCTCTTGCCATCTGCTCCCGCTCACTCAATTTTTAGCTCTTGCGCACCAAGATTTGCTTAGCTTTTTAAGTTTTGAAGCTTCGGCACTGGAAACAGTTTTTTAGTGTTTCCGAAGATGTCTGAAGATAAGAAGGCTGCTGCTGAGATGAAGATGTCTGAAGATAAGAAGGCTGCTGCTGAGATGAAGCTGAGTCTCGATGAAGAGAAGAACCTGGGGTTTCTTATAGCAATGTCGAAGACCAACACAGAAAAAATCACCAAAGAGATTTTAGAAGGTTTGTCTGAAGATACTGATGACAGCGATAGTTATGATGTGGATAGTGGTGGTGAAGACTCCGAAGATCGCCCCTGGCGACCAAGCCATTCAGTTTTTGGTAAATCAGGTATCAAAGAAAATCATCTTGTCAACATGAGAGGAAGATACTTCCGGGATTTATCCATTGTGAGGGTCGACGAAGGAGAGAAAACTTGCCCGACTCCTGAGGAAAATGAAGTCGTAGTGTTCCGAAGCTTTTTGAAAGCTGGGCTACGATTTCCCCTGAGCAGCTTTGTCGTAGAGGTGCTGAAAATGTTTGAAGTCTATCTTCATCAACTTACCCCCGAAGCAATTATAAGGCTGAATATCTTCGTATGGGCCGTGAGAAGCCAAGGTCTGGAACCTGATGTGAAAAGTTTCTGTAACATACATGAATTATCATACGAGACAAAACCTTGGGGTAAGGAACAGTATCACAATAATTTTGGCTGCTACAATTTCGTTTCTCGGTCTGGGTCAAGCTGTCACGTGCCAACCTTTCGGAAGAGATGGCCCGGCGACTGGATGACATAATGGTTTTATGTGAAGAATGACCTGAAAGCACGAGAGGATATCAAAGGTATAATTATGCGCCCTATTTGGCAAAGCTTCGGCCTGCGGAGGCCGAAGGTTGAAATGAATGAAGCTACCGAAGAATGCCAGAGAGCCTTCAGAGTTATTTGTTCTTTTATTGGAACGAGAGATTTGGTCCAAGAGCATATTGCCTTCAGAGTATGGCCGCTTGCGGAAAAATGGGAAATGCCGCAAGAGACCATAAAGGAGGCTGACGAAGGTGGCCTTATCAGGCTGAAGTATACTTTCAAGTTTGGAGATAAATTCGTTGAGCCAAATGATGACTGGCTAAAAAGCATTGAAAATTTAAGTGATGAGCTGCTTGGGGTTTACTCGAAGGCTGAAGATACTGCATTGTCAGCAGCCTTCGGAGGCCGAAAAAAGAAAAGACTGAACCGGGTGTTTGACGCAATCGGGTTTGTCTACCCTGACTATCGTTATCCCATTCGAGGGCAGAAAAGAAAAAACACAACCTCTGCGAAAGAAGAAGCTGCAACTGCTCCTAGCGAGCCAGAACCGAAAAGAAAAAGGATAAAGGTCCTCACACATCGGCCACGCTATATTGAACCAGCCTCGGTGCCTGAGTTCACCGGAGAGACTTCTTCGGCCACCGAAGCTGAAAAGCCAACTAAGCCAACCTTGCTGCCAGAAGTCGCAGAAATGGCCGAAGCGCCAACAAGGATAGAATTGGAAGAACCAAAGATTTTGTTACCAGAAACCAAAGAGATGGCCGAAGCGCCATCGACAGAAAAAATGGAAAAAGGACCAACTGAGGGATCAAAAATATCAGAAGTTTTAAGTCCTTCAGCAAATGTTGAGACAATAAAAAATCAAAAGGTGCCAGCGATGACTCCAAAAAGAAAGAGAATGGTCAATGTGCTAGATGTTCTGGAAACAATTAAATCCTCAAGCACACCTCCGAAGAAGACTGTTGCCATTCCCGAAGCGAAAACTGAAATTTCTGATACTAAGGCTCCAGAGGAAGAAACTGAAGCTGAAGCTGGGCCCTCAGAGCCCGCAAAGGTAAAATCCTTGGAAACCGAGGGAGAAAAAATAACAGAGCCAATTCTTGTTGAAGAAATCAGTGCTATTGCCCCCAAAGCATCCCCCAAAGTCCTTGATTATATTGTTCGTCATGCTTCGGGGAAAAAATTATCAGAAAAAGAAAAGCAAGAGGCCCAGCTTTACGCCCAAAAACTGAAGTATCCAAAGGGGGCGTTAATATTCAACGGCAGTGGGGAAGAAGACTTTTTGTATTGTCTCCCTGACAGCAAGGAGATTTCTGTCTGTCGGGAGATGAGCAAGAGCTTCGGATTCCCAACACTAGAAGACGGGCTTTCGGTGCTGTCGAAAAACGAACTGGCCGACAGCCTGGCATACAATAGCTTAAAGGTACAAAAAATGAGATCTTTGTATTTTCTGTTGAAACCAAAAATTTTCGTTTGCTTAAATCTATTGACGCACACACATTTTTTCTTTGCAGGGCCTTATACTTAGCAATGCCCTCAGGGCCCAAAAAGATGTCGAAGACGAAGGGTGCGCTATAGCCCTGAGCAACCTTCGTTCCGAAGTAATTGAACTGAGGAACGAAGGTCTCGAAAAAGATAAAATATTGTATTCATTGATAAATAAAATAAAAGAAGACGAAGCTACTTTAAAGGTCAAGCTGAGGCTCAGAAGCATGAAATTGAAGATCTTCGAAAACAACTGGCCAGAGCCAAAGAGGAACGCCTACTTGAAGAAACGAAGCGAGAACTTAGCGACCAATGGGCAAATCATTTAGAGGGAACTGTTGAAGAGCTTCGTTCGTCCAAGAAAAGATGTTATAACAAATCTATAGAGTGTGTCAAGAAGTTGAAAGCTAGCTTTGCCAGCGTCGGCGCATTCTCGAGCGAGGAAAACTTTACAAGAGGCAACCCCGAAGGTCCCATCGAATGGATTAATCACGAAGCTGAGGCCTTCGAGGAAATTTTAAATAGCCGCGGAGACATATGTGCTTTCTCGGGTGCCAGGGGGATTGCCACCATTTTGGAGAAAAAGGGCTGCGATCATGTAAAGATTTTAGCGCAATCCGAAGCTACCTTGTCCTTCGAAGATGCGAGAGATCCTTCAGCCGAAGCTAGCATGGTTGGTGGAAACTTTTTCACCGATGTCTGGGATAATGGTGGTCGAGAAATGGCTCGAGAAATTATCCAGAAAAGCGAGAAGGGCATTCACGACGCTAGAAAAGTAGCTGAGGCTGCTGAAAAAAGCTCAGAGCCGAAGGGCTAATAGGTATTAACTAATGGTTTTTATTGTGTTGTAATTTTTGGTTTTAAACTTCGTTCGCAATTTGTAATAGCAATGTAGCCGTACCCTGTCCTCCTTCAGATCCTACTAAGGCATCTCCGGGCCCTCACCCGAAAGGAGACGACGAAATTAAAAAGATGGCTGAAGCTATCATGGATGAAGTTGTTAATCGGCTCCTGAACGAGGCTGCCGAAGTTGTTCTGAGAGAAGATTAAGTACTATTGTAGAAACTGCTGAAATGTAACACGTGTAACATCTTGTAACCCTGAATATAATATACCTGTTTTTATTGTTCAATTCTTTACGATGCATGAAATTTTACATACGTACCGTTTTTGAGTCTTTGACGAAAAAACACCTTCCCTTCTTTTCATGCTTCGTGAAGAAGAATTTTTATTTATCACAACAATATCCGTAGCGTTCTGATGAATAATATCAAGCTTCGAGACGATATTTTTCCGAAGCTACACTTCCGAAGATCAATAGTGATTTTCTCCTTTTTCAAAACATTCTTCTGAAGATCGATATTGTGTCCCCTTCTTGTGCCATATGCAGCATGATGTATGATGCTTATGCTATGCGAAATGATGTGATGATGTTATGCTATGTATGATGGTATTTATTCCGAAGATACATGCACATCCCTGCGATAAAACACATAATCTTTTTGAATTAGCATTGGCTTTTTGTTATAAGCCTCCCTTAGGAGCTTCTTCGCCTTTTACTTCAGCGGAATCAGCGTTTATTTTTCGCTGTAAGCCTCCCTTAGGAGCTTCTTCGCCTTTTACTTTCAGTGGTATTCACGTTGACTTTTCGCGCTTCGCCTTTTACTTAGGCGGTATCAGCGTTGACTTTTCGTTGTAAGCTCTGCATTCCCTTTGGAACGACTTTGGAGCAGAAAACTTACACTGCGCTCCCTTTGGAACGGCTTTTTGTGACTTCAGCAAACTTACTCTGCGTTCCTTAGAACGACTTTTTGTTGCTTCGAAGGATTTTTGATAATTCGAAGGTCCTCCTTGTTATCACAAATCTTTAAGCTTCAACAACTTAAGCCTATGGAGAAAATATATTTTCCTTGTGGCAAACAACGAAACTATTACATGAAATCTAAAAAATGTCCTTTATTACACAGAAAATAGAACTGAATGAAAAAGACTGCTATCAAGGTAGGATATTTGTCAATAGATGTGCTTCGACTTTGGCACAGTGCTGTTGACTGTGCGAGCTTCGGACTGTTCTCTGAAGTCCCTTTGGTGTGGAGCATATTGGCTCCCTTCTGGCTGTTGACCTTGTTGCAGCGGTGGTGGAGGTGGAGGCTGTTGCCAGGAAGCTTGAGGTTGACTCGCCGAAGCAACAGAAACTGCAGGGTGATTGCCTACATATTCTGGGATGTAAGGCGAATGATACGAAGCAGTGTGCATAACCTGCTTCGGCTGAGTCTGTTGTGCTGCAGCTTCGGCTATTTCCTTTTGCTTCTGGATGGTAACATGGCACATCCTGGTGGTATGGCCCTTGTTCTCACCACAAAACAAGCAAAAGATTCTTCTTGGTTGATCTCCAAATCTTCCGCCAAAGCCCCTGGCGCCTCTGCCTCTTGGAGCTGGTGGTCGGAAGGAGCTTTGCTGTTGCCCCGAAGCCTGTGAGGAGCACTGTGGCCTTTGCTGCTGACTCCCCCTATCATCATTTTGGGTAGAGTTGTGAATTGACCTAACGTGCCTCGGATAGAACCTGCCTCCGAAGCCCCTGGTCATTTCAGAAAACCTGAAAGCCTCCTCCCTTCTTTGACGAAAATCATTATCGGCCCGAATATACTCGTCCATCTTCTGGAGCAGCTTCTCCAAAGATTGAGGAGGCTTCCTAGCAAAGTACTGAGCTGAAGGTCCTGGCCGAAGCCCCTTGATCATGGCCTCAATGACAATTTCGTTGGGCACTGTTGGTGCTTGTGCCCTCAATCGCAAGAACCTCCGGACATACGCCTGAAGGTATTCTTCATGATCCTGGGTGCACTGGAATAGAGCTTGAGCAGTGACTGGCTTCGTCTGAAACCCTTGGAAGCTGGTTAACAACAAGTCCTTCAGCTTCTGCCATGAAGTGATCGTTCCTGGTCGAAGGGAGGAATACCAGGTTTGAGCAACACTCCTGACAGCCATAACAAAAGATTTGGCCATGACTGCAGCATTGCCACCATACGAAGATACTGTTGCTTCATAGCTCATCAAAAACTGCTTCGGGTCTGAGTGGCCGTTGAATATGGGAAGCTGAGGCGGCTTGTAGGACGGAGGCCAAGGTGTAGCCTGCAGCTCAGCGGACAGAGGAGAAGCATCATCAAAAACAAAATTCCCATGATGGAAATTGTCATACCAGTCATCTTCGTTGGGGAAACCCTCCTGATGAAGGTCTTGGTGCTGAGGCCTTTGGTGTTGCTCATCCTGAGTAAGATGACGAACTTCTTCAGATGCTTCATCTATCTGCCTTTGCAGTTCAGCTAGCCTGGCTATCTTTTCCTTCTTCCTCTGCACCTGTTGATGAAGCATCTCCATGTCTCTGATTTCTTGGTCTATCTCATCCTCTGGCGGTGTCGGGCTGACAACCTTCCTTTTCTGGCTTCGGGCCTCCCGAAGGGAGACAGTCTCCTGATTGTGGTCCAGCGGTTGCAGAGCTGCAGCCCCAGTTGCTGAAGCTTTCTTCGGCGCCATAGCGAAGGTTTATGATCGCCGAAGGTGTTCAAAAACTCAAAGAGTGGAAGTGAGTTCACCGGAGGTGGGCGCCAATGTTGGGGACTTGTTCTCAAATGCTATGAGTTAAGAACAGGGCAACACAGAAAATGTTAATCGGTAAAGTCCTTCGTCCTTCGAAGCATTATTTCCCTTAGGATATAATGATTTTCGGACGAAGGTTATGAAGGGCGTACCTTCATAAACACAGCATACAACGACGAAGAATGACTCATAAGGAATATGAAGGATAACATAAACAATTATATATTATTATCAACTTATTTTTGCATTATTATTATGAAGAAACAGAAATGATATCGAATTACAAATGTACCTTCAGCTTGAAAGGAGATGAAAGTACAGGTGTGACGCAAAAGCAAATGCCAAATCAGCGTGACCAGTACGGGGATACCGTTCACCTATTTATAGGCACGGGACACAGCCCATACAAAATTACATTCATGCCCTTTACATTTGATAATAATTCTATAGTAATCCACCGAGGTCTGAATAGCCTTTTCATCTTTAAGTCGGTTTCATTTTCTGCTACCACGCCGAAGCTTTCCCGCTCACATCTTCGGCGCTGTATCAACCTTCGTATTATTTTGGGCTTCTCCTACTGTGATACCGAATCGAGTCCGAAGATACCTGTTCACACATCATACTCCAGAAATACTGTTAAATCCTGTTTTTGAGGACCTTCGTAAGCCGAAGGCCCCCAACACAATCCGTATGACTTGTGGGCCCGGGCCCCCGTGTCATAGACTGGGTTGTCTTGGTCCTTGGTGCCCGTCGGGCGAGATCTCCTGCGGCGATTGAGGGGCGCGCGGAAGGGTTTCCTTGAGTGAGGACTCTGGTGTTCTTGAAAAAGGGTTCACCTCCGTGTGAAGCAGTTACCCTTCCACATTCTCTCCCAATCGCTTGCGCCCCTTTGCCTTCGTGCTTTTTCGTTCCACGCCCGCGCTGCCGGTTGTGCCCTTTTGCCTTCGCGCTCCTCAGTTCCACGCCCGCGTCGCCGTGCACGCCATGGCTTCGCTCGGTCACCCCGACCGCTTCCAATCTGAGGCGGCGCTCAACCTGGTGCGCGGCCTGCTCGGGTGGAGTGCGCCACGCCTTGCCGAAAGGATTCACGCCGGCGCGGCTCCTCTCGGCGACCTTGCCGTCGGGAGTTCATGCTATTCGTCTCCTACATCTCCTGCGGGTTGGCGCTGCCGATCTCGCCTTTCTTCCTGCTGCTGTTGGAGGAGTTCGGGCTCCAACTTCAGCACCTTACTCCCCACTCCATCCTCCAAGCGGCCATCTTTGTCCACCTCTGCGAGATGTTCGTAGGGGTGGCCCCCTGTACTTCCCTCTTCCACCACTTCTTTGTGCTGGTCAAGTCTGGGAAGGCTAGGGATTCCTTGCAGGTTTATGCAACCGGGGGCTCAAGCTGGATTATCGACAGCAGATGCACAAACCACATGACGGGGGAGAAGAGAATGTTCACCTCCTACATCAAGAACAGGGATTCCCAGGATACTATTATCTCTGGAGATGGGAACCAAGGCAAGGTTAAAGGATTGGGCAAGATTGCTATCATGAACAAGCACTCGATTTCAAATGTGTTTTTAGTAGAGTCGCTCGGGTACAATTTGCTGTCTGTAAGTCAATTGTGTCATATGGGTTACAATTGTTTATTTACAAATATTGACATGTCTGTCTTTAGAAGGAGTGATGGTTCATTAGCCTTTAAGGGTGTATTAGACGACAAACTCTATTTAGTTGACTTTTTGAAAGAGAATGCCGATCTAGATGCATGCTTAATAGCTAAGACTAATATGGGTTGGCTTTGGCATCGCCGTCTAGCACATGTTGGGATGAAGAACCTTCATAAGCTTCTAAAGGGAGATAATGTGTTAGGACTAACCGATGTCTGTTTTGAGAAAGACAGACCTTGTACAGCTTGCCAAGCAGGGAAACAGGTGGGAGGCACTCATCACAGCAAGAATGTGATGACAACGTCAATACCACTGGAACTCCTTCACATGGACCTCTTCGGCCCCGTTGACTATCTTAGCATCGGGGGAAGTAAGTATGGTCTTGTGATAGTTGATGATTTTTCTCGCTTCACTTGGGTATTCTTTTTGCAGGACAAATCCGAAACCCAAGGAACCCTAAAGCGCTTCTTAAGGAGAGCTCAAAATGAGTTTGAGCTAAAGGTGAAGAAGATAAGAAGTGACAATGGGTCCGAGTTCAAGAATCTTCAAGTTGAAGAGTTTCTTGAGGAGGAAGGCATCAAGCACGAGTTCTTCGCTCCCTACACACCACAACAAAATGGTGTGGTAGAGAGAAAGAACAGGACACTAATCGACATGGCGATAACGATGCTTGGAGAGTACAAGACGCCTGAGCTGTTTTGGTCGGAAGCTGTGAACACAACTTGCCATGCCATAAACTGGCTCTATCTGCATCGCCTCCTCAAGAAGACCTCCTACAAACTCCTTACTGGTAACAAACCCAATGTTTCTTATTTTCGTGTATTTGGGAACAAATGTTACATTCTGGTGAAGAAAGGTAGTGTCGGTACCCTGAAACTAGGGTACCCCTTGCTACTGTATAAAGACGCAGTACCCACGTGGCTATCTTTAGTCGTGTGGTAAAGAGTTGTATGTGGGACCAGACCATGACTCGCCCCAGCCTCGGGCGACTACTCTGGGACCACAACAGTGCCTGACCCCACCACATGGGCGTGTCCGGAGATGCCACATGTCTAGAGAAGGTGATATACTCCAAGGCATCAACAGTAAGTCCGGACCCCCATGGGAGAGTGGCAGACCCCTGGATATACAGTCCGGACCCCCAAGGTTGGTCCAGGACCTCCACGTGTGCAAGCCGGACCCTTGGAATGGGAGCCAGACCCCCCCCCCCCGTATGGGGTCCGGGCCGCCCACAATGGGGTCCCAAGGCCCAGGACAGAACATACTCGGGCCTTGAATAGGACCTAGGCGGGGGTCCGGTGCATGTGTCTGGACCTAGTCTGGTGGGTTCCAGACCTGTCTGCATATACTCCTGCTCCCCGCTTAGGCGGAGACCCATTGCTGCCACGTGGCATACTGCGCACGGCTTAAGCCAACGGGCGGAACCTAGCATGACGCCTCTGGGCTACGCGCGCCTTCGCATTCATTACAGAGAACACGTATGCCTGTCCATCCCACTGATAGGTGGCGTGCACAGTCCACGATACGCGGGCCGTGCTGTTATTCACCATTACTCGTACGTTTCGGCTATCAATGATGCATGGACTGCGGTCATCAAGACTCCCGGTGATTACTCAGGCGTTACTAGCATTAATTACTCACATAATGTACTCCTTCCATTATGCTCCTGGGCCCGCATGTCGGGGCTCAACATCCTTGTATGTGCCTCCCTTAAACTATAAAAGGGAAGGCACATAGCGTTACAGGGACAGGTTTTACACAGGCTCTCAGACTCACACACAAGCTCATACTCTCAAGTTCACAGACACTCAATACAACATACACACAATGGAGGTAGGGTTTTACGCTCCGGCGGCCTGAACCACTATAATCCCTTGTGTGCTCTTGTGTTCATCGACTATCCACCAAATAGGCAAAACGCTTAGGCCCCATCCTCATCTTAGGATTAGGGCGGGTGCATTCCACCACCCGGCCGGAGAATTTTCTCTCCGACATTTGGCACGCCGTGTAGGGGGCTTTGGCTTTAGGTTTTCGCCTGTCTTCCTGCTCGACACGATGGTCCAGATTGTCAAGCACCACGACTTGACTCCTGAGGATTTCCTTATGGAGGAAGAGGATGCGTCTTCCATGCCACGGGGCTCCAACCGCCCTGCGCCTGGTGCTGCTGCTGTGCACGCTGCGCGGCAGCACACACCCACACACTCATCCAGGGCTCCGTCAAGGGCTGCTCCTGGGGCGCTGTCTACAGCCAGGGAGTTGCTACGCCACCCTCCGAGCTCCACAGCCTCATTGGGGGCCATGAAGCACTAGCATGACAATGTCGACTGTCTGCTCCGCATGGCGCATTCTGGCTCGGCCAGACCCAGGCCTCGTTCATTTCGGCGTCAACGTGAGGCGTCAGTGTCAGTGCGCTCACTCTTGGTGAAGGCTGCACCGACTGAGGACCTGCGGGCGGAGCTCAACCGCCAGCGTGCGGGCGAGGATGCCCCAATTTCTCTGGAGAGACCTGATGACCTGCGGGCAGAACTCAACCGCAGGCGTGCAGGCAAGGATGCACGAGTCTATCTAGAGAGGGCGTGTGAGCGTCGGCTAAACTTCGAGAGTCGCAACCTCGACTAGGACTTCGCTCCGCTCGCGTCACAAACTCCAAGGGGTGCCCGAACCCACACAGGTGTCCAATTGGTCGGCGTGTGTTGTGCCGCGCTAGCGGACCACCTCCGCGCAGCGACTTGGCCACCCAAGTTTCGGCCACACCTGCCAGAAAAGTACGACGGTACATCAAACCCGTTAGAATTTTTTAGCAGGTTTACATCACCGCCATTACGGCAGCTGGTGGAAACACTGCTATGATGGCGAGCTACTTCCATGTAGCCTTGACCGGGCCGGCCTGGACCTGGCTCATGAATCTCACCCCAGGGTCCATCTACTCCTGGGAAGAGCTCTGCGCACGGTTCACAGCGAACTTTGCCAGTGCTTATCAGTAGCATGGCGTGGAGGCTCATCTCCATGCTGTAACGCAAGAACCCGGGGAGACTCTCCGGGCTTTCATCGCTCACTTCACCAAGGTACGCGGGACCATACCTCGTGTCTCCGATGCCTCTATCATCACTGCTTTCTGATAGGGGGTGCGTGATGAGAAAATGTTGGAGAAGCTGGCGACACATGACGTGGAGATCATCACCACGCTCTTCGCTCTGGCCGACAAATGTGCCAGAGCCACCGAGGGCCGTGCATGGCACTTGGCACCACCGACCGAAGTTACCCAGCCGGGTGGCTCGGGTCCCGCTACCCAGGGCGGTAGCAAGAAGAAGAAGAACTGCAACCACGAGAGGCTGTAGTCTGCTGCTCTGGTCGTCGTAGTTGTGACTGGGGGCCGGAACGAGCGCAACAAGCACCCACGGCCACAGGGAGGCAACAGTGGGTCATGCCCTGTGCACCCTAACAGTCGCCACAGCACTTCAGAGTGCCACAAGATCATCAAGCTCACGAAGCGCGTTAGTGAGCGACGCGAGCAAGCCTCCAAGGATGGCTCGCCACCTCGTCGACGGCCTGGCAAGGAGAAGGTCGATGAAGGTGACGCGGCCGCGGGAGAACGGGACCTCGGGTATCAGTCTCCCGAGGGGGTCCTAAAGGATGTTTTCACTGGAGACTCCGACTCTAGTGGCAACAGCGACCGCCGCAAGAAGTTGTACGTGATGTACGGCGGGAGCTAGGAACTCACCTCCCGCAGGAACGTTAAGTCCCTACGCCGAGAGGTCCTTTCGACGTCCCAGGGGTCCCGAAGGCTGCTCCACATCAGCGGTGGAGGAGCACCACTATCTCCTTCAGGGCATCCGACAGCCCCGACAACATGGTAGGGGCTGGTATACTATCGCTCATCACCACCCCTGTCATCGCCAACATGCGGCTGCATCATGTCTTGATTGACGGTGGGGTTGGGCTCAACGTCATCAGCCATGCTACATTCAAGCAGCTACAGATCCCAGGGTCCCGACTACGACCCTCACGTCCATTCTCTAGAGTGGGCCCACAATCGGTGTATCCCCTTGGGAGCATCGCACTCCCGGTTACATTCGGGACTGAGGAAAACTTCCGCACGGAGAATGTCCAGTTCGATGTTGCGGAGGTTAACCTCCCCTTCAATGCCATCATTGGCAGGCCGGCTCTGTATTGGTTCATGGCCATTGCCCATTATGGGTATTTGGTCCTCAAGATGCGTCCCCAGCTGGGGTCCTCACCGTGCGGGGTGACCGCGCCGCCGCGCTGGCGGCTGTCGAGAAGCTGCACGCCCTGGCGGCAGAAACTTCTCGCCCGGACAATGGAGGGAGGGACCCCTCGACCTCCGGTACCAAGGCGCCTACCAAGGTGCCAAAGGTGCAGCCATCCGGAACAGACAGCAGTCCCATCAAGACCATCCAGGTCGGCGTGGATTCTTCCCAGACCACCCGCATCTCGAGAAATCTAGAGGAGAAATAGGAACTCGCGCTCGTCGCCTTCCTCCGGGCAAATGTCGACATTTTCGCATGGGAACCGTCGCAGATGCCTGGGATCCCCAGGGAGGTGATTGAGCACCATCTGAAGATCCACCCTGACGCCAAATCGATGAGTCAGAAGCCTCGGAGATAGTCCGTTGAGCGGCTGGACTTCATCCGTGAGGAAGTCTGGAAGCTGCTAAAAGCCGGCTTCAACGAAGAGGTTCATCACCCCGTATGACTAGCCAACCCAGTCATCGTTCCAAAGGCAAATGGGAAGCTTCGGATGTGCATCGACTACACCAGCCTTAATAAGGTTTTCCCAAGGACCCGTATCCACTTCAACGCATAGATCAAATTGTGGATTTTACCTCCGGGTGCGACCTCTTGTCCTTCTTAGATGCTTACTCTGGTTTCCATCAGATCCAGATGTCTAGGGAAGATAGGAAGCATACCACTTTTGTAACAGTGGATGGGCTTTATTGTTATGTTGTAATGACCTACGGTCTGAAGAACGCCTTGCCAACATTTGTACGGGCGATGAGTAAGACCTTCGGGGACCTAAATAGGGACAGGATAGAGATATATGTCGATGACATCATGGTCAAGACTAAGAGGGGGTCGACTCTGGTGGAAGACCTGACCCTAGTCTTTGACAAGCTGCGGGCGACGCGCACGAAGCTGAACCCAGACAAGTGCGTCTTTGGTGTCTCCGCTTGAAAGTTGCTAGGATTCCTGGTTTCGCACCGGGGCATTGAAGCAAACCCAGAGAAGATCAGGGCAATTGAGACAATGAGGCCTCCGGCCCAGATCAAGGATGTCCAGAAGCTTACGAGGTCCCTGACTGCCCTTAGCCGCTTCATCTCACGGCTGGCTGAGAGGGCGCTACCCTTCTTCAAGCTCCTACGGAAGTCCGGTCCATTCTCTTGGACCGAGGAGGCAGAGCGAGCCTTCCAAGAGTTGAAGCAGCACCTTGTGTCCCTACCAATACTGGTAGCTCTGGAGCCAGGGAGACGCTGTACTTATACATTGCAGCGGCTGCAGAGGCGGTGAGCATGGTGCTAGTCGTCGAAAGGATGGCGCAAGATTCCTAGGGGAGTCAGGAGGTTCCCCTAGGAGAAGGTGGTGGTCCAACCACCACGGACCTCGAGGGCCCGGGACCAACTGTAGGGGTTCGGACCATACAGAAGTCGGTCTACTACGTCAGCGAGGTCCTCCATGAGGCGAAGGCTAGGTACCTTGAGACGCACAAGCTCCTCTATGCTGTGCTTGTTGCGTCCAGGAAGCTACGCCACTATTTCCAGGCACACAGGGTTGTGGTGGTGACCTCCTTCCCGTTAAGAGCCATCCTCCAAAACTCTAACGCCACAGGCAACATCACCAAGTGGGTTGCGGAGCTTGCTGAGTTCCAGCTAGACTTCCAGCCTCGCCACGCTGTCAAGAGCCAAGTTCTGGCTGACTTCATCATGGAGTGGACCCCTCCCCCGAGCGCTCCTGGGGGTCCGGATCCCGATTCGGACCCCACACCTGTGGAGCCCAGGGTCCCGGTTTTCACCTAGCCCCACTGGACGCTCTTCTTCGACGGATCCGCCCGCCAGCAGGGTGGCGGTGCTGGGGTGGTCCTCGTCGACCCATGCGGAAATCAAGTGAAGTACATGGTGCACCTTGAGTTCAAGGCCACCAACAACATGGCAGAGTACGAGGCGCTTATCTTCGGCTTGTCAGCAGCCCTATCCCTAGGGATCCGCCAGCTCCTCGTGAAGGGGGACTCCCAGCTAATCATCAAGCAGGTCCGTGGGGAATGTAGCTGCAATGAGCCCAGGCTCGCAGCTTACCTCCTCCACGTAAGGAAGCTGGAGAAAGACTTCACGGTCCTAGAACTGCAACATGTTCCTCGAGCTAACAACTTAGCGGTAGATGAACTCTCTACGAGGGCATCAACTTGGGCACCCATGCCTGAGGGCGTCTTTGAAAGACGGCTGTTGAGACCTACCACCCAGCCTGCCGAACCGAGCGAAGGGGGTGAGACTAGCACCTCGAAGCTAGAGGTCCCGGTGGCGTATCATCAGCAGAACCCACCAAGGTTTGTGTGTGCTACAGGGGGTCCTACCAACCTCTTAGCGCCACAGCCAGTAGCTCAAAGTGGTCTCGATGCATGGATCTCCGAGATCCGGGCCTCCCTGAAGGAAAATATCCTTCCTGAAGATCATGTGTCTGCTGAGCGCATAGTGCGGCTGGCTAAACGATACGCGGTGGTAGAAGGGGATCTCTACCGTCGTGGCGCCAACGACATTCTCATGCGGTGCATCTCCCAGGAGGAGGGCCGTGAGCTGCTCACGGAGATCCATGGATGTGAGTGCAGAAGTCATTCCTCATCCCGCACACTGGTCGGTAAGGCCTTCCGACACGGTTTCTACTGGCCAACCGCTCTCCAGGATGCAACTGAGATGGTAAAGTCCCGCAAGGCATGTCAGTTCCATGCAAAGCAGATACACACACCAGCTCAGGCTTGGCCAATCGCCGTATGGGGGGTGGATATCCTGGGACCATTCCCCAGGGTCGTCGGCGGGTACCGATTCCTCTTTGTCACCATCGACAAGTTCACAAAGTGGCCAGAGGCCACCCCTATGGTCAATATCACCTAGGGTGCTGCTGTTGCTTTCCTTAGGTCGACTGTCTGTAGATTTGGGGTCCCAAGCCTTATCATTACAAACAACGGGACCCAGTTTACAAGTCAGCTCTTCCAGGAGTATTGCGAGGGCATCGGCACCCAGCTCTGCTTTGCGTCTGTGGCTCATCCCAAGAGCAACGGTCAGGCTGAGAGGGCAAACGCAGAAATCCTCAGGGAACTCAAGACACACACCTATGACTGCTTGAAAAAGCATGGTGCAAATTGGGTCAACGAGCTTCCGTCCGTGCTATGGGGGAATCGGACCACGCCCAGCCGAGCTACCGGGGAGACCCCGTTCTTCCTAGTCTACGGGGCCGAAGCCTGCCTTCCCCCGGACATTATTATGGGCTCCCCACGGGTCCAGTCTTTCAATGAGACTATGCAGGAACAGCTACGGCGTGAGGACGTTGTAACACCCGGTTTTTAGGGATCCAAAACCCGGGGTTAACATAAACACCAGGTATGCTGGGACCAAGTCTCATACATATGATGTATAGTGGCACAGGATCGAATGTCACATCTTTATATATAACAGGAGTTCTATACAAAATAAATGATTACATTATAAGGAGACAACGGTCCAGCAACCCAAAGTTGACTGGGAGACGACGACCTAGACCTCTCACGAACTCATCACAGCATCCTCCATGAGCATCATCCTGCAGTACCTGGTCCTGACCTGTGGTGTATGTGAGACAGCAAGAGTGAGCTCACATACGTTCATCGCTCAACAAGTTGTGGGGAATAATGTGCATGAACTCGCCAAAGGTGGGAGCTCACGTGAAGTGTAAGGCTTACCAAAGAAGATGGTTAGAGCTGAGCATTGCTTTTAAAGTTGGTCAAAATTTTATTAGCAATTACTAAGTATAAGTAAATACCAAACCCAATTAAGTAATAGATCAAAAGTAACCACATCACCTGCAATGCAATGCATATGACAAATTGAGTTTAGTTCCATAATTTAATCATGTGAGTGTCCGAGCTGCTCATGACCGTGAGCACGGCTAGTATACCAGTTTTACACTCTGCAGAGGTTGCGCATCTTTACCCACAAGTCGTGTTACCCATCTGCCAAGGGGTCATGAATCCCATACACCTCTACCAAGGAAGTGAGGCAGGGTAGCACTACGAGGCCTTTACAAAGTTCCACTAGCTTCCGAAAACCCGCTACAGTTTATAGGAAGATCCAGTACAGGAATCCCTTGCAGGACCGCCATCGCAGCAAAATCCTCCCGAGGGCCTCCCCGCACTGACCTCTCCCCTACTGCCCTTGCCCCTTTCGGGTAAGGTAGTCTTCCACTAGCTTTCCTAATTAATCAGCCAAGGGCATCCCATACTACCCTTGTGGTAGCACTGTTTTCCCGGGTGGTCGCTCCATGTTCCAATTAACATAATGATCTTAACATGAACCATAAATAACAACTGATAACAAAAGTATAATCATGAATAGTAAGGTGTATCTCTATACCCAAAGCCACATATAGCACTAGCAAGTATTACCCAGAAAGATCAGTGGTAAACAAGGTATAAAGATAATCAAACTAGGGTAACCTATTGGGTCCCATCAAAATTAACCTATGCAGATCATTATGATTAATCAGAACATGAGTAGGTGAAAAGAAGTGATCAAGGGCACAACTTGCCTGGGCCTTGAGAATCCAGGTACCAGGATGATCTTCAGGTGATATGTATCCTCACTGCTAGTCGTAGCAATACAAACATACATGATATAGGCAAAATTAACATTACACCAAACATAAGAACAAAATACATAATAATAATCTACACATTAAGATAAGATCATAGGAAAAAGAATTATTAATTTTGGAGTTGTAGAATTCAAGTTATGAATTTCCTAAGATTTTAAGGTGATTATAATATGATTAAATGATAAATAAATTTTCTGACAGAGTTCATGTCAAAACAGTGATTCTAAATGGTAGAGAATATTATTACAAAATTTTAGGAATTGGAATGACTCAATTTGGAGCTAAAATGAATTAGTTATGAATTAATTAAGTTTCTAGATTTATTTTAACACTAAAAATCATTTTCTAAATCATTTTCTTTGATTTTCCTATTCACTGGACTGGGCCTCATTTAATGGAAAACGCAGGGGGCTCGGTGTAAGTCGTCCCAGACACAGCGCACAGTCGCCCAGGGACGGCGGGTTGATTCCTCGGTTTTCCAGGGTTTCTTTAACAAAATCGCCACAGCGAAAGGGTATCGGGCCGTTCTGGCCGTTGGATCACACACGGACGGCTCGGATTAGACTTAGTATAACCCGAACCGGTATGCGCCCAGAGCCGTGGGATCCACGATCGACGGCACGGATTTAATGAACCTCAGATCTACTCTGCACCGCTGGATCTCGCATCTACGGTCTCTGTGCGATCGAGCGAAGGGGTATCCCTAATCTAATCGGGTTCGTCCGTCCATGATCCGACGGCGCGAGTTCATCGTCCCAACCCGACCGGAGCTCGGCGGCGCACCAATCCATCCACGGCGGGGCACCACCGGCGAGCGCACGATCCGGTCAACCGCTACCCCGTGCCCAAAATTAAACAGTGCTACGCGTACAAGGGGTCAAGGCGAGATCGATCGTGGGCTTTTTACCTCGGATTGTCGACTCGACGGCGTTGGCCACGGCGTGGTGCGGATCCGTGGCGAAAACGAAGTCCGGCGAGCAATTCACGCCGAGCGGAAGCCAATCTTCGCAGTCCGAGCACGCGTATAGTTTCCCTGGGGTCCGGCGAACTCAACCGGCCACCCACGGGCCGCCCGGCGGCAATGTAGAGCGGAGTCGACGGCGGCGGGTCACTCCCTCTCGCTGCGGACGCAATTTCTGGAGGTGGCGGCGGCCTTCTCTTGCTTGAGCTCACGGTGGACGAGGGAAGGGGTCGTGGAGCTTCGGCTTTATACCCAAGGAGCGATCCGCGGCCGTTGCACGGACGCCGAGACCCACGGTGAGCCATGCGGAGTCCGCGCGGCGCGATCGGCAGGGCCGTTGAAGACGGACCCGACAAGTGGGCCCGCGGACCAGAGACAGACGGTGAGCGAGTAGCGCGAAGGGAGGGAGCGGCTGACAGCGGAGGCCCGCGAATCAGAGAGAGGGAGAGCAGGCGAGCGCGCGTGCGAGCGACTGGGCAGGGGGCCCCACCCGTCAGCGGTGACAGGAGCGCGGCAAGCGTGAGGATGACGCGCGGGCCCGGTCTGTCGGCGCCAGGTTTCTGGTGTGGGCCGGCGCGCGCGAGTTAGTGGGCTGAAATGCGTGAGGTCGGCCCAACTAGCTCATTTATCTTTTTCTTTTTATATTTTCTGTTTTCCTTTTTCATTTTCAAATCCAAATTGAGTTCAAGTTCAAATTCAAACTTTTGTGTGGATCTTCATTTATAATCTCATCTTTTTGAAATTAAAAATGCTAAACCTGAAGATATTTGGTTATTCATTGTATGTATATTTTCATATCTCTTCTCTTTTCTCCCATTTATTTTCTATTTTCTATTTTTCCTTTCCATTTGAATTTCAAATCAACACAAGTTTAAAGTTCAAACACTTAATTTGGATACACATATAGAACTCCAGCATAATGTGCAAAAACCTATTTTATGTATTTCTTTATTTATTTTAGTTCTTTTAGACAAGCTTTTAATCATATAGTAGAATAATCCCTACCTTATAACTTCTAGGGAAATCAAAATTTATGTTGTAGACTTATATATGTTAAGAAATAGTTTAACCATAATTCTTTTATATATCCTAACCCAAAGGCAATTTAGATTTTAATTATGTGTTTTTAACATATTCATGAGTGGAAACTCCTAAATTATGATTATCTTTAAGGAAAGGTGTTTTGATTTATAATCTTTGAGAATTTTTCCTTGTCTTCACAAGATTGAACTTTAGGGTGTTACAAATCCTACCCCCCTTAAAAATAATCTCGTCCCCGAGATTTGTAAGAAAAGGGATGTATACTTATATTGTTCTCGAAACATATGCACAAACAAAGAAATCTCAGCATGAGGTATAATTCTTTAACAAAACATAGGGTCAATAGACCTTATTGTTCCTTCTAGAGTAATATCATATCATCTACTAACTAAAGTAACATCTAGATCTTATAAATCATCATAATCTATATCTATGTAGCTTGGTGAAGCTGGTGGTGGTGGTGGAGGTTGTTGTTGTTGTCTCTCCAGCCGTGCTTGCCTTATTTCTTGGCGGGCTTGACGTATTTCCTCGCGTTGTTGTCTTATCTGATTCTGCATCTCGGTCACCATGTCTGTTAACTGTTGTATTACCAGTCTTTGGGTAGCAACCACTTGATTGAGGTCAACAGGTGGAGGATTTGGAGGATTCATTTTCTGTTTGTTGTTACGTGATAATCTTTCCTTTCCTGGTATTGACCATGAAAGTTAGAAGCATGTGGTAATAGTTTTGCAAAGGAAATTACTAAGCGGAATGGATAAGCTAGTAGTTGGTTATAATCTATAGATTCTTTGGTAGGGCTTAATTTATGTCCAGATTGGGGTAACCAATCATATAAGGTGAATATCTAAGGGTAGGATGGAATCTGTCAAGATGAGAGATATATATGGGTGAGGTAGACTACAAGATGTAGGTTAGAAGTTTGTTTGTTATTAGGTGGGAATAGAAAGGTTATACCATTTATCATGGTTCTATGGGTTGGGTTAGCTCATGGTTGAATTGATCCAATGTGCTAAGTTAAGTTAATACATGGCTAGTAGGGTCTAATCCATGTTACAAGTATTAACTAACCTGTTTGAGTGGGTCGCATTGGGTTAGTTCAAATTAGATGGCAACTAGATTAGTTTAGCATAACTAGATAAGACCTAATTAATTTTTTTTTTAGAGTAGTTTAGGTTGAATGGGGTCTAGGTATGACCAGATTAATCTAGATAAGATCTAAAATATAGTTATATGACTGGTTTAGTCTAGATAAGATCCAATTAATTGGGTTTAAATCATGGTTGTTATTCTATAGTGGGGTCAATATGCTAATTAGGGCAAGATGAATCCATAAGGATAAGGTAGAGTCTTTTAGGGTCAGTTAGTTCTATCAAGATGGGATAAGTAAAGTGGTTAGGATAAGATAAATTCTTCAAGGTAAGATAAATCCATTAAGAGAGAACCTCTTAAGATAAGATGGGTCTAGATACATTAGGAGAAGTTAAGACCTTTTGAGATAAGATAGATCTATGAGTGTAGGATAGAATTTCTTTAAGATGAGATGAATCTATTAAGATAGGGGAGAATCTTTTAAGATAAGATGGGTATTGGTTAGAATGAGATCTTTCAGGATAGGATAAATCTCTTAAGCTAGATATGTTCCATGGGGATAATCCAGGTTGTTTAGTTATTTTATAAATATATTTTTATACCTATGTGTATATGCAGATGCAATTGTGGACATTACTCCACAACCCATCACACTCAATCAAAGATCCAAATCAAACAAGTATCATAAGAACAAACATTCAAGTTCATAGATATCTATAAAAATAGTTTTGTTTTTTTGTTTCTAGGATTAGGTCTCCTATTCCTAAAGGTCACTTTAGGCACTGGATTTCAAAGTGTGAAATCCACATTTGTCTTTAGAATGAAAAGATAAGATTAATCAGAGTAAAGCGGAAATAGATGAGAAAAGATTAAGGTGAGTTTAGAAAAGAATCAGAGTAGCAAAGGTAAGTAGATAATGGTTGTCCAGTTCTATCTAGGTTTCGTCCTACAGTCAACATTCCTCTGATACCACTTCTGTAACACCCGGTTTTTAGGGATCCAAAACCCGGGGTTAACATAAACACCAGGTATGCTGGGACCAAGTCTCATACATATGATGTATAGTGGCACAGGATCGAATGTCACATCTTTATATATAACAGGAGTTCTATACAAAATAAATGATTACATTATAAGGAGACAACGGTCCAGCAACCCAAAGTTGACTGGGAGACGACGACCTAGACCTCTCACGAACTCATCACAGCATCCTCCATGAGCATCATCCTGCAGTACCTGGTCCTGACCTGTGGTGTATGTGAGACAGCAAGAGTGAGCTCACATACGTTCATCGCTCAACAAGTTGTGGGGAATAATGTGCATGAACTCGCCAAAGGTGGGAGCTCACGTGAAGTGTAAGGCTTACCAAAGAAGATGGTTAGAGCTGAGCATTGCTTTTAAAGTTGGTCAAAATTTTATTAGCAATTACTAAGTATAAGTAAATACCAAACCCAATTAAGTAATAGATCAAAAGTAACCACATCACCTGCAATGCAATGCATATGACAAATTGAGTTTAGTTCCATAATTTAATCATGTGAGTGTCCGAGCTGCTCATGACCGTGAGCACGGCTAGTATACCAGTTTTACACTCTGCAGAGGTTGCGCATCTTTACCCACAAGTCGTGTTACCCATCTGCCAAGGGGTCATGAATCCCATACACCTCTACCAAGGAAGTGAGGCAGGGTAGCACTACGAGGCCTTTACAAAGTTCCACTAGCTTCCGAAAACCCGCTACAGTTTATAGGAAGATCCAGTACAGGAATCCCTTGCAGGACCGCCATCGCAGCAAAATCCTCCCGAGGGCCTCCCCGCACTGACCTCTCCCCTACTGCCCTTGCCCCTTTCGGGTAAGGTAGTCTTCCACTAGCTTTCCTAATTAATCAGCCAAGGGCATCCCATACTACCCTTGTGGTAGCACTGTTTTCCCGGGTGGTCGCTCCATGTTCCAATTAACATAATGATCTTAACATGAACCATAAATAACAACTGATAACAAAAGTATAATCATGAATAGTAAGGTGTATCTCTATACCCAAAGCCACATATAGCACTAGCAAGTATTACCCAGAAAGATCAGTGGTAAACAAGGTATAAAGATAATCAAACTAGGGTAACCTATTGGGTCCCATCAAAATTAACCTATGCAGATCATTATGATTAATCAGAACATGAGTAGGTGAAAAGAAGTGATCAAGGGCACAACTTGCCTGGGCCTTGAGAATCCAGGTACCAGGATGATCTTCAGGTGATATGTATCCTCACTGCTAGTCGTAGCAATACAAACATACATGATATAGGCAAAATTAACATTACACCAAACATAAGAACAAAATACATAATAATAATCTACACATTAAGATAAGATCATAGGAAAAAGAATTATTAATTTTGGAGTTGTAGAATTCAAGTTATGAATTTCCTAAGATTTTAAGGTGATTATAATATGATTAAATGATAAATAAATTTTCTGACAGAGTTCATGTCAAAACAGTGATTCTAAATGGTAGAGAATATTATTACAAAATTTTAGGAATTGGAATGACTCAATTTGGAGCTAAAATGAATTAGTTATGAATTAATTAAGTTTCTAGATTTATTTTAACACTAAAAATCATTTTCTAAATCATTTTCTTTGATTTTCCTATTCACTGGACTGGGCCTCATTTAATGGAAAACGCAGGGGGCTCGGTGTAAGTCGTCCCAGACACAGCGCACAGTCGCCCAGGGACGGCGGGTTGATTCCTCGGTTTTCCAGGGTTTCTTTAACAAAATCGCCACAGCGAAAGGGTATCGGGCCGTTCTGGCCGTTGGATCACACACGGACGGCTCGGATTAGACTTAGTATAACCCGAACCGGTATGCGCCCAGAGCCGTGGGATCCACGATCGACGGCACGGATTTAATGAACCTCAGATCTACTCTGCACCGCTGGATCTCGCATCTACGGTCTCTGTGCGATCGAGCGAAGGGGTATCCCTAATCTAATCGGGTTCGTCCGTCCATGATCCGACGGCGCGAGTTCATCGTCCCAACCCGACCGGAGCTCGGCGGCGCACCAATCCATCCACGGCGGGGCACCACCGGCGAGCGCACGATCCGGTCAACCGCTACCCCGTGCCCAAAATTAAACAGTGCTACGCGTACAAGGGGTCAAGGCGAGATCGATCGTGGGCTTTTTACCTCGGATTGTCGACTCGACGGCGTTGGCCACGGCGTGGTGCGGATCCGTGGCGAAAACGAAGTCCGGCGAGCAATTCACGCCGAGCGGAAGCCAATCTTCGCAGTCCGAGCACGCGTATAGTTTCCCTGGGGTCCGGCGAACTCAACCGGCCACCCACGGGCCGCCCGGCGGCAATGTAGAGCGGAGTCGACGGCGGCGGGTCACTCCCTCTCGCTGCGGACGCAATTTCTGGAGGTGGCGGCGGCCTTCTCTTGCTTGAGCTCACGGTGGACGAGGGAAGGGGTCGTGGAGCTTCGGCTTTATACCCAAGGAGCGATCCGCGGCCGTTGCACGGACGCCGAGACCCACGGTGAGCCATGCGGAGTCCGCGCGGCGCGATCGGCAGGGCCGTTGAAGACGGACCCGACAAGTGGGCCCGCGGACCAGAGACAGACGGTGAGCGAGTAGCGCGAAGGGAGGGAGCGGCTGACAGCGGAGGCCCGCGAATCAGAGAGAGGGAGAGCAGGCGAGCGCGCGTGCGAGCGACTGGGCAGGGGGCCCCACCCGTCAGCGGTGACAGGAGCGCGGCAAGCGTGAGGATGACGCGCGGGCCCGGTCTGTCGGCGCCAGGTTTCTGGTGTGGGCCGGCGCGCGCGAGTTAGTGGGCTGAAATGCGTGAGGTCGGCCCAACTAGCTCATTTATCTTTTTCTTTTTATATTTTCTGTTTTCCTTTTTCATTTTCAAATCCAAATTGAGTTCAAGTTCAAATTCAAACTTTTGTGTGGATCTTCATTTATAATCTCATCTTTTTGAAATTAAAAATGCTAAACCTGAAGATATTTGGTTATTCATTGTATGTATATTTTCATATCTCTTCTCTTTTCTCCCATTTATTTTCTATTTTCTATTTTTCCTTTCCATTTGAATTTCAAATCAACACAAGTTTAAAGTTCAAACACTTAATTTGGATACACATATAGAACTCCAGCATAATGTGCAAAAACCTATTTTATGTATTTCTTTATTTATTTTAGTTCTTTTAGACAAGCTTTTAATCATATAGTAGAATAATCCCTACCTTATAACTTCTAGGGAAATCAAAATTTATGTTGTAGACTTATATATGTTAAGAAATAGTTTAACCATAATTCTTTTATATATCCTAACCCAAAGGCAATTTAGATTTTAATTATGTGTTTTTAACATATTCATGAGTGGAAACTCCTAAATTATGATTATCTTTAAGGAAAGGTGTTTTGATTTATAATCTTTGAGAATTTTTCCTTGTCTTCACAAGATTGAACTTTAGGGTGTTACAGACGTGGACTTCATCGACGAGCGCAGATGGTGAGCGGCAATCCGAAATGCATGGTACAACCAAGCGCTCAAGCGCTACCACCAACGGTTCGTGCATAGTAGGAAGCTCAGGGTCGGGGACCTAGTCCTAAGGCGAGTACTGAACCGAGAAGGGCTCCACAAACTCTCCCCCGGTTGGGAGGGACCCTTCAAGGTGACGGAAATATGCCGACCCGGGTGTGTCTGCCTTGCCACAACTGAAGGAGTGCTTCTTCCCAATCCTTGGAACATAGAGCATCTCCGTAAGTTCTACCCATAGAAGCGAAACTGGGGGGTTGAGTTTTCTTCCTTAGTAACTGGATTCTGCATTTGTGTTCGTCAATCCGGTGAGGTCCGCCCTCGTGAGCCCGTGTCACACCCGTTTTTAGAAGGCAAACCGAATGCGAACCATGTACGTGCCAGGATCAGCAATTCACGTACACAGCAGTTACATAACTGGACATCATCACACAGTGCTCTAATAATAACATAAAAGGGTAATAATAGTCGATTACATCATATGTCTGAGACATCCACATAGTCTTTACAATAATCAAAGTGCGGAAAAGAAACGTAGATACACGCGGCCTTCACATGCAGCCGACTGGGGGTTGCCGCTAACCCACGCCTAGAACTCGTCGTAATCTTGGAACTCCTGGAAGTCTCCTTCCACGGCTTCATCTTCTCCTGAGAAGTGGTTGCAATGCTGACAAGCTGGGGATGGGGGAGTTGGTGTGTAGAGCAAGGGTGAGTACACATCAACATACTCAGCAAGTATCCTGTCTGGCTGTAGTGGACTAGCTTTATGTGGGGATAAGTCAAGCAGTTGCTTTTAGTTGGTTAGATTATTATTACTAGTAGAGAAAGCCAAGTTTTAGAATGAACCCACGTTATTAACCCAAACGTACTCCTTTCCAAATGGAAAGAGTACCACTTACCATTACCAGAGTCAATACCAAAACCAACAATCTCATTGCCACCTGTAATCCGAACATCTCTGATCAAGTACCACTAATCAATGGAGCTCCCTTGGCCGCTCATAACCGCGAGCACGACTGATATATCAGTTTTCATACACTCTGTAGAGGTTGCGCACTTTACCCACAAGCTGTGATTTCCCTTTCTGCCCGGAGATCATGACTCTCCATTGATCACTACCAAGGTGACCCAGCAGGGTATCATTATGTAGCCTTTACAAAGATTCCCCGGGGCTGTAGCCGCCCGTTAGGTTTCCTAAATGTACCGCACTCCTCCCCAAGGGGCGAACCAAACTTGGCAGAGCGAGCCGCATACACTGAGCCCCATTGACGGCACGACGGCTAAGCAAACTACACCCCGGTTCCTCTAATTACTCAGCTAAGGGCATCCCATTCCACCCTCATGGTTGCACTGTTTTCCCGGGTGGTCATCCAACGAACAGGTCCTTACGGAGAGGCACTCGAGAAACCGCTCGAGCCCCCTTGAATACAACAAGTACAACATCATAATAAAGGAGGGAAACAGCGTATCATTCATAATTCTCATCATGTTCATTGATTAAAGTTGAGCAATAGCATAAAGCTAAACCATAATAATCCAACCCAAATAGGTAAACAAGGACATGAATAACAAAAGCTAGTCAATCCTTAAGTATAACTGTGTAAATGCGGGAAGTGAATTAAGAATGTATAGGACAAAGATAGGTCAAGGGACACTTGCCTCCACCAACCAGCTGCTGCTCAGGGGCTTCTCCAGCTAGTTCCTCGGACTCTTCAACCAAATCGTTCTCTATACGAGCGCAAACATACATACATCCACACATTTAATACAAAAGAACAATACACCATACAATAGAATACAATAAATAAACAGACGTTCCACGCGGGGCTCACAATTAGGGTTGAGAGAGAAAGAGGAAAAGACAGTCGAGTCTACGGCCCAGAAGCGATCACGTTACATAATTATAAATTAAACCATTCGCTTAATAGAAGGGTATTAATTTGGCCACTGCATTTAGCATAAAGTAAAGTCATGTTCCACATTTAATCATTATAAATAGATAAAGATGAATGAAAGAGAGTGGTCGCACGGCGAGACGTACGACACAACATTTAGATTGAATTAAGAAGTAAACGACTCGCCGCACGACAGAGCGCGCAACAAGATTCTTGCATTAATTAAAGACAAACGTTAAGCGTTGCACGACGAAATGCACGACGGCTTACATCAACTGAACTGCATTTAAACGAATCATCGCGCGACGAAGCACGCAACGCAGCACTTTAATAAATATAAATTAAAATAATCATCGCGCGACACAACATATTAATAAAGACGAATTTAGAATGAACCGTCGCGACGCAGCACATCGACTAAACCAAAAATTAAAATAGATTAGAACGAGGGTTAAACGCAGCGTGACTACGGTCGCACTCGCGGGGGCACGCTGCGCGTGCCGACGGCACGCGAACCGTGCAGGCGCGCGGGACACGAGTCGCTGGGGCACGGGCGCAGGCAGGTTACTGCGCGGGAGAAATCAAATGAGACAAATGGATCAGGGGGAGGGGAGAGAGAGAGGTGGAAGAGGGAGAGGGAGGTTACTGCGCGGGAGAAATCAAATGAGACAAATGGATCAGGGGGAGGGGGCGCGCATGGGGAGGGCAGGGGCGCCAGGGGCGCGCGGGCCGGACTAGGCCGGGCTGGACCGGGCTGGGCCAGGCTGCGACACATCACGGATCGAAACCCACGACACGCACGACCACTAAACAGAATCCGATCGTGAACTAAAAATCCGAAACGGGGCAAGACGAACACGCGACATCAGACAAAGAAATGTGCTTCGACATGATGCAACACCTATGACACTTAGGTTTTGTTTATACATGACACGGACACCCGTCACTATACTGCTTTGAAATTGAGAAGAAGGAGCGAAATGGGAAAAGGAAAGAGAGTAACCCCTGAATTTGGTGAGTGAAGAGAATAAAAAATTCTACCCCCAAATTCAGGGCGTTACAAACCTATCCCCCTTAAAAGAATCTCGCCCTCGAGATTCAGGGTTGGCTAGCAAAGAGCTCAGGGTATTTAGCCATCAGATCATCTTCACGCTCCCAAGTTGCTTCTTCCTCAGAGTGGTGACTACATCTAACTTTGCACATTCTGATAGTCTTCCTCTGGGTGACTCTGTCTGCAGTCTCAAGAATCTGCGCCGGCTTCTCTATGTAGGTCAAGTCCTCCTGGACCTCCAGACCTTCCACTGGCAACTGCTCTTCTGGCACACGCAAACACTTCTTCAACTGAGATACATGAAAGACATCATGCACTACGGACAAGCCTTCTGGCAAACTGAGCTGATAGGCCACTTCTCCACGCCTTTCAAGAATCTGATACGGACCAACATAGCGGGGCGCTAGCTTGCCTTTGACTCCGAATCTTCTGACTCCTCTGATCGGTGACACTTTCAGATAGACAAAATCTCCAACTTCGAAACTCAGCTCTCTTCTTCTTGTGTCTGCATAACTTTGCTACCTTGATTGTGCTATCTTCAGATTCTCCCAGACCATCTTGATGTTCTCTTTGGCTTCAAGCAGAATGTCTGGCCCAAACACTTACTTTTCTCCAGGCTGATCCCATTGCAATGGAGTTCTACAACTCCTCCCATAAAGCGCCTGAAATGGTGACATCTTCAAGCTGGCCTGGTAACTGTTGTTATAGGAGAATTCTGCATAAGGTAATCTCTTGTCCCATCCGGACTGATCTTGCAACGCACAAGCTCTCAACATATCTTCGAGGATTTGATTAGTTCTTTCAGTCTGACCGTCTGTCTGTGGATGATAAGTTGAACTAAAATTCAGATGTGTACCCAAGGCTTCATGCAACTGCTGCCAGAAATGAGAGGTGAACTGCGTTCCTCTGTCTGACACTATCTTCTTTGGCACATCGTGAAGACAAACGATTCGAGACATGTACAACTCTGCCAATATTGCACTGTTGTAGTTGGTCTTAACTGGTATGAAGTGGGCCGACTTGGTTAAGCGGTCCACCACTACCCAAATGGAATCGTAGCCAGCTCGGGTGCGAGGCAATCCGACTATGAAATCCATACCGATTTCATCCCATTTCCACTGAGGAATTTGCAACGGTTGCAACAATCTAGCTGGCCTCTGATGCTCTGCCTTGATCCGTCGACAACTATCACACATAGCCACATGCTCTGCGATTTCTCTCTTCATTCCGTACCACCAGAATTTCTTCTTCAGATCTTGATACATCTTCTCACTGCCAGGGTGTATCGAGTAAGCTGTCTCATGTGCTTCCTTGATCTCAACCAACTCTGGTCCAGATACTCTGTAAGCTCTCTTAAAGATGGGGGCGGTTCTAGGAAGAAGCTCTATGGCAAACTCAACTTTGCGCTCTGGTGGCATACCTGGTAAGTCCTTTGGGAACACATCTGGGAACTCGGACACAACCTTGATAATCTCAATTGGGTCTGCTTCACTGCTATCAACAGCCATCTGATAACAACCTCCTTTCTTCGGCTCAGGCGGGACTATCTCGGTCACCACTTCCTCTCCTAGTAGGGACATCAACTTGATTGTCCTCTTATCACAACTGATAACTGTCTGATACTTATCTAGCCAGTTCATCCCTAGGATGACATCTATTCCCTGAGTACCCATTACTATGAGGTTAGCGAGAAACGCTATCCCCCTTATTTCCACACTTACATTCAAGCAAATGCTATCGTCTCGAATTCTACCACCGGCTGAGTCAATTTGAATGGGGGTTGACATGGTAGTTATTGGAAGATTATGTGATTCTACCCATGATGCAGTAATGAATGAATGTGTTGCTCCAGTATCAAATAACACTTCTGCAATATGGGAGTCGACTGGAAACATACCTACTATCATGCCGGGGGTCTCCTGAACTGCTTCATCCTCCAAGTGGTTCAGTCTCCCATGGTTATAGCATGGCTGAGAGCGGTTGCCTGCTCCAGGCTGAGACACGTTTTGCTTTGCTGGGGCATTGGGGCCTGTCTGCTGCTGGGCTGCCCTCTTTGGACATTGCATCACTCAATGGCCTTGCTCTCCACAGTGGAAACATGTCCTGCTTCCACCCTGGGCTGGTGCGGCTTGATTGTTCTGCTAGTTTGCTGGGGCAGGAAGACGAGGTGCCTGCTGATTCTGCCTCTGGAACTGACCTCCTCCTGAAAAATTGTTCTGGCGATTCTGATGCTGAGGATACTGCCTTTGAAACTGTTGCTGCTGGGGTGGACGTTGGTTCCGCCTGAACTGCTGAGGTGGATTACCTGAGAAACGAGGACGATTGTTGCTTCCAGACTGAGGTCCACTGATCTTGCGCTTGTGATCCTCCATCTCTTTGCGCTTCCTCTCTGTTATGATTGCTCTGTCAATCAGGTGCTGAAATGTTGGGAAGGTATGATTCATCAGCTGATACTGAAGAGGGTCAACCAAGCCTCTCAGGAAACGGTACTGTCTCTTGGCGTCGGTGTTGACATCTTCAGGAGCATAGCGAGACAGTTGCAGAAACCTGTCCCGGTACTCACTAACCGACAATGACCCTTGCTTGAATGCCAAGAACTCCTCCTTCTTCACTGTCATCAGACCTACAGGAACATGGTACTGACGAAAGCTACCTCTGAACTCTTCCCAAGTGATGGTGTCGGGGTTGGCATGGGTGGTGAGATAAGACTCCCACCAAGACTGAGCTGCTCCTCTCAACAGACGAGGACCATACAAAACTTTCTCCCTATCATCACACTGAGCGGTATGCAACTCCTGCTCCACAGTGCGTAGCCAGTCTTCAGCATCCATGGGGTCAGAAGAGTGTGCGAACGTTGGGGGATTACCTCTCATGAATTCAGCACGCTTGTCCCTGGGCATCTGAGGCATCTGAGGCTGAGGTGGTGGCTGCTGCTGCTGAATGGCGGCCAGAGTCTGACCGATGGCTTGAACTGCCTGAGTCTGCATCAGGAACATCTGCTCTATGGACATCGGGGGTGGGGGTGGTAGCTGCTACTGCTGGGGTGCCTCATCCTGCTGAGCTGGCCGCTCCTGCTGAGCACACCTTCCTCCTCTGCGCCTGTTTTCTGACATCTGCAGAATGCAACCACACATCAGAACTGATCTGGCAAATCTTGCAGCATAAGAAAAGAGTATAGAATTCTTCCACAACACTGAACAGATGATCATCTTCACTGATCTCCAACACAGACCAACACAGCTTCTCAGATAAAGAGGAAAGTGGGATTAAAGGCTTCCCAACTAAATAACTAACTTCATTAACATATAACAGGTAAACCAAAATGCAGGGGATACCCACACTCTGGTGAGAGTCATTACAAGGATCCAAATCCAACATAGTTCATCATGACAAACATAAATGCACAGGATAAGCAAACTACCCTATCTAACTAAGACTAACTAAAAGCAAGACTAACGCTAAGACTATAGCTTCTATGTATATATATTTTCGTATTAATTATAAGATCTGACGCTGACAATCTATGGTTCTAAATTTATCTTGGTCTTGCAGTCGGGGTTGCCATAAGACTGGTGTCCATGCCGAGGTGAGCGGTACGGGTGTTGATTCCCGACGGGAGCAGGGGAGCCATCATCCAGGTGACGACGCTCCGTGCGCTCAGCCCGCAACTGGGCAATCTCAGCATGAGCCCTACTCAGCTCATCAAGCGCATGGTCCAGCTCCGTGTTTAGCACGGCGGCTAGGTTGACTGTGCTGCTCAAACTAGGATTGTCCTCACCAACCGGTGAGACAATCACGCCTCCTGTGCTGCCAGATGGACGGCGGGGGTAATACTTCAGGTTGAGGTCGTCAGCTACCCCACCGAGCACTGAGTAGTAGTGTGAAAGCGCACGCCATGCGGCATCTTGCATGGCCGCCTCAGCTGAGTCCCGCTCAGAGATGGAATAGTGCTCTGAGCAGACCTTAGCACCCCAGAGACTGTTCTCCGGACGGCGCACCAAGCAGGTCGCCTCCCAGCGGTCCGGGTAGACCCCGCGACTATGCTGGAAGACCACACAACGATACTCGATGGACCAAGTACGCCGGTCAAGTGCCCGACGTAGCAGGGTGTCGAGCGCATCATGGAAGTGACACCCACGAGCAGCGTCGCGAGTGATGGGTCTAGCAACCCATCCTTCCGGCTCCTGGTTGGCGGAAAGATCGGTGTCGTGGCTCGAGCTGCTGTCGCCACCTCCGTCGTCTGGGTCTTCTCCAGCAGCTACTCCAGCGGCTGGGGCGCTCAGTGGTGGTGCAGGGGGCGCCTCCATGGGGAGCACAGGGGAGCAGCTCCTCACAGGCTCTATCTCCTGCTGAAGCGAGAAAGAAGAGCCCTGCTGCTCCTGCCTGTCGTCGACGCTCTTGCTCCTCGTGCAGGCGGTGGTGCAGTCTCTCCAAGTGGCTAGACTGACCAGTCACTGGACGGCGAAGCGGACGCTCCGCGAGACGAGAGGGTAAGAAGGGGATGACAGACTTCCGTGCAGTGTGTCTAAGACGAGCCATCTACAAAAGACACCACAAGCATAAGAGTGAGAGCAGAACTAGTATGACCAGCAAGTAAACCATGAATAAATGAGGAATTAGAATAAACAAAAAGATTTTTAGCAAGGTATAATATATAGTAGAACATAGGTTTGGTCGATATGACCAACTTTTAAAGGGATACCAAAGTCAAGGTGAGAATAAGGGTCCATAATCCTTAGAATGACCATTCTACTCTAGGTTAGCGGTCCTACAGTCAACACGACCTTTGATACCACCTATGTCACACCTGGTTTTAGAAGGCAAACCGAATGCGAACCATGTACGTGCCAGGATCAGCAATTCACATACACAACAGTTACATAACTGGACATCATCACATAGTGCTCAAATAATAACATAAAAGGGTAATAATAGTGTCGGGGACCATAATTAGGGGTACCCTCAAGACTCCTAATTCTCAGCTGGTAACCCCCATCAGCATAAAGCTGCTAAGGCCTGATGGGTGCGATTAAGTCAGGGATCAGTCCGTTCGAGCGACTCGATCACGCCTCGCCCGAGCCTAGCCTCGGACAAGGGCAGCCGACCCCGGAGGATTTCCGTCTCGCCCGAGGCCCCCCTTCCGACGGCGAACATATCTCCGGCTCGCCCGAGGCCCTGCCTTCGCTAAGAAGCAACCCTGACTAAATCGCCGCACCGACCGACCAAGTCGCAGGAGCATTTAATGCAAAGGTAGCCTGATACCTTTATCCTGACGCGCGCCCTCCGGCAGAGCCGAAGTGACCGCCGTCACTTCGCCGCTCCACTGACCGGCCTGACAGAAGGACAGTGCCGCCTGCGCCACTCCGACTGCAGTGTCACCTGACAGAGTGAGACTGACAGGCAGTCAGGCCCTGCCAAAGGCACCATAGGAAACTCCGCTCCGCCCGACCCAGGGCTCGGACTTGGGCTAAGCCCCGGAAGACGGCGAACTCCGCTTCGCCCGACCCCAGGGCTCGGACTCCGCCCTGGCCTCCGCCGACGACCTCCGCCTCGCCCGACTCGGGGGCTCGGACTCGGCCTCGGCCATGGAAGACAGACTCGACCTCGGCTTCGGAGGAGCCTCCACATTGCCTAACCTAGGGCACAGGCTTGCCACGTCAACAGGAGGCGCCATCATCACCCTACCCCGAGCTGACTCGGGCCGCAGGGAACAAGACCGATGTCCCATTTGGCTAGCTCCGCCAGATAGGCAATGATGGTGCCCCGCCTGCTCTGTGACGATGGCGGCTCTCAGCCCCCTTACGGAAGCAAGAGGACGTCAGCAAGGACCCAACCGCTCCGACAGCTGTCCCTCCGCTAGGCTTCATCGCTCCTCCAACGACCACGACATCACACCAGCTGGGTGCCAAAATCTCTCCGGCTGCCACATCGGCATGTACTTAGGGCGCTAGCACTCCGCCGCTAGACACGTAGCACTCTGCTACACCCCCCATTGTACACCTGGATCCTCTCCTTACGCCTATAAAAGGAAGGACCAGGGCCCTCTTAGAGAGGGTTGGCCGCGCGGGGACGAGGACGAGACAGGCGCTCTCTTGGGGCCACTCGCTTCCTCTCCCGCGTGGACGCTTGTCACCCCCTACTGCAGGCGCACCCGACCTGGGCGCCGGATGAACACGAAGGCCGCGGGATTCCCACCTCTCTCACGCCGGTCTCCGGCCGCCTCGCTCCTTCCCCCCTTCGCGCTTGCCCTCGCGCTCGACCCATCTGGGCTGGGGCACGCGGCGACACTCACTCGTCGGCCCGAGGGACCCCCCGGTCTCGAAACGCCGACAGTTGGCGCGCCAGGTCGGGGCCTGCTGCATGTTGACGAACAGCTTCCCGTCAAGCTCCAGATGGGCAGTCTCCAGCAACCTCTCCAACCCGGGACGGTGCTTCGTTTCGGGAGTCTTGAGTTCATGTCCCTCGACGGCAGCTACGACATGATACTCCTTCCACCGCCGTGCGACAACGACAATGGCGGCCGACAGCCTGCCCGCCGGCAGCGAAATCGACGACGTCTTCCCCGCGTGGCGGAAGAACAAAATTCGAGCTCGCCCCGTCCTCTCCCCCGCCAACGGAGGAGGAGGCAGGGCAACCAAGGCCGAGCAGGAGGCAACGCCTCGTCGGCTGTCGAGCGAGTTGACAGCGCCGGCACCCCAACGAGGGGCGCACCGGGTATCGACTTCGCGCCTGAGACGAAGACGAGCGCCGTTCCCCGCGACACGCCAATCCCGAGCAAGTGGACGACGCCAGCGCGCTTGCGAAAACCTTGCAGGACGTCGCCCTCGTACCTGAGACGACGGTGCAGTCAGTCCCCGACGTGACTTCATCGCCACTCGTCGACCAAAAGGTACCGACCGATTCCCATCCTACGTCATTTGGATTCAGCCTCAACCCGCCTAGCGACCTCGCTTTGGCGGATGCTCTCGTAGAGGCAAGTCCAAGCCCTCTGGGGTTTCACATGCGGTCGCCTTGGGACCGGTTGACGAACGTCTCGACCTATGGGCCCTCTGGGTCCGAGGAAGACGACGACCCCAGCATCTGTTGGGATTTCTCCGGACTTGGCAACCCCAGTGCCATGCGGGACTTCATGACCGCATGTGACTTCTGCCTCTCCGACTGTTTCGACGGTAGCCGCAGCCTCGACGACGAGGACTGCGGCCCAAGCCGCGAATGTTTCGACGTCGATCTTGGGGGTCCCTCCGAAGGCAATCATCTCGGCATGCCGGAGGACAGTGATCTCCCTAGGCCGGTGCCCTGCGCTGACATCCCACGGGAGCTAGCTGTGGTCCCCGTTCCGGCGGGGGGTCACGACCCACAGCTCGAGCAAGTCCGCGGGGTGCAGGCCAGGTTCGACGAGGGAGCAGGAGCGCTTGTGCCGATCCGCCGGGACGTCGGGCAGGCATGGGCGGGCCAACCCCCGGCTGGAGAAATACGTCACCTGCCACGGGTTTCCAGCACCGCGTCGCCGATGACGTCAGGGTCAGGCCGCCACCCGCATCCAGTGGGGTCGGTCAGAATCTGGCTGCAGCAGCGATGCTCCTCCGCGCGATGCCGGAGCCATCCACCACCGAGGGTCGGCGAATCCAGGGGAGCTCAAGAATCTCCTGGAAGGCGCCGCGGTCCGACGGGCCGAGAGCTCTGCCTCCCGAAGGCAGGGATACCCCTCGGAACCTCATGCCGCGACTTCCCGATTCATGCGGGAAGCCTCGGTCTACACCGGGTGCACGCGCAACACCGCGCCTGCGGCCCCGGGCCGCCTCGGCAACGAGCACCATCATCGCGACCGTCGGGCCCACCTCGACGAGAGGGTGCGCCGAGGCTATCACCCCAGGCGTGGGGGACGCTACGACAGCGGGGAGGATCGGAGTCCCTCGCCCGAACCGCCCGGTCCGCAGGCCTTCAGCCGGGCCATCCGACGGGCACCATTCCTGACCCGGTTCCGACCCCCGACTACTATCACAAAGTACTCGGGGAGACGAGACCGGAACTGTGGCTCGCGGACTACCGCCTGGCCTGCCAGCTGGGTGGAACGGACGACGACAACCTCATCATCCGCAACCTCCCCCTGTTCCTCTCCGACACCGCTCGCGCCTGGTTGGAGCACCTGCCTCCGGGGCAGATCTCCAACTGGGATGACCTGGTCCAAGCCTTCGCCGGCAATTTCCAGGGCACGTACGTGCGCCCCGGGAATTCCTGGGACCTCCGAAGCTGCCGGCAGCAGCCGGGAGAGTCTCTCCGGGACTACATCCGGCGATTCTTGAAGCAGCGCACCGAGCTGCCCAACATCACCGACTCGGATGTCATCGGCGCGTTCCTTGCCGGCACCACCTGCCGCGACCTGGTGAGTAAGTTGGGTCGCAAGACCCCCAACAGGGCGAGAGAGCTGATGGACATCGCCACCAAGTTTGCCTCTGGCCAGAAGGCGGTCGAGGCTATCTTCCGAAAGGACAAGCAGCCCCAGGGCCGCCCATCGGAAGATGCTCCCGAGGCGTCTACTCAGCGCGGCGCCAAGAAGAAAGGCAAGAAGAAGTCGCAAGCGAAACGCGACGCCGCCGACGCGGACCTTGTCGCCGCCGCCGAGTACAAGAACCCTCGGAAGCCCCCGTGGAGTGCGTGGAGTACGCCGAGGCCCTCGCCGAGTCCGAGGCCCTCATCGCCAACCTGGAAAGCCTCTCCAAAGAGGTGCCAGACGTGAAGCGTCATGCCGGCAATTTCGAGCCAGTGGAGACGGTCAAGGCCGTCCCCCTCGACCCCAGCGGCGACGCCTCCAAGCAGATCCGGATCGGCTCCGGGCTCGACCCCAAATAGGAAGCAGTGCTCGTCGACTTTCTCTGCGCAAACGCCGATGTCTTCGCGTCGAGTCCCTCGGACATGCCCGACATACCGAGGGATGTCGCCGAGCACTCGCTGGATATTCGGGCCGGAGCCCGACCCGTCAAGCAGCCTCTGCGCCGATTCGACGAGGAGAAGCGCAGAGTAATAGGCGAGGAGATCCACAAGCAAATGGCAGCAGGGTTCATCAAAGAGGTATTTCATCCCGAATGGCTTGCCAACCCTGTGCTTGTGAGAAAGAAAGGGGGGAAATGGCGGATGTGTGTAGACTACACTGGTCTCAACAAAGCATGTCCGAAGGTTCCCTACCCTCTGCCTCGCATCGATCAAATCGTGGATTCCACTGCTGGGTGCGAAACCCTGTCTTTCCTCGATGCCTACTCAGGGTATCATCAAATCAGGATGAAAGAGTCCGACCAGCTCGCGACTTCTTTCATCACGCCCTTCGGCATGTACTGCTATGTTACCATGCCGTTCGGCTTGAGGAATGCGGGCGCGACGTACCAGCGGTGCATGAACCATGTGTTCGGCGAACACATCGGTCGCACGGTCGAGGCCTACGTCGATGACATCGTAGTCAAGACGAGGAAAGCTTCCGACCTCCTTTCCGACCTTGAAGTGACATTCAGATGTCTCAAGGCAAAAGGCGTCAAGCTCAATCCCGAGAAGTGTGTCTTTGGGGTCCCCCGAGGCATGCTCTTGGGGTTCATCGTCCCCGAGCGGGGCATCGAAGCCAACCCGGAGAAGATCGCAGCCATCACCAGTATGGGGCCCATCAAGGACTTAAAAGGCGTACAGAGGGTCATGGGATGTCTCGCGGCTCTGAGCCGCTTCATCTCACGCCTCGGCGAAAGAGGTCTGCCTCTGTACCGCCTCTTAAGGAAGGCCGAGTGCTTCACTTGGACCCCTGAGGCCGAGGAAGCTCTCGGGAACCTGAAGGCGCTCCTCACAAAGGCGCCTATCTTGGTGCCTCCAGCTGCCGGAGAAGCCCTCTTGGTCTACGTCACCGCGACCACTCAGGTGGTTAGCGCCGCGATTGTGGTCGAGAGGCAAGAAGAGGGGCATGCATTGCCCGTTCAGAGGCCAGTTTACTTCGTCAGCGAAGTACTGTCCGAAACCAAGATCCGCTACCCACAAGTTCAGAAGCTGCTGTATGCGATGATTCTGACATGGCGAAAGTTGCGACACTACTTCGAGTCTCATCCGGTCACTGTGGTGTCATCCTTCCCCCTGGGGGAGATCATCCAGTGCTGAGAGGCCTCGGGCAGAATCGCAAAGTGGGCGGTGGAGATCATGGGCGAGACAATCTCGTTCGCCCCTCGGAAGGCCATCAAGTCCCAGGTCTTGGCGGACTTCGTGGCCGAATGGGTCGACACCCAGCTACCGACGGCTCCGATCCAACTGGAGCTCTGGACCATGTTTTTCGACGGGTCGCTGATGAAGACGGGAGCCGGCGCAGGCCTACTCTTCATCTCGCCCCTCAAGAAACACCTACGCTATGTGCTGCGCCTCCATTTCTCGGCGTCCAACAATGTGGCTGAGTATGAGGCTCTGGTCAACGGGTTGCGGATCACCATCGAGCTAGGGGTCCGGCGCCTTGACGCCCGCGGTGACTCGCAGCTCGTCATCGACCAAGTCATGAAGAACTCCCACTGCCGCGACCCGAAGATGGAAGCCTACTGTGATGAGGTTCGGCGCCTGGAAGACAAGTTCTACGGGCTCGAGCTTAACCACATCGCTCGGCGCTACAACGAGACTGCGGACGAGCTGGCTAAAATAGCCTCGGGGCGAACAACGGTTCCCCCGGATGTCTTCTCCCGGGATCTGGATCAACCCTCCGTCAAGATCAACGACACGCCCGAGCCTGAGGCGCCCTCGGCCCAGTCCGAGGTACCCTCGGTCCAGCCCGAGGTACCCTCGGCACAGCCCGAGGCTCCCCTAGCTCGGCCCGAGGCACCCTCGGTTTAGCCCGAGGTACCCTCGGCCTCCGAGGGTGAGGCACTGCGCATCGAGGAGGAGCGAAGCGGGGCCACGCCTGATCGAAACTGGCAGACCCCGTACCTGCAATATCTCTGCCAAGGAGAGCTACCCCTCGACCGAGCCGAGGCTTGGCGGGTGGCGCGACGCGCCAAGTCGTTCGTCTTGCTGGGCGATGAGAAGGAGCTCTACCACCGCAGCCCCTCAGGCATCCTCCAGCAATGCATCTCCGTCACCGAAGGTTAGGAACTCCTGCGAGAGATACACTCGGGGGCTTGTGGCCATCACGCAGCGCCTCGAGCCCTTGTCGGGAATGCTTTCCGACAAGGCTTCTACTGGCCAACGGCGGTGGCTGACGCCACTAGAATTGTCTGCACCTGCGAAGGGTGCCAATTCTATGCGAAGCAGACCCACCTGCCCGCTCAGGCTCTGCAGACGATACCCATCACCTGGCCTTTTGCCGTGTGGGGTCTGGACCTCGTCGGCCGTTTGCAGAAGGCACCCGGGGGCTACACGCACCTGCTGGTCGCCATCGACAAATTCTCCAAGTGGATCGAGGTCCGACCTCTGAACAGCATCAGGTCCGAGCAGGCGGTGGCGTTCTTCACCAACATCATCCATCGCTTCGGGGTCCCGAACTCCATCATCACCGACAACGGCACCGAGTTCACCGGCAGAAAGTTCTTGGACTTCTGCGAGGATCACCACATCCGGGTGGACTGGGCCGCCGTGGCTCATCCCATGTCGAATGGGCAAGTAGAGCGTGCCAACGGCATGATTCTACAAGGGCTCAAGCCTCGGATTTACAAAGACCTCAACAAGTTCGGCAAGCGATGGATGAAGGAACTGCCCTCGGTGGTCTGGAGCCTGAGGACGACGCCGAGTCGAGCCACGGGTTTCACGCCGTTCTTCCTAGTCTACGGGGCCGAGGCCGTCTTGCCCACAGACCCGGAATACGGCTCCCCGAGGACGAGGGCCTACAGCGATCAAAGCAACCAAGCTAGCCGAGAAGACTCGCTGGACCATCTGGAAGAGGCTCGGGACAAGGCCTTACTACACTCGGCGCGGTACCAGCAGTCCCTGCGATGCTACCACGCCCGAGGGGTCCGGTCCCGAGACCTCCAGGTGGGCGACCTGGTGCTTCGGCTGCGACAAGATGCCCGAGGGAGGCACAAGCTCACGCCTCCCTGGGAGGGGCCATTCGTCATCGCCAAAGTTCTGAAGGCCGGAACATACAAGCTGGCCAACAGTCAAGGCGAGGTCTACGGCAACGCCTGGAACATCCAACAGCTACGTCGCTTCTACCCTTAAGATGTTTTCAAGTTATTCATATACCTCGCACCCACGCAAAGTTTAGTCATCAAGGATGGGTCGGCCTCGCCTCGGCAAAGCCCGACCCTCCCTCGGGGGCTGAAAGGGGGGGAACCCCCTCTGCGTTGAAATTTTCCTCGAAAAAAGATCTCTTCTGCCAGAATATCTTTCGTGCTTTTTGACTGCTTCGAAAAGTGGATGCTGAAAACGACGGAGTACGCGTAAGCAGCCAAGGCTGACCGAGCCGAGGGACTCCTACGCCTCCGGGATACGGATACCTCACTCATCACCTTCTGCGATAAGTAACTCGCGTTCGGATAAAGTGATTCCGCGGACCGAACAAGTCTTCATGTTCGGAAGCTCTTCTGCCGAAGTGATCCTTCGAGCCTTCTCGACTGAGTCGGTGACAGGGCCTCATGGACGGGTGAAAGTGCGCGTAAGCGGCAAGGCCGACCGAGCCGAGGAACTCCCACGCCTCCGGGATACGGATACCTCACTCATCACCTTCCGCGAGAAGCAACTCTCGCTCGCACAAACATCCCTGTTACCGACAAAAAAGTCCAGATACTCGAAACAAGAGGAAAGGAGACGCAGCTTTACAACACAGCGAGGGTGTGTGTTCTGGCCTCGGCGGCCGCAGAAGGCACACGCTACAAGACAATCTGATCCTGCAGGCTCGGGTCTTGACGCTGGAAGGGGGCAGCAGCACCCTCGGCATCGACGACACCTTCGGCGAGGTTCGACCTAGCCTCGGACGGCGACGCGGTCCGAAGACCTCCACTCCGAAGGATGACGTCATCGCCACACCCGGGCCATCGCCGCTAGGGTCTTCTCCGGGAATCCGGCCCGAGCAGGCGGCTCGGCTGGTCACCTCTGGGGCCTCGGCCAACCATCTTCCAAGGGCGCCAGCCCGACCCGAGGCCTCGGCTGGTCAACTCCGGCGTCGGCCCCGCTAACGGACGACCCGGCTAGGCTCCGGCCAACCAGGTTTCATTTTTGAGCCAACTCTGCCTCTGTTCGTGCTGATATCGCTACCCCTAGCCTCGGCTCGTCGAAGAGCGGCCAAGGGTCCCTTTAACTAAGCTAGAGGAGCCTCAGACAACAAGGCCGACCGAGCCAAGGGACTCCTACGCCTCCGGGATATGGATACCTCATTCGTCACCTTGACACGGGGCGACTCACGCTTGGTGAAGCGGTTCAGGCAATCAACAGACGAGTCTTAGTGCTCGAAAATGAGGAAAAAACACGGCTCCGTGCCAAAATTACATACATGTTCAGGCCTCGACAGCCATAATGAACAAAACACTGGCATTCAAAGTGCCATTACAAACGGAACTCTGGTTCCCCCTCCGCAGGTACGAACAACCCCACTCCATGGGGGAGGGCCTGCGGAGCAACAGAAGACCGACGAATGGCACGCCGTCACCTGCTCCAGCAGCAGCGACGACGACGACTTCTGCTCCGGGGGGCCGAACAGCGGCAGCACTGACCTCAGGGCGGGTGCTGCTGCCAGGAGGCCCCCGCCCATGCCCAAACTCGTGAGGCAAGGACGGGCAGAAGGCCGTAGAGTTGGAGGTCGGTCCGTGGGCGGCCCTGGCTATCTCGTCGGCGGAAGAACCTCTTCCAGCTGCCGTGGCAGACGCCGGCGCCGCGAGCGGCTCCGAAGCCACTCGCGTCCGAAAGCCAGGCACGCTGCAGCTGCCAGCGCCACGGACGACGACCGCCCTTCCCTCCGATCACTGAGTGAAGGAGCGGGCCACCGCCCATGCAGGGGCCGACCCCAACTCGGCACTCTCCCCTCCCCAGCCCTGGTGATGAAAGTCCTTGAGGCTGAGGGAGGGGCAGAGGCCGCAGCCCGGCTCGCTTTCCCCCACCATCAAGCTGGGGGTCACCGTCTAGGGTGACCGCCGGCGGAGGGGTGCAGCCGGGCTGCAAGATGAAAATCCTTGAAGCCGAACGATGGCTGAAAGGTACCAACTCCCATGGAGTTGCGTTCCTCCAACGATGAGGTGGAAAGGCAGCGGGCACCCCCCATCCAGGGGCTTGGAAGGTGGAAAGACGCGGTGCATAAGGGAGCGCGAAGACATGGTCGCCTTCTGAAGGGGGTCACCTTCCTTTTAAAGGCAGCTCTCCCTACTCGCGCCCCCAGCCGTCACGGGCTGAGTCTTCTCCAACACGCTCCAAGGCCCTCCCCTGCGGCGCGGGGGCTGGGTCCCGCATGTCATGCAAGCCGGCTCAGAGCAGAAGAAGCCAAACCGCCGCGCGCGGTGCACACGACCGCCTAGCGGTTACAAGTGACCCTCCACTTTTGCCCAGACCAACGGGCGAAAGGGGCGGGCAGCCATGCAGGCGGCATGCAACCGCGCCAAGTGGACGCTCTTTTCCGACTCCCAACGCGCCCAACCTGGAGGCCCAGGCCCACGCGTCACGCAGCCGGCGCGCCGGATGCTTCATGCAAGCAACTGCACCGCCACTTGCGCCACCACCGCGCCTCCTCGATTGCGGAACCAATACCACGACTCGAGGCGACCCAGCGCATGACCTAGCAGCGCCAGCCTGGCGCGGCGGTCAATGCGGTCAAAAATGGGCCGGCAGTAATGACAGTGGTAGGCGGGCGGGAGCAGCGGTCACGTCGTCAGCCTAGCTCACGTCCCATCCGGGGGCAGCAAGAGAACCCCCTCTCACGGCGTGAAGACAACGCGCCCGTGATCCGTTCCTCGAATGGCTCGCGCACGCGCAACGGCCGTCCCGCCAACCACTCGCCCCGTCGCATTAACTCCGCGGCGGGACAGGCGGCACCTCTAGCAGGAGAAGCGGGCGACGCTTCGCCTTCGCCGAAATAACCGCGCCAAAAAAGGTACGCCGTGTCGTTCGATTTCGTATCCTTTTCCTATTTTCCTCTTTCTCTCTCTCTTGCAACAGGGACCGGGAAAGGGGGATACCCCGAAAAGGATCCTTCCCCGTGAAGGAACCAGGCTCCGAGCCTCCCTACTGATCAGAGGTTCGAAGGCTGGCCCCCCGAAGGGTTTGACAGCCGCCTCAGATCGCGTGGGCCCTACACCCACTACTGGTCAGAGGTTCGAAGGCCGGCCCCCCGAAGGGTTCCACGGCCGCCTCAGGCTACTCGGGCTCCGCGCCCATTACTGATCAGGGGTTCGAAGGCTGGCCCCCGAAGGGTTCACAGCCGCCTCAGACGCCGAGCGAGGGATGACCATGGGTACGTTCGATACATAACCGAGGCTCGGGCTACGCTCCCGAGGTACCCTAGGACATTTCCGAGACCAGCGGGAGCGATCTTGTAACGGAATCCCATCAGAGGGAGGCATCGAGCCCTCGGACCCCGTCGCCAGGGGACCGGGTCCGGCAGATCACCCGCAGGTACTTTTGGGCGTGCCTCTGGGCCCCTAGCCGACCCCTAACGAACGGGGCACGGACGTCCACTCGGATTACCCGCTTGCAGCTCACCGGAGACACCATGTTCGGCGCCCATCGAGGGCAACATGGCGCTTTCCCCCTCCTCCTTGCGGAAAGGCGACGCAGGGGCATAAGTAAAAAAGCCGAGTCTGTCCCTGATCGCCCTCTCGCCCTGTGCAGAGGCTCGGGGGCTGCTCTCGCAAACCCTGCTCCGGCCGAACCATTGACAGCGTCAACATACCAGCCCGAGAACTTGGGACCCGACCGTACACCCGGGCTACGGCCAGCTCGCATGAGGGAACAACCAGACCAGCCGAAGCATTACGCAAGGCATTAAGACCTCGAAGGAGTGAAACCACTCCTCCGAGGCCTCGGGGGCTACACCCGGCGGGTGCGCTCGCGCGCACCCACCGGAACAAAATGCAGCCGAGAAAGGCTGGTCCCCTTGCAAAAAAGTGCGACGAAAGCCTCCAAGCGAGTGCTAACACTCCCTTCGAGGCTCGGGGGCTACTGTCGGGGACCATAATTAGGGGTACCCTCAAGACTCCTAATTCTCAGCTGGTAACCGCCATCAGCATAAAGCTGCTAAGGCCTGATGGGTGCGATTAAGTCAGGGATCAGTCCGTTCGAGCGACTCGATCACGCCTCGCCCGAGCCTAGCCTCGGACAAGGGCAGCCGACCCCGGAGGATTTCCGTCTCGCCCGAGGCCCCCCTTCCGACGGCGAACATATCTCCGACTCGCCCGAGGCCCTGCCTTCGCTAAGAAGCAACCCTGACTAAATCGCCGCACCGACCGACCAAGTCGCAGGAGCATTTAATGCAAAGGTAGCCTGACACCTTTATCCTGACGCGCGCCCTCCGGCAGAGCCGAAGTGACCGGCGTCACTTCGCCGCTCCACTGACCGGCCTGACAGAAGGACAGCGCCGCCTGCGCCACTCCGACTGCAGTGTCACCTGACAGAGTGAGACTGACAGGCAGTCAGGCCCTGCCAAAGGCACCATAGGAAACTCTGCTCCGCCCGACCCAGGGCTCGGACTTGGGCTAAGCCCCGGAAGACGGCGAACTCCGCTTCGCCCGACCCCAGGGCTCGGACTCCGCCCTGGCCTCCGCCGACGACCTCCGCCTCGCCCGACCCGGGGGCTCGGACTCGGCCTCGGCCATGGAAGACAGACTCGACCTCGGCTTCGGAGGAGCCTCCACATCGCCTAACCTAGGGCACAGGCTCGCCACGTCAACAGGAGGCGCCATCATCACCCTACCCCGAGCTGACTCGGGCCGCAGGGAACAAGACCGGTGTCCCATCTGGCTAGCTCCGCCAGATAGGCAATGATGGCGCCCTGCCTGCTCTGTGACGATGGCGGCTCTCAGCCCCCTTACGGAAGCAAGAGGACGTCAGCAAGGACCCAACCGCTCCGACAGCTGTCCCTCCGCCAGGCTCCATCGCTCCTCCGACGGCCACGACATCACACCAGCTGGGTGCCAAAATCTCTCCGGCTGCCACATCGGCATGTACTTAGGGCGCTAGCACTCCCCCGCTAGACACGTAGCACTCTGCTACACCCCCCATTGTACACCTGGATCCTCTCCTTACGCCTATAAAAGGAAGGACCAGGGCCCTCTTAGAGAGGGTTGGCCGCGCGGGGACGAGGACGAGACAGGCGCTCTCTTGGGGCCACTCGCTTCCTCTCCCGCGTGGACTCTTGTAACCCCCTACTGCAAGCGCACCCGACCTGGGCGCGGGACGAACAGGAAGGCCGCGGGATTCCCACCTCTCTCACGCCGGTCTCCGGCCGCCTCGCTCCTTCCCCCCTTCGCGCTCGCCCTCGCGCTCGACCCATCTGGGCTGGGGCACGCGGCGACACTCACTCGTCGGCCCGAGGGACCCCCCGGTCTCGAAACACCGACAAATAGTCAATTACATCATATGTCTGAGACATCCACATAGTCTTTACAATAATCAAAGTGCGGAAAAGAAACGTAGATACACGCGGCCTTCACAGGCAGCCGACTGGGGGTTGCCGCTAACCCACGCCTAGAACTCGTCGTAATCTTGGAACTCCTGGAAGTCTCCTTCCACGACTTCATCTTCTCCTGAGTAGTGGTTGCAATGCTGACAACCTGAGGATGGGGGGGAGGGTTTGGTGTGTAGAGCAAGGGTGAGTACACATCAACATACTCAGCAAGTATCCTGTCTGGCTGTAGTGGACTAGCTTTATGTGGGGATAAGTCAAGCATTTGCTTTTAGTTGGTCAGATTATTATTACTAGTAGAGAAAGCCAAGTTTTAGAATGAACCCATGTTATTAACCCAAACGTACTCCTTTCCAAATGGAAAGAGTACCACTTACCATTACCAGAGTCAATACCAAAACCAACAATCTCATTGCCACCTGTAATCCGAACATCTCTGATCAAGTACCACTAACCAATGGAGCTCCCTTGGCCACTCATAACCGCGAGTACGACTGATATATCAGTTTTCATACACTCTGCAGAGGTTGCGCACTTTACCTACAAGCCGTGATTTCCCTTTCTGCCCGGAGATCATGACTCTCCATTCATCACTACCAAGGTGACCCAGCAGGGTATCACTACGTAGCCTTTACAAAGATTCCCTGGGGCTGTAGCCGTCCGTTAGGTTTCCTAAATTTACCGCACTCCTCCCCAAGGGGCAAACCAAACTTGGCAGAGCGAGCCGCATACACCGAGCCCCATTGACGGCACGACGGCTAAGCAAACTACACCCCGGTTCCTCTAATTACTCAGCTAAGGGCATCCCATTCCACCCTCATGGTTGCACTGTTTTCCCGGGCGGTCATCCAATGAAAAGGTCCCTATGGAGAGGCACTCGAGAAACTGCTCGAGCCCCCTTGAATACCACAAGTACAACATCATAATAAAGGAGGGAAACAGCGTATCATTGATAATTCTCATCATGTTCATTGATTAAAGTTGAACAATAGCATAAAGCTAAACCATAATAATCCAACCCAAATGGGTAAACAAGGACATGGATAACAAAAGCTAGTCAATCCTTAAGTATAACTGTGTAAATGCGGGAAGTGAATTAAGAATGTATAGGACAAAGATAGGTCAAGGGACACTTGCCTCCACCAACCAGATGCTGCTCAGGGGCATCTCCTGCGAGTTCCTCGGACTCTTCAACCAAATCGTTCTCTATACGAGTGCAAACATACATACATCCACACATTTAATACAAAAGAAAAGTACACCACACAATAGAATACAATAAATAAACAGACGTTCCATGCGGGGCTCGCAATTAGGGTTGAGAGAGAAAGAGGAAAAGACAGTCGAGTCTACGACCGACAAGCGATCACATTACATAATTATAAATTAAACCATTCGCTTAACAGAAGGGTATTAATTTGGCCACTGCATTTAGCATAAAGTAAAGTCATGTTCCACATTTAATCATTATAAATAGATAAAGATGAATGAAATGGAGTGGTCGCACGGCGAGACGTATGACACAACATTTAGATTGAATTAAGAAGTAAACGACTCGCCGCGCGACAGAGCGGGCAACAAGATTCTTGCATTAATTAAAGACAAATGTTAAGCGCTACGCGACGAAACGCACGACGTCTTACGTCAACGGAACTGCATTTAAACGAATTGTCGCGAGCGCGCGCAACGCAGCACTTTAATAAATATAAATTAAAAGAATCGTCGCGCGACGAAGCGCGAGACACAACATATTAACAAAGACGAATTTAGAATGAACCGTCGCGCGGCGAAGCGCGCGACGCAGCACATCGACTAAACCAAAAATTAAAATAGATTAGAACGAGGGTTAAATGCAGCGTGACTATGGTCGCACTCGCGGGGGCACATTGCGCGTGCCGACAGCACGCGAACCGTGCAGGCGCGCGGGACGCGAGTCGTCGGGGCACGGGCGCGGGCACGGGCGCGCGAGGGTGCGGGCAGGGGCACGGCCGGGGGAGCGCGGCCGAGGGCGCGCGACTAAGGCATGGCGGGGTGCGGCGTGGGGCCGGGGCGGGGCTCGCCGGGGAGGAAGGGAGGGCGTGGGCAGGGAGGGCCACCGGGGAGGGACCGGGGCAAGGCTCGCCGGGGCCGGGGAGGGCGCGCTCGGGGAGGGGCTCGCCGGGCACGGCGCTGCCCCGGGCGCGGCTCGCCAGGAGGCGGGGAGGGCTCGCCGGGGGCATGGCTCACCGTGGCAGCGCGGGACGCGGGGCCAGGAGCGGTGCGCGGGCGTGGGCCGGGAGGCGGCACGGGACGCGACCGAGGGGGGGGGGGGGGGGGGGGGCTCGCCGGGGGAGGGGACGCGGGCCGCCGGGGATGGGCTCGCCGGGGGAAGGGCTCTCGCCGGGGAGGAGGGCGAGGTTGGGCACGGGGTCGGGCCGAGGGGGCGGCGCTGGCGCGGGGGCCGAGGCGGCGTGGGACGCGCGGGCAGGGAGGCCGCGGGGGGGGGGGGGGGAGAAGAAGGGGAGGGGGAGGAGAGAGAGAGGGAGAGGGAAGGGGAGGGGAGGGGAAAACTCACCTCTGGGGATCCAAATTCCGGCGATCTCGACTCCAAACCCTAGGGCACCACGGGGAGAGAGAGAGAGAGGTGGAAGAGGGAGAGGGAGGTTACTGCGTGGGAGAAATCAAATGAGACAAATGGATCGGGGGGAGGGGGCGTGCATGGGGAGGGCAGGGGGCGCCAGGGGCGCGCGGGCCGGACCGGGACAGGCTGGGCCAAGCTGCGACACATCGCGGATCGAAACCCACGACACACACGACCACTAAACGGAATCCGATCGCGAACCAAAAATCCGAAACGGGGCGAGACGAACACGTGACATCAGACTAAGAAATGTGCTTCGGCATGATGCAACACCCATGACACTTAGGTTTTGTTTATACATGACACGGACACCCGTCATTATACTGCTTTGAAAATGAGAAGAAGGAGCGAAACGGGAAAAGGAAAGAGAGTAACCCCTGAATTTGGTGAGTGAAGAGAAGAAAAAATTGTACCCCCAAATTCAGGGTGTTACAGCCCGACCTATTGGTCTGCACCCATGTATATCAAGTTATAAGTAAAGAATTTACCCCCTAGAGGAGCTTTTGTGATGGTTCGTTCTACTTCAATTTGCAACCATTATTTTTTATCTAACCCACCCATACAGTTTCCCACCCTTGCTGGTATGATGACATCCGAGTTGAGTAGCCAGGCTTGCAGTTTAGGACCCCTCTACAAAGGCAGGGGGGTCCGACAGCCTAGGGGCCAGTTCTAGAGAATGGGTGCTTGTTCCCTGGGGTGGTCCGGAGCTGTGTAGCCGCTTAGCTTGGTTCCGTACCCTAAGCCTGCACGCTCCACCACTCTGCGATGGGTGTCCTAGTATTTGGAACTATAGTCATGTGGGTCCGGCAACCTGGGGTTCGGTTCTAGAGAATGGACACACATCTCCTGGGGTGGTCCGGAGTTGTGTAGCCGCTTAGCATGGTTCCGTACTCTAAGCCTGCACGCTCTACCACTCTGCAATGGGTGTCCTAGTATTTGGAGCTGTGATCTAGGGGGTCCGGGCAGACGGCATGGCTTCCCAGGCTAAATCCTGTAGGTCCTGTTGCATGAATCAGAGGATAAAAGATACTAGTTGGTGGGTCCTATGGGTGTGCTACTAAAACTTCCTAGCCAAAGCTGTGTACATGTCTAGGTTCCAGTTGAGACTACCTCCTAGGGGCCGGGTCACCAATTCTTTCTTTAGTATGCTGGTATCCAGCCTCGACACGTCGAGCCTACATCTCAGGGGGCCAGGTACCAGGGAGAAGTTGGTAACGCTACACACAGCGAGGACAAGTAACATACAGATAAGTTCTGACGCTATTAAATTAACGGTTCTCAAAAGTATGTTATGTGTCCAAAGATTATTACATCCGCCTTCAAGCGGAACCCTAGCCTCATGTCTGCAGGTATGAGCTACTCGGCATCAGCAGGGTCGCGCTGGAAGCGCACGGCCACCGTCTCCACGGCGTCTTGGACGCTCTCCCGGGCGGCGTCTTTTGTGGCGGCCACCGGACCATCGAGCACCGGCGCCAAGGACATGGCCGGGTCATGGCTCCAGAAGCATGTCAGCACATAATCCACCACCGCCCGGCAGAGCCTGCTGCCCTTTGCCTCCAGGCGGGCGCCGAGGATCTGGTCTAGGCGACGAAGGCATTCAACGGCGGAGTCCAGCACCAGGAGGGCGTCAGAGATCGACGCTGGCAGCTCCGACATTGGGATGGGACTCATCCCCAGTGGCACCAGTGACGTGCTCGCCTCATCAGCCCACTCAGCTGTCCACTGGACCCTAGCGCGGTGTTCTGCCTGGAGATCTTCCAGGGCCTTCTTGATGGCCTCCGTCGCCGCCTGCGCCGCTTCGAACCGGCGGATCCGCTCCTCCTGCTTCTGCTCCTTCTCCTCCGCCTCGAGCTCGTGCTTGGCCAGCAACATGCCCTGCCTTTCAAGCATTCCTCCCTGAAGGCGAGATCCTTCTCCCGCCTGGCGAGGTCCGTCTCCCGCCTGTCCAGGGACGTATCCTTCTCCTTGAGGTTCTCCTCGGTGAGGGCAATGTCGCTGGCCTTGTCCTCTAGCTCTTGCTGCCATTTTTTCGTCCTTTCTATGGCCTCCACTTGCTGCACCCACTGGGCCTCCAGGGTCTGGTCTAGGGCATTCAGCTTGGCCTGGAGCTCTATTGTGAGGGCCTCCTCCCTCTTGGCCACCTTCTTCTCCCGTCGGGACGCCTCTAGCTCCCTGGCGAACACCTTCTGGTGGTCCCTTTTGTACTTCTTGCGGTCCGGCGCGAGTTCGGACCGCTCAGAGGCGAACTGGCAGGACGCCGCCTTGGTGCGCTCCTCCAGCTGGGTGCGCCATTCGCTGAGGCGCTGGTGCTCAGATTCCAACGCCTCCCATTCCCGCCGGATGGTTGCCTCGGTTTCATTAAGGACTTGGTGGGCGCGAGATAGCACCCGGGGAAGGGGGATTGGCGCCGCGTCCGGCTCGGCACCTGACCGGAGCCACCGCCCAAAAATCACCTCCATCTCCTCTGGAGCAGGCGGAGGGATGGAGCTAGCCACGCCTCCTAGGTCACCCCCGGTGTCGGGAGCGGGCGCAGGTCCCCCAGCGGGGACCTCCTCCGCCGCCACGGTGCCGCCTGACGCTTGCGCCGCTGCAGCCGGACCCCCAGTTGGGACGTGGGAGGCCGGTGGCGCTATCCCAGCGATAGCTGGGTGCGCTCCACCGACACCACTCTCAGCAGATTCCTGCTGTTGAGAGCCAGACCCGCCGGTGGGCCTGGTATCTAGCGGAGGAGGGGCGACCTTGGGAGCAGAGGGGGAGGAAGCCCTGGCAAACAAAGGATGGGTTAAGACCCGTCGGCATGATAACTAGACTCGTGGAAAAAAAGGGGCTACACTTACTTGGGGCCCTGGACTTTCCAGCGACCCTGGAAGCAGGACGACCGCCGCTCCTGCTGCTGTTGCTGCGCTGGCGGCGGTTGTTGTTGTTGTTGCTGTTGCTGCTGTTTCTGGTGCCCCTGGGGGTGATCACCCCCAGAGGGTGGCGGTGGCGGCAGCACCGGAGGACTAACGCGCCTCTACGCGCCCTGAGCCTGGGTGCCAGCCTCCTCGGCCCCACCAGCAGTTCTCTGGCGCTTCTGGGGGGTCCGAGACAAGCGACCCGTTGGCGCGACGCAGCCTCCGTCGCCTCTCCTCCTCCGACCCCTCGGAACTACCTGGGGCGGAGGCACTGCTTGCAGCCCCTTTGCCTTTGTCCAAGGGGCTGGGGCCGCGGTGGGGATGGCGTGGGGGGCCGCACCGGCGGGCTGGGGACCTCCAACCGGTGCATCGGAGATCCGGATCCCGCGGAGGGGGTCCCGGCCACCGGTCTGGCGAACTGCCACGCCGCTCTCGTCGAGGGTCGGCAGCGTGGCCAAAACCGCCGTTCGTAGCCCTGGATCATCACAAAGCGCTGGGATGTCCTGGGGAGTATCAAGGATTCAGGGACAAAGGACTCACCAGTAATCCCCTTCACCAGGAGTTCCAGCTCCTCCCAGGACAGATCGGTACCTGGCCCGCGCTGATCCTGCCGATATCATTCGGGCCAGTGAATAAGCAGCACAGGTGCGACCTCCTCTGCAGCGGCATGACCCAACTGAAAGGGAATTAGGCTTACACCTATTTCCTAAATGATTTTGGTGGTTGAATTGCCCAACACAAATAATTGGACTAACTAGTTTGCTCTAAGTGTATAAGTTATACAGGTGCCAAAGGTTCACACTTAGCCAATAAAAAGACCAAGAATTGGGTTCAACAAAGAGAGCAAGGGATAACCGAAGGCAGCCCTGGTCTGGCACACCGGACTGTCCGGTGTGTCACCGGACAGTGTCCGGTGCACCAGGGGACTCCAAGCCAAACTTCGCACCTTCGGGAATTTTCAGAGGCGCTTCGCTATAATTCACCGGACTGTCCGGTGCACCACCGGACAGTGTCCGGTGCTCCAGAGGAGAGCGACTCTGAACTCGCCAGCTTCGGGAATCCGTTCCGCTATAATTCACTGGACATGTCCGGTGCACACCGGACTGTCCGGTGAGCCAGCGGAGCAACGGCTACTTCGCGCCAACGGTCGTCTGCAACGCATTAAATGCGTGCCAGCGCGCGCAGAGGAGCAGAGCATGCGCGGGTGGCACACCGGACAGTCTACAGGACTTGTCCGGTGCACCACCGGACAGCCAGGCGGGCCCACACGTCAGAGCTCCAACGGACGGAACCCAACGGCCAGGTGACGTGGCTGGCGCACCGGACTGTCCGGTGGCGCACCGGACTGTCCGGTGCGCCAAGCGACAGCAGCCTCCACCAAACGGCTAGTTTGGTGGTTGGGGTTATAAATACCCCCAACCACCCCACATTCAAGTCATCCAAGTTTTCCAACTTCCAACCACTTACAAGAGCTAGGCATTCAATACAAGACACACCCAAGTGATCAAATCCTCTCCCAATTCCACAAAGGCTTTAGTGTTAAGTGAGAGTGATTTGTTGTGTTCTTTTGAGCTCTTGCGCTTGGATTGCTTTCTTTCTCAATCTTTCTTGAGATCAAACTCGCTTGTAACTGAGGCAAGGGACACCAATTGTGTGGTGGTCCTTGCGGGAACTTTGTGTTCCAATTGTTTGAGAAGAAGAAGCTCACTTGGTCCGAGGGACCGTTTGAGAGAGGGAAAGGGTTGAAAGAGACCCGGTCTTTGTGACCACCTCAACGGGGAGTAGGTTTGCAAGAACCGAACCTCGGTAAAACAAATCCGTGTGTCACACTCTTTATTCACTTGCGATTTGTTTTGCACCCTCTCTCTCGGACTCGATTATATTTCTAACGCTAACCCGGCTTGTAGTTGTGATTAACTTTGTAAATTTCAGTTTCGCCCTATTCACCCCCCTCTAGGCGACTTTCAATTGGTATCAGAGCCCGGTGCTTCATTAGAGCCTAACCGCTCGAAGTGATGTCGGGAGATCACGCCAAGAAGGAGATGGAGACCGGCGACAAACACATCGGCGACAAGCCCACTACAAGCCACGGGAAGGCTTCATCGGAAGAGTCCCACAAGAAGGGGAAGGGGAAGGAGAAGAAAGCCTCTTCCCACAAGTCGCATCGGAGTGGCGACAAGAAAAAGAAGATGAGGAAGGTGGTCTACTACGAGACCGATACTTCATCACCTTCCACCTCCGGCTCCGACACGCCCTCCGTAACTTCTAAGCGCCATGAGCGCAAGAAGTTTAGTAAGATCCCCTTACGCTATCCTCGCATTCCTAAACATACGCCTTTACTTTCCGTCCCATTAGGCAAACCACCAACATTTGATGGTGAAGACTATGCTAGGTGGAGTGATTTAATGCGATTTCATCTAACTTCACTCCACAAAAGTATATGGGATGTTGTTGAGTTTGGTTTACAGGTACCTTCCGTAGGGGATGAGGATTATGATGAGGACGAGGTGGCCCAAATCGAGCACTTCAACTCCCAAGCCACAACAATACTCCTCGCCTCTCTAAGTAGAGAGGAGTACAACAAGGTGCAAGGATTAAAGAGCGCCAAGGAAGTTTGGGATGTGCTCAAAACCGCGCACGAGGGAGATGAGCTAACCAAGATCACCAAGCGGGAGACAATCGAGGGGGAGCTCGGTCGCTTCCGGCTTCGCAAAGGGGAAGAGCCACAAGACATGTACAACCGGCTCAAAACCTTGGTGAACCAAGTGTGCAACCTCGGGAGCAAAAAGTGGGATGACCACGAGATGGTTAAGGTTATTCTTAGATCACTTATTTTCCTTAACCCTACTCAAGTTCAATTAATTCGTGGCAATCCTAGATATACACTAATGACTCCCGAGGAAGTAATCGGGAATTTTGTGAGCTTTGAGTATATGATCAAGGGCTCAAAGAAAATCAATGAGCTAGATGATCCCTCCACGTCCGAAGCACAACCGTCGCATTCAAAGCGACGGAGGAGAAGAAGGAGGAGTCTACACCGAGTAGACAACCAATCGATGCCTCAAAGCTCGACAACGAGGAAATGGTGCTCGTCATCAAGAGCTTCCGCCAAATCTTCAAGCAAAGGAGAGGGAAAGACTACAAGCCCTGCTCCAAGAAAGTTTGCTACAAATGTGGTAAGCCCAGTCATTTTATTGCAAAATGTCCACTATCTAGTGACAGTGACAGGGGCGACGACAAAAAGGGGAGAAGAAAGGAGAAGAAGAGGTACTACAAGAAGAAGGGCGGCGATGCCCATGTTTGTCGCGAGTGGGACTCCGACGAAAGCTCTAGCGACTCCTCTGACGACGAGGACGCCGCCAACATCGCCATCAACAAAGGCCTTCTCTTCCCCAACGTCGGCCACAAGTGCCTCATGGCAAAGGACAACAAAAAGAAGAAGGTTAAATCCAAATCCTCCACTAGATATGAGTCCTCTAGCGATGATAATGCTAGTGATGAGGAAGATAATTTGCGTACTCTTTTTGCCAACTTAAACATGCAACAAAAAAAAATTAAATGAATTGATTAGTGCTATCCATGAGAAGGATGATCTCTTGGACTCCCAAGAGGACTTCCTTATTAAAGAAAACAAGAAGCATGTTAAAATTAAGAATGCTTACGCTCTAGAAGTAGAAAAATGTGAAAAACTATCTAGTGAGCTAAGCACTTGCCATGAGACTATAGACAACCTTAGAAATGAGAATGCTAATTTGTTAGCTAAGGTTGATTCAAATGTTTGTGATGTTTCAATTCCCAATCTTAGAAATGATAATGATAATTTGCTTGCTAAGATTGAAGAATTAAACATTACTCTTGCTAGCCTTAGGAATGAAAATGAAAATTTGCTTGCTAAGGCTAAAGAACTTGATGTTTGCAATATTACAATTTCCGATCTTAGGGATAAAAATGATATATTGCATGCTAAGATTGTTGAACTTAATTCTTGCAAACCCTCTACATCTACCATTGAACACACTACTATTTGCACTAATTGTAGAGATGTTAACATTAATGCTATACATGATCACCTTTCCATGATTAAACAACAAAATGATCATATAGCTAAATTAGATGCTAAAATTGCCGAGCATGAACTAGAAAATGAAAAATTTAAGTTTGCTCGTAGTATGCTTTATAATGGGAGACGCCCTGGCATTAAGGATGGCATTGGCTTCCAACAGGGAGGCAATGTCAAACTCAATGCCCCTCCTAAAAAATTGTCCAACTTTGTTAAGGGCAAGGCTCCCATGCCTCAGGATAACGAGGGTTACATTTTGTACCCTGCCGGTTATCCCGAGAGCAAAATTAGGAGAATTCATTCTAGGAAGTCTCACTCTGGCCCTAACCATGCTTTTATGTATAAGGGTGAGACATCTAGCTCTAGGCAACCAACCCGTGCTAAGTTGCCTAAGAAGAAAACTCCTAGTGCATCAAATGACCATATCATTTCATTTAAAACTTTTGATGCTTCTTATGTGTTAACTAAGAAATCCGGCAAGGTAGTTGCCATGTATGTTGGGGGCAAACACAAGGGATCAAAGACTTGTGTTTGGGTACCCAAAGTTCTTGTGTCTAATGCCAAAGGACCCAAAACCATTTGGGTACCTAAAGTCAAGAACTAAAATTGTTTTGTAGGTTTATGCATCCGGGGGCTCAAGTTGGATCATCGATAGCGGGTGCACAAACCACATGACTGGGGAGAAGAAGATGTTCTCCTCCTACGAGAAAAATCAAGATCCCCAACGAGCTATCACATTCGGGGATGGTAACCAAGGTTTGGTCAAAGGATTGGGTAAAATTGCTATATCTCCTGACCATTCTATTTCCAATGTTTTTCTTGTAGATTCATTAGATTACAATTTGCTTTCCGTTTCTCAATTATGCAAAATGGGCTACAACTGTCTTTTTACTGATGTAGGTGTCACTATCTTTAGAAGAAGTGATGATTCAATAGCATTTAAGGGTGTGTTAGAGGGTCAGCTATACTTGGTAGATTTTGATAGAGCTGAACTCGACACGTGCTTAATTGCTAAGACTAACATGGGTTGGCTCTGGCACCGCCGACTAGCCCATGTTGGGATGAAGAATCTTCATAAGCTTCTAAAGGGAGAGCACATTTTAGGATTAACAAATGTTCATTTTGAGAAAGACAGGATTTGTAGCGCATGCCAAGCAGGGAAGCAAGTTGGTGCCCATCATCCACACAAGAACATCATGACGACTGACAGACCACTGGAGCTCCTACACATGGATCTATTCGGCCCGATAGCTTATATAAGCATCGGCGGGAGTAAGTACTGTCTAGTTATTGTGGATCATTATTCTCGCTTCACTTGGGTGTTCTTTTTGCAGGAAAAATCTCATACCCAAGAGACCTTAAAGGGATTCTTGAGACGGGCTCAAAATGAGTTCGGCTTAAGGATCAAGAAAATTAGAAGCGACAACGGGACGGAGTTCAAGAACTCTCAAATTGAAGGCTTCCTTGAGGAGGAGGGCATCAAGCATGAGTTCTCTTCTCCCTACACCCCTCAACAAAATGGTGTAGTGGAGAGGAAGAATAGAACTCTATTGGACATGGCAAGACCATGCTTGATGAGTACAAGACGTCGGATCGGTTTTGGGCCGAGGCGGTCAACACCGCCTGCTACGCCATCAACCGGTTATATCTACACCGAATCCTCAAGAAGACATCTTATGAACTCCTAACCGGTAAAAAGCCCAACATTTCATATTTTAGAGTCTTTGGTAGCAAATGTTTTATTCTTGTTAAAAGAGGTAGAAAATCTAAATTTGCTCCTAAGACTGTAGAAGGCTTTTTACTAGGATATGATTCAAACACAAGGGCATATAGAGTCTTTAACAAGTCCTCTGGACAAGTTGAAGTTTCTTGTGACGTTGTGTTTGATGAGACTAACGGCTCTCAAGTAGAGCAAGTTGATCTTGATGAGATAGGTGTTGAAGAGGCTCCATGCATCGCGCTAAGGAACATGTCCATTGGGGATGTGTGTCCTAAGGAATCCGAAGAGCCTCCAAATGCACAAGATCAACCATCCTCCTCCACACAAGCGTCTCCACCAACTCAAAATGAGGATGAAGCTCAAGTTGATGAAGAACAAGATCAAGCAAATGAGCCACCTCAAGATGACGGTAATGATCAAGGGGGAGATGCAAATGATCAAGACAAGGAGGATGAAGAACAAAGGCCGCCACACCCAAGAGTCCACCAAGCAATCCAACGAGATCACCCCGTCGACACCATCCTCGGCGACATTCATAAGGGGGTAACCACTAGATCTCGGGTTGCACATTTTTGTGAGCATTACTCTTTTGTTTCCTCTATTGAGCCTCACAGGATAGAGGAAGCACTGCAAGATTCGGATTGGGTGGTGGCGATGCAAGAGGAGCTCAACAATTTCACTAGGAACGAGGTATGGCTTTTAGTTCCACATCCTAATCAAAATGTTGTAGGAACCAAGTGGGTTTTCCGCAACAAGCAAGACGAGCATGGTGTGGTGACAAGGAACAAAGCCCGACTTGTGGCCAAAGGATACTCCCAAGTCGAAGGTTTGGATTTCGGTGAAACCTATGCACCCGTAGCTAGGCTTGAATCAATTCGTATATTATTGGCCTATGCTACTTACCATGGCTTCAAGCTCTATCAAATGGACCTGAAGAGTGCCTTCCTCAATGGACCAATCAAGGAAGAGGTCTATGTTGAGCAACCTCCCGGCTTTGAAGATAATGAGTACCCTAACCATGTCTATAAACTCTCTAAGGCGCTTTATGGGCTCAAGCAAGCCCCAAGAGCATGGTATGAATGCCTTAGAGATTTCCTTATCACTAATGGATTCAAAGTCGGAAAGGCCGATCCTACACTCTTTACCAAAACACTTTAAAATGATTTGTTTGTATGCCAAATTTATGTTGATGATATCATATTTGGGTCTACTAACGAATCTACATGTGAAGAATTTAGTAGGATCATGACACAAAAATTCGAGATGTCTATGATGGGGGAGTTGAAGTACTTCTTGGGATTTCAAGTGAAGCAACTCCAAGAGGGCACCTTCATTAGCCAAACGAAGTATACTCAAGACATTTTAAACAAGTTTGGGATGAAGGATGCCAAGCCCATCAAGACACCCATGGGAACCAATGGGCATCTCGACCTCGACACAGAAGGTAAATCCGTAGATCAAAAGGTATACCGGTCGATGATAGGTTCCTTACTCTATCTATGCGCATCTCGACCGGACATTATGCTTTCTGTATGTATGTGTGCAAGATTCCAAGCCGACCCTAAGGAAGCTCACCTTACGGCCGTAAAACGAATCTTGAGATATTTGGCTTATACTCCTAAGTTTGGGCTTTGGTAACCTAGGGGATCCACATTTGATTTAATTGGTTATTCCGATGCCGATTGGGCGGGGTGTAAAATTAATAGGAAGAGCACATCGGGGACTTGCCAGTTCTTGGGAAGATCTTTGGTGTCTTGGGCTTCAAAGAAGCAAAATTCTGTAGCTCTTTCTACCGCCGAAGCTGAGTATATTGCCGCAGGCCATTGTTGCGCGCAACTACTTTGGATGAGGCAAACCCTTAGGGACTATGGTTACAAATTAACCAAAGTTCCTCTTTTATGTGATAATGAGAGTGCAATTTGCATGGCGGACAATCCCGTTGAGCATAGCCGCACTAAACACATAGCCATTCGGTATCATTTTCTAAGGGATCACCAACAAAAGGGAGATATCGAGATTGCATATATTAACACTAAAGATCAATTAGCCGATATCTTTACCAAGCCACTTGATGAACAAACTTTTAACAAACTTAGGCATGAGCTAAATATTCTTGATTCTAGGAACTTCTTTTGTTGATTTGCACACATAGCTCATTCATATACCTTTGATCATGTCTCTTTTATATATGCTATGACTAATGTGTTTTTCAAGTCTATTTCAAACCAAGTCATAGGTGTATTGAAAGGGAATTGAGTCTTCGGCGGAGACAAAGGCTTCCACTCCGTAACTCATTCTTCGCTGTCGCTCCGAGCATCTCTCCGTCTTTTGGTATAATCTTCACTCATATGACTTTTACCAAAGGGGGAGAAAGTTATTTCAAGGGCTCTAATGATTCCGTTTTTGGCGATTAATGCCAAAGGGGGAGAGAGCATGAGCCCAAAGCAAAAGGACCGCACCACCACCTAATTTTAAAAAGAGTTTTTCAATTGGTATGATTTTTCAAAGTTGGTATCTCATTGTGTTCAAAAGGGGGAGAGAGTAGTATTTTCAAAATCAATATCTTAATACCCTCTTGAACACTAAGAGGAGGATTTAATTGAGAGGTAGTTTTGTTTAGTCAAAGGAAAAGCATTTGAAACAGGGGGAGAAAATTTCAAATCTTGAACATGCTTCGCAAAATATTATTCATTTATCCTTGACTATTTGCAAAAGGACTTTGAAAAAGGATTTACAAAAGAATTTGCAAAAAAACAAGTGGTGCAAGCGTGGTCCAAAATGTTAAAATTAAAGAAACAATCCATGCATATCTTATAAGTATTCATATTGGCTCAACTCCAAGTAACCTTTGCACTTACAATTATGCAAACTAGTTCAATTATGCACTTCTATATTTGCTTTGGTTTGTGTTGGCATCAATCACCAAAAAGGGGGAGATTGAAAGGGAATTAGGCTTACACCTATTTCCTAAATGATTTTGGTGGTTGAATTGCCCAACACAAATAATTAGACTAACTAGTTTGCTCTAAGTGTATAAGTTATACAGGTGCCAAAGGTTCACACTTAGCCAATAAAAAGACCAAGAATTGGGTTCAACAAAGAGAGCAAGGGATAACCGAAGGCAGCCCTGGTCTGGCGCACCGGACTGTCCGGTGTGTCACTAGGGGACTCCAAGCCAAACTTCGCACCTTCAGGAATTTTCAGAGGCGCTTCGCTATAATTCACCGGACTGTCCGGTGCACCACTGGACAGTGTCCGGTGCTCCAGAGGAGAGCGACTCTGAACTCGCCAGCTTCGGGAATCCGCTCCGCTATAATTCACCGGACATGTCCGGTGCACACCGGACTGTCCGGTGAGCCAGCGGAGCAACGGCTACTTCGTGCCAACGGTCGTCTACAACGCATTAAATGCGTGCCAGCGCGCGCAGAGGAGCAGAGCACGCGCGAGTGGCACACCGGACAGTCTACAGGACTTGTCCGGTGCACCACCGGACAGCCAAGCGGGCCCACACGTCAGAGCTCCAACGAACGGAACCCAACGGCCAGGTGACGTGGCTGGCGCACCGGACTGTCCGGTGGCGCACCGGACTGTCCGGTGCGCCATGCGACAGCAGCCTCCACCAAACGGCTAGTTTGGTGGTTGGGGTTATAAATACCCCCAACCACCCCACATTCAAGTCATCCAAGTTTTCCAACTTCCAACCACTTACAAGAGCTAGGCATTCAATACAAGACACACCCAAGTGATCAAATCCTCTCCCAATTCCACAAAGGCTTTAGTGTTAAGTGAGAGTGATTTGTTGTGTTCTTTTGAGCTCTTGCGCTTGGATTGCTTTCTTTCTCAATCTTTCTTGAGATCAAACTCGCTTGTAATTGAGGCAAGGGACACCAATTGTGTGGTGGTCCTTGCAGGAACTTTGTGTTCCAATTGTTTGAGAAGAAGAAGCTCACTCGGTCCGAGGGACCGTTTGAGAGAGGGAAAGGGTTGAAAGAGACCCGGTCTTTGTGACCACCTCAACGGGGAGTAGGTTTGCAAGAACCGAACCTCGGTAAAACAAATCCACGTGTCACACTCTTTATTCGCTTGCGATTTGTTTTGCACCCTCTCTCTCGGACTCGATTATATTTCTAACGCTAACCCGGCTTGTAGTTGTGATTAACTTTGTAAATTTCAGTTTCGCCCTATTCACCCCCCCTCTAGGCGACTTTCATCAACGCTTCAGGAAGTCGCCGACCACATGCATGGAGGTCAGACCACCGGTTGCCAAGGTCTTGATCCTGTCCAGTACGGGCAGGAGCTCTGGAGATAGCGATGGCTTGGTCCTCCAATGCTTGCGGTCGAGGGATGGCCCATCGCTCGGCAGGACGAGGCGGTCGTTGGCCTCGGCGCTGGCGATCACCTAGTCGCCGCGCTAGTTTTCCCACCTCGCGCCGCCGAAGGTGCCCAACTCTTGTTAGGTCCTACAAGGTTAGTCACAACAATTTTTGGAACCCAAATGCACGTCTTGTCTCACTTGCATTTAGATCCCAATTTTCTAGCAACTACTTTGGCATTTTTACATGAAATCCCAAACAAAGTATTGCAGGCATGATAAACAGTAGTAGGACCATTGCAAACTTTCCTAGATGCATGGGACACAGCATGATTATGCCTAGGCCTATTTCTACCATAAGCATAAGTAGAGCTGGAAGCAACCATAGCATGAGAATTATGATAAACAGGTAAACAGCATGATCATAACTCCTATTATGATGAGAAACTTTCTTAACATGAGTATACAGATAAGCATAGTTCTTTTGATCATGTGAAGGACTACTAGCCATAGGAGCCTTCCCTTTCTCATTGTTGAGACTGGAGGTTCTTTGGCTTGTTAAGTTCTTGGTTTCCTTTCGAAAACCAAGTCCATCCTTAATTGAGGGGTGTCTACCAACGGTGTAGGCATCCCTAGTGTTGGGGACTTGTTCTCAAATGCTATGAATTAAGAACAAGGCAACATAAAATGTTAAATATCAGAGCCCTTCGTCCTTCGAAGCATTATTTCCCTTTGGATATAATGGATTTCGGACGAAGGTTATGAAGGTCATACCTTCATAATCATAATCATAATGAAAAAATAAAGAAGATTCATGCATAAAATAATATGATTACTTTGAACATTAATTCATTTTCATTTATTTCACTTATATAAACAACAACAACAAATGTACCTTCGGTTTGAAGGAAAGTAAGGGTACAAGCGTGATACCAATGCCAAGTCAGCGTGAACAGTACAGGAGTACTATTCATCTATTTATAGGCACGGGACGCAGCCCGTATAAAATTACATTAATGCCCTTTATTTTTATCAATAATTCTATAGTAATTCTTCGAGGGCTGATTGGGCTTTTCATCTTTAAGTCGGTTTCCCCTTTCTACTGTCATGCCGAAGCTCCTCTGCACATAGCTTCGTGATCGTTTCATCCTCCGTCATGATCGTCTTCCATTTCAGTCAAACTTCGTCTTGACCATGCTTCTGTATACCCGCAACCTGATTCCGAAGATACCTGCTCACATACTTAGAAAACATTGTCAAATCACGTTTTTGAGGACCTTCGGAAGCCGAAGGCCCCCAACAGTAGCCCCTCGCAATATTAATTTGCTGTAATGATAAATTCATATTGCGATATGGACGAAGGCCTTAAGCCGAAGGTCCGAAAAAACACCTTCTCTTTGCTAGAATAGCAACAGTCTTTGACAAGCGGGACCCTCCAGTTTTCAACGCTCTGGGCGTATAAATAAGAGCTCATCCCGAGTTTATTTGGCACGCTCTCTTGCCAACTGCTTTTTCTCACCCAACTTTTAGCCTGCGCGCAACAACACTTGCTTGGCCTTTTAGATTTTAAAGCTTCGGCTTCGAGAGCACTTTCTCATCGTTTGCAAGGATGTCTGAAGATAAAAAAGCTGTTGGTGATTCGAAGCTAAGTCTTTCTGAGGAGATGCATCTGGGTTTTCTTCAATCAATGTCGAAGACTAATACAGAGAAGATTACTAAAGAAATTTTGGAGGGTTTATCTAAAGATACTGGTGATAGTGACAGTTATGATGTGGATAGTGGTGGTGAAGACTCCGAAGATCGACCTTGGCGACCAAGCCACGCGGTTTTTGGTAAATCAAGAATTAAAGAAAATCATCTTGTCAACATGAGGGGCAGATATTTCTGGGACTTGTCCGTTGTGAGAGCTAATGAAGGAGAGAAGACTTGTCCGACTCCTGAGGAAAATGAAGTCGTGGTATTCCGAAGCTTCTTGAAAGCTGGACTACGATTTCCCTTAAGCAGCTTTGTTGTGGAGGTGCTGAAGATATTTGAAATCTACCTTCACCAACTTACCCCTGAAGCAATCATAAGAATGAATATCTTCGTGTGGGCCGTGAGAAGCCAAGGCTTGGAACCTAATGCAAAAAGTTTCTGCAACATACATGAATTGTTGTACAAGACAAAACCCTGGGGTAAGGAACAATATCACAACAATTTTGGCTGCTACAGCTTCGGCTCCCGGTCTGGGTCAAGCTGCCCTGTGTCGACTTTTCGAAAGAGGTGGCCTGGCGACTGGATGACGGAATGGTTTTACATGAAGAATGACTTGAAATCACGAGAAGGTATAAAAAGGATCATTATGCGTCCCATCTGGCAACGCTTCGGCCTGCGAAGGCCGAAGGTGGAAATGAATGAAGCAGCCGAAGAATGCCAGAGAGCCTTCGGTGTTGTTTGCTCTTTTATTGGGACTAGGGATTTGGTCCAAGAACACATTGCCTTCAGAGTATGGCCACTTGTGGAAAAATGGGAAATGCCGCAGGAGACCATTAAAGAGACTGACGAAGGTGGACTAGTCAAGGTGAAATACACATTTAAGTTCGGAGATAAATTCATTGAGCCAGATGATGACTGGCTAAAAAGCATTGAAACTGTGAGTGATGAACTGCTTGGGGTATATTCAAAGGCCGAAGATACTGCATTGTCAGCAGCCTTCGGAGGCCGAAAGAAGAAGAGGCTGAACCGAGTATTTGACGCAATTGGGTTCGTCTACCCCGACTACCATTATCCAGTGCGGGGTCAAAAAAGAAAGAATATTTCCTCTGCAAAGGAGACTATTTCAGCCGCTCCTAGTGAGCCGGCGCCGAAGAGGAAAAGGGTAAAGGTTCTCACACACCGGCCACGTTATATTGAACTGGCCACAGCGCCTGAGTTCGCCGGTGAGACCTCTTCGGCCACCGAAGCTAAAGAATCAACTCTGCTGCCAGAAATCGAAGAGTTGGCCGAAGTGCCAGCAACAGAAAAGATGGAAGAATCATGGACTGAAGAAGCAAAAACATTAGAAGTTGTAAGTCCTTCAGCAAAGATTGAGACAGGAAAAAGCCAGAAGGGTCCAACAGTGACCCCGAAAAGAAAAAGGATGGTTAATGTGTTAGATGTTTTGGAGACAATTAAATCTTCAAGCATAACTCCAAAGAAAACTGTTGAACTTTCTGAAGTGTCTACTGAAGCCTTTGTTGCTGAAGCTTCGAAGCAACAACTTGAAGCTGAGGCTGGGCCTTCAGAGCCCACCAAGGAACAACCTTTGGAAACCGAAGGAACAAAAGTTACAAAGGCAGCTTTGGAAGCTGAAAAAATAAAAATGTTAGAGCCAATTTTGGTTGAAGAAATTGACACTGCTGCCCCCGAAGCACCTTCCAACATACGCGATTACATTGTGCGACATGCTTCGGGGAAGAAATTATCTGAAGAAGAGATTTATGAAGCTAATCACTATGCAAGAGAATTAAAATATCCGAAGGGGCACTAGTGTTCAATGGAATAGACGAAGATGATTTCCTATACTGCCTCCCTGACAACAAAGAATTATCTGTCTGCCGGGAGATGGCTAGGAGTATGGGGTTTCCGAAGCTTGAAGCTGGACTATGCGCTATGACGAAGGAGGATCTTGCGGATAGCCTTGCATATAATAGTCTGAAGGTGCGAGAATTGTATATTTAGAAATTTACAATTTTTGAATCATTCTTTTGTTCTTATAGTAATTCTTTTTCCATATAGGGTTTAATACTAAGCAACGCTTTGAGAGCGCAAAAGAATGCTGAAGACGAAAGTTATAATATTGCTTTCAACAACCTACGAGCAGAGGTTATCAAGCTGAGGAACAAAGCTTTGGAAAAAGATAAAATTCTGCTTACACTAGTGGATAAAATAAAGGAAGACGAAGCTACCTCTAAGGCTCAAGCTGAAGCCCAAAAACGCGAAATTCAGGATCTTCAGAAACAACTGGCCAGGGCTAAAGAAGAACACATACTAGAAGAAACAAAACGAGAACTTAGTGATCAATGGGCAAATCATTTGGAAATAAATGTTGAAGAGCCTCGTGCTTCCAAGAAAAGATACTATGATAAATCCATAGAGTGTGTTAAGAAGATAAAATCCAGCTTCGCCAGCGTTGGCGCATTCTCTAGCGAAGAGAATTTTACAAGGGGGAATCCAGAAGGCCCAATTGAATGGATCAGTCACGAAGCTGAGGCCTTCGAAGAAATCTTGAATAGCCGTGGAGATATATGTGCTTTTTCAGGCGCCAGGGGATTGCTACTGTGTTGGAAAGAAAAGGCTGTAATCATGTGAAATCTTTAGCACAAACCGAAACCGCATTGTCCTCCGAAGACATAAAGGACCCCTCGGCCGAATCAAGCCTAGTTGGTGGAAAATTTTTCACCGACATTTGGGACAATGGCGGCCGAGAAATGGCTCAAGAGATCATTCAAAGAATCGAAAAAGGCATCCATGATGCTAGGAAGATAGCAGAGGCTGCTGAGAAAGGCACAGAGCCCGAAGGGCAAATAGGTATTAACTAGTGGTTTTTATTCTGTTGTAATTTTTGATTCCAGACTTTGTTCGCGGTTTGTAATAGTAATATAGTCGTATCTTCTCCTCCCTCAGAACCTGCTGAGGCATCTCCGGGCCCCCACCCGAAGGGGGACGATGAAATTAGAAAAATGGCCGAAGCCATCATGGACAAGGTTGTCGATCAGCTACTGAACAAAGCTGCAGAAATAGTTCTTAAGGAGGATTAGATGCTATTGTACAAATATTTGGAATGTAACATGTGTAGTACATTGTAACTTTGAATGTAATATATAATCTATTTATAGTTCAATTCTTTATGATGCATGAAATTTTGCATACATACCATTTTTTGAGCCTTCGGCGAAAAAACACCTTCCCTTCTTTTCATGCTTCGTGAAGAAAATCTTTTATATATTAGAAGAATTTCCATACTTCTCTGATGAAGAATGTCTAAGCTTCGTGAAATATTCTCCGAAGCTATAAAAAAGTTTTATGTTGCCTCTCTAATGAAGCGACACTTCTTCTCAATTTATCTTGTGCCTTAGCACGATTTTCTCTTTTTCAAAACATTCTCCGAAGATCAATAATGTATCCCCTTCTTGTTCCACATGCAATATGTTGTATGATGCTTATGTTATGCAAAATGATGTGATGATGTTATGTTATGCAAAATGATATTTGTGCCGAAAATACACACGTCCCTGCGATAAAGCACACAATGTTTTTTATCAGCGCTGACTTTTCGCTGTAAGCCTCCCTTGGGAGCTTCTTCGCCTTTTACTTTCAGCGGAATCAACGTTTATTTTTCGCTGTAAGCCTCCCTTAGGAGCTTCTTCGCCTTTTACTTTCGGCGGAATCAGCGCTGACTTTTCGCTGTAAGCCTCCCTTAGGAGCTTCTTCGCCTTTTACTTTCGGCGGAATCAGCGCTGACTTTTCGCTGTAAGCCTCCCTTAGGAGCTTCTTCGCCTTTTACTTTCGGCGGAATCAGCGCTGACTTTTCGCTGTAGGCTCAGAAAACTTACACTGCGTTCCCTTAGGAACGACTTTTTACTGCTTCGAATAAATTGCACTGTGTCCCTTAGAACAAATTTTTGATAATACAAAGGTCCTTCATGCCACCATAAATTCGTATGCTTCGGCAACTCAAGCCTATGGAGAAGACATATTTTTATTATGGTAAAAGACGAAACTGTTACAAGAAATTGAAAAACGATAAAAGACACTTAGACCTCCCATAATTGTTCCTTATTACCAAAAAAGTAATACTGAATGTAAGAATGCGAAAAAACTGCTGTCGAGGTAGGATATTTGTCAGTAAATGTGCTTCGACTCTGGCACAGTGCTATTGACTGTGCGAGCTTCGGACTCCTCTCTGAAGTCCCTCTGAAGGTGAGTGTGCTGACTCCCTTCTGGCTACTGTCCTCGCTGCGTTGGTGGTGGCGGTGGAGGTTGTTGCCAAGATGCTTGGGGTTGACTTGGCGAAGCAACAGAAGCTGCAGAGTGATTGCCTACATATTCTGGGATGTAAGGCGAATGGTACGAAACAGTGTGCATGACCTGCTTCGGCTGACTCTGTTGTGTTGCAGCTTCTGCTATCTCCTTTTGCTTCTGGATGGTGACGTGGCACATCCTGGTGGTATGGCCCTTGTCTTCACCATAGAATAGACAGTAAATTCTTCTTGGCTGATCCCCAAATCTTCCCCCGAAGCCCCTGGCGCGTCTGCCCCTTGGCGCTGGCGGCCAAACAGAGCTTTGCTGTTGTCCCGAAGCTTGCGAAGAGTATTGTGGCCTTTGCTGTTGGCTCCCTCTATCATCACTTTGAGTGGAGTTATGAATTGACCTGACATGCCTCATATGAAATCTTCCTCCGAAGCCCCTAGTCATTTCAGAGAACCTAAATGCCTCCTCCCTTCTTTGGCGGAAGTCATTGTCGGCCCGGATGTACTCGTCCATCTTCTGGAGCAGCTTCTCCAAAGTTTGTGGTGGCTTCCTGGCAAAGTATTGCGCTGAAGGTCCCGGCCGAAGCCCCTTAATCATGGCCTCAATGACAATTTCATTGGGCACTGTTGGCGCTTGTGCCCTCAGACGCAGAAACCTTCGGACATACGCCTGGAGGTATTCTTCATGGTCCTGGGTACACTGGAATAAAGCTTGAGCAGTAACTGGCTTCGTCTGAAACCCTTGGAAGCTGGTTATCAACATATCCTTCAGCTTCTACCAAGAGGTGATTGTCCCTGGCCGGAGAGAGGAGTACCAGGTCTGAGCGACACTCTTGACGGCCAAGACAAAAGACTTTGCCATGACTGCAGTGTTGCCACCATACGAAGATATGGTTGCTTCATAGCTCATTAAGAATTGCTTCGGGTCTGTATGACCGTCATACATGGGGAGCTGGGGTGGCTTGTAAGATTGGGGCCAAGGTGTAGCCTGCAATTCTGTTGATAGAGGAGAAGCATCATCGAAAGCAAAATTTCCATGATGGAAATCTTCATACCAGTCGTCCTCATTGTAGAAGCCTTCCTGATGAAGCTCTCTGCGCAGAGGCCTTCGGTTCTGGCCATCTTGAACAAGATGACGAACCTCTTCGGAAGCTTCATCTATCTGTCTCTGAAGGTCAGCTAAACGAGCCATCTTCTCCTTCTTTCGTTGCACCTGTTGCTGAAGGATCTCCAGGTTTTGGATCTCCTGATCCAAGTCATCTTCCGGAGGCGTTGGACTAGCAGCCTTCCTCTTCTGGCTTCGGGCCTCCCTAAGAGAAAGGACGTCCTGATTGGGGTCCAATGGCTGCAGAGTAGCAGCCCCTGTCGCTGAAGCTTTTTTCGGCGGCATGACGAAGGTGATGCTTGCCGAAGGTGTTCAGAGCTCAAGAAATGGAAGTGAGTTCACCGGAGTTGGGCGCCAATGTTGGGGACTTGTTCTCAAATGCTATGAATTAAGAACAAGGCAACATAAAATGTTAAATATCAGAGCCCTTCGTCCTTCGAAGCATTATTTCCCTTTGGATATAATGGATTTCGGACGAAGGTTATGAAGGTCATACCTTCATAATCATAATCATAATGAAAAAATAAAGAAGATTCATGCATAAAATAATATGATTACTTTGAACATTAATTCATTTTCATTTATTTCACTTATATAAACAACAACAACAAATGTACCTTCGGTTTGAAGGAAAGTAAGGGTACAAGCGTGATACCAATGCCAAGTCAGCGTGAACAGTACAGGAGTACTGTTCATCTATTTATAGGCATGGGACGCAGCCCGTATAAAATTACATTAATGCCCTTTATTTTTTATCAATAACTCTATAGTAATTCTTCGAGGGCTGATTTGGCTTTTCATCTTTAAGTCGGTTTCCCCTTTATGCTGTCATGCCGAAGCTCCTCTGCACATAGCTTCGTGATCGTTTCATCCTTCGTCATGATCGTCTTCCATTTCAGTCAAACTTCGTCTTGACCATGCTTCTGTATACCCACAACCTGATTCCGAAGATACCTGCTCGCATACTTAGAAAACATTGTCAAATCACGTTTTTGAGGACCTTCGGAAGCCGAAGGCCCCCAACACCTAGCAAATTTTAGTTTATTATAATCATTTTTGCAATTCTTAAGTTGATCACTAAGACTTGCAACGTCATTATTTAATTTGGAAATAGTGGCAGCATGTTCATCAAAATCAACATCTTTACACCTATTGCAAATAACTACATGTTCTACACATGAACTAGTTGAATTTACTTTCTCTAGCTTAGCATTCAAATCATCATTTAAATTCTTTAGGCCAGAGATAGATTCATGACAAGAAGACAACTCAGAGGATAGCATTTCATTTCTTTTAATTTCTAGAGCAAGAGATTTTTGAACACTAATAAATTTGTCATGCTCCTCATACAAAATATCTTCTTGCTTTTCTAGCAATCTATCATTTTCATTAAGAGCATCAATTAATTCATTTATCTTGTCTACTTTAGTTCTATCTAATCCCTTAAATAAATCAGTATAGTCTACTTCATCATCCGATGATTATTCATCACTAGAGGAAGTATACTTGGGAGTGTCCCGAATACATACCTTCTTCTCCTCAGCCGTAAGGCACGTATGGTGTTCGTTGGGGAAGAGCGAAGATTTGTCGAAGGCCGAGGCAGCCAGTCCTTCATCCTCGGAGTCGGATGAAGAACAGTCAGAGTCCCATTCCTTTCCAAGGTGCACCTCGCCCTTCACCTTCCTGTAGTTCTTCTTTTTCTCCTTCTTCCCATGCTTTTCTTGTGCCTGGTCATTCTCATTATCGAGACATTGAGCTATAAAATGACCAGTCTTACCGCATTTGAAGTAGGAGTGTTTTCCCCTTGACTCGTCCTTGTTGGGGTATTCCTTTCGTCCTTTTAGTGCGGTCTTGAAGCACTTGATGATGAGCACCATTTCATCTTCATTGAGCCCGGCAGCCTCCACTTGTGCTACCTTGCTAGGTAGTGCCTCCCTGCTGCTGGTTGCTTTGAGAGCAACGGGCTGCGGCTCGTAGATGGGAAGTGGACCGTTCAAGGCGTCATCCACGTATCGTGCCTCCTTCACCATCAAGCGACTGCTCACGAATTTTCCAAGGATTTCCTCAGGCGTCATCTTGGTGTACCTGGGGTTCTAATGAATAAGATTTACAAGATGGGGGTCAAGAACTATAAATGACCTGAGCATGAGTCGGACGACATCATGATCCGTCCATCTTGTACTCCCGTAGCTTCGAATTTTGTTGACCAGAGTCTTGAGCCTGTTGTAGGTCTGTGTTGGCTCCTCTCCCCTGCTCATCGTGAACCTCCCCAGTTCGCCTTCCACCAGTTCCATCTTGGTAATCATGGTGGCGTCATTACCCTCATGTGATATCTTGAGAGTACCCTAGATTTGCTTAGCACTGTCCAAGCCGCTCACTTTATTGTATTCATCCCTGCAAAGAGATGCTAACAAAACAGTAGTAGCTTGGGCATTTTTGTGTATTTGTTCATTAATGAATACAGGGTTATCAGTGCTATCAAAGTGCATTCCATTTTCTACAATCTCCCAAATACTAGGATGGAGGTAAAACAAATGACTATGCATTTTATGACTCCAAAAAGAATAATCTTCTCCATCAAAGTATGGAGGTTTTCCAAGTGGAATTGATAGTAAATGCGCATTTGAATTGTAAGGAATGCGAGAATAGTCAAAAGAGTAATTCTAATTGACCGTTTTCTTTTTTGACGAGGAGTCGTCGTCATCGTCATCCCTTGGTGAAGAAGAGGAGGCGTCGCTGTCATAGTAGATGATCTTCTTGATGCGCCTCTTATTCTTCTCGTCCCTCTTCTTGTAACTCGAGCCTGAGTCAGTGGGCTTGTCGTCTCTTGGCTCGTTGAAGAGGGACTCCTTCTCCTTGTCATTGACCATCATCCCCTTATCCTTAGGATTCATCTCTTCGGGCGGTTAGTCCCTTATATGAAGAGTACGACTCTGATACCAATTGAGAGCACCTAGAGGGGGTGAATAGGTGATCCTGCAAAATTCAATACTAATAACACAAACTTGGTTTATAATATGTTAGTTAGATTAAAACAAGTGGTTATAAAGCGAGTTCTTGAGATGAAATCAATCACACAGAAAAGGAACACAAGAGACACGTTGTTTTTATCCCGTGGTTCGGCCAAGTAACACTTGCCTACTTCCACGTTGTGGTGTCCCAATGGACGAGGGTTGCACTCAATCCCTTTCAAGTGATCCAATGATCAACTTGAATACCACGGTCTTTTCTTTTTAGAGATCTCTTCCCGTTTGCGAGGAATCTCCACAAGTTGGAGCCTCTCGCCCTTACAATGTTGATGTAAAGCCCAAAAATTGGTATAAGGAAAATAATAATAATAATAATAAAATGAATAGATAAATAAATAAGTGAGTGTTTTGGGATCCCTTGATTTCCTTTTTATTTTTCTCTACATACTCAACTAATGGCATTAAATTATGCAAATAACAAATAAATTAATAAAGGAATGTGCACCTCATGCTGATGTTATTTTTGTGATGCATCTTATTTGAATCAAAGGAATCTTAATAAAAGCATTTATTCCTTCCATAATTAAGTAGAAAAATGAATAAATAATGTTAAGGCAAACCATGAGTGTTAAAATCACATTGTGAGTTTTGTGTATATATGGAAATCTTTATTCCAAAACAGTAATTCAAATGTAGTTTGAATCATTGAATTTGGAAAATAAACCAGAAATTATAAAAGAAAAAAAATAGGGAATCACCTGTATTGGGCCGCAGTCCTGAAATTCGGCCCACTAGCTTCAACCAGCCCAGCCGTGCCAACCTAGCCACCTGCTGACACCGACTTGCGGGGCCCAGTGGTTAGCCCCACAGCCTAGTTGTCGGCCGCACGCTCCTCAGCATCGTCTTGCCACGTAGCTCTTCGTGGATGACATGTGGGGCCCATTTGTCAGCCGGACCGCGCGCGCCGCCGCCACGGAATCCTCGGCCTGGAAATCGCCCTCCGCCCCTCCCCGATGTCGTTCTCACCTGAGTTTGTTGCAACCAGCCGAAATCCGCGCGTGATGGTGTTGCCGCCTTCCTCGCGGACTCTACCTTCCTGGAGTATAAAACCCCTTGGCTGCCAATCATCTCCGGACCATACAAGCTAAGCCGCCATGGAACAATAACGCAGAGAGAGAGAGTGAGAGGAGGGCGCCACGGGGGAGATCCGCCGCCATGACTTGTGGTCGATTGTGCGCCACCACTCGGCCACGGGCGGTTGTCCGGGGAGTGTCGCGGGTGGGTGGTGGTGTCGACCATGGGCTCGGTGGAGGGGATCGACAATCGGGCTGGAGCAATTGCTCGACGGAGCAACTCCGCCGCCGCAGACCCACCTCCGGCCGTGGTCGTGTTCCTGCGCTTCATCAACCCAGGTAAGAACTACCTAAATCGATTCACGGTAGCCTCTGCATAGTGTATCATCGGTTGATTCCGAGGTTAGACCTAGAAATTAACAAGGCTAGAACTTCACAAACGGTGCCGCCGTGTGAGCTTGGTGCGCCGCCATCCCTGGCCGTTGTCTGCTGTCAGAAGGGCTGATGGGGGCGCTTGCCGTTGGATCATAAACGGACAGCTCTGATTAGGGGATCAGGTAACGATTCGCTTGACGTAATCCTGACCGCCGGGATGAAATCGGAAGGTTCGGATTAGTCATAAAGCTGGGACATTGTGGGCCGTGGATGATTGATCCTGCGACCACGATTGCGTATCAGTCCGGTTAAGTTATAGGCTTGATCTGGACCCTTAGATTCTAATCGGGCGACTCACGATCTCTGATACCCTTTCGCTGTGGCAATTTTACTGAAGAGACCCCGTAGAACCCGATAATCAATCAACAGTCCCCGCGGGAGTAGTCTGAGTCTGGTAGACTTTTGTAAGTTTAACCCCGGGCTTCTCGGAATTAGTGTGCTTAGTCCAGTGACTTAAGAAAATAGGAAAAACAATATAGAAAATACTTTTCTGGTACAAAAATAATTCTAGAACTTGTGTAATTCCTATAAAATCCATTTTTGCTCCGAATTGAGTCATTCTAGTGGCAATAATTTTGTATTAATATTGTCTATCAACCAGTAACACTGTTTAGCCATGAAACTTGAATTAAATATATTCATTTGGATTAATCTATTCTAAGCACTAAATAATTTTGGAAATTCATAACTTAATAATCGTAACTCCGAATTTAGCGATTCTTGTTCCAACAATCTCGTTACGACACGTAGATTATTATTATACAGTTTATTCTTATGTTTGGTGTGATGTTAATTTTGCCTATACCATATTTGTCTGTATTGCTACGTTTAGCAGTGAGGACATGTGTCACAGAAAAGCAAGTTGGTACCTGGAATCTCAAGTCCCAGGCAAGTTGTGCCCTTAATCACTTCTTTTATACCCGCTCATATTCTAATTAATCATAATGATCTACATAGGTTAATTTTGATGGGACCTAATAGGTTACCCTAGTTTGTCTATCTTTATGCCTTGTTTACCACTGAACTTTTTGGGTAGTACTTGCTAGTGCTATATGTGGTTTTGGGCATTCAGATAAACATTATTCATGATTACACTTTTGTTATCAGTTGTTATTTACTGTTCATGATAAGATCATTATGTTAATTGGAACATGGAGCGACCACCCGGGAAAACTGTGCTACCACAAGGGTTTAATGGGACGCCCTTGGCTGATTAATTAGGAAAGCTAGTGGAAGACTACCTTACCCGAAAGGGGCAAGGGCAGTAGGAGAGTGGTCAGTGTGGGGAGGTCTTTGGTTGATTTTGCTGCGATGGCGGTCAGGCAAGGGATTGGATTTCTGGGGGAGACCATTTCTTGGTCAAAAATTCGTACGTGTTAGCCTTCGGTATTATTGAAAATGGTCGTTGATGGCTATTTTCGGCAAAATGGGGATTGTGTGGCCATTGATCATCGACCAGAGGCTCGTACACCTCACCCCACATATGTTTCCTTGCCATAGATCAGATTCTTAAATTTCAGGTGGAGACCATTTCTTGGGTAAAAATCTGAATGTGTTAGCCTTTGGTATTTTTGAAAATAGTCATTCATGGCTATTTTCAACAAAAATGGGGGTTGTGTGGCCATTTATCTTCGACCAGAGGCTCATACACCTCACTACACATATGTTTCCTTGTCATAGATCACATTCTTGGATTTATGGTGGAGACCATTTCTTGGTCAGAAATCCATAGGTGTTAGCCTTTAGTGTCATTGAAAATGGTCGTTCATTGCTATTTTCGACAAAAATGGGGGTTGTGTGGCCATTGATCATCAACCAGAGGCTCGTACACTTCACCTCACATATGTTTTCTTGCCATAGATCACATTCTTGGATTTCTGGAGGAGACCATTTCTTGGTCAAAAATCTGTTGGTGTTAGCCTTCGGTATTATTGAAAATGGTCGTTCATGGCTATTTTCGACTAAAATGGGGGTTGTGTGGCCATTTATCATCGACCAGAGGCTCGTACAATTCACCCCACATATGTTTCCTTGCCATAGATCACATTCTTGGATTTCTGGTGGAGACCATTTCTTGCTCAAAAATCCGTACGTGTTAGCCTTCGGTATTATTGAAAATGGTCATTCATGGCTATTTTCGACAAAAATGGGGGTTGTGTGGCCATTGATCTTCAACCAGAGGCTCATACACCTCACTACACTTATGTTTCCTTGCCATAGATCACATTCTTGGATTTATGGTGGAGACCATTTCTTGGTCAAAAATCCATAGGTGTTAGCCTTCAGTGTCATTGAAAATGGTCGTTCATGGCTATTTTCGACAAAAATGGGGGTTGTGTGGCCATTGATCATCGACCAGAGGCTCGTACACTTCACCCCACATATGTTTTCTTGCCATAGATCACATTCTTGGATTTCTAGAGGAGACCATTTCTTGGTCAAAAATCTGTTGGTGTTAGCCTTCGGTATTATTGAAAAATGGTCGTTCATGGCTATTTTTGACTTAAATGGGGGTTGTGTGGCCATTTATCATCGACCGGAGGCTCATACAATTCACCCCACATATGTTTCCTTGCCATAGATCACATTCTTGGATTTCTGGTGGAGACCATTTCTTGGGCAAAAATCCGTACGTGTTAGTCTTCGGTATTATTGAAAATGGTCATTCATGGCTATTTTCGACACAAATGGGGGTTGTGTGGCCATTGATCTTCGACCAGAGGCTCATACACCTCACTACACATATGTTTCCTTGCCATAGATCACATTCTTGGATTTATGGTGGAGACGATTTCTTGGTCAAAAATCCATAGGTGTTAGCCTTCAGTGTCATTGAAAATGGTCGTTCATGGCTATTTTCGACAAAAATGGGGGTTGTGTGGCCATTGATCATCGACTAGAGGCTTGTACACTTCACCCCACATATGTTTTCTTGCCATAGAACAGAATCTTGGATTTCTCGTGGAGATCATTTGTTGGTCAAAAATTCGTAGGTGTTAGCCTTCAATGTCATTGAAAATGGTCATTCATGGCTATTTTCGACAAAAATGGGGGTTGTGTCGCCATTGATCATCGACCAGAGGATCGTACACCTCACCCCACATAAGTTTCCATGCCATATATCACATTCTTGGATTTCTGGTGGAGACCATTTCTTGGTCAAAAATCCGTAGGTGTTGTTAGCCTTCGGTATTATTGAAAATCGTCGTTCATGGCTATTTTCGGCAAAATGGGGGTTATGTGGCCATTGATCATTGACCAAAGGCTTGTACACCTCACCCCACATTTGTTTCCTTGCCATAGATCACATTCTTGGATTTCTGGTGGAGACCATTTCTTGGTCAAAAATCCGTAGGTGTTATTAGCCTTCGGTATTATTGAAAATCGTCGTTCATGGCTATTTTCGGCAAAATGAGGGTTATGTGGCCATTGATCATTGACCAAAGGCTCGTACACCTCACCCCACATATGTTTCCTTGCCATAGATCACATTCTTGGATTTCTGGTGGAGACCATTTCTTGGTCAAAAATCCGTACGTGTTAGCCTTCGATATTATTGAAAATGGTCATTCATGGCTATTTTCGACAAAAATGGGGGTTGTTTGGCCATTGATCTTTAACCAGAGGCTCATACACCTCACTACACTTATGTTTCCTTGCCATAGATCACATTCTTGGATTTATGGTGGAGATAGGGGTGGTAATGGATCATGGCCCTAATACTTGCTTCACAAATCAACAAAGCCCTTAATTTTGTTAGTTCAAAATTGTATTGTTTTATAATCCGAGCCTAACTTGACTCGATCCTTAGATTTGCTAGGCTAAATTAAATGGCCCGTTACCACCCCTAGGTGGATTCCATTTCTTGGTCAAAAATCCATAGGTGTTAGCCTTCAGTGTCATTGAAAATGGTCGTTCATGGCTATTTTCGACAAAAATGGGGGTTGTGTGGCCATTGATCATCGACCAGAGGCTCGTACACTTCACCCCACATATGTTTTCTTGCCATAGATCACATTCTTGGATTTCTAGAGGAGACCGTTTCTTGGTCAAAAATCTGTTGGTGTTAGCCTTTGGTATTATTGAAAATGGTCGTTCATGGCTATTTTTGACTAAAATGGGGGTTGTGTGGCCATTTATCAACGACCAGAGGCTCGTACAATTCACCCCACATATGTTTCCTTGCCATAGATCACATTCTTGGATTTCTGGTGGAGACCATTTCTTGGTCAAAAATCCGTACGTGTTAGCCTTCGGTATTATTGAAAATGGTCATTCATGGCTATTTTCGACACAAATGGGGGTTGTGTGGCCATTGATCTTTGACCAGAGGCTCATACACCTCACTACACATATGTTTCCTTGCCATAGATCACATTCTTGGATTTATGGTGGAGACCATTTCTCGGTCAAAAATCCATAGGTGTTAGCCTTCAGTGTCATTGAAAATGGTCGTTCATGGCTATTTTCGACAAAAATGGGGGTTGTGTGGCCATTGATCATCGACCAGAGGCTCGTACACTTCACCCCACATATGTTTTCTTGCCATAGATCAGAATCTTGGATTTCTCGTGGAGACCAATTGTTGGTCAAAAATTCGTAGGTGTTAGCCTTCAGTGTCATTGAAAATGGTCATTCATGGCTATTTTCGACAAAAATGGGGGTTGTGTCGCCATTGATCATCGACCAGAGGATCATACACCTCACCCCACATAAGTTTCCTTGCCATATATCACATTCTTGGATTTCTGGTGGAGGCCATTTCTTGGTCAAAAATCCGTAGGTGTTAGCCTTCGGTATTATTGAAAATCGTCGTTCATGGCTATTTTCGTCAAAAATGGGGGTTGTGTGGCAATTGATCATCGACCAAAGGCTCATACACCTCATCCCACATGTGTTTCCTTGCCATAGACCACATTCTTGGATTTCTGGTTGTGACCATTTTTTGGTCAAAAATCCGTAGGTGTTAGCCTTCGGTATTATTGAAAATGGTCGTTCATGGCTATTTTCGACAAAAATGGGGGTTGTGTGGCCATTGATCATCGACCAAAGGCTCATACACCTCACCCCACATATGTTTCCTTGCCATAGACCACATTCTTGGATTTCTGGTGGAGACCATTTGTTGGTCAAAAATCCGTAGGTGTTAGCTTTCGGTATTATTGAAAATGATCGTTCATGGCTATTTTCATCAAAAATGGGGGTTGTGTGGCCATTTATCATCGACCAGAGGCTCGTACACCTCACCCCACATATGTTTCCTTGCCATAGAGCACACTCTTGGATTTCTGGTGGAGACCATTTCTTGGTCAAAAATTCGTACGTGTTAGCCTTCGGTATTATTGAAAATGGTCGTTGATGGCTATTTTCGACAAAATGGGGGTTGTGTGGCCATTGATCATCGACCAGAGGCTCGTACACCTCACCCACATATGTTTCCTTGCCGTAGATCACATTCTTGGATTTTTGGTGGACACCATTTCTTGGTCAAAAATCCGTACGTGTTAGCCTTCGGTATTACTGAAAATGGTCGTTCATGGCTATTTTTGACAAAATAGAGGTTCTGTGGCCATTGATCATCGACCAGAGGCTCATACACCTCACCCCACATATGTTTCCTTGACATAGATCACATTTTTGGATTTCTGGTGGAGACCATTTCTTGGGCAAAAATCCGAATGTGTTAGCCTTGGTATTATTGAAAATGGTCATTCATGGATATTTTCGACAAAAATGGGGGTTGTGTGGCCATTTATCTTCAACCAGAGGCTCATACACCTCACTACAAATATGTTTTCTTGCCATAGATCACATTCTTGGATCTATGGTGGAGACCAGTTCTTGGTCAAAAATCCATAGGTGTTAGCCTTCAGTGTCATTGAAAATAGTCGTTCATGGCAATTTTCGACAAAAATGGGGGTTGTGTGGCCATTGATAATCGACCAGGGGCTCGTACACCTCACCCCACATATGTTTCCTTGCCATAGATCACATTCTTGGATTTCTGGTGGAGACCATTTCTTGGTCAAAAATCCGTTGGTGTTAGCCTTCGGTATTATTGAAAATGGTCGTTCATGGCTATTTTCGACAAAAATGGGGGTTATGTGGCCATTGATCATCGACCAGAGGCTCGTACACCTCACCCCACATATGTTTCCTTGCCATAGATCATATTCTTGGATTTCTGGTGGAGACCATTTCTTGGTCAAAATTCCGTAGGTGTTAGCCTTCGGAATTATTGAAAATGGTCGTTCATGGCTATTTTCGACAAAAATGGGGGTTGTGTGGCCATTGATCATCGATCAGAGGCTCGTACACCTCACCCCACATATGTTTAATTGCCATAGATCACAATCTTGGATTTCTCGTGGAGACCATTTCTTGGTCAACAATCCGTACGTGTTAGCCTTCGGTATTATTGAAAATGGTCGTTCATGGCTGTTTTCGACAAAAATGGGGGTCGTGTGGCCATTGATCATCGACCAGAGGCTCGTACACCTCACCCCAAATATGTTTCCTTGCCATAGATCATATTCTTGGATTTCTGGTGGAGACGATTTCTTGGTCAAAATTCCGTAGGTGTTAGCCTTCGGAATTATTGAAAATGGTCGTTCATGGCTATTTTCGACAAAAATGGGGGTTGTGTGGCCATTGATCATCGATCAGAGGCTCGTACACCTCACCCCACATATGTTTCCTTGCCATAGATCACATTCTTGGATTTCTGGTGGAGACCATTTCTTGGTCAAAAATCTGTAGGTGTTAGCCTTCGGTATTATTGTAAATGGTCGTTCATGGCTATTTTCGACAAAAATGGGGGTTGTGTGGCCATTGATCATCGACCAGAGGCTCATACACCTCACCCCACATATGTTTCCTTGCCATAGATCACATTCTTGGATTTCTGGTGGAGACCATTTCTTAGTCAAAAATCCGTACATGTTAGCCTTCGGTATTATTGAAAATGGTCATTCATGGCTATTTTCGACACAAATGGGGGTTGTGTGGCCATTGATCTTCGACCAGAGGCTCATACACCTCACTATACATATGTTTCCTTGCTATAGATCACATTCTTGGATTTATGGTGGAGACCATTTCTTGGTCAAAAATCCGTACGTGTTAGCCTTCGGTATTATTGAAAATGGTCGTTCATGGCTATTTTTGACAAAATAGAGGTTCTGTGGCCATTGATCATCGACCAGAGGCTCATACACCTCACCCCACATATGTTTCCTTGACATAGATCACATTTTTGGATTTCTGGTGGAGACCATTTCTTGGGCAAAAATCCGAATGTGTTAGCCTTGGTATTATTGAAAATGGTCATTCATGGCTATTTTCGACAAAAATGGGGGTTGTGTGGCCATTTATCTTCAACCAGAGGCTCATACAACTCACTACAAATATGTTTTCTTGCCATAGATCACATTCTTGGATATATGGTGGAGACCAGTTCTTGGTCAAAAATCCAAAGGTGTTAGCCTTCAGTGTCATTGAAAATAGTCGTTCATGGCAATTTTCGACAAAAATGGGGGTTGTGTGGCCATTGATAATCGACCAGGGGCTCGTACACCTCACCCCACATATGTTTCCTTGCCATAGATCACATTCTTGGATTTCTAGTGGAGACCATTTCTTGGTCAAAAATCCGTTGGTGTTAGCCTTCGGTATTATTGAAAATGGTCGTTCATGGCTATTTTCGACAAAAATGGGGGTTGTGTGGCCATTGATCATCGACCAGAGGCTCGTAAACCTCACCCCACATATGTTTCCTTGCCATAGATCATATTCTTGGATTTCTGGTGGAGACCATTTCTTGGTCAAAATTCCGTAGGTGTTAGCCTTCGGAATTATTGAAAATGGTCGTTCATGGCTATTTTCGACAAAAATGGGGGTTGTGTGGCCATTGATCATCGATCAGAGGCTCGTACACCTCACCCCACATATGTTTAATTGCCATAGATCACAATCTTGGATTTCTCGTGGAGACCATTTCTTGGTCAAAAATCCGTACGTGTTAGCCTTCGATATTATTGAAAATGGTCGTTCATGGCTGTTTTCGACAAAAATGGGGGTTGTGTGGCCATTGATCATCGACCATAGGCTCGTACACCTCACCCCAAATATGTTTCCTTTCCATAGATCATATTCTTGGATTTCTGGTGGAGACGATTTCTTGGTCAAAATTCCGTAGGTGTTAGCCTTCGGAATTATTGAAAATGGTCGTTCATGGCTATTTTCGACAAAAATGGGGGTTGTGTGGCCATTGATCATCGATCAGAGGCTCGTACACCTCACCCCACATATGTTTCCTTGCCATAGATCACATTCTTGGATTTCTGGTGGAGACCATTTCTTAGTCAAAAATCTGTAGGTATTAGCCTTCGGTATTATTGTAAATGGTCGTTCATGGCTATTTTCGACAAAATGGGGGTTGTGTGGCCATTGATCATCGACCAGAGGCTCATACACCTCACCCCACATATGTTTCCTTGCCATAGATCACATTCTTGGATTTCTGGTGGAGACCATTTCTTAGTCAAAAATCCGTACGTGTTAGCCTTCGGTAATATTGAAAATGGTCATTCATGGATATTTTCGACACAAATGGGGGTTGTGTGGCCATTGATCTTCGACCAGGGGCTCATACACATCACTACACATATGTTTCCTTGCCATAGATCACATTCTTGGATTTATGGTGGAGACCATTTCTTGGTCAAAAATCCATAGGTGTTAGCCTTCAGTGTCATTGAAAATGGTCGTTCATGGCTATTTTCGACAAAAATGGGGGTTGTGTGGCCATTGATCATCGACCAGATGGTCGTACACTTTACCCCACATATGCTTTCTTGCCATAGATCACAATCTTGGATTTCTAATGGAGACCATTTGTTGGTCAAAAATTCGTAGGTGTTAGCCTTCAGTGTCATTGAAAATGGTCATTCATGGCTATTTTTGACAAAAATGGGGGTTGTGTCACCATTGATCATCGACCAGAGGCTCGTACACCTCACCCCACATAAGTTTCCTTGCCATAGATCACATTCTTGGATTTTTGGTGGAGACCATTTCTTGGTCAAAAATCCGTAGGTGTTAGCCTTCGGTATTATTGAAAATGGTCGTTCATGGCTATTTTCGACAAAAATGGGGGTTGTGTGGCAATTGATCATCGACCAAAGGCTCATACACCTCACCCCACATATGTTTCCTTGCCATAGACCACATTCTTGGATTTCTGGTGGAGACCATTTCTTGGTCAAAAATCCATAGGTGTTAGCCTTCAGTGTCATTGAAAATGGTCGTTCATGGCTATTTTCGACAAAAATGGGGGTTGTGTGGCCATTGATCATCGACCAGAGGCTCGTACACTTCACCCCACATACATTTTCTTGCTATAGATCACATTCTTGGATTTCTGGTGGAGACCATTTCTTGGTTAAAAATCCGTACGTGTTAGCTTTCGGTATTATTGAAAATGGTCATTTATGGCTATTTTCGACAAAAATGGGGGTTGTGTGGCCATTGATTATCGACCAGAGGCTCGTACACCTAACCCCACATATGTTTCCTTGCCATAGATCACATTCTTGGATTTTTGGTGGTGACCATTTGTTGGTATAAAATCCGTAGGTGTTAGCCTTCGGTATTATTGAAAATGGTCGTTCATAGCTATTTTCGACAAAAATGGGGGTTGTGTGGCCATTGATCATCAACCAAAGGCTCATACACCTGACCCCACATATGTTTCCTTGACATAGACCACATTCTTGGATTTCTAGTGGAGACCATTTGTTGGTCAAAAATCCGTAGGTGTTAGCCTTCGGTATTATTGAAAATGGTCGTTCATGGCTATTTTCATCAAAAATGGGGGTTGTCTGGCCATTTATCATCAACCAGAGACTCGTACACCTCACCCCACATATGTTTCCTTTCCATAGATCACATTCTTGGATTTCTAGTGGAGACCATTTCTTGGTCAAAAATTCGTGCGTGTTAGCCTTCGGTATTATTGAAAATGGTCGTGGTCGTTCATGGCTATTTTTGACAAAATGGGGGTTGTGTGGCCATTGATCATCGACCAGAGGCTCGTATGCCTCACCCACATATGTTTCCTTGCCGTAGATCACATTCTTGGATTTCTGGTGGAGACCATTTCTTGGTCAAAAATCCATACGTGTTAGCCTTCGGTATTATTGAAAATGGTCGTTCATGGCTATTTTCGACAAAATAGAGGTTCTGTGGCCATTGATCATCGACCAGGGGCTCATACACCTCACCCACATATGTTTCCTTGTCGTAGATCACATTCTTGGATTTCTGGTGGAGACCATTTCTTGGGCAAAAATCCGAATGTGTTAGCCTTCGGTATTATTGAAAATGGTTATTCATGGCTGTTTTCGACAAAAATGGGGGTTGTGTGGCCATTTATCTTCAACCAGAGGCTCATACACCTCACTACACATATGTTTTCTTGCCATAGATCACATTCTTGGATCTATGGTGGAGACCAGTTCTTGGTCAAAAATCCATAGGTGTTAGCCTTCAGTGTCATTGAAAATAGTCGTTCATGGCTATTTTCGACAATAATGGGGGTTGTGTGGCCATTGATAATCGACCAGAGGCTCGTACACCTCACCCCACATATGTTTCCTTGCCATAGATCACATTCTTGGATTTCTGGTGGAGACCATTTCTTGGTCAAAAATCCGTAGGTGTTAGCCTTCGGTAATATTGAAAATGGTCGTTCATGGCTATTTTCGACAAAAATGGGGGTTGTGTGGCCATTGATCATCGACCAGAGGCTCGTACACCTCACCCCACATAAGTTTTATTGCCATAGATCAAAATCTTGGATTTCTCGTGGAGACCATTTCTTGGTCAAAAATCCGTACGTGTTAGCCTTCGGTATTATTGAAAATGGTCGTTCATGGCTATTTTCTACAAAAATGGGGGTTGTGTGGCCATTGATCATCGACCAGAGGCTCGTACACCTCACCCGACATATAATTCCTTGCCATAGATCATATTCTTGGATTTCTAGTGGAGACCATTTCTTGGTCAAAAATCAGTAGGTGTTAGCCTTCGGTATTATTGAAAATGGTCGTTCATGGCTATTTTCGACAAAAATGGGGGTTGTGTGGCCATTGATCATCGACCAGAGCCTCGTACACCTCACCCCACATATGTTTCCTTGCCATAGATCAAATTCTTGGATTACTAGTGGAGACGATTTCTTGGTCAAAAATCCGTAGGTGTTAGCCTTTGATATTATTGTAAATGGTCATTCATGGCTATTTTCGACAAAAATGGGGGTTGTGTGGCCATTGATCATCGACCAGAGGCTCATACACATCACCCCACATATGTTTCCTTGACATAGATCACATTCTTGGATTTCTGGTGGAGACCATTTCTTGGTCAAAAATCTGTAGGTGTTAGCCTCTAGTATTATTGAAAATGGTCGTTCATGGCTATTTTGATAAAAAAAAATGGGGGTTGTATGGCCATTTATCATCGACCAGAGGCTCGCACACCTCACCCCACATATGTTTCTTGCCATAGATCACATTCTTGGATTTCTGGTGGAGACCATTTCTTGGAAAAAATTCGTATGTGTTAGCCTTCGGTATTATTGAAAATGGTCGTTCATGGCTATTTTCGACAAAATGGGGGTTGTGTGGCCATTGATCATCGACCAGAGGCTCGTACACCTCACCCCACATATGTTTCCTTGCCATATATCACATTCTTGAATTTCTGGTGGAGACCATTTCTTGGGCAAAAATCCGAATGTGTTAGCCTTCAGTATTTTTGAAAATGGTCATTCATGGCTATTTTCGATAAAAATGGGGGTTGTTTCGCCATTGATCTTCGACCAGAGGCTCATACACCTCACTACACATATGTTTCCTTTCAATATATCACATTCTTGGATTTATGGTGGAGACCATTTCTTGGTCAAAAATCCATAGGTGTTAGCCTTCAGTGTCATTCAAAATGGTCGTTCATGGCTATTTTCGACAAAATAGAGGTTCTGTGGCCATTGATCATCGACCAGAGGCTCATACACCTCACCCCACATATGTTTCCTTGCCATAGATCACATTCTTGGATTTCTGGTGGAGACCATTTCTTGGTCAAAATTCCGTAGGTGTTAGCCTTCGCTATTATTGAAAATGGTCATTCATGGCTATTTTCGACAAAAATGGGGGTTTTGTGGCCATTTATCTTCAACCAGAGGCTCATACACCTCACTACACATTTGTTTTCTTGCCATATATCACATTCTTGGATCTATGGTGGAGACCAGTTCTTGGTAAAAAATCCGTAGGTGTTAGCCTTCAGTGTCATTGAAAATAGTCGTTCATGGCTATTTTCGACAAAAATGGGGGTTGTGTGGCCATTGATAATCAACCAGAGGCTCGTACACCTCACCCCACAAATGTTTCCTTTCCATATATCACATTCTTGGATTTCTGGTGGAGACCATTTCTTGGTCAAAAATCCGTAGGTGTTAGCCTTCGGTATTATTGAAAATGGTCGTTCATGGCTATTTTCGACAAAAATGGGGGTTATGTGGCCATTTATCTTCGACCAGAGGCTCGTACACCTCACCCCACATATGTTTCATTACCATAGATCACAATCTTGGATTTCTCGTGGAGACCATTTCTTGGTCAAAAATCCGTACATGTTAGCCTTCTGTATTATTGAAAATGGTCGTTCATGGCTAGTTTTGACAAAAATGGGGGTTGTGTGGCCATTGATCATCGACCAGAGGCTCGTACACCTCACCCCACATATGTTTCCTTGACATAGATAATATTCTTGGATTTCTGGTGGAGACGATTTCTTGGTCAAAAATCCGTAGGTGTTAGCCTTCTGTATTATTGAAAATGGTCGTTCATGGCTATATTCGACAAAAATGGGGGTTGTGTGGCCATTGATCATCGACCAGAGGCTCGTACACCTCACCCCACATATGTTTCCTTGCCATAGATCACATTCTTGGATTTCTGGTGGAGACCATTTCTTGTTCAAAAATCCGTAGGTGTTAGCCTTCGGTATTATTGAAAATGGTCGTTCATGGCTATTTTCGACAAAAATGGGGGTTGTGTGGCCATTGATCATCGAACAGAGGCTCACACACCTCACCCCACATATGTTTTCTTGCCATTGATCACATTCTTGGATTTCTGGTGGAGACCATTTCTCTGTCAAAAATCCGTAGGTGTTAGCCTATGGCATTATTGAAAATGGTCGTTCATTTTTGACCAAGAAATGGTCTCCACCAGAAATCCAAGAATGTGATCTATGGCAAAGAAACATTTGTGGTGTGAGGTGTATGAGCCTCTGTTCGATTATCAATGGCCACACAACCCCCATTTTTGTCGAAAATAGCCATGAACGACTATTTTCAATGACACTGAAGGCTAACACCTACGGAATTTTGACCAAGAACTGGTCTCCACCATAGATCCAAGAATGTGATATATGGCAAGAAAACATATGTTTAGTGAGGTGTATGAGCCTCTGGTTGAGGATAAATGGCCACACAACCCCCATTTTTGTCGAAAATAGCCATGAATGACTATTTTCAATAATACCGAATGCTAACACCTACGGATTTTTGACCAAGAAATGGTCTCCACCAAAAATCCAAGAATGTGATCTATGGCAAGGAAACATATGTGGGGTGAGGTGTATGAGCCTCTGGTCGACGATCAATGGCCACAGAACCTCTATTTTGTCGAAAATAGCCATGAACGACCATTTTCAATGACACTGACGGCTAACACCTATGGATTTTTGACCAAGAAATGGTCTCCACCATAAATCCAAGAATGTGATCTATGGCAAGGAAACATATGTGTAGTGATGTGTATGAGCCTCTGGTCGAAGATCAATGGCCACACAACCCCCATTTTTGTCGAAAATAGCCATGAATGACCATTTTCAAAAATACCAAAGGCTAACACATTCGGATTTTGCCCAAGAAATGGTCTCCACCAGAAATCCAAGAATGTGATCTATGGCAAGGAAACATATGTGGGGTGAGGTGTACGAGCCTCTGGTCGATGATCAATGGCCACACAACCCCCATTTTGCCGAAAATAGCCATGAACGACCATTTTCAATAATACCGAAGGCTAACACGTACGAGTTTTTAACCAAGAAATGGTCTCCACCAGAAATCCAAGAATGTGATCTATGGCAAGGAAACATATGTGGGGTGAGGTTTATGAGACTCTAGTCGATGATAAATGGCCACACAACCCCCATTTTTTATGAAAATAGCCATGAGCGACCATTTTCAATAATACTAGAGGCTAACACCTACGGATTTTTGACCAAGAAATGGTCTCCACCAGAAATCCAAGAATGTGATCTATGGCAAGGAAACATATGTGGGCTGAGGTGTATGTGCCTCTGGTCGATGATCAATGGCCACACAACCCCCATTTTTGTCGAAAATAGCCATGAACGACCATTTACAATAATATCGAAGGCTAACACCTACGGATTTTTGACCAAGAAATGGTCTCCACCAGAAATTCAAGAATTTGATCTATGGCAAGGAAACATATGTGGGGTGAGGTGTACGAGCCTCTGGTCGATGATTAATGGCCACACAACCCCCATTTTTGTCGAAAATAGCCATGAACGACCATTTTCAATAATACCGAAGGCTAACACCTACGGATTTTTGACCAAGAAATCGTCTCCACCCGAAATCCAAGAATATGATCTATGGCAAGGAATTATATGTCGGGTGAGGTGTACGAGCCTCTGGTCGATGATCAATGGCCACACAACCCCCATTTTTGTCGAAAATAGCCATGAACGACCATTTTCAATAATACCGAAGGCTAACACGTACGGATTTTTGACCAAGAAATGGTCTCCACGAGAAATCCAAGATTTTGATCTATGGCAATAAAACATATGTGGGGTGAGGTGTACGAGCCTCTGGTCGATGATCAATGGCCACACAACCCCCATTTTTGTTGAAAATAGCCATGACGACCATTTTCAATAATACTGAAGGCTAATACCTACGGATTTTTGACCAAGAAATGGTCTCAACCAGAAATCCAAGAATGTGATCTATGGCAAGGAAACATATGTGGGGTGAGGTGTACGAGCCTCTGGTCGATTATCAATGGCCACACAACCCCCATTATTGTCGAAAATAGCCATGAACGACTATTTTCAATGACACTGAAGGCTAACACCTATGGATTTTTGACCAAGAACTGGTCTCCACCATAGATCCAAGAATGTGATCTATGGCAAGAAAACATATGTGTAGTGAGGTGTATGAGCCTCTGGTTGAAGATAAATGGCCACACAACCCCCATTTTTGTCGAAAATAGCCATGAATAACCATTTCCAATAATACCGAAGGCTAACACATTCGGATTTTTGCCCAAGAAATGGTCTCCACCAGAAATCCAAGAATGTGATCTACGGCAAGGAAACATATGTGGGTGAGGTGTATGAGCCTCTGGTCGATGATCAATGGCCACAGAACCTCTATTTTGTCGAAAATAGCCATGAACGACCATTTTCAATAATACCGAAGGCTAACACGTACGGATTTTTGACCAAGAAATGGTCTCCACCAGAAATCCAAAATCCGTAGTCTTCTCCATCAAAATGAGGAGGTTTACCAAGTGGAATAGATAATAAATGAGCATTTGTACTTTGAGGAATACGAGAGTAATCAAAAGAAAAGTTCGAATTGACCGTTTTCTTTTTCTCGTAGTCGTCGTCGTCCTTTTGGGAAGAGGAAGATTCATCGTTGTCGTAGTATACGATCTCCTTGATGCGCCTTGTCTTCTTCTTCTTCCCGTCTTTGCATTTGTGGCTCGAGTTCGAGTCGGTAGGCTTGTCATCATTCGACTCGTTGAAGATAGACTCCTTCTCGTTGTTGTTGACCACCGTCCCCTTTCTCTTAGGATCCATCTCTTCGGGCGATTAGTCCCTTCTTGAAGAGAACGGCTCTGATACCAATTGAGAGCACCTAGAGGGGGGGGGGTGAATAGGTGATCCTGTAAAACTTAAAACTTAAGCCACAAAACTTGGTTAAGTGTTAGCACAATAATCACCAAGTGGCTAGAGAGAAGAACTTGCACAATACGATAACCACAAAGAGATCAACACAGAGATGACACAGTGGTTTATCCCGTGGTTCGGCCAAGTACAAAACTTGCCTACTCCACGTTGTGGCGTCCCAACAGACGAGAGTTGCACTCAACTCCTCTCAAGTGATCCAATGATCAACTTGAATACCACGGTGTTTTGCTTTTCTTTTCTTATCCCGTTTGCGAGGAATCTCCACAACTTGGAGCCTCTCGCCCTTACACTTTTGATGTTCACAAGAATCACGGAGTAAGGGAGGGATGAGCAACTCACACAAGACTCACAAATCAGAGCAACAACACGCACACAAGTCGCAACAAGAGCTCGCAACACAACTCAATGAGATCACAACTCCACAAGAGCTCTATATGCTATCACAAAGAAACAAATGGGCGGAATCGATGTCTTGGTGCTTAGGAATGTTGTGAGTATGCTTGGTGTTCTCCTCCATGCGCCTAGGGGTCCCTTTTATAGCCCCAATGCAGCTAGGAGCCGTTGAGAGCATTCTAGGAAGGCTGATCTTGCCTTCTGTCGATTGGTGCACCGGACAGTCCGGTGCACACCGGACAGTGTCCGGTGCCCGATTTCTTTCCTTTTACAGTGAAGCCGACCGTTGGCAGACAGAGAGCCATTGGCGCACCGGACATGTCCGGTGCACACCGGACAGTCCGGTGCCCCCTTCTAGCCGTTGGCTCGGCCATGTGTCCCGCGCGGATCGCGCGACCGACCGTTGGCCCGGCTGACCGTTGGCTCACCGGACAGTCCGGTGCACACCGGACAGTCCGGTGAATTATAGCCGTACGTCGCCGGTGAATTCCCGAGAGCGGCCACTTCGCTCGAACCAGCCTGGCGCACCGGACACTGTCCGGTGCTCCCAGACTGAGCAAGTCCTGGCTGCTCGAGCCAAGACATTTTCAATTGGATTTTTCCTGTTTCCAGCACTTAGACACAATACATTAGTCCACAAAACAATGTATTAAGTCTGAGAAACATACCTTTATCCTTGGTTTGTACCTTGTCCACCATTTCACACTTAGACACTTGTGTTGGACACTAAATCACCAAAATACTTAGAAATGTCCCAAGGGCACATTTCCCTTTCACAAGGAAACATATGTGTAGTGAGGTGTATGAGCCTCTGGTCGAAGATCAATGGCCACACAACCCCCATTTTTGTCGAAAATAGCCATGAATGACCATTTTCAAAAATACTGAAGGCTAACACATTCGGATTTTTGCCCAAGAAATGGTCTCCACCAGAAATCCAAGAATGTGATCTATGGCAAGGAAACATATGTGGGGTGAGGTGTACGAGCCTCTGGTCGATGATCAATGGCCACACAACCCCCATTTTGTCGAAAATAGCCATGAACGACCATTTTCAATAATACCGAAGGCTAACACGTACGAATTTTTGAGCAAGAAATGGTCTCCACCAGAAATCCAAGAATGTGATCTATGGCAAGGAAACATATGTGGGGTGAGGTGTACGAGACTCTGGTCGATGATAAATGGCCACACAACCCCCATTTTTGTCGAAAATAGCCATGAACGACCATTTTCAATAATATCGAAGGCTAACACCAACGGAATTTTGACCAAGAAATGGTCCCCACCAGAAATCCAAGAATGTGATCTATGGCAAGAAAACATATGTGGGGTGAAGTGTACGAGCCTCTGGTCGATGATCAATGGCCACACAAACCCCATTTTTGTCGAAAATAGCCATGAACGACCATTTTCAATGACACTGAACGCTAACACCTACGGATTTTTGACCAAGAAATGGTCTCCACCATAAATCCAAGAATGTGATCTATGGAAAGGAAACATGGGTAGTGAGGTGTATGAGCCTTTGGTCGAATATCAATGCCCACACAACCCCCATTTTTTGTCGAAAATAGCCATGAACGACCATTTTCAATAGTACCGAAGGCTAAAATATTCAGATTTTTGACCAAGAAATGGTCTCCAGCAGAAATCAAAGAATGTGATCTATGGCAAGGAAACATATGTGGGGTGAGGTTTACGAGCCTCTGGTCGATGATCAATGGCCACACAACCCCCATTTTTGTCGAAAATAGCCATGAATGACCATTTTCAATAATACTGAAGGCTAACACGTACAGATTTTTGACCAATAAATGGTCTCCACCAGAAATCCAAGAAAGTGATCTATGGCAAGGAAACATATGTGGGGTGAGGTGTACGAGCCTCTGGTCGATGATAAATGGCCACACAACCCCCATTTTAGTCGAAAATAGCCATGAACAACCATTTTTAATAATACCGAAGGCTAACATCAACGGATTTTTGACTAAGAAATGGTCTCCACCAGAAATCCAAGAATGTGATCTATGGCAAGAAAACCTATGTGGGGTGAAGTGTACGAGCCTCTGGTCGATGATCAATGGCCACACAACCCCCATTTTTGTCGAAAATAGCCATGAACGACCATTTTCAATGACACTGAAGGCTAACACCTACGGATTTTTGACCAAGAAATGGTCTCCACCATAAATCCAAGAATGTCATCTATGGCAAGGAAACATATGTGTAGTGAGGTGTATGAGCCTCTGGTCAAAGATCAATGGCCACATAACCCCCATTTTTGTCGAAAATAGCCAGGAACGACCATTTTCAATAATACCGAAGGTTAACACCTACGTATTTTTTACCAAGAAATGGTCTCCACCATAAATCCAAGAATGTGATCTATGGCAAGGAAACATATGTGGGGTGAGGTGTATGGGCCTCTGGTCGATGATCAATGGCCACACAACGCCCATTTTTGTCGAAAATAGCGATCAACGACCATTTTCAATAATATAGAAGGCTAACACGTATGGATTTTTGACCAAGAAATGGTCTCCACCAGAAATCAGAGAATGTGATCTATGCAAGGAAACATATGTGGGGTGAGGTGTACGAGCCTCTGGTCGATGATAAATGGCCACACAACCCCCATTTTAGACGAAAATAGCCATGAACGACCATTTTCAATAATACCGAAGGCTAACACCAACGGATTCTTGACCAAGAAATGGTCTCCACCAGAAATCCAAGAATGTGATCAATGGCAAGAAAACATATGTGGGGTAAAGTGTATGAGCCTCTGGTCGATGATCAATGGCCACACATCCCCCATTTTTGTCGAAAATAGCCATGAACGACCATTTTCAATGAAACGGAAGGCTAACACCTACGGATTTTTGACCAAGAAATGGTCTCCACCATAAATCCAAGAATGTGATATATGGCAAGGAAACATATGTGAGGCGAGGTGTACGAGCCTCTGGTCGATGATAAATGGCCACACAACCCCCATTTTTTATGAAAATAGCCATGAACGACCATTTTCAATAATACCGAAGGCTAACACCTACGAATTTTTGACCAAGAAATGGTCTCCACCAGAAATCCAAGAATGTGATCTATGGCAAGGAAACATACGTGGGGTGAGGTGTATGAGCCTCTGGTCGATGATCAATGGCCACACAACCCTCATTTTTGTCGAAAATAGCCATGAACGACCATTTTCAATAATACCGAAGGCTAACACCTACGGATTTTTGACCAAGAAATGTTCTCCACCAGAAATCCAAAATGTGATCTATGGCAAGGAAACATATGTGGGGTGAGGTGTATGAGCCTCTGGTCGATGATCAATGGCCACACAACCCCCATTTTTGTCGAAAATAGCCATGAACGACCATTTTCAATGACACTGAAGGCTAACACCTATGGATTTTTGACCAAGAAATGGTCTCCACCATAAATCCAAGAATGTGATCTATGGCAAGGAAACATATGTGCGGTGAGGTGTATGGGCCTCTGGCTGATGATCAATGGCCACACAACGCCCATTTTTGTCGAAAATAGTGATCAACGACCATTTTCAATAATACCAAAGGCTAACACGTATGGATTTTTGACCAAGAAATGGTCTCCACCAGAAATCCGAGAATGTGATCTATGGCAAGGAAACATATGTGGGGTGAGGTGTACGAGCCTCTGGTCGATGATCAATGGCCACACAGCCCCCATTTTTGTCGAAAATAGCCATGAACGACCATTTTCAATGACTCTGAAGGCTAACACCTACGGAATTTTGACCAAGAAATGGTCTCCACCATAAATCCAAGAATGTGATATATGGCAAAAAAACATATGTGTAGTGAGGTGTATGAGCCTCTGGTCGAAGATCAATGGCCACAACACCCATTTTTGTCGAAAATAGCCAAGAATGACCATTTTCAATAATACCGAAGGCTAACACATTCAGATTTTTGCCCAAGAAATGGTCTCCACCAGAAATCCAAGAATGTGATCTATGGCAAGGAAACATATGTGGGGTGAGGTGTACGAGTCTCTGGTCGATGATCAATGGCCACACAACCCCCATTTTTGTCGAAAATAGCCATGAACCACCATTTTCAATGACACTGAAGGCTAACACTCACGGATTTTTGACCAAGAAATGGTCTCCACCATAAATCCAAGAATGTGATCTATGGCAAGGAAACATATGTGTAGTGAGGTTTATGAGCCTCTGTCGAATATCAATGGCCACACAACACTTATTTTAGTCGAAATAGCCATGAACGACCATTTTCAATAGTACCGAAGGCTAACACATTGGGATTTTTGACCAAGAAATGGTCTCCACCAGAAATCAAAGAATGTGATCTATGGCAAGGAAACATATGTGGGGTGAGGTTTATGAGCCTCTGGTCAATGATCAATGGCCACACAACCCCCATTTTTGTCGAAAATCGCCATGAATGACCATTTTCAATAATACCGAAGGCTAACATGTACGGATCTTTGACCAAGAAATGGTCTCCACCAGAAATCCAAGAATGTGATCTATGGCAAGGAAACATATGTGGGGTGAGGTGTACAAGCCTCTGGTCAATGATTAATGGCCACACAACCCCCATTTTAGACGAAAATAGCCATGAACGACCATTTTCAATAATACCGAAGGCTAACACCAATGGATTCTTGACCAAGAAATGGTCTCCACCAGAAATCCAAGAATGTGATCAACGGCAAGAAAACATATGTGGGGTAAAGTGTACGGGCCTCTGGTCGATGATCAATGGCCACACAACCCCCATTTTAGACGAAAATAGCCATGAACGACCATTTTCAATGACACGGAAGGCTAACACCTACGGATTTTTGACCAAGAAATGGTCTCCACCATAAATCCAAGAATGTGATCTCTGGCAAGGAAACATAAGTGAGGTGAGGTGTACGAGCCTCTGGTCGATGATAAATGGCCACACAACCCCTATTTTTGATGAAAATAGCCATGAACGACCATTTTCAATAATACCGAAGGCTAACACCTACGGATTTTTGACCAAGAAATGGTCTCCACCAGAAATCCAAGAATGTGATCTATGGCAAGGAAACATACGTGGGGTGAGGTGTATGAGCCTCTGGTCGATGATCAATGGCCACACAACCCCCATTTTTGTCAAAAATAGCCATGAACGACCATTTTCAATAATACCGAAGGCTAACACCTACGGACTTTTGACCAAGAAATGTTCTCCACCAGAAATCCAAAATGTGATCTATGGCAAGGAAACATATGTGGGGTGAGGTGTACGAGCCTCTGGTCGATGATCAATGGCCACACAACCCCCATTTTTGTCGAAAATAGCCATGAACGACCATTTTCAATGACACTGAAGGCTAACACCTACGGATTTTTGACCAAGAATTGGTCTCCACCATAAATCCAAGAATGTGATCTATGGCAAGGAAACATATGTGGGGTGAGGTGTATGGGCCTCTGGTCGATGATCAATGGCCACACAACGCCCATTTTTGTCTAAAATAGCGATCAACGACCATTTTCAATAATACAGAAGGCTAACACGTATGGATTTTTGACCAAGAAATGGTCTCCACCAGAAATCCAAGAATTTGATCTATGGCAAGGAAACATATGTCGGGTGAGGTGTACGAGCCTCTGGTCGATGATCAATGGCCACACAACCCCCATTTTTGTCGAAAATAGCCATGAACGACCATTTTCAATGACACTGAAGGCTAACACCTCCGGAATATTGACCAAGAAATGGTCTCCACCATAAATCCAAGAATGTGATCTATGGCAAGGAAACATATGTGTACTGAGGTGTATGAGCCTCTGGTCGAAGATCAATGGCCAAACAACCCCCATTTTTCTCGAAAATAGCCATGAATGACCATTTTCAATAATACCGAAGGCTAACACTTTCAGATTTTTGCCCAAGAAATGGTCTCCACCAGAAATCCAAGAATGTGATCTATGGCAAGGAAACATATGTGGGGTGAGGTGTACGAGCCTCTGGTCGATGATCAATGGCCACACAACCCCCATTTTTGTCGAAAATAGCCATGAACGACCATTTTCAATGACACTGAAGGCTAACACTCACGGATTTTTGACCAAGAAATGGTCTCCACCATAAATCCAAGAATGTGATCTATGGCAAGGAAACATATGTGTAGTGAGGTGTATGAGCCTCTGGTCGAATATCAATGGCCACACAACACTTATTTTAGTCGAAATAGCCATGAACGACCATTTTCAATAGTACCGAAGGCTAACACATTCAGATTTTTGACCAAGAAATGGTCTCCACCAGAAATCAAAGAATGTGATCTATGGCAAGGAAACATATGTGGGGTGAGGTTTATGAGCCTCTGGTCGATGATCAATGGCCACACAACCCCCATTTTTGTCGAAAATCGCCATGAATGACCATTTTCAATAATACCGAAGGCTAACATGTACGGATTTTTGACCAAGAAATGGTCTCCACCAGAAATCCAAGAATGTGATCTATGGCAAGGAAACATATGTGGGGTGAGGTGTACAAGCCTCTGGTCGATGATTAATGGCCACACAACCCCCATTTTAGACGAAAAAAGCCATGAACGACCATTTTCAATAATACCGAAGGCTAACACCAACGGATTCTTGACCAAGAAATGGTCTCCACCAGAAATCCAAGAATGTGATCAACGACAAGAAAACATATGTGGGGTAAAGTGGACGAGCCTCTGGTCGATGATCAATGGCCACACAACCCCCATTTTAGACGAAAATAGCCATGAACGACCATTTTCAATGACACGGAAGGCTAACACCTACGGATTTTTGACCAAGAAATGGCCTCCACCATAAATCCAAGAATGTGATCTATGGCAAGGAAACATAAGTGAGGTGAGGTGTACGAGCCTCTGGTCGATGATAAATGGCCACACAACCCCTATTTTTGATGAAAATAGCCATGAACGACCATTTTCAATAATACCGAAGGCTAACACCTACGGATTTTTGACCAAGAAATGGTCTCCACCAAAAATCCAAGAATGTGATCTATGGCAAGGAAATATACGTGGGGTGAGGTTTATGAGCCTCTGGTGAATGATCAATGGCCACACAACCCCCATTTTTGTCGAAAATAGCCATGAATGACCATTTTCAATAATACCGAAGGCTAACACGTACGGATTTTTGACCAAGAAATGGTCTCCACCAGAAATCCAAGAATGTGATCAATGGCAAGAAAACATATGTGGGGTAAAGTGAACGAGCCTCTGGTCGATGATCAATGGCCACACAACCCCCATTTTTGTCGAAAATAGCCATGAACGACCATTTTCAATGACACGGAAGGCTAACACCTACGGATTTTTGACCAAGAAATGGTCTCCACCATAAATCCAAGAATGTGATCTATGGCAAGAAAACAAATGTGAGGTGAGGTGTACGAGCCTCTGGTCGATGATCAATGGCCACACAACCCGCATTTTTGTCGAAAATAGCCATGCACGACCATTTTCAATGACACTGAAGGCTAACACCTACGGATTTTTGACCAAGAAATGGTCTCCACCATAAATCCAAGAATGTGATCTATGGCAAGGAAACATATGTGGGGTGAGGTGTATGGGCCTCTGGCCAATGATCAATGGCCACACAACGCCCATTTTTGTCGAAAATAGTGATCAACAACCATTTTCAATAATACCGAAGGCTAACACGTATGGATTTTCGACCAAGAAATGGTCTCCACCAGAAATCCGATAATGTGATCTATTGCAAGGAAACATATGTGAGGTGAGGTGTACGAGCCTCTGGTCGATGATCAATGGCCACACAACCCCCATTTTTGTCAAAAATAGCCATGAACGACCATTTTCAATAATACCGAAGGCTAACACCTACGGATTTTTGACCAAGAAATGGTCTCCACCATAAATCCAAGAATGTGATCTATGGCAAGGAAACATAAGTGAGGTGAGGTGTACGAGCCTCTGGTCGATGATAAATGGCCACACAACCCCTATTTTTGATGAAAATAGCCATGAACGACCATTTTCAATAATACCGAAGGCTAACACCTACGGATTTTTGACCAAGAAATGGTCTCCACCAGAAATCCAAGAATGTGATCTATGGCAAGGAAACATACGTGGGGTGAGGTGTATGAGCCTCTGGTCGATGATCAATGGCCACACAACCCCCATTTTTGTCAAAAATAGCCATGAACGACCATTTTCAATAATACCGAAGGCTAACACCTACGGATTTTTGACCAAGAAATGTTCTCCACCAGAAATCCAAAATGTGATCTATGGCAAGGAAACATATGTGGTGTGAGGTGTACGAGCCTCTGGTCGATGATCAATGGCCACACAACCCCCATTTTTGTCGAAAATAGCCATGAACGACCATTTTCAATGACACTGAAGGCTAACACCTACGGATTTTTGACCAAGAATTGGTCTCCACCATAAATCCAAGAATGTGATCTATGGCAAGGAAACATATGTGGGGTGAGGTGTATGGGCCTCTGGTCGATGATCAATGGCCACACAACGCCCATTTTTGTCTAAAATAGCGATCAACGACCATTTTCAATAATACAGAAGGCTAACACGTATGGATTTTTGACCAAGAAATGGTCTCCACCAGAAATCCAAGAATGTGATCTATGGCAATGAAACATATGTGGGGTGAGGTGTACGAGCCTCTGGTCGATGATCAATGGCCACACAACCCCCATTTTTGTCGAAAATAGCCATGAACGACCATTTTCAATGACACTGAAGGCTAACACCTCCGGAATTTTGACCAAGAAATGGTCTCCACCATAAATTCAAGAATGTGATCTATGGCAAGGAAACATATGTGGGGTGAGGTGTATGGGCCTCTGGCCAATGATCAATGGCCACACAACGCCCATTTTTGTCGAAAATAGTGATCAACGACCATTTTCAATAATACCAAAGGCTAACACGTATGGATTTTCGACCAAGAAATGGCCTCCACCAGAAATCCGATAATGTGATCTATGGCAAGAAAACATATGTGAGGTGAGGTGTACGAGCCTCTGGTCGATGATCAATGGCCACACAACCCCCATTTTTGTCGAAAATAGCCATGAACGACCATTTTCAATGACGTTGAAGGCTAACACTCACAGATTTTTGACCAAGAAATGGTCTCCACCATAAATCCAAGAATGTGATCTATGGCAAGGAAACATATTTGTAGTGAGGTGTATCAACCTCTGGTCGGATATCAATGGCCACACAACCCTTATTTTTGTCGAAGATAGCCATGAACGACCATTTTCAATAGTACCGAAGGCTAACACATCCGGATTTTTGACTAAGAAATGGTCTCCCCTAGAAATCAAAGAATGTGATCTTTGGCAAGGAAACATATGTGGGGTGAGGTTTATGAGCCTCTGGTCAATGATCAATGGCCACACAACCCCCATTTTTGTCGAAAATAGCCATGAATGACCATTTTCAATAATACCGAAGGCTAACACGTACGGATTTTTGACCAAGAAATGGTCTCCACCAGAAATCCAAGAATGTGATCAATGGCAAGAAAACATATGTGGGGTAAAGTGTACGAGCCTCTGGTCGATAATCAATGGCCACAGAACCCCCATTTTTGTCGAAAATAGCCATGAACGACCATTTTCAATGACACGGAAGGCTAACACCTACGGATTTTTGACCAAGAAATGGTCTCCACCATAAATCCAAGAATGTGATCTATGGCAAGGAAACATATGTGAGGTGAGGTGTACGAGCCTCTGGTCGATGATCAATGGCCACACAACCCCCATTTTTGTCGAAAATAGCCATGAACGACCATTTTCAGTGACACTGAAGGCTAACACCTACGGATTTTTGACCAAGAAATGGTCTCCACCATAAATCCAAGAATGTGATCTATGGCAAGGAAACATATGTGGGGTGAGGTGTATGGGCCTCTGGCCAATGATCAATGGCCACACAACGCCCATTTTTGTCGAAAATAGTGATCAACGACCATTTTCAATAATACCGAAGGCTAACACGTATGGATTTTCGACCATAAATCCAAGATTGTGATCTATGGCAAGTATACATATGTGCAGTGAGGTGTATGGGCCTCTGGTCGAATATCAATGGCCACACAACCCCCATTTTTGTCGAAAATAGCAATGAACGACCATTTTCAATAGTACCGAAGGCTAACACATTCAGATTTTTGACCAAGAAATGGTCTCCACCAGAAATCAAAGAATGTGATCTATGGCAAGAAAACATATGTGGGGTGAGGTTTACGAGCCTCTGGTCGATGATCAATGGCCACACAACCCCCATTTCTGTCAAAAATATCCATGAATGGCCATTTTCAATAATACCGAAGGCTAACACGTACGGATTTTTGACCAAGAAATGGTCTCCACCAGAAATCCAAGAATGTGATCTATGGCAAGGAAACATATGTGGGGTGAGGTGTACGAACCTCTGGTCGATGATAAATGGCCACACAACCCCCATTTTAGTCAAAAATAGACATGAACGACCATTTTTCAATAATACCAAAGGTTAACACTAACGGATTTCTGACCAAGAAATGGTCCCCACCAGAAATCCAAGAATGTGATCTATGGCAAGAAAACATATGCGGGGTGAAGTGTACGAGCCTCTGGTCGATGATCAATGACCACACAACCCCCATTTTTGTCGAAAATAGCCATGAATGACCATTTTCAATGACACTGAAGGCTAACACCTAAGGATTTTTGACCAAGAAATGGTCTCCACCATAAATCCAATAATGTGATCTATGGCAAGGAAACATATGTGTAGTGAGGTGTATGAGCCTCTGGTGAAAGATCAATGGCCACACAACCCCCATTTTTGTCCAAAATAGCCATGAATGACCATTTTCAATAATACCGAAGGCTAACACATTCGGAGTTTTGCCCAAGAAATGGTCTCCACCAGAAATCCAAGAATGTGATCTATGGCAAGGAAACATATGTGGGGTGAGGTGTACGAGCCTCTGGTCGATGATCAATGGCCACACAACCCCCATTTTTTGTCGAAAATAGCCATGAACCACCATTTTCAATGACACTGAAGGCTAGCACCGATGGATTTTTGACCAAGAAATGGTCTCCACCAGAAATCCAAGAATGTGATCTATGGCAAGGAAACATATGTGGGTTGAGGTGTATGAGCCTCTGGTTGATCATCAATGGCCACACAACCCCCATTTTTGTCAAAAATAGCCATGAACGACCATTTTCAATAGTACCGAAGGCTATCACATTTGGTTTTTTGACCAAGAAATGGTCTCCACCAGAAATCAAAGAATGTGATCTACGGCAAGGAAACATATGTGGGGTGAGGTTTACGATCCTCTGGTCGATGATCAATGGCCACACAACCCCATTTTTGTCGAAAATAGCCATGAATGACCATTTTCAATAATACCAAAGGCTGACATGTACGGTTTTTTGACCAAGAAATGGTCTCCACCAGAAATCCAAGAATGTGATCTATGGCAAGGAAACATATGTGAGGTGAGGTGTATGAGCCCCTGGTCAATGATAAATGGCCACACAACCCCCATTTTAGTCGAAAATAGCCATGAACGACCATTTTCAATAATACCGAAGGCTAACACCAACAGATTTTTGACCAAGAAATGGTCTCCACCAAAAATCCAAGAATGTGATCTATGGCAAGAAAACATATGTGCGGTGAAGTGTACGAGCCTCTGTTCGATGATCAATGGCCACAAAACCCCCATTTTTGTTGAAAATAGCCATGAACGACTATTTTCAATGACACTGAAGGCTAACACCTACGAATTTTTGACCAAGAAACGGTCTCCACCATAAATCCAAGAATATGATCTATGGGAAGGAAACATATGTGTAGTGGGGTGTATGAGCCTTTGGTCGAAGATCAATGGCCACACAACCCCCATTTTTGTCGAAAATAGCGATGAATGACCATTTTCAATAATACCGAAGGCTAACACATTCGGATTTTTGCCCTAGAAATGGTCTCCACCAGAAATCCAATAATGTGATCTATGGCAAGAAAACATATATGGGGTGAGGTGTACGAGCCTCTGGTCGATGATCAATTGCCACACATCCCCCATTTTGTCGAAAATAGCCATGAACGAACACTTTCAATAATACCGAAGGCTAACACGTACGAATTTTTGACCAAGAAATGGTCTCCACCAGAAATCCAAGAATGTGTTCTATGGCAAGGAAACATATCTAGGGTGAGGTGTACGAGCCTCTGGTCGATGATAAATGGCCACACAACCCCCATTTTTTATGAAAATAGCCATGAACGACCATTTTCAATAATACCGAAGGCTAACGCCTACAGATTTTTGACCAAGAAATGGTCTCCACCAGTAATCCAAGAATGTGATCTATGGCAAGGAAACATATGTGGGGTGAGGTGTATGAGCCTCTGGTCGATGATCAATGGCCACACAACCCCTGTTTTTGTCGAAAATAGCCATGAACAACCATTTTCAATAATACCGAAGGCTAACACCTACGGATTTTTGACCAAGAAATGGTCTCCACCAGAAATCCATGAATATGATCTATGGCAAGGAAACATATGTGGGGTGAGGTGTACGAGCCTCTGGTCGATGATCAATGGCGACACAACCCCCATTTTTGTCGAAAATAGCGATGAATGACCATTTTCAATAATACTGAAGGCTAACACATTCGGATTTTTGCCCTAGAAATGGTCTCCACCATAAATCCAAGAATGTGATCTATGGCAAGGAAACATATGTGGGGTGAGGTGTACGAGCCTCTGGTCGATGATCAAGTGCCACACATCCCCCATTTTGTCGAAAATAGCCATGAACGACCATTTAAAATAATACCGAAGGCTAACACGTACAAATTTTTGACCAAGAAATGGTCTCCACCAGAAATCCAAGAATGTGTTCTATGGCAAGGAAACATATGTAGGGTGAGGTGTACGAGCCTCTGGTCGATGATAAATGGCCACACAACCCCATTTTTGATGAAAATAGCCATGAACGACCATTTTCAATAATACCGAAGTCTAACGCCTACGGATTTTTGACCAAGAAATGGTCTCCACCAGTAATCCAAGAATGTGATCTATGGCAAGGAAACATATGTGGGGTGAGGTGTATGAGCCTCTGGTCGATGATCAATGGCCACACAACCCCCGTTTTTGTCGAAAATAGCCATGAACAACCATTTTCAATAATACCGAAGGCTAACACCTACGGATTTTTGACCAAGAAATGGTCTCCACCAGAAATCCAAGAATATGATCTATGGCAAGGAAACATATGTGGGGTGAGGTGTACGAGCCTCTGGTCGATGATCAATGGCCACACAACCCCTATTTTTGTCAAAAATAGCCATGAATGACCATTTTCAATGACACAGAAGGCTAACACCTATGGATTTTTGACCAAGAAATGGTCTCCACCATAAATACAAGAATGTGATCTATGGCTAGGAAACATATGTGTAGTGAGGTGTATGAGCCTCTAGTCAAATATCAATGGCCACACAACCCCCATTTTTGTCGAAAATAGCCATAAACGACCATTTTCAATAGTACCAAAGGCTAACACATTCGGAGTTTTTGTCCAAGAAATGGTCTCCACCTAAAATCAAAGAATGTGATCTATGGCAAGGAAACATATGTGGGGTGAGATTTACGAGCCTCTGGTCGATGATCAATGGCCACACAACCCCCATTTTTTGTCGAAAATAGCCATGAACGACCATTTTCAATAGTACCGAAGGCTAACACATTCGGATTTTTGACCAAGAAATGGTCTCCACTAGAAATCAAAGAATGTGATCCATGGCAAAGAAACATATGTGGGGTGAGGTTTACGATCCTCTGGTAGATGATTAATGGCCACACAACCCCCATTTTTGTCGAAAATACCATGAATGACCATTTTCAATAATACCGAAGGCTAACACGTATGGATTTTTGACCAAGAAATGGTCTCCACCAAAAATCCAAGAATGTGATCTATGGCAAGGAAACATATATGGGGTGAGGTGTACGAGCCTCTGGTCGATGATAAATGGCCACACAACACCCATTTTAGTTGAAAATGCCATGAACGACCATTTTCAATAATACCGAAGGCTAACACCAACGGATTTTTGACCAAGAAATGGTCTCCACCAGAAATCCAAGAATGTGATCTATGGCAAGAAAACATATGTGGAGTGAAGTGTACGAAGCTCTGGTTGATGATCAATGGCCACACAACCCCCATTTTAGTCGAAAATAGCCATGAACGACCATTTTCAATAATACCGAAGGCTAACACCAACAGATTTTTGACCAAGAAATGGTCTCCACCAAAATTCCAAGAATGTGATCTATGGCAAGAAAACATATGTGCGGTGAAGTGTACGAGCCTCTGTTCGATGATCAATGGCCACAAAACCCCCATTTTTGTCGAAAATAGCCATGAACGACTATTTTCAATGACACTGAAGGCTAACACCTACGAATTTTTGACCAAGAAACGGTCTCCACCATAAATCCAAGAATGTGATCTATGGGAAGGAAACATATGTGTAGTGGGGTGTATGAGCCTTTGGTCGAAGATCAATGGCCACACAACCCCCATTTTTGTCGAAAATAGCGATGAATGACCATTTTCAATAATACCGAAGGCTAACACATTCGGATTTTTGCCCTAGAAATGGTCTCCACCAGAAATCCAAGAATGTGATCTATGGCAAGGAAACATATATGGGGTGAGGTGTACGAGCCTCTGGTCGATGATCAATTGCCACACATCCCCCATTTTGTCGAAAATAGCCATGAACGACCACTTTCAATAATACCGAAGGCTAACACGTACGAATTTTTGACCAAGAAATGGTCTCCACCAGAAATCCAAGAATGTGTTCTATGGCAAGGAAACATATGTAGGGTGAGGTGTACGAGCCTCTGGTCGATGATAAATGGCCACACAACCCCCATTTTTGATGAAAATAGCCATGAACGACCATTTTCAATAATACCGAAGGCTAACGCCTATAGATTTTTGACCAAGAAATGGTCTCCACCAGTAATCCAAGAATGTGATCTATGGCAAGGAAACATATGTGGGGTGAGGTGTATGAGCCTCTAGTCGATGATCAATGGCCACACAACCCCCGTTTTTGTCGAAAATAGCCATGAACAACCATTTTCAATAATACCGAAGGCTAACACCTACGGATTTTTGACCAAGAAATGGTCTCCACCAGAAATCCAAGAATATGATCTATGGCAAGGAAACATATGTGGGGTGAGGTGTACGAGCCTCTGGTCGATGATCAATGGCCACACAACCCCCATTTTTGTCGAAAATAGCGATGAATGACCATTTTCAATAATACTGAAGGCTAACACATTCGGATTTTTGCCCTAGAAATGGTCTCCACCATAAATCCAAGAATGTGATCTATGGCAAGGAAACATATGTGGGGTGAGGTGTACGAGCCTCTGGTCGATGATCAATTGCCACACATCCCCCATTTTGTCGAAAATAGCCATGAACGACCATTTAAAATAATACCGAAGGCTAACACGTACGAATTTTTGACCAAGAAATGGTCTCCACCAGAAATCCAAGAATGTGTTCTATGGCAAGGAAACATATGTAGGGTGAGGTGTACGAGCCTCTGGTCGATGATAAATGGCCACACAACCCCATTTTTGATGAAAATAGCCATGAACGACCATTTTCAATAATACCGAAGTCTAACACCTACGGATTTTTGACCAAGAAATGGTCTCCACCAGTAATCCAAGAATGTGATCTATGGCAAGGAAACATATGTGGGGTGAGGTGTATGAGCCTCTGGTCGATGATCAATGGCCACACAACCCCCGTTTTTGTCGAAAATAGCCATGAACAACCATTTTCAATAATACCGAAGGCTAACACCTACGGAATTTTGACCAAGAAATGGTCTCCACCAGAAATCCAAGAATATGATCTATGGCAAGGAAACATATGTGGGGCGAGGTGTACGAGCCTCTGGTCGATGATCAATGGCCACACAACCCCTATTTTTGTCGAAAATTGCCATGAATGACCATTTTCAATGACACAAAAGGCTAACACCTATGGATTTTTGACCAAGAAATGGTCTCCACCATAAATACAAGAATGTGATCTATGGCTAGGAAACATATGTGTAGTGAGGTGTATGAGCCTCTAGTCGAATATCAATGGCCACACAACCCCCATTTTTGTTCAAAATAGCCATAAACGACCATTTTCAATAGTACCAAAGGCTAACACATTCGGAGTTTTTGACCAAGAAATGGTCTCCACCAAAAATCAAAGAATGTGATCTATGGCAAGGAAACATATGTGGGGTGAGATTTACGAGCCTCTGGTCGATGATCAATGGCCACACAACCCCCATTTTTTGTCGAAAATAGCCATGAACGACCATTTTCAATAGTACCGAAGGCTAACACATTCGGATTTTTGACCAAGAAATGGTCTCCACTAGAAATCAAAGAATGTGATCCATGGCAAAGAAACATATGTGGGGTGAGGTTTACGATCCTCTGGTAGATGATTAATGGCCACACAACCCCCATTTTTGTTGAAAATACCATGAATGACCATTTTCAATAATACCGAAGGCTAACACGTATGGATTTTTGACCAAGAAATGGTCTCCACCAAAAATCCAAGAATGTGATCTATGGCAAGGAAACATATATGGGGTGAGGTGTACGAGCCTCTGGTCAATGATAAATGGCCACACAACACCCATTTTAGTTGAAAATGCCATGAACGACCATTTTCAATAATACTGAAGGCTAACACCAACGGATTTTTGACCAAGAAATGATCTCCACCAGAAATCCAAGAATGTGATCTATGGCAAGAAAACATATGTGGAGTGAAGTGTACGAAGCTCTGGTTGATGATCAATGGCCACACAACCCCCTTTTTTGTCGAAAATAGCCATGAACGACCATTTTCAATGACACTGACGGCTAAGACCTACAGATTTTTTTACCAAGAAATGGTCTCCACCAGAAATCCAAGATTGTGATCAATGACAAGGAAACATATGTGGGGTCAGGTGTATGAGCCTCTGGTCGATGATCAATGGCCACACAACCCCCATTTTTGTCGAAAATAGCCATGAACGACCATTTTCAATAATATTGAAGGTTAACACCTACGAATGTTTGACCAAGAAATGGTCTCCACCAGAAATCCAATAATGTGATCTATGGCAAGGAAACATATGTGGAGTGTGGTGTATGAGCCTCTGGTCGATGATCAATGGCACACAACCCCCATTTTTGTCCAAAATAGCCATGAACGACCATTTTCAATAATACCGAAGGCTAACACCTACGGATTTTTGACAAAGAAATGGTCTCCACCATAAATCCAAGAATGTTATCTATGGCAAGGAAACAAATGTGTAGTGAGGTGTATGAGCCTCTGGTCGAATATCAATGGCCACACAACCCCCATTTTTGTCAAAAATAGCCATGAACGACCATTTTCACTAGTACCGAAGGCTAACACATTCGTATTTTTGACCAACAAATGGTCTCCACCAGAAATCAAAGAATGGGATCTATGGCAAGGAAACATATGTGGGGTGAGGTTGACGAGCCTCTGGTCGATGATCAATGGCCACACAACCCCCATTTTTGTCAAAAATAGCCATGAATGACCATTTTCAATAATACCGAAGGCTAACACGTACGGATTTTTGACCAAGAAATGGTCTCCACCAGAAATCAAAGAATGTGATCTATGGCAAGGAAACATATGTGGGGTGAGGTTTACGAGCCTCTGGTCGATGATCAATGTCCACACAACCCCCATTTTTGTCGAAAATAGCCATGAACGACCATTTTCAATAGTACCGAAGGCTAACACATTCGGATTTTTGACCAAGAAATGGTCTACACCAGAAATCAAAGAATGTGATATATGCAAGGAAACATATGTGGGGTGAGGTTTACGTTCCTCTGGTCAATGATCAATGGCCACACAACCCCCATTTTTGTCGAAAATACCATGAATGACCATTTTCAATAATACCGAAGGCTAACACGTACGGATTTTTGACCAAGAAATGGTCTGCACCAGAAATCCAAGAATGTGATCTATGGCAAGGAAACATATGTGGGGTGAGGTTTATGAGCCTCTGGTCGATGACAAATGGCCAAACAACCCCCATTTTAGTCGAAAATAGCCATGAATGACCATTTTCAATAATACCGAAGGCTAACACCAACGGATTTTTGACCAAGAAATGGTCTCCACCAGAAATCCAAGAATGTGATCTATGGCAAGAAAACATATGTGGGTTGAAGTGTACGAGCCTCTGGTCGATGATCAATGGCCACACAACCCCCATTTTTGTCGAAAATAGCAATGAACGACCATTTTCAATGACACTGAAGGCTAACACCTACGGATTTTTGACCAAGAAATGGTCTCCACCATAAATCCAGGAATATGATCTATGGCAAGGAAACATATGTGTAGTTGGGTGTATGAGCCTCTGGTCTAAGATCAATGGCCACACAACCCCCATTTTTCTCGAAAATCGCCATGAATGACCATTTTCAATAATACCGAAGGCTAACACATTCGGATTTTTGCCCAAGAAATGGTCTCCACCAGAAATCCAAGAATGTGATCTATGGAAAGGAAACATATGTGGGGTGAGGTGTACGAGCCTCTGGTCGATGATCAATTGCCACGCAACCCCCATTTTGTCGAAAATAGCCATGAACGACCATTTTCAATAATACTGAAGGCTAACACGTACGAATTTTTTACCAAGACATGGTCTCCACCAAAAATCCAAGAATGTGATCTATGGCAAGGAAACATATGTGGGGTGAGGTGTACGAGCCTCTGGTTGATGATACATGGCCACACAACCCCCATTTTTGATGAAAATAGCCATGAACGACCATTTTCAATAATACCGAAGGCTAAGACCTACGGATTTTTCACCAAGAAATGGTCTCCACCAGAAATCCAAGAATGTGATCTATGGCAAGGAAACATATATGGGGTGAGGTGTATGAGCACCTCATTGATGATCAATGGACACACAACCCCCATTTTTGTCGAAAATAACCATGAACGATCATTTTCAATAATACCGAAGGCTAACACCTACGGTTTTTTGACCAAGAAATGGTCTCCACCATAAATCCAAGAATGTGATCTATGGCAAGGAAACATATGTGGGGTGAGGTGTACGAGCCTCAGGTCGATGATCAATGGCCACACAACCCCCATTTTTTGTCGAAAATAGCCATGAACGACCATTTTCAATGACACTAAAGGCTAACACCTACGGATTTTTGACCAAGAAATGGTCACCACCATAAATCCAAGAATGTGATCTATGGCAAGGAAACATATGTGTAGTGAGGTGTATGAGCCTATAGTCGAATATCACTGGCCACACAACCCCCATTTTTGTCGAAAATAGCCATGAACGACCATTTTCAATAGTACCGAAGGCTAACACATTCGGATTTTTGACCAAGAAAAGGTCTCCACCAGAAATCAAAGAATGTGATCTATGGCAAGGAAACATATGTGGGGTGAGGTTTACGAGCCTCTGGTCGATGATCAATGGCCACACAATCCGCATTTTTGTCGAAAATAGCCATGAATGACCATTTTCAATAATAGCGAAGGCTAACACGTACAGCTTTTTGACCAAGAAATGGTCTCCACCAGAAATCCAAGAATGCGATCTATGGCAAGGAAACATATGTGGGTTGAGGTGTACGAGCCTCTGGTCGATGATAAATGGCCACACAACCCCCATTTTAGTCGAAAATAGCCATGAACGACCATTTTCAATAATACCGAAGGCTAACACCAACGGATATTTGACCAAGAAATGGTCTCCACCAGAAATCCAAGAATGTGATCTATGGCAAGAAAACATATGTGGGGTGAAGTGTACGAGCCTCTGGTCGATGATCAATGGCCACACAACCCCCATTTTTGTCAAAAATAGCCATGAACGACCATTTTCAATGACAATGAAGGCTAATAATACCTATGGATTTTTGACCAAGAAATGGTCTCCACCATAAATCCAAGAATGTGATCAATGGCAAGGAAACATATGTGTAGTGAGGTGTATGAGCCTCTGGTCGAAGATCAATGGCCACACAACCCCCATTTTTTTCGAAAATAGACATGAATGACCATTTTCAATAATACCGAAGGCTAACACATCCATAGGTGTTTGCCTTCGATATTATTGAAAATGGTTGTTGATGCAATTTTCGGCAAAAAATGGGGTTGTGTAGCCATTGACCATCGAACAAAGGCTCGTACACCTGACCCCACATATGTTTCCTTGCCATAGGTCACATTCTTTGATTTCTAGTGGGGACCACTTCTTGGTCGAGAACTGTAGATGTTAGCCTTCGATATTATTGAAAATGGTCGTTCTTGCAATTTTGGACAAAAATGGGGGCTGTGTGGCAATTGATTATCAACCAGAGGCTCATACACTTGACCCCACATATGTTTCCTTGCCATAGATCACATTCTTGGATTTTTGGTGGAGGCCATTTCTTGGCCAAAAATCCGTTGGTGTTAGCCTCGGTAGTATTGAAAATGGGGGTTTTTTAGTCGATGATCAATGGCCACACAACCCCATTTTTGTCTAAAAAAGCATGAACGACCATTTTCAATAATACCGAAGGCTAACACCTACGGATTTTTGACCTAGAAATGGTTTCCACCAGAAATCCAAGAATGTGACCTATGGAAAGGAAACATATGTGGGGTGAGGTGTATGAACCTCTAGTCGATGATCAATGGACACAAAACCCCTATTTTTGTTGAAAATTGCATGAATGACCATTTTCAATAATAGTGAAGGCTAACACCTATGGATTTTTGATCAAGAAATGGTCTCTGCCAGAAATGCAAGAATGTGATCTATGGCAACGACACATATGTGGGTTGTGGTTTCTGAGCCTCTGGTCATTGGTAAATGGCCACACAACCCCCATTTTGACGAAAATAGCATGAACGACCATTTTCAATAATGACGAGGGCTAACACCTATGGATTTTTGACCAAGAAATGGCCTCCACCAGAAATCTAAGAATGTGATCTATGGCAAGGAAACATATGTGGATTGAGGTGTACGAGCCTCTGGTCCATGATTATTGGCCACACAACGCATATTTTTGCCGAAAATTGCATCAACGACCATTTACAATAATACCGAAGGCTAACACCTATAGATTTTTGACCAATAAATGGTCTCCACCAAAAATCCAAAAATGTGATCTATGGCATAGAAACATATGTGGGATGAGGTGTACGAGTCTCTAGTCGATGATTAATGGCCACACAACCCCCATTTTTGTCAAAAATAGAATGAACGACCATTTTGAATAATACTGAAGGATGACACCTATGGATTTTTGACTAAGAAATGGTCTCCACCAGAAATCTAAGAATGTGATCTATGGCAAGGAAAATATGTGGGATATGGTGTATGAGCCTTTGGTCGATGATCAATGGTCACACAACCCCCATTTTGTCGAAAATAGCCAAGAACGGCTATTTTCAATAATACCGAAGGCTAACGCCTACGGATTTTCGACCAAGAAATGGTCTCCACCAGAAATACAAGAATGTAATCTATGGCAAGGAAACATATGTTGGGTGAGGTGTACGAGCCTTTGGTCAATGGTAAATGGCCACACAAGCCACATTTTGGTCGAAAATAGCATGAACGACCATTTTCAATAATACTGAAGGCTAACACCAACAGATTTTTCACTAAGAAATGGTCTGCACCAGAAATCCCAGAATGTGATCTATGGTAAGGAAACATATGTGGGGAGAGGTGTACGAGCCTCTGGTTGACGATCAAAGGCCACCCAACACCTTTTTTTGTTGAAAATAGCATGAACGACCATTTTCAATAATACCGAAGGCAAACACCTACGGATTTTTGACCAAGAACTGGTCTCCACTAGAAATCCAAGAATGTGATCTATGGCAAGGAACCATATGTGGGGTGAGGTGAACGAGCCTCTGGTCAATGATCAATGGCCACACAACCCCCATTTTTGTCGAAAATAGCCATGAACGACCATTTTCAAAAATGGTCGTCAAAAATCTGTAGCCTTTGGTATTATTGAAAATGGTCGTTCATGGCTATTTTCGACAAAAATGGGGGTCGTGTGGCCATTGATCATTGACCAGAGGCTCATTCACCTCACCCCACATATGTTTCCTTGCCATAGATCACATTCTTGGATTTCTAGTGGAGACCATTTCTTGGTCAAAAATCTGTAGGTGTTAGCCTTCGGTATTATTGAAAATGGTCGTTCATGGCTATTTTCGACAAAAATGGGGGTTGTGTGGCCATTGATCATTGACCAGAGGCTCGTTCACCTCACCCCACATATGGTTCCTTGCCATAGATCACATTCTTGGATTTCTGGTGGAGACCAGTTCTTGGTCAAAAATCCGTAGGTGTTTGCCTTCGGTATTATTGAAAATGGTCGTTCATGCTATTTTCAACAAAAATAGGTGTTGGGTGGCCTTTGATCGTCAACCAGAGGCTCGTACACCTCTCCCCACATATGTTTCCTTACCATCGATCACATTCTTGGATTTATGGTGGAGACCATTTCTTAGTGAAAAATCCGTTGGTGTTAGCCTTCAGTATTATTGAAAATGGTCGTTCATGCTATTTTTGACCAAAATGGGGCTTGTGTGGCCATTTATCATTGACCAAAGGCTCGTACACCTCACCCCACATATGTTTCCTTGTCATAGATTACATTCTTGTATTTATGGTGGAGACCATTTCTTGGTCGAAAATCCGTAGGCGTTAGCCTTCGGTATTATTGAAAATGGTCGTTCTTGGCTATTTTCGACAAAATCGGGGTTTTGTGGCCATTGATCATCGACTAGAGGCTCGTACACCATACCCCACATATTTTCCTTGCCATAGATCACATTCTTAGATTTCTGGTGGAGACGATTTCTTAGTCAAAAATCCATAGGTGTTATCCTTTGGTATTATTGAAAATGGTCGTTCATGCTATGGTTGTGTGGCCATTGATCATCGACTAGAGACTCGTACACCTCATCCCACATATGTTTCTATGCCATAAATCACATTTTTGGATTTTTGGTGGAGACCATTTATTGGTCAAAAATCTGTAGGTGTTAGCCTTCGGTATTATTGTAAATGGTCGTTGACGCAGTTTTCGGCAAAAATATGCGTTGTGTGGCCAATAATCATGGACCAGAGGCTCGTACACCTCAATCCACATATGTTTCCTTGCCATAGATCACATTCTTAGATTTCTGGTGGAGGCCATTTCTTGGTCAAAAATCCATAGGTGTTAGCCCTCGTTATTATTGAAAATGGTCGTTCATGCTATTTTCGTCAAAATGGGGGTTGTGTGGCCATTTACCAATGACCAGAGGCTCAGAAACCACAACCCACATATGTGTCGTTGCCATAGATCACATTCCTGCATTTCTGGCAGAGACCATTTCTTGATCAAAAATCCATAGGTGTTAGCCTTCACTATTATTGAAAATGGTCATTCATGCAATTTTCAACAAAAATAGGGGTTGTGTGTCCATTGATCATCGACTAGAGGTTCATACACCTCACCCCACATATGTTTCCTTTCCATAGGTCACATTCTTGGATTTCTGGTGGAGACCATTTCTAGGTCAAAAATCTGTAGGTGTTAGCCTTCGGTATTATTGAAAATGGTCGTTCATGCTTTTTTCGACAAAAATGGGGTTGTGTGGCCATTGATCATCCACTAAAAAATCCCCATTTTCATTACTACCGAGGCTAACACCAACATATTTTTGGCCAAGAAATGGCCTCCACCAAAAATCCAAGAATGTGATCTATGGCAAGGAAACATATGTCGGGTCAAGTGTATGAGCCTCTGGTTGATAATCAATTGCCACACATCCCCAATTTTTGTCCAAAATTGCAAGAACGACCATTTTCAATAATATCGAAGGCTAACACCTACGGATCTCGACCAAGAAGTGGTCCCCACTAGAAATCAAAGAATGTGACCTATGACAAGGAAACATATGATGGGTCAGGTGTACGAGCCTTTGTTCGATGGTCAATACACAACCCCAATTTTTGTCGAAAATTGCATCAATAACCATTTTCAATAATATCGAAGGCAAACACCTATGGATGTGTTAGCCTTCGGTATTATTGAAAATGGTCATTCATGGCTATTTTCGACAAAAAATGGGGGTTGCGTGGCCATTGATCTTCGACCAGAGGCTCATACACCTCACTACACATATGTTTCCTTGCCATTGATCACATTCTTGGATTTACGGTGGAGACCATTTCTTGGTCAAAAATCCATAGGTATTAGCCTTCAGTGTCATTGAAAATGGTCGTTCATGGCTATTTTCGACAAAAATGGGGGTTGTGTGGCCATTGATCATCGACCAGAGGCTCGTACACTTCACCCCACATATGTTTTCTTGCCATAGATCACATTCTTGGATTTCTGGTGGAGACCATTTCTTGGTCAAAAATCCATTGGTGTTAGCCTTCGGTATTATTGTAAATGGTCGTTCATGGCTATTTTCGACTAAAATGGGGGTTGTGTGGCCATTTATCATCGACCAGAGGCTCGTACACCTCACCCCACATATGTTTCCTTGCCATAGATCACATTCTTGGATTTCTGGTGGACACCATTTCTTGGTCAAAAATCCGTACGTGTTAGCCTTCGGTATTATTGAAAATGGTCGTTCTTGGCTATTTTCGACAAAAATGGGGGTTGTGTGGCCATTGATCATCGACCAGAGGCTCGTAAACCTCACCCGACCATTTCTTGGTCAAAAATCCGAATGTGTTAGCCTTCAGTACTATTGAAAATGGTCGTTCATGGCTATTTTCGACCAAAATGGGTTTTGTGTGGCCATTTATCATCGACCAGAGGCTCGTACACCTCACCCCACATATGTTTCCTTGCAATAGATCACATTCTTGGATTTCTGGTGGAGACCATTTCCTTGTCAAAAATCCGTTGGAGTTAGCCTTTGGTATTATTGAAAATGGTCGTTCATGGCTATTTTCGACTAAAATGGGGGTTGTGTGGCCATTTATCATCGACCAGAGGCTCGTACACCTCACCCCACATATGTTTCCTTGCCATAGATCACATTCTTGGATTTCTGGTGGAGACCATTTCTTTGTCAAAAATCCGTACGTGTTAGCCTTCGCTATTATTGAAAATGGTCATTCATGGCTATTTTCGACAAAAATGCGGATTGTGTGGCCATTGATCATCGACCAGAGGCTCGTAAACCTCACCCCACATATGTTTCCTTGCCATAGATCACATTCTTTGATTTCTTGTGGAGACCATTTCTTGGTCAAAAATCCGAATGTGTTAGCCTTCGGTACTATTGAAAATGGTCGTTCATGGCTATTTTCGACAAAAATGGGGGTTGTGTGGCCAGTGATATTCGACTATAGGCTCATACACCTCACTACACATATGTTTCCTTGCCATAGATCACATTCTTGGATTTATGGTGGTGACCATTTCTTGGTCAAAAATCCGTAGGTGTTAGCCTTCAGTGTCATTGAAAATGGTCGTTCATGGCTATTTTTGACAAAAATGGGGGTTGTGTGGCCATTGATCATCGACCTGAGGCTCGTACACCTCACCCCACATATGTTTCCTTGCCATAGATCACATTCTTGGATTTCTGGTGGAGACCATTTCTTGGTCAAAAATCCGTAGGTGTTAGCCTTCGGTATTATTGAAAATGGTCGTTCATGGCTATTTTCGACAAAAATGGGGGTTGTGTGGCCATTGATCATCAACGAGATGCTCATACACCTCACTCCATATATGTTTCCTTGCCTTTGATCACATTCTTGGATTTCTGGTGGAGACCATTTCTTGGTCAAAAATCCGTAGGTCTTAGCCTTCGGTATTATTGAAAATGGTCGTTCATGGCTATTTTCATCAAAAATGGGGGTTGTGTGGCCATGTATCATCGACCAGAGGCTCGTACACCTCACCCCACGTATGTTTCCTTGCCATAGATCACATTCTTGGATTTTTGGTGGAGACCATGTCTTGGTAAAAAATTCGTACGTGTTAGCCTTTAGTATTATTGAAAATGGTCGTTCATGGCTATTTTCGACAAAATGGGGGTTGTGTGGCCATTGATCATCGACTAGAGGCTCGTACACCTCACCCTACATATGTTTCCTTGCCATAGATCACATTCTTGGATTTCTGGTGGAGACCATTTCTTAGGCGAAAATCCGAATGTGTTAGCCTTCGGTATTATTGAAAATGGTCATTCATATCTATTTTCGAGAAAAATGGGGGTTGTGTGGCCATTGATCTTAGACCAGAGGCTCATAAACCCAACTACACATATGTTTCCTTGCCATAGATCACATTCCTGGATTTATGGTGGAGACCATTTCTTGGTCAAAAATCCGTAGGTGTTAGCCTTCAGTGTCATTGAAAATGGTCGTTCATTGCTATTTTTGACAAAAATGGGGGTTGTGTGGCCATTGATCATCGACCAGAGGCTCGTACACTTCAACCCACATATGTTTTCTTGCCATAGATCACATTCTTGGATTTCTGGTGGAGACCATTTCTTGGTCAAAAATCCGTTGGTGTTAGCCTTCGGTATTATTGAAAATGGTCGTTCATGGCTATTTTCGACTAAAATGGGGGTTGTGTGGCCATTTGTCATTGACCAGAGGCTCGTACACCTCACCCCACATATGTTTACTTGCCATAGATCACATTCTTGGATTTCTGGTGGAGACCATTTCTTGGTCAAAAATCTGTACGTGTTAGCCTTCGGTATTATTAAAAGTGGTCATTCATGGTATTTTCGACAAAAATGGGGGTTGTGTGGCCGTTGATCATTGACCAGAGGAACGTAAACCTCACCCCACATATGTTTCCTTGCCATATATCACATTCTTTGATTTCTGGTGTAGACCATTTCTTGGTCAAAAATCCGAATGTGTTAGCCTTCGGTACTTTTGAAAATGGTCGTTCATGGCAATTTTCGACAAAAATGGGGGTTGTGTGGACATTGATCATCGACCAGAGGCTCGTAAACCTCACCCCACATATGTTTCCTTGCCATAGATCACATTCTTTGATTTCTAGTGGAGACCATTTCTTGGTCAAAAATCCGTACGTGTTAATCTTCGGTATTATTGAAAATGGTCATTCATGGCTATTTTTGACAAAAATGGGCGTTGTGTGGCCATTGATCATCGACCAGAGGCTCGTCAACCTCACCCCACATATGTTTCCTTGCCATAGATCCCATTCTTTTATTTCTGGTGGAGACCATTTGTTGGTCAAAAATCTGAATGTGTTAGCCTTCGGTACTACTGAAAATGGTCGTTCATGGCTATTTTCGACAAAAATGGGGGTTGTGTGGCCATTGATATTCGACCAGAGGCTCATACACCTCACTACACATATGTTTCCTTGCCATAGATAACATTCTTGGATTTATGGTGGAGACCATTTCTTTGTCAAAAATTCGTAGGTGTTAGCCTTCGGTATTATTGAAAATGGTCGTTCATGGCTATTTTCGACAAAAATGGGGGTTGTGTGCCATTGATCATCGACCAGAGGCTCATATACCTGACTCCACATATGTTTCCTTGCCATAGATCACATTATTGGATTTCTGGTGGAGACCATTTCTTGGTCAAACATCCGTAGGTGTTAGCCTTCGGTATTATTGAAAATGGTCGTTCATGGCTATTTTCGACAAAAATGGGGGTTGTGTGGCCATTGATCATCGACCAGAGGCTCATACACCTCACCCCACATATGTTTCCTTGTCATTGATCACATTCTTGGATTTCTGGTGGAGACCATTTCTTGGTAAAAAATCCGTAGGTCTTAGCCTTCGGTATTATTGAAAATGGTCGTTCATGACTATTTTCATCAAAAATGGGGGTTGTGTGGCTATTTATCATCGACCAGAGGCTCGTACACCTCACCCCACATATGTTTCCTTGCCATAGATCACATTCTTGGATTTCTGGTGGAGACCATTTCTTGGTCAAAAATTCGTACGTGTTAGCCTTCAGTATTATTGAAAAGGTCATTCATGGATATTTTCGACAAAATGGGGGTTGTGTGGCTATTGATCATCGACCAGAGGATCGTACACCTCACCCCACATATGTTTCCTTGCCATAGATCACATTCTTGGATTTCTGGTGGAGACCATTTCTTGGGCAAAAATCCGAATGTGTTAGCCTTCGGTATTATTGAAAATGGTCATTCATGGCTATTTTCGACAAAAATGGGGGTTGTGTGGCCATTGATCTTCGACCAGAGGCTCATACACCCCACTACACATATGTTTCCTTGCCATAGATCACATTCTTGGATTTATGGTGGAGACCATTTCGTGGTCAAAAATCCATAGGTGTTAGCCGTGAGTGTCATTGAAAATGGTCGTTCATGGCTATTTTCGACAAAAAAGGGGGTTGTGTGGCCATTGATCATCAACCAGAGCTTCATACACTTCACTCCACATATGTTTTCTTGCCATAGATCACATTCTTGGATTTCTGGTGGAGACCATTTCTTGGTCAAAAATCCGTTGGTGTTAGCCTTCGGTATTATTGAAAATGGTCGTTCATGGCATTTTCGACTAAAATGGGGGTTGTGTGGCCATTAATCATCGACCAGAGGCTCGTTAACCTCACCCCATATATGTTTCCTTGCCATAGATCACATTATTGGATTTCTGGTGGAGACCATTTCTTGGTCAAACATCCGTAGGTGTTAGCCTTCGGTATTATTGAAAATGGTCGTTCATGGCTATTTTCGACAAAAATGGGGATTGTGTGGCCATTGATCATCGACCAGAGGCTCATACACCTCACCCCACATATGTTTCCTTGTCATTGATCACATTCTTAGATTTCTGGTGGAGACCATTTCTTGGTAAAAAAATCCGTAGGTCTTAGCCTTCAGTATTATTGAAAATGGTCGCTCATGACTATTTTCATCAAAAATGGGGGTTGTGTGGCCATTTATCATCGACCAGAGGCTCGTACACCTCACCCCACATATGTTTCCTTGCCATAGATCACATTCTTGGATTTCTGGTGGAGACCATTTCTTGGTCAAAAATTCGTACGTGTTAGCCTTCAGTATTATTGAAAAGGTCGTTCATGGATATTTTCGACAAAATGGGGGTTGTGTGGCTATTGATCATCGACCAGAGGCTCGTACACCTCACCCCACATATGTTTCCTTGCCATAAATGACATTCTTGGATTTCTGGTGGAGACCATTTCTTGGGCAAAAATCCGAATGTGTTAGCCTTCGGTATTATTGAAAATGGTCATTCATGGCTATTTTCGACAAAAATGGGGGTTGTGTGGCCATTGATCTTCGACCAGAGGCTCATACACCCCACTACACATATGTTTCCTTGCCATAGATCACATTCTTGGATTTATGGTGGAGACCATTTCTTGGTCAAAAATCCGTAGGTGTTAGCCGTCAGTGTCATTGAAAATGGTCGTTCATGGCTATTTTCGACAAAAAAGGGGTTGTGTGGCCACTGATCATCAACCAGAGCTTCGTACACTTCACTCCACATATGTTTTCTTGCCATAGATCACATTCTTGGATTTCTGGTGGAGACCATTTCTTGGTCAAAAATCCATTGGTGTTAGCCTTCGGTATTATTGAAAATGGTCGTTCATGGCATTTTCGACTAAAATGGGGGTTGTGTGGCCATTAATCATCAACCAGAGGCTCATACACCTCACCCCTTATATGTTTCCTTGCCATAGATCACATTCTTGGATTTCTGGTGGAGACCATTTCTTGGTCAAAAATCCATACGTGTTAGCCTTCGGTATTATTGAAAATGGTCATTCATGGTATTTTCGACAAAAATGGGGGTTGTGTGGCCATTGATCATCGACCAGAGGATTGTAAACCTCACACCACATTTGTTTCTTTGCCATAGATCACATTCTTTGATTTCTGGTGAAGACCATTTCTTGGTAAAAAATCCGAATGTGTTAGCCTTCGGTACTATTGAAAATGGTCGTTCATGGCTACTTTTGAAAAAAAATGGGGGTTGTGTGGCCATTGATCATCGACCAGAGGCTCGTAAACCTCACCCCACATATGTTTCCTTGCCATAGATCACATTCTTTGATTTCTGGTGGAGACCATTTCTTGGTCAAAAACTCCGAATGTGTTAGCCTTTGGTACTATTGAAAATGGTCGTTTATGGCTATTTTCGACAAAAATGGGGGTTGTGTGGCCATTGATATTCGACTAGAGGCTCATACACCTCACTACACATATGTTTCCTAGCCATAGATCACATTCTTGTATTTATGGTGGAGACCATTTCTTGGTCAAAAATCCATAGGTGTTAGCCTTCTGTGTCATTGAAAATGGTCGTTCATGGCTATTTTCGACAAAATGGGGGTTGTGTGGCCATTGATCATCGACCAGAGGCTCGTACACCTCACCCCACAAATGTTTCCTTGCCATAGATCATATTCTTGGATTTCTGGTGGAGACCATTTCTTGGTCAAAAATCCGTAGGTGTTAGCCTTCGGTATTATTGAAAATGGTTGTTCATGGCTATTTTCGACAAAAACGGGGGTTGTGTGGCCATTGATCATCGACCAGAGGCTCATACACCTCACCCCACATATGTTTCCTTGCCATAGATCACATTCTTGGATTACTGGTGGAGACCATTTCTTGGTCAAAAATCCGTAGGCGTTAGCCTTCGGTATTATTGAAAATGGTCGTTCATGGCTATTTTCATCAAAAATGGGGGTTGTGTAGCCATTTATCATCGACCAGAGGCTCGTACACCTCACCCTACATATGTTTCCTTGCCATAGAATACATTCTTGGATTTCTGGTGGAGACCATTTCTTGGTCAAAAATTCGTACGTGTTAGCCTTCGGTATTATTGAAAATGGTCGTTCATGGCTATTTTCGACAAAATGGGGGATGTGTGGCAATTGATCATTGACCAGAGGCTCGTACACCTCACCCCACATATGTTTCCTTGCCATAGATCACATTCTTGGATTTCTGGTGGAGAACATTTCTAGGGCAAAAATCCTAATGTGTTAGCCTTCGGTATTATTGAAAATGGTCATTCATTGCTATTTTCGACAAAAATGGGGGTTGTGTGGCCATTGATCATCGACCAGAGGCTCGTACACCTCACCCCACATATGTTTCCTTGCCATAGATCATATTCTTGGATTTCTGGTGGAGACCATTTCTTGGTCAAAAATCTGTAGGTGTTAGCCTTCGGTATTATTGAAAATGGTTGTTCATGGCTATTTTCGACAAAAACGGGGGTTGTGTGGCCATTGATCATCGACCAGAGGCTCATAAACCTCACCCCACATATGTTTCCTTGCCACAGATCACATTCTTGGATTTCTGGTGGAGACCATTTCTTGGTCAAAAATCCGTAGGCGTTAGCCTTCGGTATTATTGAAAATGGTTGTTCATGGCTATTTTCATCAAAAATGGGGGTTGTGTGGCCATTTATCATCGAACAGAGGCTCGTACACCTCACCCTACATATGTTTCCTTGCCATAGAACACATTCTTGGATTTCTGGTGGAGACCATTTCTTGGTCAAAAATTCGTACGTGTTAGCCTTCGGTATTATTGAAAATGGTCGTTCATGGCTATTTTCGACAAAATGGGGGATGTGTGGCAATTGATCATCGACCAGAGGCTCGTACACCTCACCCCAAATATGTTTCCTTGCCATAGATAACATTCTTGGATTTCTGGTGGAGACCATTTCTAGGGCAAAAATCCGAATGTGTTAGCCTTCGGTATTATTGAAAATGGTCATTCATCGCTATTTTCGACAAAAATGGGGGTTGTGTGGCCATTGATCCTCGACCAAAGGCTCATACACCCCACTACACATATGTTTCCTTCCCATAGATCACATTCTTGGATTTATGGTGGAGACCATTTCTTGGTCAAAAATTCGTAGGTGTTAGCCTTCAGTGTCATTGAAAATAGTCGTTCATGGCTATTTTCGACAAAAATGGGGGTTTTGTGGCCATTGATCATCGAGCAGAGGCTCGTACACTTCACCCCATATATGTTTTCTTGCCATAGATCACATTCTTGGATTTCTGGTGGAGACCATTTCTTGGTAAAAAATCCATAGGTCTTAGCCTTCTGTATTATTGAAAATGGCCGTTCATGACTATTTTCATCAAAAATGTGGGTTGTGTGGCCATTTATCATCGACCAGAGGCTCGTACACCTCACCCCACATATGTTTCCTTGTCATAGATCACATTCTTGGATTTCTGGTGGAGACCATTTCTTGGTCAAAAATTCGTATGTGTTAGCCTTCAGTATTATTGAAAAGGTCGTTCATGGATATTTTCGACAAAATGGGGGTTGTGTGGCTATTGATCATCGACCAGAGGCTCGTACACCTCACCCCACATATGTTTCCTTGCCATAGATCACATTCTGGAATTTCTGGTGGAGACCATTTCTTGGGCAAAAATCCGAATGTGTTAGCCTTCAGTATTATTGAAAATGGTCATTCATGGCTATTTTCGACAAAAATGGGGGTTGTGTGGCCATTGATCTTCGACCAGAGGCTCATACACCCCACTACACATATGTTTCCTTGCCATAGATCACATTCTTGGATTTATGGTGGAGACCATTTCTTGGTCAAAAATCCGTAGGTGTTAGCCGTCAGTGTCATTGAAAATGGTCGTTCATGGCTATTTTCGACAAAAAAGGGGGTTGTGTGGCCATTGATCATCAACCAGAGCTTCGTACACTTCACTCCACATATATTTTCTTGCCATAGATCACATTCTTGGATTTCTGGTGGAGACCATTTCTTGGTCAAAAATCCGTTGGTGTTAGCCTTCGGTATTATTGAAAATGGTCGTTCATGGCATTTTCGACTAAAATAGGGGTTGTGTGGCCATTTATCATCGACCAGAGGCTCGTACACCTCACCCCATATATGTTTCCTTGCCATAGATCACATTCTTGGATTTCTGGTGGAGACCATTTCTTGGTCAAAAATCCATACGTGTTAGCCTTCGGTATTATTGAAAATGGTCATTCATGGTATTTTCGACAAAAATGGGGGTTGTGTGGCCATTAATCATCTACCAGAGGATCGCAAACCTCACCCCACATATGTTTCTTTGCCATAGATCACATTCTTTGATTTCTGGTGGAGACCATTTCTTGGTCAAAAATCCGAATGTGTTAGCCTTCGGTACTATTGAAAATGGTCATTCATGGCTATTTTCGACAAAAAATGGGGGTTGTGTGGCCATTGATCATCGACCAGAGGCCCGAAACCTCACCCCACATATGTTTCCTTGCCATAGATCACATTCTTTGATTTCTGGTGCAGACCATTTCTTGGTCAAAAACTCCGAATGTGTTAGCCTCTGGTACTATTGAAAATGGTCGTTTATGGCTATTTTCGACAAAAATGGGGGTTGTGTGGCCATTGATATTCGACTAGAGGCTCATACACCTCACTACACATATGTTTCCTAGCCATAGATCACATTCTTGGATTTATGGTGGATACCATTTCTTGGTCAAAAATTCATAGGTGTTAGCCTTCTGTGTCATTGAAAATGGTCGTTCATGGCTATTTTCGACAAAAATGGGGGTTGTGTGGCCATTGATCATCGACCAGAGGCTCGTACACCTCACCCCACATATGTTTCCTTGCCATAGATCATATTCTTGGATTTATGGTGGAGACCATTTCTTGGTCAAAAATCCGTAGGTGTTAGCCTTCGGTATTATTGAAAATGGTTGTTCATGGCTATTTTCGACAAAAACGGGGGTTGTGTGGCCATTGATCATCGACCAGAGGCTCATACACCTCACCCCACATATGTTTCCTTGCCATAGATCACATTCTTGGATTACTGGTGGAGACCATTTCTTGGTCAAAAATTTGTAGGCGTTAGACTTCGGTATTATTGAAAATGGTCGTTCATGGCTATTTTCATCAAAAATGGTGGTTGTGTGGCCATTTATCATCGACCAGAGGCTCGTACACCTCACCCTACATATGTTTCCTTGCCATAGAACACATTCTTGGATTTCTGGTGGAGACCATTTCTTGGTCAAAAATTCGTACGTGTTAGCCTTCGGTATTATTGAAAATGGTCGTTCATGGCTATTTTCGACAAAATGGGGGATGTGTGGCAATTGATCATCGACCAGAGGCTCGTACACCTCACCCCACATATGTTTCCTTGCCATAGATCACATTCTTGGATTTCTGGTGGAGACCATTTCTAGGGCAAAAATCCGAATGTGTTAGCCTTCGGTATTATTGAAAATGGTCATTCATCGCTATTTTCGACAAAAATGGGGGTTGTGTGGCCATTGATCATCGACCAGAGGCTCGTACACCTCACCCCACATATGTTTCCTTGCCATAGATCATATTCTTGGATTTCTGGTGGAGACCATTTCTTGGTCAAAAATCCGTAGGTTTTAGCCTTCGGTATTATTGAAAATGGTCGTTCATGGCTATTTTCGACAAAAATGGGGGTTGTGTGGCCATTGATCATCGACCAGAGGCTCATACACCTCACCCCACGTATGTTTCCTTGCCATAGATCACATTCTTGGATTTCTGGTGGAGACCATTTCTTGGTCAAAAATCCGTAGGTGTTAGCCTTCGGTATTATTGAAAATGGTCGGTCATGGCTATTTTCGTCTAAAATGGGGGTTGTGTGGCCACTGATCATCGACCAGAGGCTCGTACACTATACCCCACATATTATTTCTTGCCATTGATCACATTCTTGGATTTCTGGTGGAGACCATTTCTTGGTCAAAAATCCGTACGTGTTAGCCTTCGGTATTATTGAAAATGGTCATTCATGGCTATTTTCGACAAAAATGGGGGTTGTGTGGCCATTGATCATTGACCAGAGGCTCATAAACCTCACCCCACATATGTTTCCTTGCCAAAGATAACATTCTTTTATTTCTGGTGGAGACCATTTCTTAGTCAAAAATCCGAATGTGTTAGCCTTCGGTACTATTGAAAATGGTCGTTCATGGCTATCTTCGACAAAAATATGGGTTGTGTGGCCATTGATATTCGACCAGAGGCTCATACACCTCACTACAAATATGTTTCCTTGCCATAGATCACATTCTTGGATTTATGGTGGAGACCATTTCTTGGTCAAAAATCTGTGAGTGTTAGCCTTCAACATCATTGAAAATGGTCGTTCATGGCTATTTTCGACAAAAATGGGGGTTGTGTGGCCATTGATCATCGACCAGAGGCTCGTACACCTCACCCCACATATGTTCCCTTGCCATAGATCACATTCTTGGATTTCTGGTGGAGACCATTACTTGGGCAAAAATCTGAATGTGTTAGCCTTCGGTATTATTGAAAATGGTCATTCATGGCTATTTTCGGGAAAAATGGGGGTTGTTTGGCCATTGATCTTCGACCAGAGGCTCATACACCTCACTACACATATGTTTCCTTGCCATAGATCACATTCTTGGATTTATGGTGGAGACCATTTCTTGGTCAAAATTCCGGAGGTGTTAGCCGTCAGTGTCATTAAAAATGGTCGTTCATGGCTATTTTCGACAAAAATGGGGGTTGTGTGGCCATTGATCATCGACCAGAGGCTCGTACACCTCACCCCACATATGTTTCCTTGCCATAGATCACATTCTTGGATTTCTGGTGGAGTCCATTTCTTGGTCAAAAATCCATACGTGTTAGCCTTCTGTATTATTGAAAATGGTCGTTGATCGCTATTTTAGAAAAAAATGGGCGTTGTGTGGCCATTGATCATCGACAAGAGGCCCATACACCTCACCCACATATGTTTCCTTGCCATAGATCACATTCTTGGATTTATGGTGGAGACCAATTCTTGGTCAAAAATCCGTAGGTGTTAGCCTTTAGTGTCATTGAAAATGGTCGTTCATGGCTATTTTCGACAAAAATGGGGGTTGTGTGGCCATTGATCATCGACCAGAGGCT